>CM042688.1:264637109-265387064 GCA_023614405.1 Avena insularis
AGTCAAAATCTGAGTATTGGGTCTTGGAAAATTGTGTTGCTCACGATATCTCTCTAAAGTAGACGTCATCTTGAGACCCTCGGTTACAGACCCACACTTTACATTCATGCCCTTGGTAAAGATGGGATTATGTTTTTGTTGATGGTGATTGGTGGTACTCTTGTGGAGCAAGTATCTAAAAGGTCACTTTCGTTGGATCGTTGAAAATAACCTGTATGTGGTGGACTTTAGGAGAGAAAACCACTACAGGCCGTGTCTTTTCGGAAGGCCCGGCGTGGGCTAGCTATAGCATAGCCGACTAGCCGCGTCAATATGAGAAACTTTACAAAGTCTTCACAAGGGGTGGCCCACATTCTTGGACTAAAAGAAAATGTTTCCTTTATAAGTTCGTGTTTTAGGGAGGGCTTGTGTTGAAGGAAAATGCATGACTGTCCTCATCGATGGAAAACTATTATTTCATAAAGAGGATCTTTGGTCTCCATCTCGCCACAACCTAGGTGGGAAAAAATATTGCGTTGTAATTGTTGATGATTCAGATATACATAGAATTCTATTTCTTCAAGTTGAAAGCGAGACTCAACAAATGGTCATCGATTTTTGCCAACGAGGTTCAACGTCAACATAAGTAGCCCTGTTTTGGCAATTAGAAGCGATACTGTCCAAGGTTCCAAGAACTACACTACGAATAGATTCCTAAGTGAGGATGGAGCTACCAACATTCAGCACAAATGCACCCTCAACAAAATGGTGTAGCCGAGAGTGGAAGAACGGACTTTAATGGATGTGGCAAGAGATCTATGTTGGCTGAATTCAAGTCACCATATAACTTCTAGGCTGGTAATTTCTACTATGCGACTCGTCAGCGGCTCTACCTCCACAAAATCTTGGACAAGACACCTTATAGGCTTTACCGGTAACAAGTAAACATCTCTCCACTTGGGTATTTGGTTGTAATGTTTCTTTCTTATCAAGGAGTTGGTCTGTACAATTCAGGGTCTAAGGCTTTAGAAGGCGTTTTTGTTGGTGTAGTGCGAATCCCACACTTATAGAGTCTACAATAAAGCTCTCACGGAACTGTTGCTTAGGAATCTTGTAGTGTGTGTTCCGAAGAAAATGATGGCTCCCGTCTTGAGGGGCAAGTTGATGTTGTGATCTGAGATGTTGAAGCTACCCCAAAGCCATAAGAAGAATTGGGCATGGGATTTTAAATACATTAGGAGACTTATGGCAGGATCGGGGAATGCCAATGCTCTCAAGTAGAGCCCTCGCCGAGACCATAAACCAGCATGTCCAGCATTTGGGAAACCTCACCTTTTTCAACTGCTGGGGCTCATCAATCAACTACCCTAAGCTCCAGGCGGATTATGGTAGACGCAGTTATCCGGCCTGCCTCTGGCGGAAGAAGTAGACACAATGTCGAGCTGCTGAAACTCCCGGCGGATTACCAGTTGACCCCGGTTATCCGGCCCCTCTAGATTCGAGCCAAAACCATTCAAAGTGAAAGATACCAGTTCTCCCCTTAGGCGGATTATCGCCTTTACTCCCTCGGCAGTTATCCGGCCTGAAAATCTAAATAGCAGCCTCATGTTATGAGCGCTAATCTAAAAATCAAGGTGAATTAGATCACCTTCTATTCTTGTTGGTCCAAGTGGCTGGAGATCAAGGACAAGATATTGAATTCCAACTGAAGAATTTCAAATGATGAAAGTAAGTTATTCCTATGAAAGACAACAGAGTTGATTGAACTTCTTCACAAAGCTTCATTTTTAAGATAGGAATCTTGAATTAAGGGGTCACACCCTTACGACAAGTTGTAGGTGATCTCGGAGCGAGAGAGGGTGGCTCCACAAGAAGGGAGCTTGCAAGAAGCTTTGGTGGCTTCCAGGCTCACATATCAATGGAGTGGAACCCAAGAAAGTGTTTGAATCCCTTGAAGATCCGGACTAGGTTGTTGCTATGCATGAAGGGATTAAATAACTTTTGAGGCGCAACAAAGATCACGGAAATTAGTAGAGAAGCCAGAGATTGCCGCAATGACCTTACTCGGCACAAAGTGGATTTTACAGAATAAGCAAGATGAGAATGGCATTTGTAGTAAGGAACAGAGGCAATACTCATGGCACAAGGCTATTCCCAAGTTGAGGCATCGACTTGAGGAGAGACTTATGCTCCAGGTGGCTAATCTTGAGTCCATACATATCCTTCTTGCTTATGCTGCCCTTCAATAATTTTAAATTATATAACTTGCAAATGAACGTTAAGAGTTCTTTTCTTAATGAGTCCCTCTACATGAGTTAGGTATATGTAAAAGCAACCCCAAGGATTTGAGGATGCTAACTTTACGAACCATGTCTACCAAAGCTCGATAAGGGGACTCTATGGCGCCCGATGAAGCCCCGCGTCGATAAATGGTATGAGCACCTTAAAGAGCTTGGAACATAAACCCCGAAGATGAGCAATCGATCCCACTCTTTTTACCTAAGAATGTTAAGGGAGATATTCATATACCAACTATATGGTAAACGACATCATCTAAAAGCTTTCTACTAATAAAGCTTTTAATGATGAATTTTCAAAGCTTATGGTAACCAGGAGGTTTGAGATGCCTCTGCTGAAAATGGGAATTCTACAGGTTCTTTTCTTGGATTTGAGATCAAACAACTTACAGGAAGGAACATTCATAATCAAGCAAAATACATCCAAGAACATGCTCAAAGGGTTAAGATGATATGGATCTTAATGCGTGCATAACCGTCTGCAAACTAAATGTCATCTGAACTCAATACCCAGTAAAGATGTGGACCAAAGGTATACCGGTCCATGATCAGTTCTCTTCTTTACCTCGCACATCTGGACCCGATATTGTGTTGAGGTGTTAGGTGTGTGCCAAGGTTTCAAAAGCGGCTCGAAGGAAAGCCACTTAGTAAGCTGGCGATGACGAGGTTTAACTCATCAATGCCCATTGTTATGGACTTGGGTTTTGGAGAAGGAGGGCGTGATGTCTCACGCACTTCTATTCTTGTATGAGCAGTTGTTGGGCCTCCAAGTTAGTATGAGGTTTGTAGAAACAGACAAGATTTTCTCCCATAAGTGGATCACCAAGGTTTATCGAACTCAGGGAGGAAGTGGTCGAAGGTATCCCTCTCAAGCAAACCTGCAATCAAGATATAGAAGTCTCTTGTGTCCCAACACACGAATACACTTTTAAGGTAACGCAGGTGCCACTAATTCGTGAAGCCGAAGATAGTGAAATACAAGTGGTATGGATAATTATAAGTAGTAGCAGTTGGCAGAGAAAAATACTTTGATGACATGGAAAAGACTAAGGCAAACTGAAATAAAGATGGAAGCAAGCAAACATGTATGAGATCTAGTAGCAACGGTGTTTTAGTGCTTAGAAACAAGGCCTAGGGATCATACTTTCACTATTGAACACTCTCATATAAATATCTTCTCTTTATGACACTACTCTTAACTACTCTCGGTTGAACCTCTAATCGATGGTAGGGATATAACATCACACCTCAAAGTAAGTCTTTCCCATCTAGAAACCCCTACTTGTCACCTTGAGCACTATATGGCTCAACAAACACCACAATTTCATAAAGACATCCAACTCCAAATATAACTCATAACAAGTATTTGTAATCTCTAGCCTAAGTGCCACCATGGTGTGCACGCTGTCACTTTCACACACATGGGAAGCGGAGATCTAAGCACTTGGTAGCAAGGTAGATCTATAGATTACAAGCTCATGATCTCAATAAGATCATGCATAGAGAGAGATGAACACATAGCTACCGGTAGAACCCTTAGCCTCGAGAGAGCTACTCCCTCCTCATCATGGGAATCAGCAATGGTGATGGAGATGGCGGTGGAGATCGATGGAGATGGCTCCAGAACACTTCCTGTCCCGGGTGCTGAACAGAGACTTTTTGTCCCTCGGATCTCCCCTTCGGTGGCTGCAGCGCTGTGGAACTTTTTGTGGATTTCTGATTGACTATTTAGGGTTTATGCATCGGGAGGCTCTTATAGGCGAAGGAGGCAAGGTCGATGGTCGGCCAGGGCCCACCATGCCTGGCGTGGCCTGGGCTGGCCACGCCAAGGGGTGGCCACCACAGCCCCTCTCGACTCTCCTTACGGCTCCATGAGTCTTAGGGAAAATAGTAACTTTGGCTTTTGTCCGTCCAATACGAGAATATTCATTTTCGACTTCACGGAACCAAAAACAGCAGAAAATAGGCAATTGGCACTGTGGCATCTTGTTAATAAGTTAGTCAAGAAATCATGTAAAAGTACTCCAAAGTTGGAACAAAACACAAGAAAGTAGATAAAACCAAGCATGGAACATAAAATTATAGATACATTTGCAATGTATCAACATCTAAGCTTAACTCCTCTCCTCGAGTAGGTAAGTGATAAAAAGAAAGAATAATTTTTGAGGTGACATGCACCGTCAAGAACTTGATCAAAGTATTTGCAAAACATTCAAAGCTGGGATCATAGTACTTCAATCATAACATGAAAGACAAAGTTCTAGCAATAATCAAAAGAAACTATGATGCAACATGAAAAGGCACAAACAAAGATTCATATGAATAACATGCTTTGCAAGGCAGTTGTTTGTTTCACATAAAGAAAACATAGCATAATAGTATTCAGCTTGTCCCTCATAAGGTAGCAAATATAAATGCATATGACACCTTCAAGTTCATAAGAGTGACTAGATACAAATAGTTTTAAACAAGCAATATCAAGTTATGCATTAATCAACTAGTATTGGGACAATGCACATAGAACTAAGAATGGCCACTATGTACTCTCAAAGTAGGTGCATAAAGATAGAAGGTAGAGACTCAATATAATGGTGGAAGAAAGGCCTTTTGTAAAAAGGAAGTAAGGATTCAAGTCTCATAAAGAGCTTCCAAAAATTATGGTACCTGGCTTTCAGCTCTCATTGCCCCTATCATAAGAATCTTTAAGGTGATTAAGGTTAAAGTGACACAACTAAGAGGATATGCTTGACAAGTTATAAGCCGAAATCTCATGCCCTTACTTAAGACCGGTCTCATGCTACCAACTTCAGTCACGAGTAGCTCTTGTCATTATAAGTACATGTGTATCATTCGGAACCCAATGGGGTACCCTTGCATAATCTGAGCTTTCCCATAATCAAAATGACGAGCAAGCGAGACAATGAGCATATCAGCGATCTTTTTATTTGCTATTTGCATAGGTTTTTATTGAGGATGCTTCATAGAGTGCTCATTATGGTGATTGCAACTTTCCCACCATGATTAGGCATGGCAAGCTAGACTAGAGGCCCAGGCGTTTCTCTAACACACATACAAACTCCATGATCTTACAAGTTCCACTTTTATTTCACGATCCGGGATCCGTAAGCAAAAAGAACATGATATCAACAGAATTTACAAAGGCTGATACAAGTGCAATGTTGAAAGCATTCCCATGAAACATGGCTCTTGCTAATTTCAACTTATAAAGTGCAACATATACGCAACAAAGAAGGACCCAATGGTTCAAGTTTATTAGATGCAAAAAGTAAAGTGTGCCATCAAGTTCGTTTAGAGCTTTAATCACTAGATTTCTCATAACAAGTTTAATTTGGAAGGTAAAAAAAAGCATGAATATACTTGGAATAGCATAAGCTACTATGAAGGTATGGTGGACTCTTTGTAATAACTTGGTTTAGTGAGTTGGATGCATGAGTGTAACTCATACTTTTTATGAGCTAGCAAAAGATTGGGAGTGACAAACTAAGAGAGAGCAATAATGGCCATAATCATGCGAGTGACAAACATCATTGATCAAGCATAAAGTGATACTACAAGTTGAAAACTAAAGGATTATAAAGGCTATGGTGACTTGAGATAGTCATAACATGGTGTGAGCATGCGCCAACTCAACCCAAATAAATCATCAAAGGATAATACCACTATACTATGCTTTAATATGGTAAAACAACATGATTCATCAAGGCACATTAAGCAATCTCAATTGTTAATAGAAAGTCATGCTACAACAAATAATACTAAGCATAAAAGCCAAAACAATATCAAGCATGGCATGGCGGGCATAGGCCCGTCATCAACGAGCTCTTTTTACCACATAAGTATGAACTTTCCTACTCTTTTCCAAACCAACCCAAACTATTTGCAAACCAATGTATGAAAGAGGGGGTCCAACCAATTTATTCAAAAAACTAAGAAAACAAAAAGCAAGCGAAAACCAAGCGAAAACAAAAGAAGGCGCTCAAGAACAACACAAGCGTACATGAAACAATAAAAATGAAGTGTTTGGAAGAAACACAAGATTTTTATTGATGAAAGGGGATACCTTAGGCATCCCCAAGCTTTAACGTACTTCTTGGATATTTCTTGGGGAGACACGTGTGGCATCCCCAAGCAAACTAGTCCATTCTTCATCTCATTACATCATTCTCTCCATACACCTGAAATTTTCCTTCATACAAAACTTCACACAATCTTTATTAGCAACATTAGTGCACTCAAGATAATAAGTCTTTAGTTTGGTTCAACATCAATAAAACTTCCATTAAAACACTAGATACTGTGTAATTCCCTCAACAAACTCAATTCCCCAAAAGAACTCAAAAGGAACCAACAAAAAACAAATGCAGAAAATGGCGAAATCTGTCAAAATAGACCAGCAGGTAAAGACAAATTTTTCGAAGACCTTCTGTTGCTCAAATCGAAAAGTGTTGAACTAACAAAAGTTAGATAACAACCTGGGGCAGAAGAAAAAAAATTCACGCCTCAAAAAGACATTCAGAGATTTTACATGAATTTTTTCGGTAAAGCACAAAAATCTGTTTCGGGACAGCAACTTTCCCAATCATTACTTCTCTCTCATTAGAGGTTACTCTTGGCACAAAAAGCAAATAAAAAGGATAAGGAGCGGTTATTACTGAGTAATAACTTCCAAGACTCATCTAAAACTTTTGGGTTATCTCCCAATAAGTACTTTTCTTTAACACCTTTAAGTTAGGCATGATGGTTTGAGAAGATGCTCACATAAGAAATAGAATTGAAGTAAAAGAGAGCATCAAGAAGAAAATTCAAAGCACATTTAAGTCTAATCCACTTCCTATGCATAGGAATTTTGTGAAGAAACAAGTCATGAAAGCACAAAGCAATAAGCATAGTAAAGCAAAACAAGTGTAACTGAAATTTAACATAAAGAGGAAACTTAATATTGTTGAGATGCATAAAACCATGTTTCCTCTCTCATAATAACTTTCAGTAGGATCATGAATAAAATTAACAATATAACTATCACATGAAACATTCTTATCATGAGCCACATGCATAAAATAATTAATACTCTCCACATAAACATAGTCATTCTTATTAATTGTAGTAGAACCAAATTCAACACAATAGCTATCATTATTACTCTCATCACCATAATCATAAAATATAGGAGGCATATTGTAATCATAATTAATTATCTCCTCAATACTAGGTGGACTGAAAATATCATATTCATCATTGTAATCATCATATATTGGAGGTTTGGTATCATCATAAGCAATGGAATAGCTATCTTCCAAAATTTGGGGAACTAAAAGATCATTTTCATAAAAACTAGCTTCCCCAAGCTTAGACTTTTCCATAGCATTAGCAATAATGGTGTCCAAAGAATTCATACTAACAACATTGCTATTAGCATGCAAATAAAGTTCCATAGGTTTTTTGATTTTCTCTTCAAACACTTCATGTCCTAACTCCAAGATAAATACTATAAAGCTCTCTAATTTTGTTGTTGTTTTCCATTAAGCCTAACTAGTGAAAACAAGAAACAAAAGACAAAATTAAAATCTAAAAAATAACTTGACACTCACACGGAGGATGTGAGTACCTTTCTACCTCCACGGCAAAGGCGGAAAATAGGGGTTTGCCTTGGGAGGTTCTTCTTCTTTAATCCTCCGTGTGAATACCTTTACCTTACCTCCCCAGCAGCGGCGCCAGAAAATAGCTTGATGTCTACGCACTTCTATTCTTGTAGACAGTTGTTGGGCCTCCAAGTGCAGAGGTTTGTAGAACAACAACAAGTTTTCCCTTAAGTGGATCACCCAAGGTTTATCGAACTCAGGGAGGAAGTGGTCAAAGGTATCCCCTCTCAAGCAACCCTACAATCAAGATACAAAGTCTCTTGTGTCTAACACACCCAATACACTTACATAGTCGGGTGTATATTAAGGGTGCACTAGTTGTGAAGAGATAGTGAAATACAAGTGGTATGGATAATTATAAGTAGTAGCGGTGCCGAGAAAATACTTTGATGGCGTGAAAAGACTAAAGGCAAACTGAAATAAAGATGGAAGCAAGCAAACATGTAGCAGATCTAGTAGCAAGCGGTGTTTCATTGCTTAGAAACAAGGCCTAGGGATCATACTTTCACTATTGAACACTCTCATATAAATATCTTCTCTTTATGACACTACATTAACTTCTCTCGGTTGAACACTCTAATCGATGGTAGGGCTATATGACACACCTCAAAGTAAGTCTTTCCCATCTAGAAAACCCCACTTTGTCACCTTGAGCACTAGATGACTCCAACAAACACCACAATTTCATAAAGACATCAACTCCAAATATAACTCATAACAAGTATTTGTAATCTCTAGCCTAAGTGCCACCATGGTGTGCCTTGTCACTTTCACACACATGGGGAGGCGGAGATCTATTAAGAACTTGAGTAGCAAGGTAGATCTATAGATTACAAGCTCATAGTCTCAATAAGATCATGCATAGAGAAGATGAACACAGGCACTTGGGTAGAACCCTTGGCCTGGAGAGAACTACTCCCTCCTCATCATGGGAATCAGCAATGGTGATGGAGATGGCGGTGGAGATCGATGGACATGGCTCAGGGCACTTCCTGTCTGGCGAGGTCTGGAAGCAGACTTCATCCCCTGAATCTCCCTTCGGTGGCGGCGGTGCTACGGAACTTTTCGTGGATTTTTGATTGACGATTTAGGGTTTATGCATCGGGAGGCTCTTATAGGCGAAGGAGGCAAGGTCGATGGCCAGCCAGGGGGCCCACACCATGCCCTGGCGCGGCCTAGGCTGGCCCGCACTTTCAAGGGAGTGTGGACACCTGGCCCCTCTCGACTCTCCTTACGGCTCAGTGAGTCTTAGGAAAATAGTAACTTTGGCTTTTGTCCGTCAATTCGAGAATATTCATTTAGACTTCTTGGAACCAAAACAGCGAAAGCAGGCAGGCGCTATGGCATCTTGTTAATAGGTCAGTCCAAGAAATCATATGAAAAGTACTCCAAAGTTGGAACAAAACACAATAAAGTAGATAAAACAAAGCATGGAACATCAAAATTATAGATACATTTTGCAAAGCAATGTCGAGGTGACCTTTGAGACATCTATCGGCTAGCAAACAAGCATCTGAGGGGACTCGAAGATTTACCGGTTAGGGCCTCGTGAAGTCCCTACTCTGCTTGTCTTCTCGTGGAATTATCAAAGGAATAGAGGATTACAATGGTGCTTGTGGATGCAATCTGGCAAGGGTTGGAAACTAGGGTTGCGTGTGTCCTCCTGCCTCCTCCTAGCCTTTATATAGATAGGCTAGGTCTCAGATGTGGGTCAGTCGGTTACAAGTTAGGGTTCTCCTTCAAACTTTCTATCTTTAGCTTCTTCTTGTTCTTCAAGCAATCGAGTTTGTAGGTTACTCGAGTCCTTCATTTGGGCCATGGCGACACGTGAGCCTTTACATATTAGGCCATATACCAAGCTCAGTACATAGGGTATACCCATGTCAGTAGCCCCAGTGTCGGTGGAATCGTAGATTCGACTCGAGACTTTATGAAGTCTTTCGAGTGCATGACTGAGTACATTTTTCGACTGCTTGTCCATGCCATAGGGATTGTTGGTGTGCATGCCTAATTTTAACCGATGTATCGGTATCAGTTAACTACCTTAGGGTAAAACAACGCCACCTACTCAAACTCGAGTCCCCGGACTCGAATCCAGAAAAGTGTTGGTGTAATTCGACTCAAGCCGCGGAGGTCTTACGAGAGTGAATTCCGGTATATGGGTGTGAGCTTTCATGCGTCCATCAAGGCATATTCGCCGTACTGTAGAGCACGGATATATTTACAGTAGTCCGTAGCAAATGCGTTGCGGGCCTTAGTCAGGTCTTACCTTCACGCGTAGCGTGGCATCCGAATTTTATCATCGCGAGGCGATTCGGGTAACCTAGGAGGCCTTGATCTCTTTGTAGGAAAATATTTATGAGGCGGTGTCTCCATAAACTTCGAGTGTGGAGGTTATCGACACACAGCACTTTGTACAAATAATCATAGGGTGCGTGAACAGCACTCCCTATGGGAGTAGACCCTGAGTGCCTGGTTGAGTCGAAGACTCAGGCAGGGACTAAATAACTTTCATTGCTATCGTCTTACATTTGCTTGTTTGATCAAAATTTACTTCTGGCGCTCCCTATAGGAGTAATCCATGTCCATACTCAAATCATGCTTGGTGGTTGGGTTTGCTTTGTTTGCCCATGCTCCTGAAAAGAAGAAGAAAGAAAATCGTGGGGTCTTGCGACCAAGCGCCCCTATGAGATAACCCAGTGCTTGGTGGGTCGAAGACTCGAGAAGAACTAAAGTAATAAGTCTTATTGTGTATCTTTTGATGGCGTCGGTCTTGTGATTTCATGACCTCAGTTGCCCGTGTGAGCGAGTTTGACGGGACGTGACGAGCGGCGGGTCCCATTCCCTGACTCTGATTTGACCGAGCGTGCGTAATCTTTATTTTAATTGTGCCTCCTTGATTTCCGCATGCGTAATGGGAGTAGTGGGGGACGATTAGGTGTTCAGCTCCTCCACGTGTCGAGCAGGATGAACACCACACGTCCAGTAGGGTTTTTCTAAGCCGTTGGATTGCATCTTCCAGGGGTTAAGTAGTGATAATATGTGACGGTAAAATTCACATATGCTTTCGCTTATCTTTTTGCCTTCATCTCCATTGCCTTCTCCCACTTTCTCTGTTTTCTTTTCCTCCATAGCTGGACCAGCTCGTGCATTTCCGACTACTTTCTCGGTCGCGCCATCGTGCAATGGGAAAAAAGAAGAGTGCTGCGGCCGATTCATGACTCGCTTCTTTCGGTGAAGAAGAAAAGCGGCTCTCGCCCATTGTGGGCACCGATCTGCGCCCGCTTGTTGAGAAAGAAGAAGAACACGGGCACCGCGTCACGAATGGGCGTGGCGATCGTCCATCATCAAGTCCTCGATCTTCGTCTTCTTCGTCAAGCCAGTGCTGTCCGCCCGTAATCGCCAGCGCGTGTCCCTAGTGGTGAGATAATCCCTCTCCTCCCGCTGGTTTTGGTGATGTTCTTGGCATTCATCATTAAGCGGCCTCTCGTTGCCCTGCATCCCTTCTTGAGGGCCTCCTTTGGTTTCACGACTTCAGCTCCATCGGCTGTCCCAATTCTATCCTCCATATCTCTTGCTTCATCACCCTCTCTGAGTGTTGGCTCGGAATCGAGCCGCACTTCGGCCTCTTCAAGCGCCTCTTCAAGTTGAAGCGTCAATCTGCGTCTGGCTCTTTAGTCTATGATGTAGGCGGCTGCGGAATCCACGTTGATCCATCCGCCACTTATTTCGACATCAAGTTGTTCTATGTTCGACCGAAGGCCGGCGGAGACCATTTAGGACTGCACCTTTCAATCCCATAGCGCCGTGCAAGAGGGCGCTCTGGAAGAATGTAGTCATGCTGGCGAGTCATGAGAGACAGATATGTTGTCTGGCGGCGTCTGCGACCTAAAGTCGCATAGGCAAGGAGGAGGCTCCGCTCTCATTCACGCGTGGTTGCGCCATCGCGTCCAGCCCCTGCAGGCGAGTCCACCCATGTTTAAATTGATGGGCTACGTATTTGTGATGCCACTCGGCGTCTGCCCGATAGCATGTCGCGAGTGAGGTGGATAAAGGATTGTTGGTGACCACATACCGTCAAGGATGTGCTTCCTAGTGAGCCAGGCGTTCCCCCGTTCGACGCTTCTAACCCTCCTCATGTGGTACATTTGTTCTACATAGTTGCTTAGTTTGTTTATTGCTTATTTGCTATTTATTTGCTTTGTGCTGAATTTGTTGTATGCATACTGAGTTGGGCGGTGTCACCTGTATGCCCCTCTTCCTAAGGGGTTATCCCTCACGTGGACTTGGAAGAGGGCGGTCGAATCGGCCGTCCTATCCGAAGAGGAAGCCAGTCGGGTAGTGCGGATGCTGTGGCGTTAGATGCGGCGAGGATTCGATCGTCGTCTCCTTCGACTCCGGAAGGTCACGGCGTTGGTGCTGGATCGTAATCCCTTCCATTCCTGTGAGTGTCGTGGCGCGTCTTCTCTTAAGAAGATCGACCCAAAGGTCATCGTCGATCGGGGAACCAACCTTTGACTTTGATACATTTGATTGGTAAGTTTTCTAGTTTGTTTTCTCTTCTCTAGATTTGTCCTTTTTGGTTCAGCTCTGGATTTTGCCTATCCTTGATGTTGATTTTGTCTTTGTAGTCAAGAGGCATCGTCATCTTGCGGCGTCAATTTTTGAAAGAATCGAAATTCGCGACCTCAAGGGCCAAGAAAGAGGTCGAGTGTGCTCCTTCTCCTCCATTGGCGGCCCACTCTGGGCACAACTCTTCCAGCTCTCCACATGAAGGGGAGCATCGAATGGTTGCCCGGATGACGGTACAACAGACAACTTCGGAGTCATTGGAGGATCATGTAAGTTTAGGATTTCTTCTTTTAATGTTGTAGTCGATGTTATCTGTTAAATACGTCCTGATCCCTTGTTGTACGATAGCTCCTTGTGAAGGAAGCCGCTCACTTGGCGGAGAAAGTGCTTGCGATGGGCCACCAACATGCAATGCTGGAGGCAGCGTCATCGCATGGTTGAAAGTAAGTGTTCTCGCTTTTCTTCTTCTCCTTTTTATATAGTCGACTGATAGTCAATCCTTTTTGGTTTGTAGCTGAACATAATGCCCTCCTGCGTAACACTGCCACCATGGAGAAAACACTCGCCATGGCTATGAAGGGTCGCGATGAGGCAATCGCGGCGCGTGAAAAGGCACAAAGGTGCGAAGAGGATCTGCGTGCCTCCTTGAACCGGGGAGAAGTTGTTAGAACGACTTATTGCGATTGCCGGGGCCCTCTCGTACTGCTTTGGATCTGATTATCTCTCTACTCGATTTTTTTACATTGGCGATGTTTGTGTCCATGTATGGGTTTATGTATAGATCTTGTGACTTGAGCTTGATCCTCGGGCCCTTCGCCGTGGCGATGCTTTGCGGGTGCGCTTTCATCGAGGACCGCATGCATTGTTTAGCATATGCTCTCAAGGCCAAGGCGTGCTCGATCGCCTCCGGAGGAGTTGGTGCCCAAGGAGAAGCTAATCGAGAACATGAACGAGCTGGTGGAGTCTCTCGCCGGGGGTGTTCCTGCATCCTTCAAGAACTCGCTCCGTGCGGCTGGCGTGTCCATGTCACTTGCCATGAGTGCGGGCCCTGGAATTGAAGTTGATCTGTAAGCGGTTTGAAGGTGATGCCTGTTATACGGACGGCCAGCGGGTAGTCTTTGCTCCCTTGGCATTGCATGTGGCAAGTATGGGCGCAGCTGATTAACACAGTTGCAGTACTCACGAGGAGCTGCATCGAGCCATGAAAGGCGGTGAAGGCTGCGACATCGAGGGTGGCGGAAAGTCAGTGGCATCTGACACTGCCACGGACTCGATGAAGCCCCCGAAGTCGTCAAAGTCGAAGAAGCCAATTGCTCCTCAGTAGTTTT
The DNA here is from genome assembly GCA_023614405.1 of Avena insularis. Classification (NCBI taxonomy): domain Eukaryota; kingdom Viridiplantae; phylum Streptophyta; class Magnoliopsida; order Poales; family Poaceae; genus Avena; species Avena insularis. Next base: position 264,650,946 of record CM042688.1, read on the forward strand.
GTAATAGTTGATTAGTTTATGCCTTTTTGCCTAGAACATGCCTTTGGCGGGTGTATCTGCTGATACTTTTTGCCATTCTTGAATACTCGAATCTTTTGTCTGTGTCGATTTAATCTTCTTATTAAGCTTCTTGCTTGGCTTGTGGTAGGGTACATCAAGTGATCCTTTGAGGGAACCTCAGGACTCGCCGCCCCTTGATGATACCTTGGCGCCGTCGCGCTCCATGGTGGATGAGTTGTCGCTGCTTTCGCGACTGCATGACCGCGTCAAGCAGTGAGAGCGTGAATTGGCCGTGCTCTGCGGTAACACGGATGTATGGAAGTCAAAGGCAGAGAAGGCCGCCGCCCGAGAACAATATCTTCTTGGCGGTGGCGCTGGGCGACCAATTCAAGTATTAGTTTGCTTGCTCTTATCTTTTCCTTGTAGTCATTCGCGATGGTGCGCTGTCCTTATGCTTCTGTTTTGGCTTTGTATAGTTGTCAGCACGCGTCATCCGCAAGATGAGAAGGAGATAATTGCCATTCGTATGCATGATCTAACCCAGAAGCAACTTCAAGAGAGTGGGTACTTCTGGGTAGATCATGATCGTCATCTTGATGCATGGCAACCTACTTGGATCGTGCGTCATGGTGATGCACTTCTGAAGAAGTCGCGATCATGCTTGAAGAACATTTATCGGACGATGTTTCCGGTGGATGTTACTCCATCAAACCTGCTGGCCTCCTCGCCAAATTTCAAGACCTGGCGCGGTTCCGCAGTGTGTGAGGCAGCGGTTGGTGGTGCTGCTGCCAAGGCAGCTTTATCACCGATGCGTTGCATAGGCCTGGCGTGAATGTTGCGGCAATTGCGGCTGACCACAGTGCCACCAGCAGGTTACGCTTGGAATATGGTGCCGCACTACTAAGCGGTGGATTGCCCGACAAAAGAGATCATCGACTTCTTTGAGGAACAAACCAACGTTCTCTTGTTGCGGTAGTAACTTAGTTTGTATCCTGCATAAGTGTACCCATGTTGTAAGTTTGTATAAATGTTGTGTATAATTGATTGTCGAATATGTATAAAGAGCTTGTTAGCGTGAGTGCGTTGCACTATCGACTCCTTTTACGTTAGCCTGGCCATGCGTTTATCTCAGTCCCTTGTCAACTTTGTCGGATGCGTTGCAAGCCTGGGTTGATGTTGTGTCAAGGGTTTGATTGATGTGCGACTACTCGGGATATCGCGTTTTAGTTAAATAGAACAGATGTGTATAGGGTATGGCCCTCGGTCGATAAGTTGCGGAAAAATAGAGGAAGACATAGAGTTTTTGGGGCACTTAGCTTTATTTATTCATGAGACAGTACGAGGTACAATGTGTGGCTAAGTAGCCTTGGCTGGGTGCCTTATTTGCGTCACGAAAGTAAAAGCGACTAAGGGTAGAAGCGCGGTATGCGGCGTTCTAGGGGTTGGAGTATGCGACTCGTGTCTCTAGATCATGAAGGCGATAGGCGCCACCTAGGATTATACGTAATCCGTATGGTCCTTCGAGATTCGAGCTTGAAATGTCCTTGCTGCTTTAGTCGCGGGACTAGGTAGCCGACGAAGGATGCAGGCGTAGCCTCCTCTCGTAGTAGCTTCTGGCGAGTTCTGGCGGCAGATCGTTGATCTTTCCGCAGCGATTTCCCTTACCTCGTTAAGGAGATCGATGAAGTCTTCGAGTGCAAGGGATGACTCCTGCTCGCTGTAAGCGACCACGCGTGGCGCCTTGTACCGTACCTCGGCGCGCAGCACCGCTTTGGCCCCGTGCACCATAAAGAACGGTGTAGCCTGTAACACTGTTTGGGGTTGTGCGTGGGCTCCAGTCTTGATTGCAGTTCATTTGGCCAGCAGCCAGCTTGTTGAGTGGCGAGGTAAGCTTCTTGATGCCGCCCGTAGGCGAGCCGTTCGCCTTTTCAACCTGTTGTTGATGCGTGGATGTGCTACCGAAGCGTAGCTGATGTTGATTCCCAGATTCTCACAAAATTCTTGGAACTCCTTGGATGTGAAGTTCGTTCCATTGTCCATGATGATGCTGTGTGGCACTTCGAAGCAGAAGACGATGGACTCGAAGAACTTGACTACACTGTGCCCCGATTGATTGGTCACTGGCATGGCTTCTATCCACTTGGTGAACTTGTCGGCGCCACCGGAGGTAGGCGTAACCTCCTCGTGAGGACTTGGGGAGCTTGCCGACCATGTAGTCCCCATTCTTGCGAAGGGCCGGCCAATGGGATTGGCGGAGTTCAGCGCCCGGTCGCGTCCTTGTCCACGAATCATTGACCCGTTGCATTCTGGATGATGTCTTTGGCGTCGCGCATGGCGTGGCTAGTAGAACCCAGCTCGCGAGCTTTGGCCTGGCGTGTTGTCGACATGGTGTCGCGGTTCCCTCATGGATGTCGAGGGCGACAACTCTTCCATCATTGGCGAGCGCGCATCATTGAGTACTCGTGATGCTACGCTTGTATAGTTCGCCGTTGATAACGGTGAATGCCTTGATCACCGCAGCGATGTGTCGGCGCATCGGTCGAGTCGTCGGTAAACATTTGCTGAGGAGATGCGTGATGTACGGCTGAGTCGAGATGATTCTATCATCATGGCGCTCATTGGTCGCCAGTCATGTGTCAACTCCAGGTCATCGGTGCCATTGGCTCATTGGGCGTAGCCCTGAGTCGTTACTGCTGCTTGTTTTCTTCTCTGCGGCCTTTGGCGATGATGCATTCACGGATCGCAAAGAAATACCCGGGTGGTATGGGGCGGTAGAGCCTATGTTGGCGAGTCGTCGCCTCTTCATTGCTTTCGCGACCTCGTGTCGCCGATTCACAACCGTCGAAGTCCCCTTGGTGTGTAACGTAGAGATGTGATGGCGATCATGTTGTTGTTCAGTGCGTCACACTCATGCATTGTTTGGTCGACGACCAACTTGGAGTCGTCGTAGATAATGAGCCTTTTGGCGCCGCAGGCTTTTGCCATGCGCATCTCGTGTAGCAGGGCATCGTATTGACCGTTGTTGGAGGCCGTAAACGCATTCACGGGATGTACTTCAGCTTGTCCCCTTGAGGTGATGTCGATTATGACACACCTGCTCGTCCTTCGCTTGGACCCGTCGAAGTGCATTGTCCAGAGGTAGGACATATCTGGTTTGTCAGGGAGCTGGTTCTCCATCCAGTGCACGAGGAAGTCAGGAAGAACTTGCGACTTGATTGCGTCGCGCTTCTCGTATGTAATGTCTCGTGGAGACAATCCTATTCCCCAAAGCGCGACTCGTCCCGTGGCGTCGGGGTTGTTGAGGATATGCCTCAACGAGGTGTCGTTGACCACCACGATGGGGTGCTCCTGGAAGTAATAATAGCGCGATCGCCCGAGCATGAAGAGGCATACGCCGGCTTCTGGTAGTGTGGGTACCCTTTGTTTTGTTAGTGTGAGGAACTTCGGCGAGGTAGTAGGCGGGTCTTTGTACCCCATGGACTTTGTTCTCCTCGGCTCGTTCGACTACGAGCATTGTGCTGACCACCTGGTTGGTGGTGGAGATATATAGCAACAACGGTTCCCTTTCTCGTGGGGTCACCAGTACTGGCGAAGTGGATAGTAGGCGCTTGAGGTCTTCGAATGCTTCCTGCGCTTCGTTGGTCCACTCGAACTTTTCAGCTCTGTGGAGGAGTTAGTAGAAGGGCAGTGCCTTTTCACCCATCCGACTGATGAATCGGCGAGGGCTATTAAGCCCAATAGCTGCTGGGCGCCCTTATGTTCTTGACTTCTTCATGGCCGATATGGCTTTATTTTCTTCGGTTGCCTCGATTCCTCTGGCAGAGATGAGGTACCCGAGTAGTTGCCCAGATGGCACGCCAAAGGCGCATTTGTCCGGATTGAGCTTGATCCGGTAGCGGTCGAGGTTGGCGAAGGTTTCGCACAAACCGTCGATTAGAGAGGCTTCTTCCTTGGTCTTGATTACTATGTCGTCGACATAGACTTGAATGTTGCGACCAAGTTGTTCCTTGAGGCAAGCCTGCATGCACGCTGGTAGGTGGCTCCGCATTTTTAGCCGAAGGAATTGTGTTGTGAGAACACACCAAAGGCGTTATAAGCGCTGTTTTCTTGATCTTCCTCCTTCATTCGGATCTGATTATAGCTTTGAGTAGGCGTCGAGGAAGCGAGCGCTCGCATCCCGTGGTGGAGTCGATGATCTGGTCGATCTTGTGATGGCGGAAGTGATCCTTTAGGCGGTGCTTATTCAGGGAGGTGAAATCCGCACATCATAAGATATCCGTGTCCTTTTTGGTACCGGCACCGTGTTGGCGAGCCAAGTGCTTTCCTTGATCTCGCGTATGAATTTGGCGTCGAGAGTCTATTGATCTCCATTAAAGCGCCTTCGCCCGTGGCTCGAGATAATCACGGATCGTTTGCTTGACCTTTGGTCTTGCGTGCAGGTTGGCGTTGAGTGCGTGCTCGAGAGAATTCTGGATTCAGCGAGCACGAGTTCCTATGTGGGACTCAAGTTGTTGGCGACGAGGGCCGTTTTGGCGGGATCCGATGGGTGGACCTGCACTTTCTTTTTGTGCACTGATGAGTCAAGAGATAGATCAGGCGAGCTTGGCCAGCTTAGGGGAGACAGACCGTTGTCATCGACTCTTTAATCTTGAGTTCTTCCTACATGCGAAGGACTGAAATTCTGTTGAATTCCTGTCTGGCTGTCGGACCTCTCGAAGCTCCGTTGGTTGTGATGGCGCCATTGGGACCTGGCATTTTCATCTGCAGATAGGCATAATGGTACTGCCATGAACCTAGCGAACGCGACACATCCGAGGATGTAGTGGTACTGCGAGGGCCAGTCGACGACCTCAAAGTCGATGCGTTCGCGCCGAAAGTTTTTCGGCGTGCCAAAGATAATATCGAGGTTGATTTTGCCCAGGGGATATACGCCTTTTCCTAGGACAATGCCGTGGAATGTTGTGTCCGAGGCCTCTAGGCAAGTCAAAGGGATCCTCATTGCTCGCAGGGTACTCGTGAATATAAGGTTGATGCCGCTTCCGCCATCCATGAAGATGCGGCTCATGTCGAAACCTCCGATTTAGCCTCGATGCGAGGGACAATGGCCTGGGCGAGGTACTTGAGGTGGGTGGTCGCGTTTGTTGAAGGTGATGCATGACTCGCTTCATTTGAGGTACTCGATGGTAGATGGTGGCGAGTGTGTGGCCAAGTTGACTTGGCGAGCGATGGCCTTCTACACCCGATTGGAGGGGCATCCTTTTTTGATCATCATGGTACCCATGGCCCTTGGGTAGGGTTCGCCTCTGTAGCATCCCAATTGTCTAACAATTGTAACGCTACTTGATTTAGTAATATAATGGCTACTTCCTATATATAAGTGTTGCATCATAATTATATCATGTTCATGTCATCATGCCACCTTGCATTTGAGCATCATATAAAACCCTTTTGTTTTGGTTCTTCTCATATGCATTGTAAATTGTATTTGCCTCTTGATATTGTATTTGGTTATTGATATATTGTTTAATGCCCAAGTTGAGTTGGGGCATATCTTTTATTCCACTCCACCTTTTCTTTCACCACCTTATAATTCCACCATCCCACTATCCATGAGCTTGTATTTTATTTTCTTTTGGTATTTAATCTAGCTCATGGGAGATAGGATGGATCTTCTTCCTAAATTCTTTTGCTTGGCTTTATTCCACTCTTGGGAATGCATGAGAATAATGCCATGTTAATATTATTGTTTTCACAAGAATAAACATGGCATTAAATATTTTACATGGCCCATGCAAGAACCACCACATTCTAGTCTTTTGGATTTTACTTGAATCTTTGAGTGGATCATCCCCCATATCTCTCTCTACCCTCTTTTGCTTGATCTAGTTGGTCTTGCTAAAAGCCACACCACATCTCTCTCTCTCTCTTTTCCTATCCTTCCTCTCCTTTTCACCTACATCCATGCATGGTCATGTGGATCATGCCTAAAACCCTAAACCATACCCTCTCTCTCTAATCCTTTCTCCAAAATCTTACACCTAATCTAAACCCTAAACCAAGCCCCTATCTAGCTAACCTACCACCACCATGAGCACCATCTAACCTAACTTGAGCCCCTCTCTATCTAACCCTAGTTCCACCTCTCTCTCGGCCTCTCTCCTCTCTTACCTAGCTGGCCCCACACACAGCCACCCTGGCCACCTAGCTACCATCCAACCCAAACCCTAACCTCACCTCTCCTCTCACCAACCCGAGCCACCCTACCCGACCTAGTACAAACCCTAACCCGATCCTGCCCCTCTCTCCCGCTCTCTAGCTCTCTCTGCCTTGCATGCCCCACACCACCTACCCTCCTTGGCCTCACCCCCACCCCTGCTGCCTGCCTGGCCTCCCCATGCCATCACGTGAGAGAGGAGAGTAGAAAAGGGCAAGCACCACCTTTATGCCGATCCAACCCATGTGCCTCCCTCTGCTCGTTCTTATCTACCCCTCCTCTGCCTAGCAACCACAGAACTCCCCAAGGCCGTGCCTTCTACTCCTTCCTCCCCACCTACCCCTGCTACCCTCTCTTCCATCTCCATCTACCCCCATCGTCGGCATCACACCACCACCACCATAGCAGAAGGAGGGCGAGGTGTCTGGGCGTTGGGGAAGACCGAGCCGTGCACCAGCGTCGCCTGCAGGCCGAGAAGGAGGAGCCCAGGCCGCTGCACCCGCCCGAGCCCGGCCTTGAAACCCCTAACCTCGCCGTCCGTCTGCGTCGTCGCCGATCCCCTGTGTCCCAAGCTGATCCGACCACATCGAACCACTCCCGGTGATCTACTCCTCCTCCCTGACACCTCCACCCTCGCCGTGGCTTCTTGTTCTCACCGGACCGACCGTCGAGCGCTCTCGGTGCGTCTTGCGTCGCGTCTCCTCTGGCGTCGGCGTCAAGAGCCTCTTCTAGCCCGCGTCCACCCTCCTGGCATCAACCCCTAGCCCACAGCGTGCTGCCACCGGCGCAAGCCACAGGTCCCCGGATCGAATCGCGCGCGCCTGCGCTGTCGAACCTGTCCATGTTGGAGAAAGAAGAGAGAACAGGTAGCCCTTTGCGCTACCCCCTAACCTTTTTACTCTAACCCGTGGTCATACTGAGCCCACCTGTAGTAGTAACACTTTGCAGATAGGCCCCCTAGTTTAGCACCCCTCAACCCGCGCTCCCGTTTTGGCCACCTGTCAGTCTCCGCGCTCTTCCGTCGCTGGCACCTCGGCCCTAGCCAGCTAGCCCCACCTGTCATTCTCAGAGACTAGGTTAGCCGCGGTGACAGAAGGTTTTCTGTGTGTGTGCCAGTAGCTGGCCCACACATGTGGTGGCTCAACTGGCTGGGTGACACAAAAGTATTCTGGATTCTGTTTTGATTTAAATTTCCAGAAAATGTTTTAAATTCAAATTCAAATCTGTATTTAAATAACTTTTGAAATATAAATCCAAATAATACCAATAATATATGTTTCTGAATCAGAAAATTATGAGGAATTCAAATATGCCCTTCAAAATATATTTTGGACACTTTAATTTTCAAGTTGATTAAAACTACAATAAAATGCCCTCTTTCTTAATTAATTAATAACTTTTGTTTTATAACTCCGAATTTGACAAGTAATATGTCTAAAATGATTAGCTCGACGAGACCTTTCTGTTTATGCATTGCATGTTCTGAATTGCAGCATGCATCATATAAATATAAAGTATACAGCAACTTATTTGAGTATAAAATATGATTAAAACCCCATAAAATGTTTATTTCTAGTATTCCACACCTCACCCTTGCCATGCTACTTTATTGCCATGCAAATTGTGCATCATTCATCATGGCATGATTGTTTGCTTGATGCATTTTATTCATATGCTTGTGCACTTTATTTATGTTGGCCCTTGTTTGTTTGGTTCTTCTTGAATAGGCTGGCGGGGAGATATCAAGAAACCGAGCACTACCGGATCCTTCTCTCGCTTCAAGCGAGCTGCCGGGCAAGCACTACCACATGCTTGCATACATATAGTACCTATTGCTTCTATCTTATTCTTGCATCATTGAGTCGCGATTGCATTAAATTGAATCCCAAATGCATAGCCTTTACTTTTAAACTCCACGAGCTTGTTCCTCCATCCCATGAGCCATTACTACGGGTTGTTTGAGCCATGCGAGTCGTAGAACGACATGTAGGGTATGTGAGTGTCGATGGATAACGAGGTACCTAAACAACTTTGAGTAGTAATGGGATAACTAATGAAAGCGGCATCGGTGAGCAATATCTGCTATTTGGTTTTCATGCTCACTTGTGTCCCGTGGGACCCAGTACTTGATTCCTGTTCCTTGAATATTCGCTATCCACATCCAGGAGGCTTATGAACCCCGAGCGAGCTTGATTCATTCTTATTTCTTGGGGCCACAATTAGTTTGGGGCTTTATTACTATCCTGTACTTATGCCATGTTTTCTTTGCTTAATTTAAGATTGTCGAGATGCACTGTCTGTTTAGGTCCGTGACACGTTTTGTTATGTCGACAAGCCCAGTCCATTTTGGGTTCCCGATCGTTTGTTGTCCACACAAACCTTGAGTCCGTCTCGAGTCGGCCAACTTCGTCATGGGTAGCAATGGGGTGGCCCCTGAAATATTTCTGAATCTGTGATCGCTTTGTCGTGAATGCCTTGTTGGGTTTTGTTTTGGTTTTCGAGTTGATCGAGTGTGTGTTGCTATTTGTGCACCTGCGGTAAAACTTTCTGAAAGCCGTGTCATGGTTATGGATGACTTGGAGCACAGTTTCGATCATAGACAAGTATAACTAAAGTACCGCTTTTAACGACTAAGTACGACTAGTAAATAGTGCAATTCTCATGGAATGGATAATAAAACTGCCAGCGGATGGGGTTGTTAAATCCGCTTCCTCGTTAGTAGCGAGGAGGAGGATGGATCGGTTAATATTCTATTATAACTGTTGTTATTAATTCACGGACATCCGTCTATCTTTGGTTAAGCGGATGGTTAGCAGTATCTATAGAATTGTTAGGCATTATCTTCTGCTGCAATTCGTCACCCAGGTTGTGTCCCCTTTAGAGGCATAAAGACTTTAGTACCCTGAGTACTAGGGTCTCACCACGATAAATTGTTTGATTCAGATGAGCAGGTAAACTTCATAAGATGGATCTTGGGTGGAGGAGGCAGACGATGTGGGCAGCGATCATTGGTGTAGAGATTCGAGCGAGGATCCGTGAGATCTGTGGGCGGGATGTGTTTATTTGTGGGGCATCTTATGCCGATTTGCTTCTTATCCGTACTCGGATCTTGTTTTCCGCTTCCGCCTGATACTCTGATGTTTGATGTATGAGGAGATATCCTAAACTATTATATCTCTCTAGGATATTTGGATCTTGCCGTATGGCGTTGCAATATTTCTATTTCTTTTAGATGGAATGGCTCTGAGAACTATTGTATGGTGGCTTGCATACATACTCATTTGTGTATGTAGTTGATCCCTTCGCCTGCCGATTACGCCGCCCGTTCTTGTTCCGATGTTTGGAAATGGTTAGGACGGCCGAAAGGTCTACCTGTGAGTGGCATTTAGGCCCCACCGTACTATTTTAACCATTTCCGCTCGTCCAGGCTTGTAACTAGGAGCATAATTCACGAGGTAATTCTGACCTCCACAATTGCTGGTCCGGTGCAGCTGCGTTTAGGGGCATTCCAGGTGGTGGTGGCAGAGCGCCATGTGCCACGGCGACTAGAGCAGCTCTGTAGCCTCTTTCGACTGTGTTGCGGTTCATCCGAGCTAATCCCTCATGTAGTTTGAGGAACTCATGGCAGTCCTTGAGGAGGTGGCTGGACTTCTTCTTTCCATCATGCTTGTCGATGTAGAAGTGCACCGTACATGGCCCGGACAATTTGTCTTCAATGGATGTTGCGGGTGCTTCATCACGATCGCGGCGTTGCCATACTTGCGTGGTCTTCCTGGAGTCGCGGTATCCACCGCTGCGGTATCCGCTGTTGCGGTTGTCGTCACGTCTGTCAGCGTAGCCGGCTGCGACCATGTTGACATCGTGGCGGTCATCGTGAATCTTGCTCTGGCGTTGCCTCGGCGGTCGTCAATGCTCGAGTTCTGCCTCTCCTCGTCGGAGTGAGCGTGATTTTCACTGAATCTTCTCCATCGACCCACCGATTCGCGGTTTCCATCAAGTGGTCAATGGTCTTGGGCTTGGCGGCCCAGCTCCTCCACAGGCTCTATCGCGGACGCCGCCGTTGAATGCGTCAATCGCACGATCCTCCGACATGTTCTCTGCGGAGTTCTTGATGATGGACCACCTTTGGATGTAGGAGCGTAGCGATTCACCCAATCTTTGCTGGCAGCATCTTATCTCTTCGATTGATGCTGGCCGTTTGTACGTGCCTTTGAAGTTGCGCACGAAGCTGTAAACCAGCTCATCCCAACTGCAAATGGATCCGCGCGGGAGGTTGTTGAGCCATGCTGCTCGGGCGCCTGCGATTTGTATAAGCATTGCATGGTTGTGCTTCAACTGCCGCCGTGGAGTTTGACGGAGGAGATGTGATCCTCCAGCCAGATCTTCGGGTCCTATAGACCGTCAAACTTTGGGTTCTCCGATGGGAGTTTGAACCCCTTGGGCATTCACTTTTGCCTTATGGATCTGCTGAAGCATCTGGCGCCGCAGAGCTCCACATCTTCCTCTTCCGAGTCAGTCGACCGAGCACGTCACGCCCTTGATTTGTCGATCTTGCGTTGCGTGATGTCATCACGCGTGTTGTAGTCATGAGTATGGCGAGTGGCGGCATCGATCTGGTCGTGTTGTCATCCTTTGGATGATGGTGAGAATAGCAGCTTTGCTAGCGCTTTTCCTTTCTTTGGCTCCGGCGTTGACTTCTTATCGAGGGCGGATTCCATTAGTCCCAAGCCCGCGATCATAGATCGGTGCATGGCGGCTCGGGGATCTCCAGCTGGCGGCTGGTTATTGAGGAGGTACATGGTGGCCGTTGTCACTGTAGCTTGCGGCGTCTTTGGGACCACATTGCCCCGCGTATCGGCTGCCATAGAGCTGAAGTCGAGGACTTTTGCAGCTTCTATGTGTTCTTGTTTGGTGAGATGGGCCATCCGAGACTGCCTCTTTTTGGCGATGTACTCGTTGCCTTTTGAGGAGGATCCTCCATGGGAGGAGAGCCCAGCACGACGAAGACTTGACTCATCTGCCGCCCTTTTGCGTGCTTCTAGTTGCACGATTGTTTGCGCTTGGCGCTTGAATTCTTCCTTTAGGAGCCAGTGGTAGCCCATCAGAAGTTCTTGCGAGGAGCCGGGAGGTAAATGGTTGCCCTGCAGGGCCTCACGGCAGCGAGCCCACTCAAGCTCATTGAGCACCACCAGCGTTTGCGGTTTGCTTTCGTTTGTTATGGTTGGAGGTTCATTGTTCCTCCATTGTTGGCGAAGTGCGATTGCCACCGTTGCCACCGTTGCCGCCATTACCGCCGTTTGGCAGGTCGGTTCCATCGCCGTGATTGCCCGTGTTGTCGCGGTTGGCGGAGGTGTCGCCTGCGTTGATGACGGTGCACATGAAGTGATTGGGGAAGCTGTTGCTCCCACAACTCTCAGATCTGGAACCGTAGGTTCCATCTTCGATGGCGATCGATCATAATGTCATAGCTGTCATTGATCGTGTTTTCTACTATTGTCGAGCGTTGAGCTCCTTTGAGGTGCGATCGATGGAGGAACCATGATGCTAGGGCAATCGGCGGCACCGTCGGCTGATCGAACATCTGGCGTGCCCATCGACCAACAGGCGGAGCTCCCTATTGCGAGTTGATCCGTCGCCCCGGACTGAAAGCGGGCGAGTGGCTGGCATGTGGATAGTGAAATCGAGCGCACGAAGAGTGGCGTATCTCCGCTGTTCGGAGTTGTAGATCATGATTGATGGGGCGAAGAAGCCGCAACATCGGCACTCCCGTTCCCACAGGTGGCGCCAATTGGCGAGGGTTTAACTCATCAATGCCCATTGTTATGGACTTGGGGTTTGGAGAAGGAGGGAGCGCTGGAGACATCTATCGGCTAGCAAACAAGCATACAGGGGACTCGAAGATTTACCCAGGTTCAGGCCTCGTAGAGGTCCCTACTCCTGCTTGTCTGCTCGTGGAATTATCAAAGGAATCGAGGATTACAATGGTGCGCAGATGCAATCTAGCAAGGGTTGTGGAAACTAGGGTTGCGTGTGTCCTCCTCGCCGCCCCCTCCTAGACTTTATATAGATAGGCTAGGTCTCGGGTAGCAGGTCGAGTCGGTTACAAGTTAGGGTTCTCCCCTTCAAACTTTCTATCTTTAGCTTCTTCTTGTTCTTCAAGCAATCGAGAGTTCGTAGGTTACTCGAGTCCTTCATTTGGGCCTTGGCGACACCATGGGCCTTTACATATTTAGGCCGTATATACCAAGCTCGAGTACATGTAGGGTATACCCATGTCAGGCGGTTAAGAGAATCTTCCGATATTTGGCTCATTCCCCTAATTTTGGTCTATGGTATCCCAAGGGCTCCAATTTCTCTCTATGTGGCTCTACTGATTCAGATTGGGCTAGTGATAAGGATGATAGGAAATCAACTTCTGGAGCTTGCCAATTCTTGGGAAGATCCTTGGTTTGTTGGTCTTCTAAAATGCAGAATTGTATATCTCTCTCCACCGTCGAGGCTGAATATGTGGTTCTTGCTAGTGCATATACATAATTATTATGGATGAGGCAAACTTTAAAGGAATACGGTGTCAATTGTGGCAAAGTGCCTCTTTTATGCGATAATGAAAGTGCAATCAAAATTGCGTACAACCCAGTAGCACACAAGGACAAAGCATATTGAGATTCAGAATCATTTTATTCGGGACCATGTAGCTCGAGGTGATATTGATCTATCTTTTGTGAGCACAAAGAACCAACCTGCTGATATTTTCACGAAGCCACTTGATGAAGCAAGGTTTTGTTACTTGAGGAAGGAGCTAAATATCGTTGATTCAAGGAGCTTGTCTTGATTACCCATGCACTCACTCTTATATCTCCTCCTTATTTGGTCTAGGTGTGGGCATGGATATAGGGGAGTGTGGTCCTAATTGATTGGGCTAACCCTCCCCCCATAATGCCAAAAGCAAGTAAAATCATTCCTCTTAATATCATTTTGTGATATGTGAGCTTTTTGATGAGTATTGGTTATGAACCCAAGATATATCTTCGTGGTGTCATACTATGCACTCCAACAAGGTGGCCTCGGCCACCGCTATCTTCCATGCGAAGAGTTGGTCCTATATGGATCTTTTTGGCTGTTATTTCTCATCTCTTGTTCTTATGGAAATCACACTCAATTTTGGCTTTTAGTTGATTTGATTCTTGCAATCTTGAGTGTGTAGTACCATCTCAATTTGGTTGTCTAATACCAAGCCTCTCTCTATCCCTAAGCCATCTCTTCTAGCACACAAGTCCATTGTTCATCTTGTGGGGGTTTTGTTTGGGGACGCGCGGACCTGAACCTTTGTATAACAGGAATTCAGAATTCAGGCCGGATAATCCGACCCAAGTATAGGCCGGATAATCTGGCCCTGGCAGACTCAGTCTGTTAAGGGCTGGGCATCGGGGGGAAGGGCTCACAAAGAGTAGTTCTTCTCCCCTGACCCCTCTCCCTCTCCCCAGCCGTCGCCTGCTGCCCCCACCCTCCCCGGAGCCTTTCCGGCCTCCGGATTCTCTGGGTCTCTCCCAGATCTTCTTCTCCACGCCTCCGGGTACCTTCTCCTACGCGTTCTTCCTTCAATGAGTGAGGGTAAGTCCCTCTCTCCCCATCTTTTAAGTTGATGTGTGACTTGTCGGTGGAACATGGACTAGAAGGTTGTTATATCATGTAGAGATCGTAGTCTTGCAGTTCCTAAGTACGATATATGTTTTTGCATTCAATCTAGGAAAATCTGAGTATTTACCCACGGCGGATTATACTTTGGTGGCCGGATAATCTGGCCTGGCAGAGTCAAATCTGCTTCAGATTTCTGTAGATTTTTTGCATCATGTATGTTTGGACTATGGACTGTTTGCCTACTATTTCTACTTACTCTCATGGACTTGTGTGTGTGCTTATCCCTATGCTATCCACCTTATTCGCTTCACAGGTGGTTCCAGTGCTCCCAAAACCTACAAGCACCATCCCCGTGGCCTCTACTTCTGAGACAACGGTGAGGTGGTCTCGTGAGCGAGTTGGTGAGGAGAAGGAACAAAGAGGCTGACCACATGGCTGAACAGGGAAAGAGGGACAAGAGAAGGAAGGGTGTATCCAAGAGAAAGGGAAAGGAACCAAAGATCAACTATAATAAGATGGATGTTGTCACTTACTCCTCCATACGCCATCATGATCTGTTTGCAGAATCTGCGCAAGATACTGAGCTTGGTGACTCCCGCTTTTGGTGTACAGACCAAAAGTCTATTTATGAAGATGTCTATGCTTTGCTGAAGATTCGTCCTATGCATCCTATGATCATTGTTGAGGCTATGGAGAAGCCCCAACTTGTTGATGCCATGGAGGTGACTGAGCGGATGGGGCTGCACCATCTTATGGCCCTTCAGTGTTCCTATGACTTCGAGGTGGTGAAGCAATTCTTCTCCACTTTGGTCATTTGTGGCGATGAGTACCGTACCATGGAGTGGGTTACTCGTGACGTTCCCATGCAAATTTATTTTCAGACTTTTGCTGAGGTGCTTGGATATCCCTTCCGCAATAGGGACCATGCTAGTGTCCATCGCATCATTACTCAACTCAAGCCCAACAAATATGTTGTTCTCTCTCCGTGCACGGTTGATAATGGTATAGTGGGCTCTTTTGTTGGTCTCTCCCCCTTTATGCTAACTTGGTGGGTATTTTCCGTGACTCTATCACACCAAGTGGAGGAAACAATGACAGTATTCGTGGTCACTTAGTTCAGCTGCTTACCTTTTCTCATGAAGTGGCCTCCTCTGACGATGAATCTATTGGTTACAAGCTGGATATGATGGACTTCATCTATCATGAGTTGACGGATGCAATGTTCAATAGGCTCTCCATCCCGCATGCGCCTTATAATATGATGCTGATCAAGCACTTACTTCCCAATGGAGAGTTCAACATTGATACTATGCATAAGGCAAAGAAGATTTACAACAAGGCGAGGAAGATCTCTCATCCATCTTCTGCTTCTAAGGGCTTTATGAGGGATGACCGTGATAGTGCTCATACGCCCCCAGTGCTTCCTATTGCTTGTGAGGTGAAGCGGCTGAACTGGTTCCAGCGGAACATTCTATGCATGGGGGTGGACACTCGCAAGGGCAGTACGTGGCGTACAAGCAGCGCCACGAGATGGCTCATACTCAGCAGCTCATTCTCCACCACATGTCTAGGGCTTCTGGTGCTCCTCCTGCTCCTACCGCTCCCACACCATATGTTCAGTGGAATTCTTCGTCTGATCTCAACTATGGCGAGCTTGAGCGTCACATGTTCCCTACCCCGGCCACTTCTGATGAGGAAGGGGAAGACACCGTGGAGTTTGATGATGAAGACGAGGATGGGGACGAGGACAATGAGGACTCCGAGTGATCTTCTAGGTCGCTAGCATCGCTCTTCTCTCTTTTTGGTGTGTTGATGCCAAAGGGGGAGAAGTAGTTCTATTTAGGTCTTTGTGGATTTGCATGGGTCGGGCACAAGCATTTGCACTTTTATCGTTTCGGTCTTTATCTCGCTTGTGCCCATTTAGCGTTGAACTTTTATTTGTGATTTGCCTTGTATGAGACTATGTGTATGTGTGGCTTTGGAATTATCTCGTGGACTATCTCCTCATGTCTATGGATCTATCATATTGACTATATTGGTTATCTATCTCCCGTGGAAGGCATTTATAATGTTTATCACATTGGCGCCTCTCTCATGGTGGTATGGTATTTTTTGGAGCTAGCCCATTATCTTTGTGTAGATTCAGTTTCAATGGAATAGACTTGTACCTGCTTGTGTGCATCTGTATTCAAATGCAAATCTTTAGTATGCACACCTTGAGGGGGAGTCTTTTTCATTCGCTAAATAATTATTGTTATTAGAGCTGTCTTGCAAATCCTAGTATTGTTATCTAACACCAAAAAGGTGGAGATTGAAAGAACATTTCATGATCCCTTGTGTTTTGTGTGTTAGATAACAATACCGTGGAGTTTCTCATGTGTGCTAAGTGCTGCAGGTAAGAAATCGGGTTGTTGGGGGCCCGATTATCCGCCCCCATCAAGGGCCAGATAATCCGGCCTGACCCTCTTGGCCAGAGTTGGTCGCATGTGAGCTTCTGTCTGGGGGCGGATTTCCCCCGGACAATCCGTGGCTGGTGCAGATTTTTCCCCCAGCCGGATAATCCGGGCTACTCTTGGGCCGGATAATCCAGCCCCCAGGAGAAGTGCCCAAGGAAAGATTGGCACGAGTATCTGTATAGCGGCGGATTTTCCCTCGGACAATCCGAAGTTAGGGTGGATTTCCCCCCAGCCAGATAAGCTGGCCCTCCTCTTGGGCCAGATAATCCGCCCCCAAGGGGAGCTACCAAGGATGGGTTGGCACGAGCTTCTGTCCGGGGGCAGATTTTCTCCCGGATAATCCGAGTGCAGGCGGAGTTTTAGCGAGCGGATAATCTGACCCTCACTAAGGCCGGATAATCCAGCCCCGGATTACTCCAACGGCTCAGTCTGGACAAGGGGTATATAAGCCCCAATCACCCCTCCTGTTAGTCTTCTTGATTCATTTGAAAAAGTTCTGGCCTGTTGTAAAAGCTCTGATTCAAGATCTCTCACTTCAACCACCCGAAGGCTTCGATCTTTGGGGGAATTGAAGGAGGAGACTTCACTCATCGTCAGCACGAAACAAGTGCTTCAACTCCTCTCCATTCACTTGGATAATTCCCGATCTAGTATTCTTGATAATATCTAGATCTTGTGTTTCAATATTGATAACAATCATTCTTGTGGCAGCTTGTTGTCATTATGGGAGCCCCCAATTTGGTTGTGGAGTTGTGCCCCGCTAGTTGTGTAAAGGCGTCAGTTCCCTCCTCGAAGGGTTCCAATAGTGGAAAGGTGGATCAGGCCTTTGGTGGCGAGATCCATCGGAGAATAGGGTGAGGCCTATTGTGGCATGGTGGTCTTAGTACCGCCCACCCCTCCAACGCAGATGTACTTCTCTTAACAAGGAAGGAACTACGGTAAAACAAATCCTATGTCTCTCGTGCTCCCTACGGTTTCCTTGTTAAGTCAATCTTACTGCCTTCACTCGCTAGTAGTTAGGTTTGCATATAGGGAATTTCTACATAGTCGCATATCTAGAGAATTTACCTTTTGTGTCAAGCCTAAAATTGAAAAAGCATTAAAATTTGAAGTAGCACCTATTCACCCCCTCTAGGTGCCCATACGATCCATTTCACTATTGCCGGACCTAGAGGATCAACGATGTTTTTACCATAGGCCACCATAGCTCCGGTAATGACCGCTGCTGGCGGAGCTTTTCCGGCTTCTTGGTTCTGCTGATCTTCTTCCATCACATTCCCGATGGCCATCAGTACCTGGCGGGAAGTGACGGCTTGCTCAGCGCGCTCCTCCTTCTTGAACTCCTTCTCGATATCTCTCATGGCAGCATCGTAATCCTCCTAGTTAGCCGACAAACCACCGCCATCCATGTTGATGTCAGTGTAGAGTGTGTCAAGCACTTTCGATGGTAGAGTTTGAGGTGAAGGGTGCGTGACTGGTGGGTTTGGTCATTTCGGCTGCGGCGGCTATGTCGACCGTGGATTCCTCATCGACGTCAACGAAACTATTATGATTGCAATAATCTCATTTAGAGTAAGCAAACCAATGGCATGTCGCCTCCTGAGCGTATGGAGGAGAAGGGTGCCGGGCGTGAACCCTTCGATGAAGTGGCACACTAGCTCGTTAGTACGGTCTACTACCAAGGTTTCCCTCACCCTTAACCATCTAACGAGGTACTCACATGGGGATTCATCTGACCTTTGAACATAGCAAGCCAAATCAAAGATGGTGATGACGCCGACAAAGTGCACCTCCATTTCTCTAACACTTGGGGAACCCAAGCGGATCTACAGGGTTCTTCCAACGTTATATCCTGCACATGGGCGGTTTGGGTGGGCCTTGATTTTTCCTGATCTAAGCCGACAAACTCCAAAGAGAGATCTGAGCCCGATCCTTCCACAAACGTGTCCTGCCTGTAGGCGGTTCATGTGGGCCTTGACGCATTTCCGACTTCCTGGGAGCCTAGTCCCGAGCCGGTTTTATCGATGAAGAGATGGATGTCCTTGATTGGAACAATGGAGCAGCGGATGGGGTTTGACTTTGCTAGGATCCAGAACTCGTCCGGGGGGCGATCTTATTATTGATAATGAATAGAACACTCCCAATGGCCACAACAGCGCCGATTCCCACGAATATCTTGGACCTCACCTAGTGTAGATCTCGAAGCGCCTCCTGCTCCATGGTGGGCGCTGACTGTTGTGGTATTGCCAACGAGTACGCCATGGAGGGGTCCTCACAGAGCGTGTTTAGAGATGTGGGTGAAGGCGGTGACTTGATGGGTACGACGTAATAGAGCTTACCCAGGTTCGATTCACACAACGGTGGCGGAACCCTACTCCCGCTATAAATCACTTAACAGCAATACACCTAGTTACAGAGATCGGTTCACTATGCGAGGTGTTAAGAATCATTATGAGTCGTTTCCTAAAGGCTCCCATAGGTCTGGCTTATAAAGGCACCAGAACCTAGGGTTATAGGGAAAGAACCTTGCCGGACAGGTCACAGAGTCCTGCACTAATACTGACTAGTCTTCGTGTCTTGTACTCCAAGGCTCCGGGTTGGTCGGTAACTGCATCGTAGCCTTCCTTCTTCCGGCATGGGCCTCCCATCTGGATCCGTTTAACTAGGCCGCCCAACAGGCCATAGGCCTTGCTACCAACTGTGGGCCACCCGGATTGGCGGGACTAGAGACATGTTATGGTGATATCCATTAAGCCTATCCCCAATAGAGAGCTCCAGTCATGCATCTAGCGAGGATGAGGAGGACATCGCCTCATCAGTGTAGATCTCAGGTTCGAATGGCTCGTGAACACCCAACTTGTATCTAGTGCGTGTATAGCAATCGTAAACGTTAATACATCTCCCAATGGGCTTAATGTAATGTATAGTTATATTTTGTATGTGCAAACGTGTTTTATCTCAAGCTCTATGCTTCCCTCTCCCTCACGAGGCCCAATTCCCTTCCCTTCCTGTGCACCACAACCACTCTATGTTGACAGGGGCCATCCCCCGAGAACGAGGACACCAGTCAATGGTATGTTCGACTCGTGCAAGAGAACAAGACCGGAGGATGCCTGGCCTTGCAGGGCATCTAATATGGCTCACGATCTCATCACTCATGGTCCCCTTTGACGTGCAAGTAGTCCGTGAAGGTAGAGATAAGGCTAGCGAGGCGTAGGGTAAGAGAGTAGCGAGAAGAGAATCAAAGGGCAACATGTACTTAGCTTTTTGCGTGGAGTTGCTCTTGCGGATTGCGTCTCGCGAGGCTCGCTCCTGGAGTGGGCCTCTTGTGAGTCCACACTAAGTATCCCTTGTATAACTCGGTGATGAGTCTCCCTCAAGAGCCGGCGATGAGTCTCTTGTGAGATTTAGTGAGGACTTATCGTGAAGCCTCGAGAGAGACCTCTTGTGAGGCTCTACGAGGCATATCTTGTGATAACCCAGGGTATATTTTGTGAGAACCCATGTGATACTTCTTGTGAAGCTTGGCAATGAACTATTGTGAGGCCTCATGAGAGATCTCTTGTGAGGTTCTGCGAGGACCTCTTGTGAGGCCTCGTGGGGGGCCTCATCTGAGCCTAGGTGAGAACAACTTGTGCCCCCCAACGAGGACCTCTTGTGAGGCCTCGTGAAGCACATCTTGTGAGGCTTCCTTAATGACTACTAGAGGAGCTGCCTTTGTTCTATTTTGGTAATGTAGGAAGTACAGAGTCCGAGAGTCTCTTCTAAGACTTGTCTAGCTAGAACCTCTTGTGAGGATACGTGAGGACACCTCCTGGCGCCTCGGATAGTACCTCTTGTGAGGCCTTGTAAAGCACCTCTTGTGAGGCTTCCCTAAAGAAGAGATACCTTCATTATGTTTTGGCAACGTAGGAAGTACACAGAGTTTATGAGCCGAATTACTACACGCGCTCATTTTGTGGATGTGTGTCACACGAGGATATCAAGCACCAAGGACCTTGGTGAGGTGACATGCATGGGGTGATCAACCCCACGAGTCAGAGCTCAGTCACTTGGGTTTTGTGTTGGCTGGAGTAACTCGGGCATAGGCACCATTGCCTAGCCCTCGCTTGTGCGATACACAGAATGGAACCCAAGAGCGCATGAAAAACATGAAATATGTTGCTTACTGAAGCAAGGATACATAAAACTCAGTTGGCGAGAGGTTCATCCTTTATTGCTGAAATGAAGATTTTCATTACAAAAGTGTCGCCTTGATGTACACAATGCCCCA
Organism: Avena insularis; assembly: GCA_023614405.1. Taxonomy (NCBI): domain Eukaryota; kingdom Viridiplantae; phylum Streptophyta; class Magnoliopsida; order Poales; family Poaceae; genus Avena; species Avena insularis. Next base: position 264,671,527 of record CM042688.1, read on the forward strand.
TGAGGTGGGTGGAAGCTCTCGCGAGCTGGTGTCGACGCTCAAGAGATACTTCATGGAGCGAGAGGCCACTGCAATAGTGATGGCTCGCGAGATGGCTGGCAAGAGCTCATACCATTGTGTCATAGGTAGAACTTGTGGATGTGGAGGATGTTCCATGGGTTTGGCACCTGGACTCCTACTTCAGTCTCCAGCCATGCTGCTCTAGGCCGAGTGACTTGCACGACCCTGAAAGGGCCTTCCTACAACGACAAGATCTTGTTGAGGCCTTCCCAAGAGATAATCCTTCGAAGGGCAAGGTTGCCAACCTCGAGTGTGTGGGGGTGGATGTTGCAGCAATGGTAGTGGTGCAGACTTTGTTAGTATCGGGAAACACATATGGCTGCCTAGCGACGAGCCTCATCGAGGATTAGTAAGTCATCCTCCCGAAGGTCATCTTGGCGAGCCTCATTAAAGGACATAACTCGTGGAGGCCCATGCTTGAGCATGGCAGGAAGGACCATTTCTTCCCTATAAACGAGGGAGAAGGGTGTTTCACTGGTAGACTTGGTGGCTGTAGTGTGGATTGACCATAGCACAAACGGGATTGCGTAGATCCAGCCTTTGCCGTTGGCTTTGAGATTGTTGAAGCTTTTGGTCTTACGACCCGTGAGTACCTCAGTGTTGGCGTGCTTGGCTTGGCTATTGCTTCGCGGGTGAGAGATAGAAGCATAGTAGATGTTGGTGCCTAGGCTCGCACAATATGTCTTGAACAAGACGCTGGTGAACCTTGTGCCATTGTCAGTGATGATGCAGTTGGGTACACCAAAGGGGCACACCAACCCCTTGATGAATTTGAAAACGAACCTTGCCAGTATGGTGCGAGAAGGCTTCATTTCTGTCCACTTGGTGAATTTGTCAATGGCGATGCAGAGGTAGCGGTAGCCCCTAAGCGCGCGAGGGAAACATCCCAGGATGTCCAGCCCCATGTCGCGAAAGGCCACGAGAGTGGGATGGTTTATAGTTCTTGCGCTGGCTAGTGAACTTGCTTGGTGTGGAACTAGGAGGCCTTGCAAGACCTGATGAGCTTAATGGCGTCGTGGAGCATTGTTGGCCAGTTAAAGCCATCGCCGAAACCTTTGCTATCGAGGGTGTGCAACGAGGAATGATGGCCACACTCACCGGAATGGATGTCAACGAGGAGCGCATGTCCTTCTTCTGCGGAGACGCACCATAGCGCAACCCTGTTGGAGCACCTACGGTGCAGGTCGCCATCCACCATGCAGTAGCTCCTGGCTTGGATATCTATGCATTTTACCTTGGCATCATGATTGGGGAGGGTGCCATTCTTCAAGTAGTCCTTGAACTCGTTGGTCCAGGTTGCGGCTCGATGGGTCATTGCCATCATGCGTGTTCCCAATCCGGAGCACCTGTTGCTGGTGGCGGTGGAAGTTGCTCGCCAAGAGGTGCATTGTTGGCAGTTGGTGGTGTAGCTGATGGCGCCATGAGCCTTTCCTCGAAGACACCTGGGCATTGTGTTTCATGCCAGGATGCTGGCCTAGCGATCTCGTTAGCTTTTGAGTTGTCTCCGCGAGGGATGTGATTCAGCTCCAAGCCAAGGAAGCGCTTCTCGAGCTTGTGTACCTCCTCAAAGTAGGCCATCATGTGTTTCTCCTTGGGATTGTATCTATTGTTGGAGAAGTTGAAAAGGAGTTGGGAATCACCCTGAATGACAATGCGCTTGATGCCAAGAGTGATTTCAGCTCTAAGCTCGGTGAGGACACCCTCGTATTTGGCAATGTTGTTGGAGCACTTGTATTTTTCCTTGAAACGGAGCTGCACGACGTAATAGAGCTTTTCTCCGGTTGGGGAGGTGAGCACCGCGCTAGCCGCTGCCCCTGCTCGAGCGAACGCACCATCAAAGTTCATGGTATAGAACTCAGGGGCTACTTTTCTCAACAGTTGGGATTCTTCCTCGTGGAGCTCATCGGCGAAGGGATCAGTCCACTCTGCGGCGAGATCTACCACGGCCTTGCTCATGATGGTAGAGGTGGTGTTGATGTCATATCAAAGGGCTACAACTCAATGGCCCACTCCACGACACGGCTATTTATGTTGGGGTTATGCAGGACTGTCTCTAGGGGAAACCCGTGACCACCTTGATGGGATGCCCCTGGAAGTAGTGGCACGGATTCTAGGAGGCGACAGGGAGCGTGTAGAGGAGCTTCTGCTGCATGGTGTAGCCTAAGCATGCGTCACGTAACACCGTCCTGACGAATTAGATGGGGTGCTGCACGAGAACCATCTCCATAGATGTTGAAGCGGGCTCCTCTTGAGGCTTGGCAGGTGGAACACCGAGGGTTTCCTCTTCTAGAGAGTTGGTGAGGTTCCCTTCCTCGATGAGGTTCGTGGCCTTGGTGGGTGCTGGTGGTTTTGCTCCCTCATCAAGTGGTTCGGGGCTCGGCGAGTTGGATTTCTCCTTAGTGACTGGCTCTTCTCACTCAGCCATGAGTGCTTGATGTTTGTGGAATGGCTGCCACGTACAACAATAGAGGCTTGCGGGACCGCATAGCGACCATGATGGGAGGGCTGGTTAGATACCTCTTGAGGCCCTCTAATGCCTGGATTTCCTGTGATCAATAACAGGGCTATTGCAGTATTTATAGCAGCAAATATTATTCATAAAGTTCATCCCTTGGAAGCTTTGCAAAAGGCAACAACACAACCCCGCAACCACGTTGTCAATGCGGCCACGTTCGCACCCAAAACGGTGTTTGGAAATACTCTACACTATAAGTTGCTAGAATAATAGTAAACAAGAGAGATTTAAAGTAACTAGTAACAAGGTAAATAAAGTACTGAAAGTAAACTAGAACAAGAACTAAACTAAAGGGGTTGTAGCTCTATGGTTGAATGGAATGAGGGAGAGGGTTTCTAGGCTTCGGACTCATTAGTACTAGATGGGCGAATATATGTGTGATCCATTGTCGACAAGAGATTCCTTCAACAAATAAACGCTCCCCACTTGATTACCAGGCTGTCACACTGTGTGTACTATGCATGATTCTCGCGTGCCACTTGCGAGGCAAACGTACACTTCCAGACCAAGGGATCCCGTGAACTCATCTTCATGACTCATGTAATTGACTACTTGGATCACAAACACATTCTAACTTTGCGCACTAGATCAAACCTTTACCTAGATCCTAATAAATCACTCAAACATGGGTGAACAACACAACATAGATGAATATATTAATGAAATCACAACCATGTTCAATCTTACAATTACAAGATCTAAGACAAGCGAGACAGAGAGATGGAGACGCCGTTGGAGATGATGATGAACGGCGCACACGGTGAAGGTGGGGGCACCTCCTTATCCTCCTCTTGCTTGATGGTGTGGAGATGTGGATCTTATGTGTAGCGGCTATGGAGGCGGCGGAGCAGCAGGGCTGCGCCCCTAAGGCGTGGATGGATTCTCCCCTCTATTCTACGGGTTTCCCCTCTTTAAATAGGCATCTAGAAGTCAATTTAACCGGTGGATCTAGGGGCCTAATATGTCCATTGGGCCTTCAAAAATGTTGTTCTGTTTGTCAAAATGAAGCCATCGAAGGGCGGTACGGCCGTACAGTACGGGCAGGCTCAGCCCATACAAGTGGTCGTTACACCCTCTGTACTATGTAGTGTTTTGGTCGCCATTTCTTCAAACGAACTCCGGTTGAGGTGTTGTTTGGCTCGTTGGATTCGTATGGACGAGGACTAGAACACCATAGCCTTTGATATTAATTTGCAGTTGATGAAAAATCCACTTTTCCCTCCCATCAAATGGCTAAGTCTGGTGCCTACTACTCCTCCATATTGAATCCTCTTGGCTCCTTTTATCCATGATTGTTCATAGCATCTACACACAAATCAAAGACAAGAAAAAGGTAATAAAATTATAATAAAACTAATAATTTGCGAAGCACATGTGGAAATGAATGAGAACTAGTATTCATACATAATAGACATAGTTGTAGATAGATGTAGCATGTAATGAGTGACAATATGAATAATTTATATACTTAAATATGCTTCAATTTTGAACTCGTCAACTTCCCCAAGCTAGAATCTTGATCGTCCTAGAGCAAGATGGTGTCTTATGGACAAGGACATTATATTCATGAGGCATGATTCAATACCTTAAATGAGGCAAAAAATTGAAAACAAAAGTACAATATCGGATGTAGAAGATCGATGCCTTATATCCTTATTTTCTCTACAAGCCCAAAGTAATAAATAACATATTCATACAAGGCAACACAAGGTCAGTTATGCCAATCTATAAAAGATCAATTAAAACTTCAATGCTCCATGTCAAGAGTGAATCTAGATTGGAAAAAAACTTGAGATCCTCCTATTGAGCCTTTTATGTTTGTATCTCCTCACTTTGTAAAGTAAGGGCTTCAACGAGAATATGATTGCACCTATCACTACAAGAATCTGGACGATTCATGACATTTTATTCATGACACGCCATAAAACCGTCATAGATGCCCGACGTTCTAGGACAATTCGTCGTGACGCACTCGAAGGGCCTCCAACCCGGGTATCCATGACGTTCGAGGTTTTTGTCGACAAAAATTCATCGCGGATTTCATTCAAGGCCCTGAAGCCCAGTTCGACATTTCGTCCCGCATAAAATCGTCACGGAATTCGTCAAGGGCCTTTGGTTGACTGTTTGTTTTTTCGATGACCGGGCCATCCGTGCATGCACCCCACCTATCAGCTCGGTTTGAACGGCAGGGTTTAACGGGTTGTTCTCAGAGTGTTAGTCGGGCCCAGCTGTCGGTCCATCTAGTATAAATTAAAGATGGCATAAAAAACAGAGTACCTTGACCAGGGTTCGAACTCGCGAGCACACTCGTTGGTCGAGCGTTCGTAACCACTGGACCAGCAGACTCTTTTCCAACAGATCTACTACTTTGCCATTCTTATAAGAATGTCCTAAATTAGTAGTCCTTCAATAAATAAACTGATGTTTTGACTAAAATCCGCAACAAATGGACAAGACAACTATGTTTCAAACATAGCACTACTTCATATTCCTTATACACATGTTGTCGATCACACGAAGAAGCAAAATGTGAAAGTACATGAAACTACAACAACAATGAACACAACACATAGCAACATGGAGATAGAACACAATCTTACAAATATATAGAGAACATGGTTGACATATAGTTCCAAACCAACTAGAGAACCAGATTCACAAAGAGTTCCAAACCAAGTACACGACCTGCAGATCCACATTCAGTTCCAAACCGACTATGAGTTCACATGAAGCCAACCTGCATAACCAGGTACTATTGTGCCCTCATTTCACGTGCCTACATGACACATGAAGCCAGACATGAGCTCCTCAAAGAAGGTGAAGATGACCAAATCCCCTTTTTTGATTCGAGCAGCCTCGACAACCTTTGACCAATTGCTTACCATTTGGGCAACATCATTCCTGCCTTGGATGAACTGAACATACTTACGTCCTACATGATCTGCGAATATGACAGGAATCTCCAACGGCAGATACATGTTGAGGTGGGCATTGTTGTACCTTGCTAAAAAGTACTAGATGTGAAGAATAAAGTTAGTTGCTGAAGTATAGTTCAATGTGCATAAGTAGATTTAGGGCTCGTTTGGTTCAAAGGATTTGTAAAACACTGGGATAGGAAAAGTGTAGGAATAGAATGACCTGACAGTAAGCATCCTACAGGAATGAAAAATGCAGGAATCAGTAAGATAAGCTGTTTGAAAAATGCACCGTAGGAAAAACGTAGGTAATTTTATAGGGTTTAGGTATATGTCATAGTTGTCATAAACACGTAGGAATCTTTCCAAGAGGTCTCACCTCTTGTTTGAAAATCCTATAGGATTGTAGTATAGGAAAGTTATGCATAGGAATTTTGTAGGATTTATTCCTTTGAAACAAACATGCCCTCAAAGAGTCAAATCTTAGAAGTTTACCATCTTGGCCTTCCCAGTGATGACATTTGACTTTTTCATCTTGCACACATAGTGCGGTATAGGTGGCTTGTGTCCTGAAATTGCTTTGAGATATGCATCTTGGTTTGAAGTCAATTCCATGTCATTTCCAAACACGCAGTAATCGTCGAAGTCCTCCCTGCCCTTCATCGCCGGACCTAGAAAGAATATATTAGAAAGTAATCTATAGCAGCATAAGAATGACTATAACTTTAAGCCAATGTCGATGACTCTAACCTCTAGTAAGGTCCCTCGGTTTCTCAGCTTTCTTGGCTACAGGTTGCTTCACCTCATCATAAGATGGAACATTGTGCCGGCGCTTGCAATTCCTCGGTGCCGTCGCCATGATGTTTTGCGCAATAACTTCCAAATTTTTGGGGTTCAGCACCTTGTGGTCCATCTGAAGATCATTAAGAAGTCTGAGGATGACTATTTATATGATAGAATGGGGATGCGATGTGTACACTTAGTGCTAGTAGGAACAATTTTAGAACCTGCGCATGTATCTCCCTAGCTTTAATGCCGCATAACCTACAATCTGCACAGTTCATACTACCTAGGGCCTAGACCTAGATCGTGTGTTTACCTGGGGCCTAGACCTAGATCGAGTGCTTACCTGGGGCCTAGACCAAGATCGAGTGTTTACCTGGGCCTAGACCTGTCTCCGGTGACCTAGAGCATAGACGCGGTGATCTAGATCGAACACAGACGCGCAGTAGTAGAGATGCGTGGACATAGTTCGAGGAGCCTTACCCGTGAGCCTACAGTCGCCGCTACCGCCGCCGTCACCGGGGAGGGGGGATTTGGTGGTCGCCAGGGAGGAAGGGGAATTGGTGGTCACCAGGCAGAGCGAATGTGTGCGAAGGGGTGCGGATGAGGGAGAGTTAAGTGAGTAGCAGCATGACGAGTGGGTCCCACACGGGGGATTTTATGATTTGCCACAGTGGATTTTTTAGTTTTATTATAGATTAATGCATTTGTGTTATATAGTTTCAAAAGCCACACCTTGATGCCCACAGACACTCAAGTTGGGTATGGTGATGCAACTGCTTCTGTCACACTGCAGGTTCACCATCTCCATGTGGTAGTTGCATATTCTAGGGGCTCTTTGGGCTTTCTGTCCAACATGGTTGTATGACACAAATGGAGTCCCTACAGATCAATGCATTTGTGTTATGTAGTCTAAAAAGCCACACCTTGATGACCCACACACACTCAAGTTGGGTGTGGTTATTGATACATCCATAACGTATCTATAATTTTTGATGGTTTTATGCTAATAATATGCTTTTGACACTCCTTTTTGTATAAAGTTTATGATTTATTTGGACTAACCTACTAATAGTTGCAAAAGTGCACAATGTTCTTCTTTTACACTTTGGTGTGTTGGAATTACCAAGAATACAAGTGAAAACCTTGTTGGAGTCAAATTGGGATTTTTCCAGAAATCTGTCTCAGAACTCTTTTTGAAGATGGTCACGTTTCGGGTCGAAGACGGCGTCAAACAGAAAACTCTTCAACTACAAAGGTGTTGGAAATTTCGCGACAAATGCTCTGGACATAAAATTTAGCTGATTCTGAGTCCAGATGGACCTTTTAGGCCCGATCTACTGTAGCCCAAGATGGGGTGATGGGAATCCGAGAAGCTATATAAAGGGAGGAAACCTAATTCGTCCAGGGAACCTCCACCCACGAATTTGCAGCCACCAAAGCCACGTTTTTGCCTCCCCCATGGATCCCATCTCCATGGGGGAGGGCTCCCAAGAAGCCATGAAGGAAGGGGGCTAAGGGGCGGTGCTCCCCCATGATACCTGAGGAAGGAGTCCCCATGCCGCCGCCCTCTTCACCATCTTCACCGCCATCTCCATCACCTAATCCTCCTAGTATGCAGTGGTTCATCCTCCCACACACTACTGTACCGTCCTATGTAAACATGGTGTTTGATGCTACAAGTTATAATCCTATGATCTATGTCATGTTTGCGTAGTTTCTTTGTTCTTAGATTGAATGGTTGAACGACTTTGGTTCATTAGAGTTGTATGTTGATATGGTACAGTCCTTTGGTGTCCATTATATTTGTGCGCGCATGGATTAAACATCATAGGGTTTGTAGTATGTGTAAAAGGAAGGGGGAGTTCTACCGGAGTGACAGAAACCTGAGGACGCGAACATTGCATTGCATGGGAGTAAGAGGACCATTAAACTTAAGGCTATGGTTGGGGAAAGCTTAATGCATTGATTAGTACATACGTATGTTTGCTAACAATCCAATCATATAGTACATGTAATTTCAAGTAGTGAAGCGCATGTATATTTAGCCTCTCTCACATAAAAAACTGCATCGAAGATAATGAACCTGATCTATTCGCTATTTAAACTTGGACAAAGCCACCACAATTACCACCACTATTACACACTCATGGTTCTGTTAGTTTAGTGTATTTTACTGCTGCAGCAACTAGCTTTACTTTCTTGTTATTTATTATCATGCAAAGCTATCTCTATTACTCGTATTGTTGCTCTAGTTTTATTTCCTAGATAATGCAAACGTTTAGTGTGCGTAGAGTTGTATCAGTGGTTGATAGAACTTGAGAGAATATTTATCCTACATTTATCTCCTTGTTGGGTTCGACACTCTTACTTATCGAAAAGGCTACACACGATCCCCTATACTTGTGGGTTATCAAGACCTTTTCTGGCGCCGTTGCCGGGGAGCAATAGCGTGTGGGTGAATATTCTTGTGTGCACTTGTTTGCTTTATCTCTAAGTAGGTTTTACTTTCAGTTTTCAGTTGTTCTCTATCTTAGTATGGATAGGTAATGCGAATTACAAAAAAAATTAGTTGTACTTGTTACCTAAAAATGTTTTCAAAAAGGAAAGTGATTGGAAAGATGAGTAATGGTTAAGTGGGGGTCGACCTTGAACACGTGTGTTTATGCCTATGAAACCAAAACAAATCTTTCCATGGAAGATTTTCAGTTAAAAACTTGTAGGAATGCATGAAGCCTTGAAAAACAAAGATATTTCTGGTATTGATCTTAATGCTTATTCATTCGAAAATATTTGAATCTTGATCCTATGCCTAACTTAAAGGCATTAAAGAAAAGTACTTATTGGGAGATAACACAAAAGTTTTAGTTGAGTCTTGGAAGTTATTGCTTCAGTAATAACCTCTCCTTATCCTTCTTATTTGCTTTTTGTGCCAAGAGTAACCTCTAATGAGAGAGAAGTAATGCTTGGGAAAGTTGCTGTCCCGAAACAGATTTTTGTGCTTCGCTGTAAAAATTCGTGTAAAATCTATGTATGTTGATTTGAGCTGTAATGTTTTGAGCTTCTGCCCCAGGTTGTTATCCAACTTTCTTTAGTTCAACACTTTTTGATTTGAGCAACATAAGGTCTTCGAAAAAATTGGTTTCTATCTGCTGGTCTGTTTTGACAGATTTCTGCCATTATTTGCATTTGCTTCTTGTTGATTCCTTTTTTGTTCTCTTTGGGGAATTGAGCTTTTTAAGGGAAGTGCTACAGTAGCTTGTGTGTTTAATGGAAGTTTTATTGGTGTTGAAACTGAACCCAAAGACTTATTATCTTGAGTACACTAATGTTGCTAATGAAGACTATGTGAAGTTTTGTATGAAGGAAAAAATTTAGGTGTTAAGGAAAGAATGATATAATGAGATGAAGAATGGACTAAATCTCAAGCTTGGGGATTCCACACCGTGTCACCCCAAGAAATATCCAAGAAGTACAAGCGTCAAAGCAAGGTATGCCCAAGGCATCCCCTTCATCAATAAAAATCTCAGGTTCTTCCAAACACTTCATTTTTATTGTTTCATGCACAATTTTGTTGTTCTTAGAGCGTCTTCATTTTTGTTTTTGGTTTCCATTTTCTTGGTTTGCTTAGTTTGCTTGAATAAATTGGTTGGACCCCCTCTTTCATACATTAGTTTTCAAATAAGTGTGGTTTGGATTGGAAAAGAGTAGGAAAAGTTCATGCTTAAGTGGTAATAGGATCTCGTTTTTTACGGTGGCTTGTGCTTTGTCATGTCATGCTTGATATTGTTTTGGATTTATGCTTAGTGATTTTTGCTGTAGCATGACATGTTATAAACAATTGAGATTGCTTAATGTTCCTTGAAAGAATCATGCGTTGTTTTAGCATATTAAAGCATAGTATTGTGGTATTCTCTTTTGATGCTTTATTTGGGTTGACTTGGCGCATGCTCACACCATGTTATGACTATCCCAAGTCACCATAGCCTTTATGATCCTTTAGTTTTCGACATGTAATATCACTTTATGTTTTAATTAATGATTTTTTGTCGCTTTGCATGATTATGTCCATTATTGCTCTTTTAGTTGGTTGGTCCTAGTCTTTTGCTAGCCTCCATAACCAAGTATGAGTGGCACTCATGCATCTAACTCCAAATAAAACCAAGTTATCCCAAAGAGTCCACCATACCTACCTATTAGCATTTGCTATTCCAAGTATATTCATGCTTTTCTCTACCTTCCGAATTCAACTTGTTATGAGAAAACTAGTGATTAAAGCTCTCACGAACTTGATGGCACACTTTACTTTTCTTGCCCCTAATAAACTTGAACCATTGTGTCATCTTTGTTGTATATGCTTGCACTTATATGTTGGGGATTAGCAGAACCCTGCTGTCATGGGGAATGCTTTCAACATTGCACTTGTACATTGTACCTAGTTGATATCATGCTCTTTTGTCTATGGATGTCGTCAGTGTGAAATGAAAGGGGAGCTTGTAAGTCCATGGAGTTATGTATGTGTGTTAGAGAAACGCCTGGGCTGACGGTCTAATCCATGCCTAATCATGGTGGAAACCTACAGCATAAGCATAATGAGCAATCTATGAAGCATTCTTCTTATAAAAAAAGAGATAGATATTGAGAAAAAAAGAGATGAGAAAATAGGAAAGAGAGAGAGAGAAAAAACACCATTTTCCCATGGTAAATAAGAAGATTGCTGATATGCTTGTTGTCTGCTTGCCTTGTCATTTTGATATGGGGATTCTTCCGTATCATCGGGCAAGGGGTACCCCGTTGGCGGTTCTCTATGACACACATGTACTTACTATGACAAGAACTTACCGGTAACTAAACTTGAGTAGCATGAGGAGCGGCCCTCGTATTCAAGGGACATGATATTTCCAACTTATACTTTGTCAAGCATATACTCCATAGTTTGTTCACTTTAACCTTAATCACTTCAAGATGCTTATGATAGGGGCAATGAGAGCTGAAAGCTAATAAGTACCATAATTTTTGGAAGCTCTTTATAAGACTTGAATCCCTGCTTCCTTCTATGAAGGCCTTTCTTCCAATTTTATATTGAGTCTCCACCTTCTATCTTTATGCACCAATTAAGAGAGCATAGTTGTCATTCTTAGTTCTATGTGCATTGTTCCAAGACTTGTTGATTGATGCATAACTTTGATATTGCTTATTCCTAAACTATTTGTATCTAGTCACCCTTATGAACTTTGAAGGTGTCCTATGCATTTATGTTTTGCTACTATATGAGGGACAAGATGAATACCATTCTCATTATGCTTTCTTTATGTGAAACAAACAAATGTCTTGCAAAGCATTGTTAATCATGAATCTTTTGTTTGTGCATTTTCATGTTACAACATAGTTGTTATGTCTTATTGTTAGAACTCTATTTTTCATGATTCATGTTTAGAGTATCTTAATCCTAGCTATCAATACTTTTACAATAATGATGATCAAGATTGTGTTGTTTTGATCGTTTACCTACTCGAGGACGAGCAGGAACTAAGTATGGGGATGTTGATACGTCCATAACGTATCTATAATTTTTGATGGTTTTATGCTAATAATATGCTTTTGACACTCCTTTTTGTATAAAGTTTATGATTTATTTGGACTAACCTACTAATATTTGCAAAAGTGCACAATGTTCTTGTTTTACACTTTGGTGTGTAGGAATTACCAAGAATACAAGTGGAAACCTTGTTCGAGTCAAATTGGGATTTTTCCAGAAATCTGTCTCAGAACTCTTTTTGAAGATGGTCACGTTTCGGGTCGAGGACGGCATCAAACGGAAAACTCTTCAACTACAAAGTTGTTGGAAATTTTGCGACAAACGTTCTGGACATAAAATTTAGCTGATTCTGAGTCCAAACGGCCCGATTTACTGAAGCCCAAGATGGGGTGATGGGAATCCGAGAAGCTATATAAAGGGAGGAAACCTAATTCACCCAAGGCGCCTCCACCCACGAATTTGCAGCCACCAAAGCCACGTTTTTGCCTCCCCCATGGATCCCATCTCCATGGGGGAGGGCTCCCAAGAAGCCATGAAGGAAGGGGGCTAAGGGGCGGTGCTCCCCCATGATACCGGCAGCGAGGAAGGAGTCCCCCGCGCCGCCGCCGCCGCCCTCTTCACCATCTTCACCGCCATCTCCATCACCTAATCCTCCTAGTATGCAGTGGTTCATCCTCCCACACACCACTGTACCGTCCTATGTAAACATGGTGTTTGATGCTACAAGTTATAATCCTATGATCTATGTCATGTTTGCGTAGTTTCTTTGTTCTTAGATTGAATGGTTGAACGACTTTGGTTCATTAGAGTTGTATGTTGATATGGTACAGTCCTTTGGTGTCCATTATATTTAAAGGTGCATGGATTAAACATCATAGGGTTTGTAGTATGTGTAAAAGGAAGGGGGAGTTCTACCGGAGTGACAGAAACCTGAGGACGCGAACCGGAACATTGCACGTATGGGAGTAAGAGGACCATTAAACTTAAGGCTATGGTTGGGGAAACCTTAATGCATTGATTAGTACATACGTATGTTTGCTAACAATCCAATCATATAGTACATGTAATTCCAAGTAGTGAAGCGCATATATATTTAGCCTCTCTCACATAAAAAACTGCATCGAAGACAATGAACCTGATCTATTCGCTATTTAAACTTGGACAAAGCCACCACAATTACCACCACTATTCCACACTCATGGTTCTGTTAGTTTAGTGTATTTTACTGCTGCAGCAACTAGCTTTACTTTCTTGTTATTTATTATCATGCAAAGCTATCTCTATTACTCGTATTGTTGCTTTAGTTTCATTTCCTAAATAATGCAAACGTTTAGTGTGCGTAGAGTTGTATCAGTGGTTGATAGAATTTGAGAGAATATTATCCTACATTTATCTCCTTGTTGGGTTCGACACTCTTACTTATCGAAAAGGCTACACACGATCCCCTATACTTGTGGGTTATCAGTTATGCAACTCTTCTGTCACACTGCAAGTTCACCATCTCCATGTGGCAGTTGCATATTATAGGGCCTCTCTGGGATCTCTGACCAACATGGTTGTTTGACACAAATGGAGTCCCTACAGATCAGTGCATTTGTGTTATGTAGTCTCAAAAGCCACACCTTCATGACCCACACACACTCCAGTTGGGTGTGGTGATGCAACTGCTTCTATCACACTGGTTCACCCATCTCCATGTGGAAGTTGCATATTCTAGGGGCTCTCTGGGCTTTCTGACCACCATGGTTGTTTGACACAAATGGAGTCCCTACAGATCAATGAATCTGTGTTATGGAGTCTCAAAAGCTAAACCTTGATGACCCCCACACACTCTAGTTAGCTGTGGTGATGCAATTGCTTCTGTCACACTAGCTCACCCATCTCCATGTGGAAGTTTCATATTCTATGGGGCTCTCTGGGCTTTCTGACCACCAAGGTTGTTTGACACAAATGGAGTCCCTACAGATCAATGCATCTCTGTTATGGAGTCTCAAAAGCCACACCTTGATGATCCACACACTCCAGTTGGGTGTGGTGATGAAACTGCTTCTGTCACACTGGTTCACCCATCTCCATGTGGAAGTTGCATATTCTAGGGGCTCTCTGGGCTTTCTGACCACCATGGTTGTTTGACACAAATGGAGTCCCTACAGATCAATGCATATGTGTTATGGAGTCTCAAAAGCCACACCTTGATGACCCACACAAACTCCAGTTGGGTGTGGTGATGCAACTTCTTCTGTCACACTAGTTCACCCATCTCCATGTGGAAGTTGCATATGCTATGGGCTCTCTGGGCTTTCTGACCACCATGGTTGTTTGACACAAATGGAGTCCCTACAGATCAATGCATCTGTGTTATGGAGTCTCAAAAGCCACACCTTGATGACCCACACACACTCCAGTTGGGTGTGGTGATGCAACTGCTTCTGTCACACTGCAGGTTCACCATCTCCATGTGGAAGTTGCATATTCTAGGGGCTCTCTGGGCTTTCTGACCACCATGGTTGTTTGACACAAATGGAGTCCCTATAGATCAATGCATCTGTGTTATGGAGTCTCAAAATCCACACCTTGATGACCCACACACACTCCAGTTGGGTGTGGTGATGCAACTATTTCTGTCACACTGCAGGTTCACCATCTCCATGTGGCAGTTGCATATTCTAGGGGCTCTCTGGGCTTTCTGACCACCATGGTTGTTTGACACAAAAGGAGTCCCTACAGATCAATGCATATGTGTTATGTAGTCTAAAAATCCACACCTTGATGACCCACACGCACTCCATTTGGGTGTGGTGCTGCAAGAATCGCTACATCACCGCAGTTCACCATCTCCATGTGGAAGTTGCATATTCTAGGGGCTCTCTGGCTTTCTAACCACCATGGTTGTTTGACACAAATGGAGTCCCTATAGATCAATGCATCTGTGATATGGAGTCTCAAAAGCCACCCCTTGATGACCCACACACACTATAGTTGGGTGTGGTGATGCAACTGCTTCTATCACACTGGTTCACCCATCTCCATGTGGAAGTTGCATATTCTAGGGGCTCTCTTGACTTTTTGACCACCGTGGTTGTTTGACACATATGGAGTCCCTATAGATCAATGCATATGTGTTATGGAGTCTCAAAAGTCACACATTGATGACCCACACACACTCCAGTTGGGTGTGGTGATGCAAGTGCTTGTGTCACACTAGTTCACCCATCTCCATGTGGAAGTTGCATATTCTAGGGGCTCTCTGGGCTTTCTGACCACCATGGTTGTTTGACACAAATGGAGTCCCTACAGATCAATGCATCTGTGTTATGGAGTCTCAAAAGCCACACCTTGATGACCCACACACACTCCAGTTGGGTGTGGTGATGCAACTGCTTCTGCCACATTGCAGGTTCACCATCTCCATGTGGAAGTTGCATATTCTAGGGGCTCTCTAGGCTTTCTAACCACCATGGTTGTTTGACACAAATGGAGTACCTATATATCAATGCATCTATGTTATGTAGTCTCAAAAGCCACACCTTGATGACCCGCACACACTCCAGTTGGGTGTGGTGATGCAACTGCTTCTGTCACAATGCAGGTTCACCATCTCCATGTGGAAGTTGCATATTCTAGGGGCTCTCTGGGATTTCTGACCACCATGGTTGTTTGACACAAATGGTGTCCCTATAGATCAATGCATATGTGTTATGGAGTCTCAAAAGCCACACCTTGATGACCCACACACAATCTAGTTGGGTGTGGTGATGCAACTGCTTCTGTCACACAGGTTCACCCATCTCCATGTGGAAGTTGCATATTCTATGGGCTTTCTGACCACCATGGTTGTTTGACACAAATGGAGTCCCTACAGATCAATGCATTTGTGTTCTGGAGTCTCAAAAGCCACACCTTGATGACCCACACACACTCCAGTTGGGTGTGGTGATGCAACTGCTTCTGTCACACTACAGATCACCATCTCCATGTGGCAGTTGCATATTCTAGAGGATCTCTGGGCTTTCTAACCACCATGGTTGATTGAAACAAATGGAGTCCCTACAGATCAATGCATTTGTGTTATGGAGTCTCAAAAGCCACACATTGATGACCCACACACACTCTAGTTGGGTGTGGTGATGCAACTGCTTGTATCACACTAGTTCACCCATCTCCATGTGGAAGTTGCATATTCTAGGGGCTCTCTGGGCTTTCTGACCACCATGTTGTTTGACACAAATGGAGTACCTACAGATCAATGCATCTGTGTTATGGAGTCTCAAAAGTCACACCTTGATGACCCACACACACTCCAGTTGGGTGTGGTGATGCAACTGCTTCTGTCAGACTGGTTCACCCATCTCCATGTGGAAGTTGCATATTCTAGGGGCTCTCTAGGCTTTCTGACCACCATGGTTGTTTAACACAAATAGAGTCCCTACAGATCAATGCATCTGTGTTATGGAGTCTCAAAAGCCACACCTTGATGACCCACACACACTACAGTTGGCTGTGGTGATGCAATTGCTTCTGAAACACTGCAGGTTCACCCATCTCCATGTGGCAGTTGCATAATCTAGGGGCTCTCTGGGCTTTCTGACCACCATGGTTTTTTGACACAAATGGAGTGCCTACAGATCAATGCATCTATGTTATGGAGTCTCACAAGCCACACTTTGATGACCCACATACTCTAGTTGGGTGTGGTGATGCAACTGCTTCTATCACACTGGTTCACCCATCTCCATGTGGAAGTTGCATATTCTAGGGGCTCTCTGGGCTTTCTGACCACCATGGTAGTTTGACAGAAATGGAGTCCCTATAGATCAATGCATCTGTGTTATGGAGTCTCAAAAGCCACACCTTGATGACCCACACACACTCCAATTGGGTGTGGTGATGCAACTGCTTCTGTCACACTGGTTCACCCATCTCCATGTGGAAGTTGCATATTCTATGGGCTCTCTGGGCTTTCTGACCACCATGGTTGTTTGACATAAATGGAGTCCCTACAGATCAATCCATGTGTGTTATGGAGTCTCAAAAGCCACACCTTGATGACCCACACACACACCAGTTGGTTGTGGTGATGCAACTGCTTCGGTCACACTCCAGATCACCATCTCCATGTGCCAGTTGCATATTCTAGGGGCTCTCTGGGCTTTCTGACCACCATGGTTGTCTGACACAAATGGAGTCCCTACAGATCAATGCATCTATGTTATGGAGTCTCAAAATCCACACATTGATTTCCCGCACACACTCCAGTTGGGTATGGTGATGCAACTGCTTGTGTCACACTAGTTCACTCGTCTCCAGGTGGAAGTTGCATATTCTTGGGGCTCTCTGGGCTTTCTGACCACCATGGTTGTTTGACACAAATGGAGTACCTACACATCAATGCATCTAGGTTATGGAGTCTCAAAAGCCACACCTTGATGACCCACACACACTCTAGTTGGGTGTGGTGATGCAACTGCTTCTGTCACATTGCAGGTTCACCATCTCCATGTGGAAGTTGCATATTCTAGGGGCTCTCTAGGCTTTCTGACCACCATGGTTGTTTGACACAAATAGAGTCCCTACAGATCAATGCATCTCTGTTATGTAGTCTCAAAAGCCACACCTTGATGACCCGCACACACTCTAGTTGGGTGTGGTGATGCAACTGCTTCTATCAGAGTGCAGGTTCACCATCTCCATGTGGAAGTTGCATATTCTAGGGGCTCTCAGGGCTTTCTGACCACCATGGTTATTTGACACAAATGGAGTCCCTATAGATCAATGCATCTGTGTTATGGAGTGTCAAAAGCCAGACCTTGATGACCCACACACACTACAGTTGGGTGTGGTGATGCAACTACTTCTGAAATACTACACGTTCACCCATCTCCATGTGGCAGTTGCATATTCTAGGGGCTCTCTGGGCTTTCTGACCACCATGGTTGTTTGACACAAATGGAGTCCCTATAGATCAATGCATCTGTGTTATGTAGTCTCAAAAGCCACACCTTGATGACCCACACACACTCTAGTTGGGTGTGGTGATGCAACTACTTCTGTCACACTGCAGGTTCACCATCTCCATGTGGAAGTTGCATATTCTAGGGGCTCTCTGGGATTTCTTACCACCATGGTTGTTTGACACAAATGGAGTCCCTACAGATCAATGCATATGTGTTATGGAGTCTCAAAAGCCACACCTTGATGACCCACACACACTATAGTTGGGTGTGCTGATGCAACTGCTTCTGAAACATTGCAGGTTCACCCATCTCCATGTGGCAGTTGCATATTCTAGGGGCTCTCTGGGCTTTTGACCACCATGGTTTTTTGACACAAATGGAGTCCGTACAAATCAATGCATCTATGTTATGGAGTCTTAAAAGCCACACCTTGATGACCCACACACACACTCTAGTTGGGTGTGGTGATGCAACAACTTCTATCACACTGGTTCACCCATATCCATTTGGAAGTTGCATATTCTAGGGGCTCTCTGGGCTTTCTGACCACCATGGTTGTTTGACACAAATGGAGTCCCTACAGATCAATGCATCTGTGTTATGGAGTCTCAAAGGCCACACCTTGATGACCCACACACACTCCAGTTGGGTGTGGTGATGCAAATGCTTCTGTCACACTGGTTCACCCATCTCCATGTTGAAGTTGCATATTGTATGGGCTCTCTGGGCTTTCTGACCACCATGGTTGTTTGAGACAAATGTTGTCCCTACAGATCAATGTGTCTATGTTATGGAGTCTCAAAAGCCACACCTTTATGACCCACATACACTCCAGTTGGGTGTGGTGATGCAACTTCTTACATCACTGTTCACCCATCTCCATGTGGAAGTTGTATATTCTAGGGGCTCTCTGGACGTTCTGACCACCATGGTTGTTTGACACAAATGGAGTCCCTACAGATCAATGCATTTGTGTTATGGAGTCTCAAAAGCCACACCTTGATAACCCCCACACACTCCAGTTGGGTGTGGTGATGCAACTGCTTCTGTCACACTAGTTCACCCATCTCCATGTGGAAGTTGCATATTCTAGGGGCTCTCTTGGCTTTCTGACCACCATGGTTGTTTGACACAAATGGAGTCCCTACAGATCAATGCATATGTGTTACGAGTCTCAAAAGCCACACCTTGATGACCCACACACTCGGTTGGGTCTGGGATGCAACGTGCTTCTTAATGAGTTCACCATCTCCATGTGGAAATTGCATATTCCAGGGGCTCTCTAGGCTTTCTGACCACTATGGTTGTTTGACACAAATGGAGTCCCTAGAGATCAATGCATCTGTGTTATGTAGTCTCAAAAGCCACACCTCGATGACCCGCACACACTCCAGTTGCGTGCGGTGATGCAACTGCTTCTGTCACACTGCAGGTTCACCATCTCCATATGGCAGTTGCATATTCTACGGGCTCTCTGGGCTTTCTGACCACCATGGTTGTTTGACACAAATGGAGTCCCTACAGATCAATGCATCTGTGTTATGGAGTCTCAAAAGCCACAGCTTGATGACCCACATACACTCCAGTTGTGTGTGGTGATGCAACTGCTTCTGTCACACTAGTTCACCCATCTCCATGTGGAAGTTGCATATTCTATGGGGCTCTCTGGGCTTTCTGACCACCATGGTTGTTTGACACAAATGGAGTCCCTACAGATCAATGCATCTGTGTTATGGAGTCTCAAAAGACACACTTTGATGACCCACACACACTCTAGTTGGGTGTGGTGATGCAACTGCTTCTGTCACACTGGTTCACCCATCTCCATGTGAAAGTTGCATATTCTAGGGGCTCTCTAGGCTTTCTGACCACCATGGTTGTTTGACACAAATGGAGTCCCTACAGATCAATGCATCTGTGTTATGGAGTCTCAAAAGCCACACCTTTATGACCCACACACACTCTAGTTGGGTGTGGTGATGCAAGTACTTTTGTCACACTAGTTCACCCATCTCCATGTGGAAGTTGCATATTCTATGGGCTCTCTGGGATTTCTGACCACCATGGTTGTTTGACACAAATGGAGTCCCTACAGATCAATGCATCTGTGTTATGTAGTCTAAAAAGCGACACCTTGATGACCCACACACACACTCCAGTTGGGTGTGGTGATGCAACTGCTTCTGTCACACTGCAGGTTCACCATCTCCGTGTGGAAGTTGCATATTCTAGGGGCTCTCTAGGCTTTATGACCACCATGGTTGTTTGACACAAATGGAGTCCCTACAGATCAATGGATCTGTGTTATGTAGTCTAAAAAGCCACACCTTGATGACCCACACGCACTCCATTTGGGTGTGGTGCTGCAACTTCTTCTGTCACACTGCAGGTTCACAATCTCTAGGTGGAAGTTGCATATTCTAGGGGCTCTCTGGGCTTTCAGACCACCATGGTTGTTTGACACAAATGGAGTCCCTATAGATCCATGCATATGTGTTATGGAGTCTCAAAAGCCACCCCTTGATGACCCACACACACTACAGTTGGGTGTGGTGATGCAACTGCTTCTGAAACACTGCAGGTTCACCCATCTCCATGTGGCAGTTGCATATTCTAGGGGCTCTCTGGGCTTTCTGACCACCATTGTTTTTTGACACAAATGGAGACCCTACAGATCAATGCATCGATGTTATGGAGTCTCAAAATCCACACCTTGATGACCCACACACACTCCAGTTGGGTGTGGTGATGCAACTGCTTCTGTCACGCTTCAGGTTCACCATCTCCATGTGTAAGTTGAATATTCTAGGGGCTCTCTAGGCTTTCTGACCACCATGGTTTTTTGACACAAATGGAGTCCCTACAGATCAATGCATCTGTGTTATGTAGTCTCAAAAGCCACACCTTTATGACCCACACGCACTCCATTTGGGTGTGGTGATGCAACTGCTTCTGTCACACTGCAGGTTCACCATCTCCATGTGGAAGTTGCATATTCTAGGGGCTCTCTAGGATTTCTGACCACCATGGTTGTTTGACACAAATGGAGTCCCTACAGATCAATGCATATGTGTTATGGAGTCTCAAAAGCCACCCTTGATGACCCACACACACTGCAGTTGGGTGTGGTATTGCAACTGCTTCTGAAACACTGCAGGTTCACCCATCTCCATGTGGCAGTTGCATATTCTAGGGGCTTTCTAGGCTTTCTGACCACCATGGTTTTTTGACAGAAATGGAGTCCCTATAGATCAATGCATCTATGTTATGGAGTCTCAAAAGCCACACCTTGATGACCCACACACACTCTAGTTGGGTGTGGTGATGCAACTGCTTCTATCACACTGGTTCACCCATATCCATGTGGAAGTTGCATATTCTAGGGGCTCTATGGGCTTTCTGACCAGCATGGTTGTGTGACGCATATGGAGTCCATACAGATCAATGCATCTGTGTTATGGAGTCTCAAAAGCCACACCTTTATGACCCACATACACACCAGTTGGGTGTGGTGATGCAACTACTTCTGTCACACTGCAGGTTCACCTTCTCCATGTGGCAGTTGCATATTCTAGGGGCTCTCTGGCTTTCTGACCACCATGGTTGTTTGACACAAATGGAGTCCCTACAGATCAATGCATCTGTGTTATGGAGTCTCAAAAGCCACACATTGATGACCCACACACACTCCAGTTGGGTGTGGTGATGCAACTACTTCTGTCACACTAGTTCACCCATCTCCATGTGGAAGTTGCATATTCTAGGGGCTCTCTAGTCTTTCTGACCACCATGGTTGTTTGACACAAATGGAGTACCTACAGATCAATGCATCTGTGTTATGGAGTCTGAAAAGCCACACCTTGATGACCCACACACACTCTTGTTGGGTGTGGTGATGCAACTGCTTCTGTCATACTGCAGGTTCACCATCTCCATGTGGAAGTTGCATATTCTAGGGGCTCTCTTGGCTTTCTGACCACCATGGTTGTTTGACACAAATGGAGTCCCTATAGATCAATGCATCTGTGTTATGTAGTCTCAAAAGCCACACCTTGATGACCCACACACACTCTAGTTGGGTGTGGTGATGCAACTACTTCTGTCACACTGCAGGTTCACCATCTCCATGTGGAAGTTGCATATTCTAGGGGCTCTCTGGGATTTCTTACCACCATGGTTGTTTGACACAAATGGAGTCCCTACAGATCAATGCATATGTGTTATGGAGTCTCAAAAGCCACACCTTGATGACCCACACACACAATAGTTGGGTGTGCTGATGCAACTGCTTCTGAAACATTGCAGGTTCACCCATCTCCATGTGGCAGTTGCATATTCTAGGGGCTCTCTGGGCTTTTGACCACCATGGTTTTTTGACACAAATGGAGTCCGTACAAATCAATGCATCTATGTTATGGAGTCTTAAAAGCCACACCTTGATGACCCACACACACACTCTAGTTGGGTGTGGTGATGCAACAACTTCTATCACACTGGTTCACCCATATCCATTTGGAAGTTGCATATTCTAGGGGCTCTCTGGGCTTTCTGACCACCATGGTTGTTTGACACAAATGGAGTCCCTACAGATCAATGCATCTGTGTTATGGAGTCTCAAAGGCCACACCTTGATGACCCACACACACTCCAGTTGGGTGTGGTGATGCAAATGCTTCTGTCACACTGGTTCACCCATTTCCATGTTGAAGTTGCATATTGTATGGGCTCCCTGGGCTTTCTGACCACCATGGTTGTTTGAGACAAATGTTGTCCCTACAGATCAATGCGTCTATGTTATGGAGTCTCAAAAGCCACACCTTTATGACCCACATACACTCCAGTTGGGTGTGGTGATGCAACTGCTTCTGTCACACTGGTTCACCCATCTCCATGTGGAAGTTGTATATTCTAGGGGCTCTCTGGGCGTTCTGACCACCATGGTTGTTTGACACAAATGGAGTCCCTACAGATCAATGCATTTGTGTTATGGAGTCTCAAAAGCCACACCTTGATAACCCCCACACACTCCAGTTGGGTGTGGTGATGCAACTGCTTCTGTCACACTAGTTCACCCATCTCCATGTGGAAGTTGCATATTCTAGGGGCTCTCTTGGCTTTCTGACCACCATGGTTGTTTGACACAAATGGAGTCCCTACAGATCAATGCATATGTGTTACGAGTCTCAAAAGCCACACCTTGATGACCCACACACACTCCAGTTGGGTCTGGGGATGCAACTGCTTCTGTCACACTGCAGGTTCACCATCTCCATGTGGAAATTGCATATTCTAGGGGCTCTCTAGGCTTTCTGACCACTATGGTTGTTTGACACAAATGGAGTCCCTAGAGATCAATGCATCTGTGTTATGTAGTCTCAAAAGCCACACCTCGATGACCCTTTTACACTCCGATTCGTGCGGTGATGCAACTATTCATCACACTGGGTTCACCATCTCCATATGGCAGTTGCATATTCTACGGGCTCTCTGGGCTTCGACCACCATGGTTGTTTGACACAAATGGAGTCCCTACTGATAAATGCATGTGTTTTATGGAGTCTCAAAAGCCACAGCTTGATGACCCACATACACTCCAGTTGTGTGTGGTGATGCAACTGCTTCTGTCACACTAGTTCACCCATCTCCATGTGGAAGTTGCATATTCTATGGGGCTCTCTGGGCTTTTTGACCACCATGGTTGTTTGACACAAATGGAGTCCCTACAGATCAATGCATCTGTGTTATGGAGTCTCAAAAGACACACTTTGATGACCCACACACACTCTAGTTGGGTGTGGTGATGCAACTGCTTCTGTCACACTGGTTCACCCATCTCCATGTGGAAGTTGCATATTCTAGGGGCTCTCTAGGCTTTCTGACCACCATGGTTGTTTGACACAAATGGAGTCCCTACAGATCAATGCATCTGTGTTATGGAGTCTCAAAAGCCACACCTTTATGACCCACACACACTCTAGTTGGGTGTGGTGATGCAAGTACTTCTGTCACACTAGTTCACCCATCTCCATGTGGAAGTTGCATATTCTATGGGCTCTCTGGGATTTTTGACCACCATGGTTGTTTGACACAAATGGAGTCCCTACAGATCAATGCGTCTGTGTTATGTAGTCTAAAAAGCAACACCTTGATGACCCACACACACACTCCAGTTGGGTGTGGTGATGCAAGCTTATACATCTGCAGTTCACCATCTCCGTGTGGAAGTTGCATATTCTAGGGGCTCTCTAGGCTTTATGACCACCATGGTTGTTTGACACAAATGGAGTCCCTACAGATCAATGGATCTGTGTTATGTAGTCTAAAAAGCCACACCTTGATGACCCACACGCACTCCATTTGGGTGTGGTGCTGCAACTTCTTCTGTCACACTGCAGGTTCACAATCTCCAGGTGGAAGTTGCATATTCTAGGGGCTCTCTGGGCTTTCAGACCACCATGGTTGTTTGACACAAATGGAGTCCCTATAGATCCATGCATATGTGTTATGGAGTCTCAAAAGCCACCCCTTGATGACCCACACACACTCCAGTTGGGTGTGGTGATGCAACTTACGAAACACCGCAGTTCACCCATCTCCATGTGGCAGTTGCATATTCTAGGGGCTCTCTGGGCTTTCTGACCACCATTGTTTTTTGACACAGATGGAGACCCTACAGATCAATGCATCGATGTTATGGAGTGTCAAAATCCACACCTTGATGACCCACACACACTCTAGTTGGGTGTGGTGATGCAACTGCTTCTATCACACTGGTTCACCCATCTCCATGTGGAAGTTGCATATTCTAGGGGCTCTCTCGCTTTTTGACCACCATGGTTGTTTGACACAAATGGAGTCCCTATAGATCAATGCATCTGTGTTATGGAGTCTCAAAAGCCACACATTGATGACCCACACACACTCCAGTTGGGTGTGGTGATGCAACTGCTTGTGTCACACTAGTTCATCCTTCTCCATGTGGAAGTTGCATATTCTAGGGGCTCTCTGGGCTTTCTGACCACCATGGTTGTTTGACACAAATGGAGTACCTACAGATCAATGCATCTGTGTTATGGATTCTCAAAAGCCACACCTTGATGACCCACACACACTCCAGTTGGGTGTGGTGATGCAACTGCTTTTGTTACACTGCAGGTTCACCAATTCCATGTGGAAGTTGCATATTCTAGGGGCTCTCTAAGCTTTCTGACCACCATGGTTGTTTGACACTAATGGAGTCCCTACAGATCAATGTATCTATGTTATGTAGTCTCAAAAGCCACACCTTGATGACCCGCACACACTCCAGTTGGGTGTGGTGATGCAACTTCTTCTGTCACACTACAGGTTCACCATCTCCATGTGGAAGTTGCATATTCTAGGAGCTCTCTGGGCTTTCTGACCACCATGGTTGTTTGACACAAATGGAGTCCCTACAGATCAATGCATCTGTGTTATGGAGTCTCAAAACCCACACCTTGATGACCCACACACACTCCAGTTGGGTCTGGTGATGCAACTGCTTCTATCACGCTTCAGGTTCACCATCTCCATGTGTAAGTTGAATATTCTAGGGGCTCTCTAGGCTTTCTGACCACCATGGTTTTTTGACACAAATGGAGTCCCTACAGATCAATGCATCTGTGTTATGTAGTCTCAAAAGCCACACCTTTATGACCCACACGCACTCCATTTGGGTGTGGTGATGCAACTGCTTCTGTCACACTGCAGGTTCACCATCTCCATGTGGAAGTTGCATATTCTAGGGGCTCTCTAGGATTTCTGACCACCATGGTTGTTTGACACAAATGGAGTCCCTACAGATCAATGCATATGTGTTATGGAGTCTCAAAAGCCACCCTTGATGACCCACACACACTACAGTTGGGTGTGGTATTGCAACTGCTTCTGAAACACTGCAGTTTCACCCATCTCCATGTGGCAGTTGCATATTCTAGGGGCTCTCTAGGCTTTCTGACCACCATGGTTTTTTGACAGAAATGGAGTCCCTATAGATTAATGCATCTATGTTATGGAGTCTCAAAAGCCACACCTTGATGACCCACACACACTCTAGTTGGGTGTGGTGATGCAACTGCTTCTATCACACTAGTTCACCCATCTCCATGTCGAAGTTGCATATTCTAGGGGATCTCTCGGCTTTTTGACCATCATGGTTGTTTGACACAGATGGAGTCCCTATAGATCAATGCATATGCGTTATGGAGTCTCAAAAGTCACACATTGATGACCCACACACACTCTAGTTGGGTGTGGTGATGCAACTGCTTGTGTCACACTAGTTCACCCATCTCCATTTGGAAGTTGCATATTCTAGGGGCTCTCTAGACTTTCTAACCACCATGGTTGTTTGACACAAATGGAGTACCTACAGATCAATGCATCTGGGTTATGGAGTCTCAAAAGCCACACCTTGATGACCCACACACACTCCAGTTGGGTGTGGTGATGCAACTGCTTCTGCCACACTGCAGGTTCACCATCTCCATGTGGAACTTGCATATTCTAGGGGCTCTCTAGGATTTCTGACCACCATGGTTGTTTGACACAAATAGAGTCCCTACAGATCAATGCATCTAAGTTATGTAGTCTCAAAAGCCACACCTTGATGACCCGCACACACTCCAGTTGGGTGTGGTGATGCAACTGCTTCTATCACACTGCAGGTTCACCATCTCCATGTGGAAGTTGCATATTCTAGGGGCTCTCTAGGCTTTCTGACCACCATGGTTGTTTGACACAAATGGAATCCCTATAGATCAATGCATATGTGTTATGGAGTCTCAAAATTCACACCTTGATGACCCACACACACTCTAGTTGGGTGTGGTGATGCAACTGCTTCTATCACACTGGTTCACCCATCTCCATGTGGAAGTTGCATATTCTATGGGCTTTCTGACCACCATGGTTGTTTGACACAAATGGAGTCCCTACAGATCAATGCATTTGTGTTATGGATTCTCAAAAGCCACACCTTGATGACCCACACACACACTCCAGTTGGGTGTGGTGATGCAACTGCTTCTGTCAGACTAGTTCACCCATCTCCATGTGGAAGTTGCATATTCTAGGGGCTCTCTAGGCTTTCTGACCACCATGGTTGTTTAACACAAATGGAGTCCCTACAGATCATACATCTGTGTTGTGGACTCTCAAAAGCAACAGCTTGATGACCTACACACACTACAGTTGGCTGTGGTGATGCAACTGCTTCTGAAACACTGCAGGTTCACCCATCTCCATGTGGCAGTTGCATATTCTAGGGGCACTCTGGGCTTTCTGACCACCATGGTTTTTTGACACAAATGGAGTCCCTACCGATCAATGCATCTATGTTATGGAGTCTGAAAAGCCACACCTTGATGACCCACACACACTACAGTTGTCTGTGGTGATGCAACTGCTTCTGAAACACTGCAGGTTCACCCATTTCCTTGTGGAACTTGCATATTCTAGGGGCTCTCTAGGCTTTCAGACCACCATGGTTGTTTGACACAAATGGAGTCCCTATAGATCAATGCATCTGTGTTATGTAGTCTCAAAAGCCACACCTTGATGACCCACACACACTCTAGTTGGGTGTGGTGATGCAACTACTTCTGTCACACTGCAGGTTCACCATCTCCATGTGGAAGTTGCATATTCTAGGGGCTCTCTAGGATTTCTTACCACCATGGTTGTTTGACACAAATGGAGTCCCTACAGATCAATGCATATGTGTCATGGAGTCTCAAAAGCCACACCTTGATGACCCACACACACTACAGTTGGGTGTGGTGATGCAACTGCTTCTGAAACATTGCAGGTTCACCCATCTCCATGTGGCAGTTGCATATTTTAAGGGCTCTCTAGGCTTTTAACCACCATGGTTTTTTGACACAAAAGAAGTCCATACAGATCAATGCATCTATGTTATCGAGTCTTAAAAGCCACACCTTGATGACCCACACACTCTAGTTGGGTGTGGTGATGCAACTGCTTCTATCACACTAGTTCACCCATCTCCATGTGGAAGTTGCATATTGTAGGGGCTCTCTGGGCTTTCTGACCACCATGGTTGTCTGACACAAATGGAGTCCCTATAGATCAATTCATCTGTGTTATGGAGTCTCAAAAGCCACACCTTGATGACCCACACACACTCCAATTGGGTGTGGTGATGCAACTGCTTCTGTCACACTGGTTCACCCATCTCCATGTGGAAGTTGCATATTCTATGGGCTCTCTAGGCTTTCTGACCACCATGGTTGTTTGACATAAATGGAGTCCGTACAGATCAATACATCTAAGTTATGGAGTCTCAAAATCCACACATTGATTTCCCACACACACTCCAGTTGGGTGTGGTGATGTAACTGCTTGTGTCACACTAGTTCACTCATCTCCTTGGGGAAGTTGCATATTCTTGGGGCTCTCTGGGCTTTCTGACCACCATGGTTGTTTGACACCAATGGAGTACCTACAGATCAATGCATCTATGTTATGGAGTCTCAAAAGCCACACCTTGATAACCCACACACACTCCAGTTGGGTGTGGTGATGCAACTGCTTCTGTCGCATTGCAGGTTCACCATCTCCATGTGGAAGTTGCATATTCTAGGGGCTCTCTAGGCTTTCTGACCACCATGGTTGTTTGACAGAATTGGAGTCCCTACAGATCAATGCATCTCTGTTATGTAGTCTCAAAAGCCACACCTTGATGACCCGCACACACTCCAGTTGGGTTTTGTGATTCAACTGCTTCTATCACAGTGCAGGTTCACCATCTCCATGTGGAAGTTGCATATTCTAGGGGCTCTCTAGGCTTTCTGACCTCCATGGTTATTTGACACAAATGGAGTACCTATAGATCAATGCATATGTGTTATGGAGTGTCAAAAGCCAGACCTTGATGACCCACACACACTACAGTTGGGTGTGGTGATGCAACTGCTTCTGAAACACTACACGTTCACCCATCTCCATGTGGCAGTTGCATATTCTAGGGGCTCTCTGGGCTTTCAGACCACCATGGTTTGTTGATACAAATGGAGTCCGTACAGATCAATACATCTATGTTATGGAGTCTCAAAAGCCACACCTTGATGACCCACACACACTCTAGTTGGGTGTGGTGATGCAACTGCTTCCATCACACTGGTTCACCCATCTCCATGTGGAAGTTGCATATTCTGGGGGCTCTCTGGGCTTTTTGACCACCATGGTTGTTTGACACAAATGGAGTCCCTACAGATCAATACATATGTGTTATGGAGTCTCAAAAGCCACACATTGATGACCCACAATCACTCCTATTGGGTGTGGTGATGCAACTGCTTCTGTCACACTTCAGGTTCACCATCTGCATGTGGAAGTTGCATATTCTAGGGGCTCTCAAGGCTTTCTGACCACCATGGTTGTTTGACACAGATGGAGTCCTGACGGAGCAATGCATCTATGTTATGTAGTCTCAAAAGCCACACCTTGATGACCCGCACACACTCCAGTTGGGTGTGGTGATGCAACTGCTTCTACCACACTATAGGTTCACCATCTCCATGTGGAAGTTGCATATTCTAGGGTATCTCTGGGCTTTCTGACCACCATGGTTGTTTGACACAAATGGAGTCCCTACAGATCAATGCATCTGTGTTATGGAGTCTCAAAAGCCACACCTTGATGACCCACACACACTACAGTTGGGTGTGGTGATGCAACTGCTTCTATCACACTGGTTCACCCATATCCATGTGGAAGTTGCATATTCTAAGGGCTCTATGGGCTTTCTGACCAGCATGGTTGTTTGACACAAATGGAGTCCATACAGATCAATGCATCTATGTTATGGAGTCTCAAAAGCCACACATTTATGACCCACATACACATCAGTTGGGTGTGGTGATGCAACTGCTTCTGTCACACTGCAGGTTCACCTTGTCCATGTGGCAGTTGCATATTCTAGGTGCTCTCTGGCTTTCTGACCAACATGGTTGTTTGACACAAATGGAGACCCTACAGATCAATGCATCTGTGTTATGGAGTCTCAAAAGCCACACCTTGATGACCCACACACACTCCTGTTGGGTGTGGTGATGCAACCTTCTTACATCATCCAGGTTCACCATCTCCATGTGGAAGTTGCATATTCTAGGGGCTCTCTAGGCTTTCTGACCACCATGGTTGTTTGACACAAATGGAGTCCCTACAGATCAATGCATCTCTATTATGTAGTCTCAAAAGCCACACCTTGATGACCCGCACACACTCCAGTTGGGTGTGGTGATGCAACTGCTTCTATCACAGTGCAGGTGCACCATCTCCATGTGGAAGTTGCATATTCTAGGGGCTCTCTGGGCTTTCTGACCACCATGGTTATTTGACACAAATGGAGTCCCTATAGATCAATGCATATGTCTTATGGAGTGTCAAAAGCCAGACCTTGATGACCCACAAACACTACAGTTGGTTGTGGTGATGCAACTACTTCTGAAACACTACACGTTCACCCATCTCCATGTGGCAGTTGCATATTCTAGGGGCTCTCTGGGCTTTCAGACCACCATGGTTTGTTGACACAAATGGAGTCCGTACAGATCAATGCATCTATGTTATGGAGTCTCAAAAGCCACACCTTGATGACCCACACACACTCTAGTTGGGTGTGGTGATGCAACTGCTTCCATCACACTGGTTCACCCATCTCCATGTGGAAGTTGCATATTCTAGGGGCTCTCTGGGCTTTTTGACCACCATGGTTGTTTGACACAAATGGAGTCCCTACAGATCAATACATATGTGTTATTGTGTCTCAAAAGCCACACATTGATGACCCACACACACTCCAGATGGGTGTGGTGATGCAACTGCTTCTGTCACACTGCAGGTTCACTATCTCCATGTGGAAGTTGCATATTCTAGGGGCTCTCTGGGCTTTCTGCCCACCATGGTTGTTTGACACAAATGGAGTCCCTACGGAGCAATGCATCTATGTTATGTAGTCTCAAAAGCCACACCTTTATGACCCGCACACACTCCAGTTGGGTGTGGTGATGCAACTGCTTCTACCACACTATAGGTTCACCATCTCCATGTGGAAGTTGCATATTCTAGGGTATCTCTGGGCTTTCTGACCACCATGGTTGTTTGACACAAATGGAGTCCCTACAGATCAATGCATCTGTGTTATGGAGTCTCAAAAGCCACACCTTGATGACCCACACACACTACAGTTGGGTGTGGTGATTCAACTGCTTCTATCACACTGGTTCACCCATATCCATGTGGAAGTTGCATATTCTAGGGGCTCTATGGGCTTTCTGACCAGCATGGTTGTTTGACACAAATGGAGTCCATACAGATCAATGCATCTATGTTATGGAGTCTCAAAAGCCACACATTTATGACCCACATACACATCAGTTGGGTGTGGTGATGCAACTGCTTCTGTCACACTGCAGGTTCACCTTCTCCATGTGGCAGTTGCATATTCTAGGGGCTCTCTGGCTTTCTGACCAACATGGTTGTTTGACACAAATGGAGACCCTACAGATCAATGCATCTGTGTTATGGAGTCTCAAAAGCCACACCTTGATGACCCACACACACTCCAGTTGGGTGTGGTGATGCAACTGCTTCTGTCATACTGCAGGTTCACCATCTCCATGTGGAAGTTGCATGTTCTAGGGGCTCTCTAGGCTTTCTGACCACCATGGTTGTTTGACACAAATGGAGTACCTACAGATCAATGCATCTGTGTTATGGAGTCTCAAAAGCCACACCTTGATGACCCACACACACTCCAGTTGGGTGTGGTGATGCAACTGCTTCTGTCACACTGCAGGTTCACCTTCTCCATGTGGCAGTTGCATATTCTAGGGGCTCTCTGGCTTTCTGACCAACATGGTTGTTTGACACAAATGGAGACCCTACAGATCAATGCATCTATGTTATGGAGTCTAAAAAGCCACACCTTGATAACCCACACACACTCCAGTTGGGTGTGGTGATGCAACTGCTTCTTTCACATTGCAGGTTCACCATCTCCATGTGGAAGTTGCATATTCTAGAGGCTCTCTAGGCTTTCTGACCACCATGGTTGTTTGACACAAATGGAGTCCCTACAGATCAATGCATCTCTATTATGTAGTCTCAAAAGCCACACCTTGATGACCCGCACACACTCCAGTTGGGTGTGGTGATGCAACTGCTTCTATCACAGTGCAGGTGCACCATCTCCATGTGGAAGTTGCATATTCTAGGGGCTCTCTGGGCTTTCTGACCACCATGGTTATTTGACACAAATGGAGTCCCTATAGATCAATGCATTTGTCTTATGGAGTGTCAAAAGCCAGACCTTGATGACCCACACACACTACAGTTGGTTGTGGTGATGCAACTACTTCTGAAACACTACACGTTCACCCATCTCCATGTGGCAGTTGCATATTCTAGGGGCTCTCTAGGCTTTCTGACCACCATGGTTTGTTGACACAAATGGAGTCCGTACAGATCAATGCATCTATGTTATGGAGTCTCAAAAGCCACACCTTGATGACCCACACACACTCTAGTTGGGTGTGGTGATGCAACTGCTTCCATCACACTGGTTCACCCATCTCCATGTGGAAGTTGCATATTCTAGGGGCTCTCTGGGCTTTTTGACCACCATGGTTGTTTGACACAAATGGAGTCCCTACAGATCAATACATATGTGTTATTGTGTCTCAAAAGCCACACATTGATGACCCACACACACTCCAGATGGGTGTGGTGATGCAACTGCTTCTGTCACACTGCAGGTTCACCATCTCCATGTGGAAGTTGCATATTCTAGGGGCTCTCTGGGCTTTCTGCCCACCATGGTTGTTTGACACAAATGGAGTCCCTACGGAGCAATGCATCTATGTTATGTAGTCTCAAAAGCCACACCTTGATGACCCGCACACACTCTAGTTGGGTGTGGTGATGCAACTGCTTCTACCACACTATAGGTTCACCATCTCCATGTGGAAGTTGCATATTCTAGGGTATCTCTAGGCTTTCTGACCACCATGGTTGTTTGACACAAATGGAGTCCCTACAGATCAATGCATATGTGTTATGGAGTCTCAAAAGCCACACCTTGATGACCCACACACACTATAGTTGGGTGTGGTGATGCAACTGCTTCTATCACACTGGTTCACCCATATCCATGTGGAAGTTGCATGTTCTAGGGGCTCTCTAGGCTTTCTGACCACCATGGTTGTTTGACACAAATGGAGTACCTACAGATCAATGCATCTGTGTTATGGAGTCTCAAAAGCCACACCTTGATGACCCACACACACTCCAGTTGGGTGTGGTGATGCAACTGCTTCTGTCACACTGCAGGTTCACCTTCTCCATGTGGCAGTTGCATATTCTAGGGGCTCTCTGGCTTTCTGACCAACATGGTTGTTTGACACAAATGGAGACCCTATAGATCAATGCATCTATGTTATGGAGTCTAAAAAGCCACACCTTGATAACCCACACACACTCTAGTTGGGTGTGGTGATGCAACTGCTTCTTTCGCATTGCAGGTTCACCATCTCCATGTGGAAGTTGCATATTCTAGAGGCTCTCTAGGCTTTCTGACCACCATGGTTGTTTGACACAAATGGAGTCCCTACAGATCAATGCATCTCTATTATGTAGTCTCAAAAGCCACACCTTGATGACCCGCACACACTCCAGTTGGGTGTGGTGATGCAACTGCTTCTATCACAGTGCAGGTGCACCATCTCCAAGTGGAAATTGCATATTCTAGGGGCTCTCTGGGATTTCTGACCACCATGGTTATTTGACACAAATGGAGTCCCTATAGATCAATGCATATGTCTTATGGAGTGTCAAAAGCCAAACCTTGATGACCCACACACACTACAGTTCGTTGTGGTGATGCAACTACTTCTGAAACACTACACGTTCACCCATCTCCATGTGGCAGTTGCATATTCTAGGGGCTCTCTGGGCTTTCTGACCACCATAGTTTGTTGACACAAATGGAGTCCGTACAGATCAATGCATCTATGTTATGGAGTCTCAAAAGCCACACCTTGATGACCCACACACACTCTAGTTGGGTGTGGTGATGCAACTGCTTCCATCACACTGGTTCACCCATCTCCATGTGGAAGTTGCATATTCTAGGGGCTCTCTGGGCTTTTTGACCACCATGGTTGTTTGACACAAATGGAGTCCCTACAGATCAATACATATGTGTTATTGTGTCTCAAAAGCCACACATTGATGACCCACACACACTCCAGTTGGGTGTGGTAATGCAACTGCTTCTGTCACACTTCAGGTTCACCATCTCCATGTGGAAGTTGCATATTCTAGGGGCTCTCTAGGCTTTCTGACCACCATGGTTGTTTGACACAAATGGAGTCCCTACGGAGCAATGCATCTATGTTATGTAGTCTCAAAAGCCACACCTTGATGACCCGCACACACTCCAGTTGGGTGTGGTGATGCAACTGCTTCTACCACACTATAGGTTCACCATCTCCATGTGGAAGTTGCATATTCTAGGGTATCTCTAGGCTTTCTGACCACCAAGGTTGTTTGACACAAATGGAGTCCCTACAGATCAATGCATATGTGTTATGGAGTCTCAAAAGCCACACCTTGATGACCCACACACACTATAGTTGGGTGTGGTGATGCAACTGCTTCTATCACACTGGTTCACCCATATCCATGTGGAAGTTGCATATTCTACGGGCTCTATGGGCTTTCTGGCAGCATGGTTGTTTGACACAAATGGAGTCCATACAGATCAAGGCATCTGTGTTATGGAGTCTCAAAAGCCACACATTTATAACTCACATACACACCAGTTGGGTGTGGTGATGCAACTGCTTCTGTCACACTGCAGGTTCACCTTCTCCATGTGGCAGTTGCATATTCTAGGGGCTCTCTGGTTTTCTGACCACCATGGTTGTTTGACACAAATGGAGTCCCTACAAATCAATGCATCTGTGTTATGGAGTCTCAAAAGCCACACATTGATGACCCACACACACTCCAGTTGGGTGTGGTGATGCAACTACTTCTGTCACACTAGTTCACCCATCTCCATGTGGAAGTTGCATGTTCTAGGGGCTCTCTAGGCTTTCTGACCACCATGGTTGTTTGACACAAATGGAGTACCTACAGATCAATGCATCTGTGTTATGGAGTCTCAAAAGCCACACCTTGATGACCCACACACACTCCAGTTGGGTGTGGTGATGCAACTGCTTCTGTCATACTGCAGGTTCACCATCTCCATGTGGAATTTGCATATTCTAGGGGCTCTCTAGGCTTTCTGACCACCATGGTTGTTTGACACAAATGGAGTCCCTACAGATCAATGCATATGTGTTATGTAGTCTCAAAAGCCACACCTTGATGACCCACATAGACTCTAGTTGGGTGTGGTGATGCAACTACTTCTGTCACACTCCAGGTTCACCATCTCCATGTGGAAGTTGCATATTCTAGGGGCTCTCTGGGATTTCTTACCACCATGATTGTTTGACACAAATGGAGTCCCTACAGATCAATGCATATGTGTTATGGAGTCTCAAAAGCCACACCTTGATGACCCACACACACACTACAGTTGGGTGTGGTGATACAACTGCTTCTGAAACATTGCAGGTTCACTCATCTCCATGTGGCAGTTGCATATTCTAGGGGCTCTCTGGGCTTTTGACCACCATGGTTTTTTGACACAAATGGAGTCCGTACAGATCAATGCATCGATGTTATGGAGTCTTAAAAGCCACACCTTGATGACCCACACACACTCTAGTTGGGTGTGGTGATGCAACAACTTCTATCACACTGGTTCACCCATCTCCATGTGGAAGTTGCATATTTTATGGGTCTCTGGGCTTTCTGACCACCATGGTTGTTTGAGACAAATGGAGTCCGTACAGATCAATACATCTAAGTTATGGAGTCTCAAAATCCACACATTGATTTCCCACACACACTCCAGTTGGGTGTGGTGATGTAACTGCTTGTGTCACACTAGTTCACTCATCTCCTTGGGGAAGTTGCATATACTTGGGGCTCTCTAGGCTTTCTGACCACCATGGTTGTTTGACACCAATGGAGTACCTACAGATCAATGCATCTATGTTATGGAGTCTCAAAAGCCACACCTTGATGACCCACACACACTCCAGTTGGGTGTGGTGATGCAACTGCTTCTGTCGCATTGCAGGTTCACCATCTCCATGTGGAAGTTGCATATTCTAGGGGCTCTCTAGGCTTTCTGACCACCATGGTTGTTTGACACAAATGGAGTACCTACAGATCAATGCATCTGTGTTATGGAGTCTCAAAAGCCACACATTGATGACCCACAATCACTCCAGTTGGGTGTGGTGATGCAACTGCTTCTGTCACACTGCAGGTTCACCATCTGCATGTGGAAGTTGCATATTCTAGGGGCTCTCTGGGCTTTCTGACCACCATGGTTATTTGACACAAATGGAGTCCCTATAGATCAATGCATATGTGTTATGGAGTGTCAAAAGCCAGACCTTGATGACCCACACACACTACAGTTGGGTGTGGTGATAAAACTGCTTCTGAAACACTACACGTTCACCCATCTCCATGTGGAAGTTGCATATTCTAGGGGCTCTCTTGGCTTTCTGACCACCATGGTTTGTTGACACAAATGGAGTCCGTACAGATCAATGCATCTATGTTATGGAGTCTCAAAATCCACACCTTGATGACCCACACACACTCTAGTTGGGTGTGGTGATGCAACTGCTTCCATCACACTGGTTCACCCATCTCCATGTGGAAGTTGCATATTCTAGGGGCTCTCTGGGCTTTTTGTCCACCATGGTTGTTTGACACAAATGGAGTCCCTACAGATCAATGCATATGTGTTATGGAGTCTCAAAAGCCACACATTGATGACCCACAATCACTCCAGTTGGGTGTGGTGATGCAACTGCTTCTGTCACACTGCAGGTTCACCATCTGCATGTGGAAGTTGCATATTCTAGGGGCTCTCAAGGCTTTCTGACCACCATGGTTGTTTGACACAGATGGAGTCCGGACGGAGCAATGCATCTATGTTATGTAATCTCAAAATCCACACCTTGATGACCCGCACACACTCCAGTTGGGCGTGGTGATGCAACTGCTTCTACCACACTATAGGTTCACCATCTCCGTGTGGAAGTTGCATATTCTAGGGTATCTCTGGGCTTTCTGACCACCATGGTTGTTTGACACAAATGGAGTCCCTACAGATCAATGCATCTGTGTTATGGAGTGTCAAAAGCCACACCTTGATGACCCACACACACTACAGTTGGGTGTGGTGATGCAACTGCTTTTGAAACACTGCAGGTTCACCCATCTCCATGTGGCAGTTGCATATTCTAGGGGCTCTCTAGGCTTTCTGACCACCATGGATTTTTGACACAAATGGAGTCCCTGCAGATCAATGCATCTATGTTATGGAGTCTCAAAATCCACACCTTGATGACCCACACACACTCTAGTTGGGTGTGGTGATGCAACTGCTTCCATCACACCGGTTCACCCATCTCCATGTGGAAGTTGCATATTCTAGGGGCTCTCTGGGCTTTCTGACCACCATGGTTGTCTGACACAAATGGAGTCCCTACAGATCAATGTGTATGTGTTATGGAGTCTCAAAAGCCACACATTGATGACCCACAATCACTCCAGTTGGGTGTGGTGATGCAAATACTTTTGTCACACTGCAGGTTCACCATCTCCCTGTGGAAGTTGCATATTCTAGGGGCTCTCTGGGCTTTCTGACCACCATGGTTATTTGACACAAATGGAGTCCCTATAGATCAATGCATATGTGTTATGGAGTGTCAAAAGCCAGACCTTGATGACCCACACACACTACAGTTGGGTGTGGTGATGCAACTGCTTCTGAAACACTACACGTTCACCCATCTCCATGTGGAAGTTGCATATTCTAGGGGCTCTCTTGGCTTTCTGACCACCATGGTTTGTTGACACAAATGGAGTCCGTACAGATCAATGCATCTATGTTATGGAGTCTCAAAATCCACACCTTGATGACCCACACACACTCTAGTTGGGTGTGGTGATGCAACTGCTTCCATCACACTGGTTCACCCATCTCCATGTGGAAGTTGCATATTCTAGGGGCTCTCTGGGCTTTTTGTCCACCATGGTTGTTTGACACAAATGGAGTCCCTACAGATCAATGCATATGTGTTATGGAGTCTCAAAAGCCACACATTGATGACCCACAATCACTCCAGTTGGGTGTGGTGATGCAACTGCTTCTGTCACACTGCAGGTTCACCATCTGCATGTGGAAGTTGCATATTCTAGGGGCTCTCAAGGCTTTCTGACCACCATGGTTGTTTGACACAGATGGAGTCCGGACGGAGCAATGCATCTATGTTATGTAATCTCAAAATCCACACCTTGATGACCCGCACACACTCCAGTTGGGCGTGGTGATGCAACTGCTTCTACCACACTATAGGTTCACCATCTCCGTGTGGAAGTTGCATATTCTAGGGTATCTCTGGGCTTTCTGACCACCATGGTTGTTTGACATAAATGGAGTCCCTACAGATCAATGCATCTGTGTTATGGAGTCTCAAAAGCCACACCTTGATGACCCACACACACTACAGTTGGGTGTGGTGATGCAACTTCTTCTATCACACTGGTTCACCCATATCCATGTGGAAGTTGCATATTCTTGGGGCTCTATGGGCTTTCTGACCAGCATGGTTGTTTGACACAAATGGAGTCCATACAGATCAATGCATCTATGTTATGGAGTCTCAAAAGCCACACATTTATGACCCATATACACACCAGTTGGGTGTGGTGATGCAACTGCTTCTGTCACACTGCAGGTTCACCTTCTCCATGTGGCAGTTGCATATTCTAGGGGCTCTCTGGCTTTCTGACGAACATGGTTGTTTGACACAAATGGAGACCCTACAGATCAATGCATCTATGTTATGGAGTCTTAAAAGCCACACCTTGATGACCCACACACACTCCAGTTGGGTGTGGTGATGCAACTGCTTCTTTCGCATTGCAGGTTCACCATCTCCATGTGGAAGTTGCATATTCTAGAGGCTCTCTAGGCTTTCTGACCACCATGGTTGTTTGACACAAATGGAGTCCCTACAGATCAAAGCATCTCTATTATGTAGTCTCAAAAGCCACACCTTGATGACCCGCACACACTCCAGTTGGGTGTGGTGATGCAACTGCTTCTATCACAGTGCAGGTGCACCATCTCCATGTGGAAGTTGCATATTCTAGGGGCTCTCTGGGCTTTCTGACCACCATGGTTATTTGACACAAATGGAGTCCCTATAGATCAATGCATATGTCTTATGGAGTGTCAAAAGCCAGACCTTGATGACCCACACACACTACAGTTGGTTGTGGTGATGCAACTACTTCTGAAACACTACACGTTCACCCATCTCCATGTGGCAGTTGCATATTCTAGGGGCTCTCTGGGCTTTCTGACCACCATGGTTTGTTGACACAAATGGAGTCCGTACAGATCAATGCATCTATGTTATGGAGTCTCAAAAGCCACACCTTGATGACCCACACACCGTCTAGTTGGGTGTGGTGATGCAACTGCTTCCATCACACTGGTTCACCCATCTCCATGTGGAAGTTGCATATTCTAGGGGCTCTCTGGGCTTTTTGTCCACCATGGTTGTTTGACACAAATGGAGTCCCTACAGATCAATGCATATGTGTTATGGAGTCTCAAAAGCCACACATTGATGACCCACAATCACTCCAGTTGGGTGTGGTGATGCAACTGCTTCTGTCAGGTTCACCATCTGCATGTGGAAGTTGCATATTCTAGGGGCTCTCAAGGCTTTCTGACCACCATGGTTGTTTGACACAGATGGAGTCCGGACGGAGCAATGCATCTATGTTATGTAATCTCAAAATCCACACCTTGATGACCCGCACACACTCCAGTTGGGCGTGGTGATGCAACTGCTTCTACCACACTATAGGTTCACCATCTCCGTGTGGAAGTTGCATATTCTAGGGTATCTCTAGGCTTTCTGACCACCATGGTTGTTTGACACAAATGGAGTCCCTACAGATCAATGCATCTGTGTTATGGAGTGTCAAAAGCCACACCTTGATGACCCACACACACTACAGTTGGGTGTGGTGATGCAACTGCTTTTGAAACACTGCAGGTTCACCCATCTCCATGTGGCAGTTGAATATTCTAGGGGCTCTCTAGGCTTTCTGACCACCATGGATTTTTGACACAAATGGAGTCCCTGCAGATCAATGCATCTATGTTATGGAGTCTCAAAAGCCACACCTTGATGACCCACACACACTCTAGTTGGGTGTGGTGATGCAACTGCTTCCATCACACCGGTTCACCCATCTCCATGTGGAAGTTGCATATTCTAGGGGCTCTCTGGGCTTTCAGACCACCATGGTTTGTTGACACAAATGGAGTCCCTACAGATCAATGCATATGTGTTTTGGAGTCTCAAAAGCCACACCTTGATGACCCACACACACTCCAGTTGGGTGTGGTGATGCAAATACTTTTGTCACACTGCTGGTTAACCATCTCCATGTGGCAGTTGAATATTCTAGGGGCTCTCTTGGCTTTCTGACCACCATGGTTATTTGACACAAATGGAGTCC
This sequence comes from Avena insularis, assembly GCA_023614405.1. Lineage (NCBI taxonomy): Eukaryota > Viridiplantae > Streptophyta > Magnoliopsida > Poales > Poaceae > Avena > Avena insularis. The sequence continues at coordinate 264,712,024 of CM042688.1, forward strand.
CTATAGATCAATGCATATGTGTTATGGAGTGTCAAAAGCCAGACCTTGATGACCCACACACACTACAGTTGGGTGTGGTGATGCAACTGCTTCTGAAACACTACACGTTCACCCATCTCCATGTGGAAGTTGCATATTCTAGGGGCTCTCTTGGCTTTCTGACCACCATGGTTTGTTGACACAAATGGAGTCCCTACAGATCAATGCATCTATGTTATGGAGTCTCAAAATCCACACCTTGATGACCCACACACACACTTGTTGGGTGTGGTGATGCAACTTCCATCACACCTAGGTTCACCCATCTCCATGTGGAAGTTGCATATTCTAGGGGCTCTCTGGGCTTTTTGTCCACCATGGTTGTTTGACACAAATGGAGTCCCTACAGATCAATGCATATGTGTTATGGAGTCTCAAAAGCCACACATTGATGACCCACACACACTCCAGTTGGGTGTGGTGATGCAACCCTTGTCACACTGAGTTCACCATCTCCATGTGGAAGTTGCATATTCTAGGGGCTCTCAAGGCTTTCTGACCACCATGGTTGTTTGACACAGATGGAGTCCGGACGGAGCAATGCATCTATGTTATGTAATCTCAAAATCCACACCTTGATGACCCGCACACACTCCAGTTGGGCGTGGTGATGCAACTGCTTCTACCACACTATAGGTTCACCATCTCCGTGTGGAAGTTGCATATTCTAGGGTATCTCTGGGCTTTCTGACCACCATGGTTGTTTGACACAAATGGAGTCCCTACAGATCAATGCATCTGTGTTATGGAGTCTCAAAAGCCACACCTTGATGACCCACACACACTACAGTTGGGTGTGGTGATGCAACTTCTTCTATCACACTGGTTCACCCATATCCATGTGGAAGTTGCATATTCTTGGGGCTCTATGGGCTTTCTGACCAGCATGGTTGTTTGACACAAATGGAGTCCATACAGATCAATGCATCTATGTTATGGAGTCTCAAAAGCCACACATTGATGACCCACACACACCAGTTGGGTGTGGTGATGCAACTTCCTTGTCACACCTGCAGTTCACCTTCTCCATGTGGCAGTTGCATATTCTAGGTGCTCTCTGGCTTTCTGACCAACATGGTTGTTTGACACAAATGGAGACCCTACAGATCAATGCATCTATGTTATGGAGTCTCAAAGCCACACCTTGATGACCCACACACTCCAGTTGGGTGTGGTGATGCAACTTCTTTTTCACATTCTAGTTCACCATCTCCATGTGGAAGTTGCATATTCTAGGCTCTCTAGGCTTTCTGACCACCATGGTTGTTTGACACAAATGGAGTCCCTACAGATCAATGCATCTATATTATGTAGTCTCAAAAGCCACACCTTGATGACCCACACACACTCCAGCTTGGGTGTGGTGATGCAACTGCTTCTATCACACTAGTTCACCATCTCCATGTGGAAGTTGCATATTCTAGGGGCTCTGGGCTTCAACCACCATGGTTGTTTGACACAAATGGAGTCCCTATAGATCAATGCATATGTCTTATGTAGTCTCAAAAGCCACACCTTGATTACCCACACACATTGTAGTTGGGTGTGGTGATTCAACTGCTTCGGTCACACTACAGGTTCACCCGTCTCCATGTGGCAGTTCCATATTCTAGGGGCTCTCTAGGCTTTCTAACCACCATGGTTGTTTGACACAAATGGAGTCCCTAGAGATCAATGCATCTATGTTACGTAGTCTCAAAAGCCACACCTTGATGAGCCACACACCTAGTTGGGTGTGGTGATGCAACTTCTTCCATCCTGGTTCACCCATCTCCATGTGGAAGTTGCATATTCTAGGGGATCTCTGGGCTCTGTAACCACCATTGTTGTTTGACACAAATGGAGTCCCTACAGATCAATACATATGTGTTATGTGTCTCAAAAGCCACACCTTGATGACCCACACACTCCAGTTGGGTGTGGTGATGCAACTTGGCTCACATGCAGTTCACCCATCTCCATGTGGAAGTTGCATATTCTAAGGGCTCTCTGGGCTTTCTGAGCACCATGGTTGTTTGACACAAATGGAGTCCCTACAGATCAATGCATCTATGTTATGGAGTCTCAAAAGCCACACCTTGATGAACCACACGCTCCAGTTAGGTGTGGTGATGCAACCTTCTACCACACATGGGTTCACCATCTCCATGTGGAAGTTGCATATTCTAGGGTATCTCTAGGCTTCTCGACCACCATGGTTGTTTGACACAAATGGAGTCCCTACAGATCAATGCATATGTGTTATGGAGTCTCAAAAGCCACACCTTGATGACCCACACACACTCTAGTTGGGTGTGGTGATGCAACTGCTTCTATCACACTGGTTCAGCCATCTCCATGTGGAAGTTGCATATTCTAGGGGCTCTATGTGCTTTCTAACCACCATGGTTGTTTGACACAAATGGAGTCCCTACAGATCAATGCATCTGTGTTATGGAGTCTCAAAAGCCACACATTGATGACCCACACACACTCCAGTTGGGTGTGGTGATGCAACTGCTTCTGTCACACTGGTTCACCCATCTCCATGTGGCAGTTGCATATTCTAGGGGCTCTCCGGGATTTTTTACCACCATGGTTGTTTGACACAAATGGAGTCCCTACAGATCAATGCATCTTGTTATGGAGTCTCAAAAGCCACACCTTAATGACCCACACACACTCCAGTTGGGTACGGTGATGCAACTGCTTGTGTCACACAAGTTCACCAATCTCCATGTGGAAGTTGATTATTCTAGGGGCTCTCTGGGTTTTTGACCACCATGATTGTTTGTCACAAATGGAGTACCTACAGATCAATACATCTGTGTTATGGAGTCTCAAAAGCCACACCTTGATGACCCACACACACTCCAGTTGGGTGTGGTGATGCAACTGCTTCTGTCACACTGCAGGTTCACCATCTCCATGTGGAAGTTGCATATTCTAGGGGCTCTCTAGGCTTTCTGACCACCATGGTTGTTTGACACAAATGGAGTCCCTACAGATCAATGCATCTGTGTTATGGAGTCTCAAAAGCCACACCTTGATGACCCACACACACTCTAGTTGGGTGTGGTGATGCAACTACTTCTGTCACACTCCAGGTTCACCATCTCCATGTGGCAGTTGCATATTCTAGGGGCTCTCTGGGCTTTCTGACCACCATGGTTGTTTGACACAAATGGAGTCCCTACAGATCAATGCATATGTGTTATGGAGTCTCAAAAGCCACACCTTGATGACCCACACACTCTAGTTGGGTGTGGTGATGCAACACATTGCAGGTTCACTCATCTCCATGTGGCAGTTGCATATTCTAGGGGCTCTCTGGGCTTTTGACCACCATGGTTTTTTGACACAAATGGAGTCCGTACAGATCAATGCATCGATGTTATGGAGTCTTAAAATCCACACCTTGATGACCCACACACACTCTAGTTGGGTGTGGTGATGCAACAACTTCTATCACACTGGTTCACCCATCTCCATGTGGAAGTTGCATATTTTATGGGCTCTCTGGGCTTTCTGACCACCATGGTTGTTTGAGACAAATGGAGTCCCTTCAGATCAATGCGTCTATGTTATGGACTCTCAAAAGCCACACCTTGATTTCCCACATACACTCCAGTTGGGTGTGGTGATGCAATGGCTTCGGTCACACTGTAGGTTCACCATCTCCATGTGGCGGTTGCATATTCTAGGGGCTCTCTAGGCTTTCTAACCACCATGGTTGTTTGACACAAATGGAGTCCCTACAGATCAATGCATCTGTGTTATGGAGTCTCAAAAGCTACACATTGTTGACCCACACACACTTGAGTTGGGTGTGGTGATGCAACTGCTTGTGTCACACTAGTTCACCCATCTCCATGTGGAAGTTGCATATTCTAGGGGCTCTCTGGGCTTTCTGACCACCATCGTTGTTTGACACAAATGGAGTCCCTACAGATCAATGCATCTGTGTTATGGAGTCTAAGCCACACCTTTATGACCCACACACACTCTAGTTCGTGTGGTGATGCAATTTCTTCTATCACATGGGTTCACCCATCTCCATGTGGAAGTTGCATATTCTAGGGGCTCTCTGGGATTTCTAACCACCATAGTCGTTTCACACAAATGGAGTCCCTACAGATCAATGCATATGTTTTATGGAGTCTCAAAAGCCACACCTTGATGACCCACACACACTCCAGTTGGGTGTGGTGATGCAACTTCTTCTGTCACATTGCAGATCACCATCTCCATGTGGCAGTTGCATATTCTAGGGGCTCTCTGGGATTTTTAACCACCATGGTTGTTTGACACAAATGGAGTCCCTACAAATCAATGCATCTGTGTTATGGAGTCTCAAAAGCCACACATTGATGACCCACACACACTCCAATTGGGTATGGTGATGCAACTGCTTGTGTCACACTAGTTCACCAATCTCCATGTGGAAGTTGCTTATTCTGGGGGCTCTCTTTGCTTTCTGACCACCATGATTGTCTGTCACAAATGGAGTACCTACGGATCAATACAACTATGTTATAGAGTCTCAAAAGCCAAACCTTGATGACCCAGACACACTCCAGTTGGGTGTGGTGATGCAACAGCTTCTGTCACACTGCAGGTTCACCATCTCCATTTGGAGGTTGCATATTCTAGGGGATCTCCGGGCTTTCTGACCACCATGGTTGTTTGACACAAATGGAGTCCCTACAGATCAATGCATCTACGTTATGGAGTCTCAAAAGCCACACCTTGATGACCCAGATACACACCAGTTGGGTGTGGTGATGCAACTGCTTCTGTCACACTCCAGGTTCACCATCTCCATGTGGCAGTTGCATATTCTAGGGGCTCTCTGGCTTTCTGACCACCATGGTTGTTTGACACAAATGGAGTCCCTACAGATCAATGCATCTGTGTTATGGAGTCTCAAAAGCCACAGATTGATGACCCACACACACTCCAGTTGGGGGTGGTGATGCAACTGCTTCTGTCACACTAGTTCACCCATCTCCATGTGGAAGTTGCATATTCTAGGGGCTCTCTAGGCTTTCTGACCACCATGGTTGTTTGAAACAAATGGAGTACCTACAGATCAATGCATCTGTGTTATGGAGTCTCAAAAGCCACACCTTGATGACCCACAAACACTCTAGTTGGGTGTGATAGATGCAACTGCATCTATCACACTGGTTCACCCATCTCCATGTGGAAGTTTCATATTCTAGGGGCTCTCTGGGCTTTCTGACCACCATGGTTGTTTGACACAAATGGAGTCCCTACAGATCAATGCATCTGTATTATGGAGTCTCAAAAGCGACACCTTGATGACCCACACACACTCCAGTTGGGTGTAGTGATGCAACTGCTTCTGTCACACTGCAGGTGCACCATCTCCATGTGGAAGTTGCATATTCTAGGGGCTCTCTAGGCTTTCTGACCACCATGGTTGTTTGACACAAATGGAGTCCCTACAGATCAATGCATTTGTGTTATGTAGTCTCAAAAGCGACACCTTGATGACCCACACACACTCCAGTTGGGTGTGGTGACGCAACGGCTTCGGTCACACTGTAGGTTCACCATCTCCATGTGGCAGTTGCATATTCTAGGGGCTCTCTAGGCTTTCTAACCACCATGGTTGTTTGACACAAATGGAGTCCCTACAGATCAATGCATCTGTGTTATGGAGTCTCAAAAGCCACACCTTGATGACCCACACACACTACAGTTGGGTGTGGTGATGCAACTGCTTCTGAAACACTGCAGGTTCACCCATGTCCATGTGGCAGTTGCATTTTGTAGGGGCTCTCTGGGCTTTCTAACCACCATTGTTGTTTGACACAAATGGAGTCCCTATATATCAATGCATCTGTGTTATGGAGTCTAATCCACACCTTTATGACCCACACACACTCTAGTTGGGTGTGGTGATGCAACTGCTTCTATCACACTGGTTCACCCATCTCCATGTGGAAGTTGCATATTCTAGGGGATCTCTGGGCTTTCTGTCCACCATGGTTGTTTGACACAAATGGAGTCCCTATAGATCAATGCATCTGTGTTATGGAGTCTCAAAAGCCACACCTTGATGACCCACACACACTCCAGTTGGGTGTGGTGATGCAACTGCTTCTGTCACACTGCAGATCACCATCTCGATGTGGTAGTTGCATATTCTAGGGGCTCTCTGAGCTTTTTGACCACCATGGTTGTTTGACACAAATGGAGTCCCTACAGATCAATGCATCTGTGTTATGGAGTCTCAAAAGACACACATTGATGACCCACACACACTTCAGTTGGGTGTGGTGATGCAACTTCTTGTGTCACACTAGTTCACCCATCTCCATGTGGCAGTTGCATATTCTAGGGGCTCTCTGGGCTTTCTGACCACCATGGTTGTTTGACACAAATGGAGTCCGTACAGATAAATGCATACGTGTTATGGAGTCTCAAAAGCCACACCTTGATGACCCACATACACACTAGTTGGGTGTGGTGATGCAACTGCTTCTGTCACACTACAGTTTCACCATCTACATGTGGTAGTTGCATATTCTAGGAGCTCTCTGGCTTTATGACGACCATGGTTGTTTGACACAAATGGAGTCCCTACAGATAAATGCATCCGTGTTATGGAGTCTCAAAAGCCACACATTGATGACCCACACACACTCCAGTTGGGTGTGGAGATGGAACTGCTTGTGTCACACTAGTTCACCCATCTCCATGTGGAAGTTGCATATTCTAGGGGCTCTCTGGGCTTTCTGACCACCATAGTTGTTTGACAAAAATGGAGGACCTACAGATCAATGCATCTGTGTTATGGAGTCTCAAAAGCCACACCTTGATGACCCACACACACTCCAGTTGGGTGTGGTGATGCACCTGCTTATGTCACACTGCAGGTTCACCATCTCCATGTGGAAGTTGCATATAATGGGGCTCTCTAGGCTTTCTGACCACCATGGTTGTTTGACACAAATGGAGTCCCTACAGATCAATGCATCTGTGTTATGGAGTCTCAAAATCCACACCTTGATGACCCACACACACTACAGTTGGGTGTGGTGATGCAACTGCTTCTGAAACACTGCAGGTTCACCCATCTCCATGTGGAAGTTGCATATTCTAGGGGCTCTTTGGGCTTTCTGACCACCATGGTTGTTTGACACAAATGGAGTACCTACAGATCAATGCATCTGTGTTATGGAGTCTCAAAAGCCACACCTTTATGACCCACACACACTCTAGTTGGATGTGGTGATGCAACTGCTTCGGTCACACTGCAGGTTCACCATCTCCATGTGGAAGGATCATATTCTAGGGGCTCTCTGGGCTTTCTGACCACAATGGTTGTTTGACACAAATGGAGTCCCTACAGATCAATGCATCTGTGTTATGGAGTCTCAAAAGCCACAGCTTGATGACACACACACACTCCAGTTGGGTGTGGTGATGCAACTACTTCTGTCACACTAGTTCACCCATCTCCATGTGGAAGTTGCATATTCTAGGGGATCTCTGGGCTTTCTGACCACCATGGTTGTTTGACACAAATGGAGTCCCTACAGATCAATGCATCTGTGTTATGGAGTCTCAAAAGCCACACCTTGATGACCCACAAACACTCTAGTTGGGTGTGATAGATGCAACTGCATCTATCACACTGGTTCACCCATCTCCATGTGGAAGTTTCATATTCTAGGGGCTCTCTGGGCTTTCTAACCACCATGGTTGTTTGACACAAATGGAGTCCCTACAGATCAATGCATCTGTATTATGGAGTCTCAAAAGCGACACCTTGATGACCCACACACACTCCAGTTGGGTGTAGTGATGCAACTGCTTCTGTCACACTGCAGGTGCACCATCTCCATGTGGAAGTTGCATATTCTAGGGGCTCTCTGGGCTTTCTGACCACCATGGTTGTTTGACACAAATGGAGTCCCTACAGATCAATGCATTTGTGTTATGTAGTCTCAAAAGCCACACCTTGATGATCCACACACACTCCAGTTGTGTGTGGTGATGCAACTGCTTTTGTCACACTGCAGGTTCACCATCTCCATGTGGCAGTTGCATATTCTAGGGGCTCTTTGGGCTTTCTGACCACCATGGTTGTTTGACACAAATGGAGTCCCTACAGATCAATGCATTTGTGATATATAGTCTCAAAAACCGATCAGAGATCCAGTAAGAGATTGTCAAGACCGGTTACCTAGCTTAAGAACCCTAATGTTTGAAACCTAATGTTGGTTTATTTCAGCCACACACCCCTCATTCAACAGCCAATAATCTGTGGTTCCGTCATCCCACCAATCCAAAATTTTGGGTTCGGTCCTCCCGTCGAACCAAAATTTCGGGCACCCAAATTCTCGCGCGCTGAAACTATTGCGTGCTGATATTACGGTTCAACCCATCCGCAAAGCGTAACCAATGCATTGGCGCTGAGGTCATTTACGTAATCTAGTGGAAACCCTTCTTTATCCCCTCACCGAAAGGAGACAGATCCAAATCTCCTACGCCCGTCCTAGCCGCCGCCCACTCGTCGCAGCACGGCCGTTGTCATACCCTCGCCCGCCACCGTCCGCCCTAGTAATCATATAACCGTCGACCTAGCCCAAACCCTAGCCCGTCCTCAGCTTCCCGGTTTTCGACCAAGCCATCGAGCTCGCGGATCTGCCACCTTGCCATCAAGCACTGCCATCTGGCCGCCCTCCCCATCCGCCACCTCGCTAACAAGGTCCTCCTCATCTCCGTGAACCTTGGCGTCAAGGTCTGCTACCTCGCCGTCCACCCCACCAACAATGCATGTCTCCTCACCGTCCACCTCGCCGTCCACCACCATGTCAAGCCATGCCAGATCGTCGTCCTCCTCGCTGACAAGGAAGGCCAGCAAGGTTCCTGGCAAGAAGCGCACAAAGAAAATGGCTGTAGCGCCTGCAGGCAAGTAAACAACCTCCTTGCATGTGAATTGTCTGCTCTTTTAAGCCTGCTCGATGTTCATGTGTTTCATTTTCGATGCCTGTGAAATTGCTTGTTTGAGAGAGGCAGTATGTTCATTTTACTCCTCATGTTTGCTATCGGGCAATCAACACCATACGTTATATTTTGTTTAATTTGTAGCTGACTTGGATTTATTTTTAATGTTAGATACTAAAATGCATCCCATGGAAGAAAGTCGGCTGAAAAACATCATGAGAAATAATGAGCGCTTGCAACAACTGGGTGTTAGGCCCTTTGCAAGTCTTTTCGCATCTCCAACTGTATTCTCTCCTAAAAAGACAAGAAATGACTTCTCTGGATCTGACTATGATCCTGAGGAGGAAGATATCACGGAAGGAGACCTAGATGATGTTAGTGAGGACAATGAGTCGTAGGTCGACCCCTTACCTTACTCATCTTGTGTTGAATTGTTTGCTTACTGATTTTGACATATATCTGTTCCTACTTTATTATCCCCAATTGACTGGTACACATGGAATTTCTAGCCACGGAAGAGGAAATGCAACAAGACAGCAACCGTCAGGACATCGTTGGCTCTTACTGGTCTAGCATCTGCTCGGAAGCGCGTCTTGGCGGGCCAGGGTGCAGGCACAAAAACTTCCATAAAAACCAGGTCCAAGGGTAAGCAACCAGTTGACCAAGGCGGCTGGGAAGCTCGCCAAGCCGAGCACACACCTCCCCAAGGCTAGCAGCTATATCCCTGGTGTCCGTAGGCACCTCCCCTAGGCCAGCAGCCCACTGCCTACTGTCCGCGGGCACCTCCCCAAGGTAAGCAGCAGCCCCCGCCCGGCCATGCATGGGCGCCTCTCCAAAGCGACTGTGCACGTCCCCAGGGCAAGTAGCAGCCCCCGCCTCGCCATGCACGGGCGCCTCTCCAATGCGACTGTGCACCTCTCCAAAGGGACTGTGCATCTGAGGGTTCAACTACCAAAGGCGAGGGGCCTGATGTGAAATGTGATGGATGGTTATTTGACCGTTTTGACTGGGATCAAGAAGGTATCATGTTGAAAAAATTGTTTGCTCTACTGCATCCGATTAACATTATATTGTGTGAATCATACTCATTGCATTTACTGTTGTAGAACACTAACTCATAACCATAGTATTCTTGTAGATGAATTTGGGCATAATCATTCTGGAGACACTGTTACGCATGATGATCCTCTGTTGGTGGTTGACAACATGCCCACAAAAAGACTTCAACTTGTCGTTCCTCTAGGAAGAACTAGACCAGTTTCACCAGTGATTGCTGCCAAGTTTGCCACTGAGTGTGCAGTAACAGTCAGGACTCAGATGCCTATCTTCCCCCAGTGGAAAGAGTACAGGGAGAGGCCGGATGTCAAAGCAGACTTCTATGGCAAAGTTTCTGTATGTTTCGTAACACTCAGCTGTCCCTTTCTTCCTTTTGTTGGTAATGCGAAATCTGATAATCTTTGTTTTATTTTAGCAAAAGTTTGTCATGGACCCCTCTCTACCTGATGTGCAGTTTGCTTGTAACAAGTAGTTAATGAGACACGCAAGAAATCAATTGCATACTATGAAGAAACAGTTTTTTGACAATTTCCCAGTGAATGAAGTTACAAGGATATCTCCTGTGGAACACATGAGCAATGAGGAGTGGTGCAGGCTTGTCGATTTTTGGTCCGAACCCACAAACAAGGTCATGTCTTGTTTACTAAACTTCTCCTGTTTGAATTCTTTAAGATGGACTAAACTGTATGCTCCCTGTTTGTTTAGGCTCTATCTAAAAAAAACAAGATCAGCAGACAGCTCGTCAAGTACCCTCATGCCACTGGTGCTCGTAGCTATGAGGTTTTGTGCGATATGGAGGAAGGCTCCATTGAACTGCTCGCAAATGGCTTGACTGACAATATGCAAGAAGCAACTATAAGTCCTCCATAATACTTTCCATCTTCGTCAAATTCAATGCCCTTTTCTTCCCTCACATATACGATGCGCTTATTATTTGCTCGCTAGGTTTCTCATATTCTATTCTATTCCTAAAACTTGTAGGAAGTCGTGGAAAGCAAGTTGGTGTCATATCCTCTAGAAGATGGCACAGAGGATGAAGCAATTCCTTCCACCAACGCTATGCACTTTGTGTTGTCTCAGAACAAAAGAAAGCCAACTGTCCTGAAGAACATCAGCATATTTGCAAGTACTTCGAAACCAACCAAGTCTCAGCTAGAAACTCAACTCGAGGCTCATAAAGCAGGTAATGTAGAACTGCACTGTGCCATTGTGGAGTTGCAGCAGGTGAACGAATCCGGCGAGGCAGAGAGGCTGAAGTATTTGGAAGACCTACAAGTAATGCGGAAGAAACAAGAAGACCTGAGGAAGAAACAAGAAGAGGCAAATGCATTAATACAACAAGTGTTAGCTCACCTGTCCGAACCAAAACAGGAAATATGGTGAATCTATGGAAATGTGTCTAGCATGAGTTGAACCTTCTGAGTCTGGTATTCATTTATCGAGAGTGAAACATTTGTCCTAGAATTTTATGTCAAATTATGTATTGTAATCCTATAAACGTCCTTAGTGTTTCTTTACGAAATATTTCCGTCATGGTTAGTAATGTCACGAGACTGATAACATCATCATTTCTTCCAGAGATACGTGTCTGGCGCTGATTGGTCCTCGTCTTGTCCTGCAATTGACCCACGTGTTATCATTTCAATGGATCACGTGTCGACCTGTCGACGGCCGGCAGTGACGAAACGAAATTCGTCAGGGTTGGCATGATGTCATAATGACGTGATGACGTAAGGACGCGGCGGTTACGGAATCAAGTTATGACAAAAAAATAAATGTCCCAATAGGGATGACATCATAGACGGCAACAATGACATTAGCAAACATCGCTGACGGTAGTTCGCGGTGCCATCCGCCACGTGGCATCGTTCATGACGAAGTAAAAACGTCATGATAGACCGAGCCTGGGCCGGGCCGGTCCAGTTTGCCGCGACGAAATTGGAGGAACGTCACGGACGGGCCATGACGTTTTCAGACAAAGAAAATGTCACAGATTGAATTATGACATGAGGTCCGTGACCTATTTTTTTCGTCGCACAATTCATCGCGGATGGCCATCTACGATGTTTTGGCCCTCATCCACGACGATATCAGATCGTCATGAATCGCCCAGATTCTTGTAGTGTATGGTTGGCAGTCATATGCATCAAGCACTTCATCCATTTGAAAGTCTCAACAAAGTTAGAGAGATGACAAGAACACTATACAAGCTTCGGTAAATCAAGACAATCAAAGTAGAGTTTAATATAAGTATAAATAACTAGAAGTGTAACAATTAATCCAATTCTTCTAGTGAACTCTCAGCTTGCCAAGGAACACTAGGATGTTTTAATAGCAAAATTGAGCAAGAGAGTACATGTCCTAAGTAGCATAATAGTGAAGTGTCTTATTGACGCCCACATTAGTAAACCAAGACTATCAAAACACTTCTAATCCAATAATTGTCTTTCAAGAAAATTCATAAAGTAGTAACGAGACTATACCAAGGACTTGTTATATAGATCTTCATACATATTTTTGTCTTCCTCTTTCAAGGATCATTGGATGTTTCTTTGACAAGTGCTTGCACAACATTTGAGAGTACCAATACTTTTGCCCATATATTGACACGTATTCCACTATGGTCATCAACTCATAGCCGAAATCTAGGGTTATACCATAGATTGCTGAAAAGCTGGCGGAATTGGTGGCATCCCAAAAGTGTGCATGAGAAACGTAGAACTTTTTTTCTTTTTTATGCTAGTACCACGGTTTGATCCACAAGGTTAGCTTTGACATGCATCACAATTACCACTAGACTTCATTTCAATCAAACAACTTCTTTCAAGAGTGTCGTCAAGTCTATCAAAACATCTATGGGGTTAAGTATCATCAAGGGTATACTCTCAATACAATCATTCATCAAACAAGTCATAAATTTCAGACTTTTCTTGTTACACTTGTTTGGCAATATTATTTCCAAGGCAAGACACGGTTAGCTAAAAGAACTTGAGCAAAAGCTTCCACAACTAGGTATACTCTCAATACAATCATTCATCAAACAAGTCATAAATTTCAGACTTTTCTTGTTGCACTTGTTTGGCAATATTATTTCCAAGGCAAGACTCGGTTAGCTAAAAGAACTAGAGCAAAAGCTTCCACAACTAATCATCATACCAATAAAAATCTTTACTCTAACTATATTGAATTACTCCCACTAACATGGCATCTTCACAAATCAACCAACTAAGATGAACAATTCAAACTTCAAAAGTGGGAGACATAGGATTTAAGTGTAGAAATACTGGCAATGTATTCTAGAGGATCACAAAGTTCTTTTCAATCTGGATAAACATTTTAACATAGTTAATCAAAGGTCTAACTCAACTCTTATGAATCCTAACAAAAGCAAGTGCATACATTATATAAACATGAAACACAACTTACCTAAGCAATTATTCAAAAACAGCGGGATACATGATTGCCCAAAAAGTTTCATCGAACAAGAACATTGCACAAGACTCTACACATGCAGAAGTAACTTCCCCAAGCTAGAACTTTTGTAAGAACCAAACTTTAGTAGATTACCATAAGAAAAGAGAAAATGTGGTTATCAAAAGAGAGTGTGAGAAGTGGTTACCTCCCCAAGGTTGAATAAAGCAAGGGTGACAAACTTTACCATTGAGGTACGAATAACCTCACTTTTGATGGTAATGGACCATTGGTTCAACGAGTACTTTCTTGTTGAAGCCTTGAGTTGAAACAACCAAGTGGCTTATGCAAGTATTTGCACGGTTGGCACAAACCATGCACGTCATCACACAAGGTTCAAGTCCCTCCAAAGATAACAAACGAAGTAAAAGCAAACGATTCGGTGTACGAACGGAGTTTGTTCACCCAACTGTGAAAAGAAAATAAAAGGAACATAAAACACTATAGAGAATTATAGGCTAGAGAGTTTTGAAGGTAGGCAAGAAAAAATAAAGTACAATGGAACATATAGAAGGTAACCCACTAACCTGAGATTGTCAAAATAAAAAGATTGGGGGGGGGGGGGTTTGTACCTGTTCCTGCCCTTTGCTGCGCGGTGCTGCTCCTTTGTACGGGCGCGAGGTACGGACAGGCTCCGCCCGTACTGCACCTTATCTTCTATTTTTTTGAAGAGTTCCATCGATGTTGGTACGACCGGGTGGTAAGGGCGGGATGCGCCCGTACGGGTTGTCGTTACACCCTCTGGGTCGTCTTCATGTTTCCTTGGCCTGGTAACGAGCTTGGTACGAGCGGACAATACGGACACGTCCGACCATACCGGTGCTCATTAAGCCTGCAGTCACTTTTCTGGAATTTTGTTACTTCTTCCAATGTATCACATGAGCGGTACCGGCATGCAGTACAGACGGGTCTACCCGTACGACTACTCGTTAAGCTCACTATGAGCTCCGGAACAAGTTGTTTTCTCCGAAATTTTTATTATGGACCTGAAAGATTAGTCCAACAACAAAGCAAATATATATTTTTGTTGAGAAGATTTAATTAAGATATGCAACACATAATTAGAGAAAGAAGAAATTCTACCTTTTGAAAATAGTCCCAAGCCAACTCTAATAGGAAATCATGCATATATACAAGTGCTAATGCAACATGAATGCAACTAGACTCAAGACACAAAATTAACAATGACACCTAAAAACTGTCGGGTTGCCTCGTGGGAAGCGCTTTCTTTAAAGCCATATAGTTAGGCTTAGATGCACCATTAAATTACCCACCTAGATCCCAAGGGATATCAACCCGTGGTGTGATGGTACTTACCTCCAGCAGAGGGTTGGAGCATCTCCTAGAAAAGTACGATCAGAGTCGTACCCTCTTGCGGTGCATTAGCATCATATAGACAAATAGGTTCTCGCCCTCAAGCAAGTGTTGATGCACCAAGATTTGTGAGCATGCCTCTTTATGTAGCTGCAATGAGATTATTAGAGATTCGAATATAATATTTAAATTTTATCTTGGTTACCATTGTAGGGGAACACTTTATAGAATTCTTCGTTTGCAACAGGAACTGGTTCCTGCACATTAGCATTGAAAGATTCATAGCAAGGTCCTATCTCTAGTTCATCATTAATAATGCTCCCCTCATGAGTGTCTAGGCACAAGGCCTCCGCAGATAAATTACAATCAGTTTTAGCATTATAAGAATCATTACTAGAGAGATGCATCATTATCAAACAAAGTATTTGTAGTGTGCCAATCTTTGTCAACCTCACCTTTGTGCTCCTCATTTTCATCTTTTGATTCCTGCAAATGATTATCTTTGGGCACTATGGCTTTACACCATGTCTTACTCTCCAACACAAGTGCATTCTCACTAAGATGTTCTTGACAATACTCATCAATATATTGCAATGTTTTGTATGCCATTTGTAAAAATTCATTATCACTACTCATCATAACTATCATTATTTTCCGGAGTAGTTCATAGGCACCTTCATAAAGAAAATACTTTATAACTTCCCTATTAGCATCACTACTATTGTAAGATGTCACAAAATCATCATAGGTATGAGAACATTGAAATAAAAAATGCTCGACACACATACAGTGAAGACATATTATTTGATATGAAGAACATAATATGTGAGCACAACAGATTACCTGATAATGCATATCGTATAACTGCATATCACTAGTAGTTATGAGTTCTTCGTTGTACGCACCATCTTCTTCTCCGGCAATCATGTACAAGGATTCTTTTCGTCTCTTATCCTCCTTTGCAAGTTGAATATGTTCTAAAATAGAAATATTAGAAGACATGATTAGTAGAAAGTGTTTTTATGGATTTTTGTTATATTTTTTTTGTTCTTTTCAAATAAGTAAAAGCAGTAAATAGCTACAAACGGAAATAGACTATGTGCGAGTGGCGCCAATTTGATGCCTGGATTTCCTGTGATCAATAACAGGATTATTGCAGTACTTGTAGCAGCAAATACTATTTATAAAGTTTGTCTCTTGGAAGCTTTGCAAATGGCAACAACACAACGCCACAACCACGTTGTCAATGCGGCCATGTTCGCACCCAAAACGGTGTTTGGAAATACTCTACACTATAAGTTGCTAGAATAATAGTAAACAAGAGAGATTTAAAGTAACTAGTAACAAGGTAAATAAAATACTGAAAGTAAACTAGAATAAGAACTAAACTAAAGGGGTTGTAGTTGTAGGGTTGAATGGAATGAGAGAGAGGGTTTCTATGCTTCGGTCTCATTAGTACTAGATGAGCGAATATATGTGCGATCCATTGTCTACAAGAGATTCCTTCAATAAATAAATGTCCTCCACTTGATTACCGGGTTGTCACACTATGTGTACTATGCATGATTCTCATGTGTCACTCGTGAGACAAACGTACACTTCCAGACCAAGGGATCCCGTGAACTCATCTTCATGAGTCATGTAATTGAATACTTGGATCACAAACACATTCTAACTTCAGCACTAGATCAAACCTTAACCTAGAACCTAATCAATCACTCACACATGGATGAACAACAAAACATATATGAATATATTAATGAAGTCATAACCATGTTCAATCTTAGAATTACAAGATCTAAGACAAGGGAGAGAGAGATCGATATGTTGTTGGAGATGATAATGAATGGTGCACGCGGTGAAGGTGGGGGAACCTCCTTCTCCTCCTCTTGCTTGATGGTGTGGAGATGTGGATCTTGTGTGTAGTAGCTATGGAGGCGGCGGAGCAGCAGGGCTCCGCCCCTAAGGCGTGGATGGATTCTTCCCTCTGTTCTAGGTTTTTTCCCTCTTTAAAAAGGCATCTGGAGGCCAGTTTCGTGAACCGATGGAGCTAGGGGCCTAATATGCCCGTTGGGCCTTCAAAAATGTTGTTCTGTTTGACGAAATGAAGCCGTCGGATGGCAGTACGGCCATACGGTATGGGCGGGCTCCGCCGATACAAGTGGTCGTTACACCCTCTGTACTATGTAGTGTTTTGGTCGCCATTTCTTCATACAGACTCCAATTGAGGTATTCTTTGGCTCGTTGGATTCGTATGGATCAGGACTACAACACCATGGACTTGGATATTCATTTGTGTTTGATGGAAAAATCCACTTTTTCCTCCCTTCAAATGGCTAAGTCTGGTGCCTGCAACTCCTCCATATTGAATCTTCTTGGCTCCTTTTATCCATGATTGTTCATAGCACCTACACACAGATAAAACACAAGAAAAAGGTAATAAAATCCTAATAAAACTACTATGTGCAAATCCCATGTGGAAATGAACGAGAACTAGTATTCTACATAATAGGCATAGTTGTAGATAGATGTAGCATGTACTGAGTGACAATTTGAATAATTTATATACTTAAATATGCTTCAATTTTGGACTCATCACCCTCTAAATTCTCATCAGCTTCAGGATTCCACTAGAAGGTGCCCGATTGCTTCATGATCCTAAAGAAAGGCAAGGCCTTCTCGCCGAGCTTAGAGATGAAGCGCCCGCGAGTGTACATGCACCCTGCCTAGCATTGCATGTCCTTGAGCTACCGCGGAGGCCATATTTCTTCGATGGACATGATCTTGTCGGGTTTTGCCTTGATGCAACGATGCAAAATAAGGAAACTGAGGAGCTTACCTGAAGGCACCCTAGAGACACACTTGGTGGTGCTGAGCTTAATGTTCACCTTGCATAGGTTGGTGAAGGTATCCTCAAGGTCTGAGATGAGCGTGCTGTAACTACCTCGGTGAATTACGCTCCTAGTACAAGCCTGGATGATCAGAAATGGTTGAAATAGTACGGTGGGGCCCAAATGCCACTCACAGGTAGACCTTTCGGCCGTCCCAACCATTTCCAAGCATCGGGACAAGAACGGGCGGCGTAATCGGCAGGCGAAGGGATCAACTACATACACAAATGAGTATGTATGCAAGCCACCATACAATAGTACATAAGAGCCATTCCATCTAAAAAGAAAGGAAATATAGCAACGCCATACGGCAAGATCCAAATATCCTAGATAGATATAATAGTGTAGGATATCTCCTCATACATCAATCAAGCAAGTATCGAGCGGAAGACAAAATCCAGTGCGGATAAGAAGCAAATCGGCATAAGATGCCCCATAAATAAGCACATCCGCCCACAGATCTCACGGATCCCGTTCCGGAATCTCTACACCGAATGATCGTTGCCCACTTCGTCCGTCTCTTCCACCCAGTATCCATCTTGCGAGTGTACCTGTCCATCTGAACCAATAATTTATCGTGTGAGACCCTAGGGGTACTCAGCAAGTCTTTATGCCTCTAAAGGGGACACAACCTGGGGTGACGCAATTGCAGCAAAAGATAAACCCTAGCAATTCTATAGATACTCGCTAACCATCCGCCTAACCAGAGATGGACGGATGTCCGTGAATTAATAACAACAGTTATAACAGTAATAACGGTAATCTCAACAGATCCATCCTCCTCCTCGCTTACCGACGAGGAAGCGGACGAACAACCCCCATCCGTTGGCAGTTTTATTATCCATTCCATGAGTGTTGCACTATTTACTAGTTAGGTACCTAGTCTAGTCAAATTAAAAGCGGTACTTTAGTTATGCTTGTCTATGATCGAGAAACTATGCTCCAAGTCGTCCATAACCGCGGACACGGCTTTTAGAAAGTTTTACCCTGCAGGGGTGCACAAATAGCGACACATACTCGATATGCCTCGGAAAAACCAAATCAAAACCCAACGAGGCAGTCACGACAAAGCAATTACAGGATTCAGAAATATTTCAGGGGGCCACCCCATTAAGCTACCCGCTGACGGTTGGCCGACTCGAGACGGACTCAAGGTTTGCGCCAATGGTCTGAAACGATCGGGAACCCGAAAATGTGACTGGCTTGTCGACACCGAAAACACTCCGCTTCTCTAACAAGACAGGTGTAAGTACTCGCACAATTTAAATAAAGCAAGAAAGCATGGCATAAGTACAGGATAGTAAATAAAACCTCAAACTAGTTTGTGGCCCCAAGAAATAAGAATGAATCAAGCTCGCTCAGGGGTCCATAAGCCTCCCGGATGTGGATAGCGCGAATATTCTTGGAACAGGAATCAAGTACTCGGGGTCTTATGGGACACAAGTGAGCCTGAAAAACCAAATAGCGAATATGGCTCACCGATGCCACTTTCATTAGTTATCCCATTACTACTCAGGTTAAGTTGTTTAAGTACCTCGTTATCCATCAGACACTCACTTACCCTACACATGTTGTTCTACGACTCGCATGGCTCAAACAACTCCTGTAGTAATGGCTCATGGGATGGAGGAACAAGCTGTGGTGGGGTTTAAGAGTAAAGGCTATGCAATACTTGGGATTCAATTTAATGCAATCGCGACTCAATGATGCAAGAATAAGATAGGGGCAATAGGTACTATATGTATGCAAGCATGTGGTAGTGCTTGCCTGGCAGCTCAGTTGAAGCAAATGATGGATCTGGGTAGTGTTCCTGGTTCTCTTGATACATCCCCTGCTCAGCGTCTATTCGAAGAAGAACCAAACAAACAAGGGCCAACATAAATAAAGTGCACAAGCATATGAATAAATGCGACAAGCAAACAATCATGCCATGATGAATGATGCACAATTTGCATGGCAATAAGGTAGCATGGCATGGGTGAGGTGTGAAGTACAAGATTAAATCATTTTATTAAGTTTTGGCCCCATTTTATTCACAATTAAGTTGCTGTTCACTTTATATTTATATGATGCATGCTGCAAAACAAACCATGGAATGCATAAACAGAAAGGTCTCGTCGAGCTAATCATTTTAGACATATTATTTGTTAAATTTGGAGTTATAAAACAAAAGTTATTAATTAATTAAGATAAAAGGGCATTTTATTGTAATTTAAATAAACTTGGAAAATAAAGTGTTCAAAATATATTTTAGATGTCATATTTTAATTCCTCACATTTTTCTGATTTGAAAACATATATTATTTGTATTATTTGGATTTATATTTGAAAAGATATTTAAAAACAGAAATATATTTGAATTTGAAATAATTAGAAAAGATTTGAATTTAAACAAGCAGATAGATACTTTTGTTACTCAGATTAGCTAGACACACGTGACGGGTGGGCCTCTCTGCTGACTGGGATTCCATTGCGTGCAGAAACATTTTACACCGCATGCTTAGCCTCATGGCAGGTGGGACCAGCAAACAGCCCGCGACAGAGGCGAGCCCAGAACCGCAGTGGGGCAGGCTGGGGCGCGGGTTGCGGGTTATAAAAAGGTAGGGGGTTTTCTAGAAGAATCTCGCGGCGGCTGACTAGTGGGCCAGGTGGACCGCGGGTCGATGCAGAAAAAGATGCGGGGGTTTACATAAACGGCACCGCCGTCTTTTCTCTTCTGCCGCGATCGACAGTCGTGATGCGCGGCGGAGCGAGACTCGAACTCGGGACGTGCGACGCTACAGGGGCGAGCGGCGGTGGTTCGTGGGTTGGTGCTAGAGAGGTGGGCGCGCCTAGATGAGGTTTACGCTGGCGATGAGCGCAGACGGCGGCGACCTGCTGCGTACGAGGGCGTTAAATCGTGCCGGACCCGCTCGTCTAGGCGAGAAAAAACGGCGGAGGGTGTCGGCCGAGGTGCAGCAGCTCACCGGGAGGCTGTCGGTGGCGCGGATTGGCTCGAGGCGCAGAGGATCGGCGTCGAGGCAGACGACCAGAGGATCTAGGGTTTGCGTCGGGCTCGCGCTGGTTCGGGTGGCTCCGGTGCTTCTCCTCCTCGCGGGCGTGTTCCAGGCGATGCAGGGGAGCCTCCTGGTACTCTCCAACCACTCCACGGAAGCGGCTCGATAGGATCAACCGGACGGAGGAGGCCGACGGGGCGCCTAAGGGTAGCCGTGACGGGGGAAGAGGGGAGAGGCGTCCTCGGGTAGATCTGGGAACCAGAGGAGCCCGTGGTGGGGGTAAAGCAGAGGGGAGAGGAGAGGAGCGTGGGGAGCAGGTGGATGTAAGAGGTGGCTCGGGTGCCACCTTTCTCCTCCTCCTTGCTCACTGGCCGGGTCAGCAGGGCAAGGGGGTAAGGTGAGTGGCAGTGGGGTAGGGCAGGCCAGGTCGGGTGGTTGGCTGGGGCCCCTAGGGGCGAGAGAGATCTAGGGAGAGAGAGGTGAGGCTCGGGTTGGGGGGTAGCCTCGGGCTAGGGGTTGGTGTTCGGGGTAGGGGTAGCGAGGGGGGGTTTGGCTGGTCAGGTGGCGCCAGCTAGGTGGGGCTCGGCATGGAGACTAAGGGGAGGGGGAGGCCGAGAGAGAGAGAGGAGGGGACTTAGGGCTTAGGTGAGAGGGGTAAGTGAGGGTTAGGGTTAGATGGGGTGTGGTTAGATGGGTAGGTGATAGGGGTGAAGTTGAGGATTTGACAAAACAAAACAAGATCAAGCAAGATCAACAAGCTCAAGCAAGATAGCCAAAAGAGAGAAAAGGAGAAAAGGTGGTGATGGTTGCATGGCCCATGCAAATGCATTAAATGCTAGGCCTTATCTTGTGAAAACAAAATAATATCTCATGGCATTTATTTATTTGCATCCTCCCAAAGTTGGAGTAAGGGTCAAGCAAAAGGATTGAGGAATTGGACCCACCCTATCTCTCATGAGCTAGATTAAATACCAAATAAAATAAGACACAAGCTCATGGATCATGGGATGGTGGAATTATAAAGTGGTGAAAAGAAAGGGTGGTGGAGTCAATAAAAGATATGCCCCCAACTCAACTTGGGCATTTAAACAATATATCAAGAACCAAATTCAATATCAAGAGGCAAATACAATTTACAATGCATATGAGAGAAGAGCCACACACAAAAGGGTTTTATAAGATGCTCAAATGCAAGGAGGCATGATGACATGAGCATGATATAATGATGATGCAACAATTATATATTTGAAGTAGCCATTATATAGACTAGGCTAGTAGCATTGCAATTGTTAGACAATTGGGATGCTACAACTCTCCCCCACTAAACAAGAATCTCGCCCCGAGATTCCTAGGAAGAAGGAAACAACACAAGGAGAGGCGGGTGTTCGAACGAAGGTGACCCTCACGTTCCCAAGATGATGAAGAGCGGAATGGTGGGACCACTACACCTTGCAAAACTTGCTAGACTTGTTGCGAGTCTTGCGTTTTGCCTGAGAAACAACGGGTTAGAAGAGTTGAAGGATTGTCGTGAGACAAGAAGGATAGGATGGACATAGCTCCGGTTTTCTCAAGAAACATGATAAAAGAACAGAACCACTTGTGAAAGAAAGGACAAAATGATGTATCATTGATAAGGAAAGACACACCGTTAAGATTAACGATTTACCGATACGAGAGAGGATGGATCTTTATGTCGCCGGAAGACTAGGTTGGAGAGGTTTTGAACCACTATGACAATAGCATCGTACCTGCTCTCAGATTTTGAGAAAGGAAGTTCGGAAACAATATTGCCTTCAAACAATAGAGTCCCTTGATATCAGCAGAAAGATTTAGTTAGACATCGTCGGATTAGATTCTTGTTGCGCCGGTAATACTCCGAAGGATCACGCAATTGAGGTGCGCGGATATAACTTCTAGAGACGGATGTGGAGCCAGATCATGGTGGAATCCCGAAAGGCAAAGAATATGGAGGATCTGGAGTTTATTGTAGAGATACTTATTGCTTTCTTTAGCCTTGAGGCTAACGCAATAGATTTGCGGCTGATGGCATCAACCATAATTGTCTTTACCACAGAAAAAGGATTGATGAAGCAAAGAGATATAGATTCCTTTCATCTTGTTTGGGGATGTCGAGCACCGGTAGAAGACGAGGAACGGAAGGAGTTTGCGTTTGTTTCCAACAGATAATTGTAGATTTTGCTCCGTGTAGAAAAGACGAGAACACCAACAAGAGATTATGGATTACTTTCTTCGAGAGAGCACTCCGGAAAAACAAGGACGGAAGTAAAAGTATCAAGGGATAAAGGCCACTTCTAACTCCCGTGGAATGAGTGAAATCACATAAATTCCCCAATTCAATGTACAAGAGCGAATGATAAGAGTAGTGGTATGGTAGCTACTCCATCCCGCACTCAAAGCATTACTCCGCACATGAATAAGAAAACCATGCAACCCAACTACCGAAACAGATTGAAGGTATTGACAAGGATAACTCATGGAACTCCGTTAGCAAACCAGGATAGATGCAACGATATGCCGGATTCAAGATAGATAAGGGTGATGATGTCGTCGTCTTGTCGGAAGTACCAAGCCACCGGAAAGATATGACGGAAGATTACGGGGAACAACTGCAAGATTCAACAGCTACAGAAAAGATAGCACCAACTTGAACAGAAGGAATATGAAAGATTTGAAAAGTCTTCATGGCCTCCGGTGGATTGAGCATACATGATAGAACGATAGGGTTGCAAGAGATCACTTAACGAGATAGAGGTGAAAAGAACTCCATGTTCTTCTTGAACTGATTGAGAGAGATTTAGCAGTCTTGAGGAAAACTTCGGCGGGACGACGATGATAACTTGCCAACAAGGAACAACTCCGGATTTGTTGAAGATGGAGGATGGAATTAACAAAGGACTTGCTACTTCCAGAATTGAAGCGATCTATTTAGCAGAAGGACGTGGCCGAGATAGGTGACTTCAAAAAGCCAGAATTCACGCTTTGAGACTTTGCACACAGGCAGTGCTCACGAAGCTTGAGATAAAGAGACACAGATGATCTTCCATGTCCTTCCATTGATATGGAGTAGGCAAGCATATTAACAACATATACCACCATGGATCAACAAGATATTCCCAGAATATCAAGTCCAAGACGCGAGAGAAACGAACAAATGCTCGAAACACTTCCTGAGCTCAACGCTCTTTGAAAGATCAATATTAAGAGCACGGGTTCGTGTTGAAGAAGATGCACTGGAAGAATAGATTATCTGGTCCTCCGGAAGGAAAAGAGATGTCACCTGGTTCACATTGTCGCTAGGATCACCGGTTACAAAGATAAAGAGATCTTGGATGGGAAACGATGATATAGCTTTGCTTATGGTATGAGCTATCAGAGACGAAAAAGATGTGCAGATATGGAGTTCAAAAAGATGTGAAGCATGATGGATAGATGATGATCAGTAGTGCTTTGAGAAACTCCGTATTTCCAAGGATGCTTGAATAAGCATAGATAGGATCACGGTGTACTCAAAATCACAGGAGTATCTTTGGCAATCCGAAGTGGTAGCATTTTCCATATTCCAATCGACACTATCATGAGTGGAATATAGCTATGCCGAGAACCAAATTACAATCACCAGCATCGGATCGACACATGTTATGTAATTAGCCCAAGAGAAAAGGAGATGAAAAGAAACTCCAAGGTTACGCGCCGGTGACAAAAGAATGGGTTAGCATGGACATGCTGATAAAAGGAGATAGATAATGTTTCACACACGACTGAAAAGGAGTGTGGAAACACAGATGGATCAAAGAAAAAAATTCCGCATTTTTCGGCATTAAAAATACCAATAGAGGCGCAAAATCAGATAACGAATCAAGATTAGCGACTCTACCTCTCTACCTGATAAGTGATTTTGCACGGAAGGTGGAGTTTCTAGAAGGAAGAACGCCCTTAAGAAGATGGCACCGGTTAACAAGGAGTCAGATAGATCGCGCCGGTTTTCAAAAACCTGTCGGTATGGAATGTACCAACTGTTGATAACCAAAGGCAGATAAGATAACAAGTTGGATGCAGCAGATAGACAAGGAATTACACACACACACACACTCACACTTTCTATGGTACTACGGAAACCCAGAACACGTGAATCCTAGTTTGAATTTTAAGAAGAGGATTGAAAACGTTTCACTTCCTTACCAGAAAAAGGGTGGTGGGTGGGTAAGAAGAAAAGTGGAAGCAGTCCTACTCTCACGTTTTGTTTTTCCCTAGTATACATAACTACAAAAAAAATATTTGCTAGACAGACAACGACCATTTGGCTGAGACCCTGAATGGCGGGATGGCTCTGATACCAATTGTAACTACCTCGGTGAATTACGCTCCTAGTACAAGCCTGGATGATCAGAAATGGTTGAAATAGTACGGTGGGGCCCAAATGCCACTCACAGGTAGACCTTTCGCCGTCCCAACCATTTCCAAGCATCGACAAGAACGGGCGGCGAATCGGCAAAGCGAAGGATCAACTACATACACAAATGAGTATGTATGCAAGCCACCATACAATAGTACATAAGAGCCATTCCATCTAAAAAGAAAGGAAATATAGCAACGCCATACGGCAAGATCCAAATATCCTAGATAGATATAATAGTGTAGGATATCTCCTCATACATCAATCAACAGAGTATCAAGCGAAGCGGAAGACAAAATCCAGTACGGATAAGAAGCAAATGGCATAAGATGCCCCATAAATAAGCACATCCCGCCCACAGATCTCACGGATCCTGCTCGGAATCTCTACACGAATGATCGTTGCCCACTTCGTCTCTTCCACCCAAAGATCCATCTTGCGAGTGTACCGTCCATCCGAACCAATAATTTATCATGTGAGACCCTAGGGTACTCAAAGAAGTCTTTATGCCTCTAAAGGACACAACTGGGTGACGCAATTGCAGCAAAAGATAAACCCTAGCAATTCTATAGATACTCGCTAACCATCCGCCTAACCAGAGATGGACGGATGTCCGTGAATTAATAACAACAGTTATAACGGTAATCTCAACAGATCCATCCTCCTCCTCGCTTACCGACGAGGAAGCGATTTAACAACCCCATCCGCTGGCGCTTTATTATCCATTCCATGAGTGTTGCACTATTTACTAGTCGTACCTAGTCTAGTCAAATTAAAAGCGGTACTTTAGTTATGCTTGTCTATGATCGAGAAACTATGCTCCAAGTCGCCCATAACCGGACACGGCTTTTAGAAAGTTTTACCTAGGGTGCACAAATAGCAACACATACCGATATGCCCTGAAAAACCAAATCAAAACCCAACGAGGCGATCACGACAAAGCAATCACAGGATTCAGAAATATTTCAGGGGGCCACCCCATTAAGCTACCCGCGACGAAGTTGGCCGACTCTGAGACGGACTCAAGGTTTGCGCCAATGGCTGTGAACGACTGGGAACCCGAAAATGTGACTG
Organism: Avena insularis; assembly: GCA_023614405.1. NCBI lineage: Eukaryota > Viridiplantae > Streptophyta > Magnoliopsida > Poales > Poaceae > Avena > Avena insularis. The sequence goes on from CM042688.1 coordinate 264,738,243, forward strand.
GGCTTGTCGACACCGCGAAAACACTCCGCTTCCCTAAAGCGAAGTGCAAGACTCGCACAATTTAAATAAAGCAAGAAAGCATGGCATAAGTACAGATAGTAAATAAAACCTCAAACTAGTTTGTGGCCCCAAGAAATAAGAATGAATCAAGCTCCGCTGGGGGTCCATAAGCCTCCGGATGTGGATAATGCGAATATTCTTGGAACAGAATCAAGTACTCGGGGTCTTACGGACACAAGTGAGCCTGAAAACCAAATAGCGAATATGGCTCACCGATGCCACTTTCATTAGTTATCCCATTACTACTCAGGTTAAGTTGTTTAAGTACCTCGTTATCCATCAGACACTCACTTACCCTACACATGCTGTTCTACGACTCGCATGGCTCAAACAACTCCTGTAGTAATGGCTCATGGGATGGAGGAACAAGCTTCGGTGGGGTTTAAAAGTAAAGGCTATGCAATACTTGGGATTCAATTTAATGCAATCGCGACTCAATGATGCAAGAATAAGATAGGGGCAATAGGTACTATATGTATGCAAGCATGTGGTAGTGCTTGCCTGGCAGCTCAGTTGAAGCAAATGATGGATCTGGGTAGTGTTCCTGGTTCTCTTGATACATCCCCTGCTCAGCGTCTATTCGAAGAAGAACCAAACAAACAAGGGCCAACATAAATAAAGTGCACAAGCATATGAATAAATGCGACAAGCAAACAATCATGCCATGATGAATGATGCACAATTTGCATGGCAATAAGGTAGCATGGCATGGGTGAGGTGTGAAGTACAAGATTAAATCATTTTATTAAGTTTTGGCCCCATTTTATTCACAATTAAGTTGCTGTTCACTTTATATTTATATGATGCATTCTGCAAAACAAACCATGGAATGCATAAACAGAAAGGTCTCGTCGAGCTAATCATTTTAGACATATTATTTGTTAAATTTGGAGTTATAAAACAAAAGTTATTAATTAATTAAGATAAAATGGCATTTTATTGTAATTTAAATAAACTTGGAAAATAAAGTGTTCAAAATATATTTTAGATGTGAATTCCTCACATTTTTCTGATTTGAAAACATATATTATTTGTATTATTTGGATTTATATTTGAAAAGATATTTAAAAACAGAAATATATTTGAATTTGAAATAATTAGAAAAGATTTGAATTTAAAACAGAAACAGATAGATACTTTTGTTACTCAGATTAGCTGAACACAACGCTGACGGGTGGGCCTCTCTGATCGGGATTCCATCATACAGAAACATTTTACATCATGAAGCGCTTAGCCTCAAGGGCAGAGTGGGACCAAAGAACCATAGGCCCACGCGAGAGGCGAAGCGCCCAGAACCGGCAGTGTGGGGCCAGGCGCTGGGTTGCGGGTTATAAAAGGGGGTTTTCGAAGAATCTCATGCGGTGACTAGTGGGCTGTGGACCGCGGGTCGATGCAGAAAAAGATGCAGGGGGTTTTACGCAAACGGCATCCGTGCATCGCTTTTTCCCTGCCGCGATCGACAGTCGATCGCGGGCGGAGCGAGACTCGAACACAGGACATGCGGACGCTTGTAGGGGCGAGCCGGCGGTGGTTCGTGGGTTGGTGCTAGAGAGGTGGGCGCGCCTAGATGAGGTTTACTGGCGAAGAGCGCAGACGGTGACGACCCTGCCGGCACGAGGGCGTTCGCCGGGACCCGCTTCTCAGGCAGAGAAAACGGCGGAGGGTGTCACGAGGTGCGCAGCTCACCGAGGCCGTCGGTGGCGCGGATTGGCTCGAGGCGCAGAGGATCGGCGTCGAGGCGAGACAGAGGATCTAGGGTTTGCTGGCTCGCGCTGGTTCGGGTGGCTCCGGTGCTTCTCCTCGCAGGCGTGTTCGAGCGGCGGGGAGCCTCTGGTACTCTCCAACCACTCCACGCAGCGGCTCGACAGGATCAACCGGACGCGGAGGAGGCCGACGGTGGGCGTCTAAGGGTAGCCGGCGATGGTGGGGAAGAGGGGAGAGGCAGGGCGTCCTCGGGGTAGATCTGGGGAACCAGAGGAGGCGTGTGGCGGGGGTAAAGCAGACGGGAGAGGAGAGGAGCGTGGGGAGAAGGTGGATGTAAAAGGTGGCTCGGGTGCCACCTTTCTCCTCCTCCTTGCTCACGGGCTGGGGTCGGCAGGGGCAGGGCAGGGGTAAGGGGAGCTGGCAGGTGGGGTAGGGCAGGCCAGGGTCGGGGTGGTTCGGGCTGGGGCCCCTAGGGCAGAGAAGAGCTAGGGAGAGAGAGGTGAGGCTCGGGTTGGGGGGGTGGTAGCCTCGGGCTAGGGTTGGTGTTAGGGTTGGGGGGTAGCTAGGTGGGGTTTGGATGGTCAGGTGGAGCCAGCTAGGTGGGGCTCGGCATGGAGACTAAGGGGAGGGGGAGGCCGAGAGAGAGAGAGGAGGGGACTTAGGGCTTAGGTGAGAGGGGTAAGTGAGGGTTAGGGTTAGATGGGGTGTGGTTAGATGGGTAGGTGATAGGGGTGAAGTTGAGGGTTTGACAAAACAAAACAAGATCAAGCAAGATCAACAAGCTCAAGCAAGATAGCCAAAAGAGAGAAAAGGAGAAAAGGTGGTGATGGTTGCATGGCCCATGCAAATGCATTAAATGCTAGGCCTTATCTTGTGAAAACAAAATAATATCTCATGGCATTTATTTATTTGCATCCTCCCAAAGTTGGAGTAAGGGTCAAGCAAAAGGATTGAGGAATTGGACCCACCCTATCTCTCATGAGCTAGATTAAATACCAAATAAAATAAGACACAAGCTCATGGATCATGGGATGGTGGAATTATAAAGTGGTGAAAAGAAAGGGTGGTGGATTCAATAAAAGATATGCCCCCAACTCAACTTGGGCATTTAAACAATATATCAAGAACCAAATACAATATCAAGAGGCAAATACAATTTACAATGCATATGAGAGAAGAGCCACACACAAAAGGGTTTTATAAGATGCTCAAATGCAAGGAGGCATGATGACATGAGCATGATATAATGATGATGCAACAATTATATATTTGAAGTAGCCATTATATAGACTAGGCTAGTAGCATTGCAATTGTTAGACAATTGGGATGCTACACGTGCGCTCCTCAATGGTCTTGAAAACAATGTCGTCGACATAGGACTCTACATTCTTACCCTTATGACCTCCTAGATCGATGTGCATGAGCTGCTGGAAGGTAGCGCCTGCATTCTTCAAGCCAAAAGGCATGCACACGTAGCAGAACACGCCACAAGGGGTGATGGATGTTGTCTTCTCCTCATCCTCCTTTTCCATGTTGATTTGGTGGTAACCTAAAAGGCATCCAAGAAGTAAAGGAGTTTGTATCCCATTGTGGAGTCAATGAAAAGATGACCTCCGCTGATGGCCTTGGATACAACCATGGGGTTGGTGACCCACTCTGTCTGCTCGACCTCACAAATGAGATGGGCCTTCTTGACCTTGTCTATCTCCTTGATGATGAAACTTTGGTTCTCTGGTGCCATGCCATGCATGTTTTTCTTCACGGGACACATAGTGGGACACACTACAAAGTGGTGCTTGTTCACCTCCCTGGATACACCAAACATATCTGACGGTGTCCATGCGAACATGTCAGCATTTTCCCACAGTAAGGCTATGAGCACACTTTTCTATTTGAGAGGCTGGTTGCCACCGATGGTGATGGTAACCCCCGAGCCACTAGCATCCAGCAACACATTTTGGTTGCGACCTGTTCCTAGGAGAATAGCTACTTATTCTTCGTGGGGAGCTCGATGGAATCCTCGTCAGCAGGGTGCATATCAGCGGTAGCCTTGTACATGTGCTTGATGGAGTGCACAACATCCTTCTCTTTGCCGTGTACGGTGATTGTGCCACTTCATCCTGGGATCTGGACAATGTTGTAGGCATGGTAGGTGACCATTGCAAACTTGGTTAGCATGGTGTAGCCAAGGATGGTGTTGAAGGGTTGGCTCGCATGCACAACGTCGAAGTTGATGTGTGTGGTGCGGTACTTCTCATGGATCCAGAACATGACCGGAGGACGCACCTTCCCAAGGGGCATAGTGGCTGCTTCAGTCACACCCGAGAAGGTCCTTGTGGGCATCAGGAACACTTAGGGTACTTGCAGCTTCTCGAATGTCTCCGCGAAGATCACATTGAGGCCCGCACCTCTTTCAATGAGTATCTTGGTGATGGCGACATTGTTGATGGTGGGCTGCACACCAGAGGGATGGTGCCCATAGTCCTTGTGGAATTAGGGTGGTTGATAACCCACAAGTATAGGGGATCGTGTGTAGCCTTTTCGATAAGTAAGAGTGTCGAACCCAGCGAGGAGCTAAAGGTAGGATAAATATTCTCTCAAGTTCTATCAACCACTGCTACAACTCTACACACACTAAACATTTGCATTATCTAGGAAATAAAACTAGAGCAACAATACGAGTAATAGGGATAGCTTTGCATGATAATAAATAACAAGAAAGTAAAGCTAGTTGCTGCAGCAATAAAATACACTAAACTAACATAACCATGAGTGTGGAATAGTGGTGGTAATTGTGGTGGCTTTGTCCAAGTTTAAATAGCGAATATATCAGGTTCATTGTCTTCGATGCAGTTTTCTATGTGGGAGAGGCTAAATATACATGCGCTTCACTACTTGGAATTACATGTACTATATGATTGGACTGTTAACAAACATCCGTAAGTACTAATCAATGCATTAAGGTTTCCCCAACCATAGCCTTAAGTTTAATGGTCCTCTTACTCCCATACGTGCAACGTTCCGGTTCGCGTCCTTAGCTTTCTGTCACTCCGGCAGAACTTCCCCCCTTCCTCTTACACATACTACAAACCCTATGATGTTTAATCCATGCGCACACAAATATAATGGATACCAAAGGACTGTACCATATCAACATACAACTCTAATGAACCAAAGACGTCCAACCATTCAATCTAAGAACAAAGAAACTACGCAAACATGACATAGATCATAGGATTATAACTTATAGCATCAAACACCATGTTTACATAGGACGGTACAGAGGTGTGTGGGAGGATGAACCACTGCATACTAGGAGGATTAGGTGATGGAGATGGCGGTGAAGATGGTGAAAAGGGCGGCGGCGCGGGGGACTCCTTTCCCGCCGCCGGTATCATGGGGGAGCATCGCCCCTTAGCCCCCTTCCTTCATGGCTTCTTGAAAGCCCTCCCCCATGGAGATGAGATCCATGGGGGAGGCAAAAACGTGGCTTTGGTGGCTGCAAATTCGTGGGTGGAGATGCCTGGGCAAATTAGGTTTCCTCCCTTTATATAGCTTTTCGAATTCCCGTCACCCCATCTTGGGCTGCAGTATATCGGACCTAAACGGCCCGTCCGGACTCGGAATCAGCTAAATTTTATGTACAAAACGTTTGCCGCGAAATGTCCAACAACTTTGTAGTTGAAGAGTTTTCCGTTTGACGCAGTCTTCGATCCAAAACGTGACCATCTTCAAAAAGAGTTCTGAGACAGATTTCTTGAAAAAATCTCAATTTGACTCCAACAAGGTTTCCACTTGTATTCTTGGTAATTCCTACACATCAAAGTGTAAAATAAGAACATTGTGCATTTTTGCAACTATTAGTAGGTTAGTCCAAATAAATCATAAACTTTATACAAAAAGGAGTGTCAAAAGCATATTATTAGCATGAAACCATCAAAAATTATAGATACGTTATGGACGTATCAACATCCCCAAGCTTAGTTCATACTCGTCCTCGAGTAGGTAAACGATCAAAACAATATAATTTTTGAGGTGACATGCAGACAACACAATCTTGATCATCATTATTTCAAAAGCATTGATAGTTGGGATTAAGGTACTCTAAACATGAATCATGAAAGATAGAGTTCTAACAATAAGACATAGCAACTATGTTGTAACATGAAAAGACACAAACAAAAGATTCATGAATAAAAATGCTTTACAAGATGTTTGTTTGTTTCACATAAAGAAAGCATAATGAGAATGGTATTCAGCTTGTCCCTCATAGAGTAGCAAAACATAAATGCATAGGACACCTTCAAAGGTCATAAGGGTGACTAGATACAAATAGTTTAAGAACAAGCAATATCAAAGTTATGCATCAATCAACAAGTCTTGGGACAATGCACATTAAACTAAGAATGGCCACTGTGCTCTCTTAATAGGTTCATAAAGATAGAAGATGGAGACTCAACATAAAAGTAAAAGAATGTCCTTCTTAGAAGGAAGCAGGGATTCAAGTCTCATAAAGAGCTTCCAAAAATTATGGTACTTATTAGCTTTCAGCTCTCATTGCCCCTATCATAAGCATCTTTAGGTGATTAAGGTTAAAGTGACACAACTAAGAGGATATGCTTGACAAGTTATAAGTTGAAATCTCATGCCCCTTACTTACGAGTACCGAACCTCATGCTATGCAACTTCAGTTAGAAGTAAGCTCTTGTCATTGTAAGTACATATGTATCATAGAGAACCACCAATGGGGTACCCCTTGCACATGATACATGAGCTATCCCATAATCAAAATGACAAGGCAAGCAGACAATGAGCATCTCAGCGATCTTTTTATTTGCTATTTGCATAGGTTTTTATTGAGGATGCTTCATAGAGTGCTGATTATGGTTATGCTACAAGTTTCCACCATGATTAGACATGGCTTTAGGCTAGCGGCCCAGGCGTTTCTCTAACACACATACAAACTCCATGATCTTACAGGTTCTCCTTTTATTTCACACCGCCGGGATCCATAAGCAAAAGAATCATGATATCAACGGAATATAAGTGCAATGTTCAAATCGTTCCCCATGATACATGGTTCTGCTAACTTCAACTTATAAAGCGCAAGCATATACTCAACAAAGATGGACACAATGGTTCAAGTTTATTAAGTGCAAGAAAATAAAGTGTGCCACCAAGTTCGTGAGAGCTTTAATCACTAATTTTCACATAATAAGTTTAATTCGGAAGGTAGATAAAAGCATGAATACACTTGGAATAGCAAATGCTAATAGGTAGGTATGGTGGATTCTTTGGAATAACTTGGTTTTATTTGGAGTTGGATGCATGAGTGGAACTCATACTTGGTTATGGAGGCTAGCAAAAGACTGGGAGCGACCAACTAAAAGAGCAATAATGGCCATAATCATGCAAAGCGATAAAACATCATTAATTAAAGCATAAAGTGATATTACAAGTCAAAAATAAAGGATCATAAAGGCTATGGTGACTTGGGATAGTCATAACATGGTGTGAGCATGCGCCAAGTCAACCCAAATAAAGCATCAAAGGAGAATACCACAATACTATGCTTTAATATGATAAAACAACGCATGATTCATTCAAGGCACATTAAGCAATCTCAAATGTTTATAACATGTCATGCTACAGCAAAAATCACTAAGCATAAAGCCAAAACAATATCAAGCATTACATGACAAAGTATAGGCCACCTAAAAAAACGAGCTCCTTTTACCACTTAAGCATGAACTTTTCCTACTCTTTTCTAATCCAAACCACACTTATTTGAAAACTAATATATGAAAGAGGGGTTCCAACCAATTTATTCAAGAAAACTAATCAAACAAAGCAAACGAAAACCAAAAACAAAAACGAAGACGCTCCAAGAACAACACAATTGTGCATGAAACAATAAAAATGAAGTGTTTGGAAGAACCTGGGATTTTTATTGATGAAGAAGGGGATGCCTTGGGCATCCCCAAGCTTTGACACTTGTACTTCTTGGATATTTCTTGGGGTGACATGGGGTGGCATCCCCAAGCTTGAGTTTTAGTCCATTATTCATATCATTACATCATTCTTTCCTTAACACCTGAAATTTTTCCTTCATACAAAACTTCACATAATCTTCATTAGCAGCATTAGTGTACTCAAGATAATAAGTCTTTGGGTTCAGTTTCAACACCAATAAAACTTCCATTAAAACACAAGCTACTGTAGAACTTCCCTTAAAAAGCTCAATTCCCCAAAGAGAACCCAAAAAAGAATCAACAAGAAGCAAATGCAAATAATGGCAGAAATCTATCAAAACAAACCAGCAGAGAGAAACCAATTTTTTCGAAGACCTTCTGTTAATCAAATCAAAAGGTGCTGAACTAACAAAAGTAGGATAACAACCTGGGGCAGAAGCACAAAAAATTACAGCTCAAACTGACGTACAGAGATGTTACACGAATTTTTACAGCGAAGCACAAAATTCTGTTTCGGGACAGCAACTTTCCCGAGCATTACTTCTCTCTCATTAGAGGTTACTCTTGGGACAAAAAGCAAATAAAAAGGATAAAGAGAGATTATTACTGAAGCAATAACTTCCAAGACTCAACTAAAACTTTTAATTTATCTCCCAATAAGTACTTTTCTTTAATGCCTTTAAGTTAGGCATAGGATCAAGATTTAAGTATTTTCGAATGAATAAGCATTAAGATCAATACCAGAAATATCTTTCTTTTTCAAGGCTTCATGCATTCCTATAAGTTTTTAACTGAAAAGCTTCCATGGAAAGATTTGTTTTGGTTTCATAGGCATGAACACAAGTGTTCAAGGTTGACCCCCACTTAACCATTACTCATCTTTCCAATCACTTTCCTTTTTGAAAACGTTTTTAGGTAACAAGTACAACTAATTTTTTTTGTAATTCGCATTCCCTATCCATACTAACATAGAGAACAATTTAAAACTGGAAGTAAAACCTACTTAGAGATAAAGCAAACAAGTGCATACAAGAATATTCACCCACATGCTATTGCTCCCCGGCAACGGCGCCAGAAAAGGTCTTGATAACCCACAAGTATAGGGGATCGTGTGTAGCCTTTTCGATAAGTAAGATTGTCGAACCCAACGAGGAGCTAAAGGTAGGATAGACATTCTCTTAATTTCTATCAACCACTGATACAAATCTACGCACACTAAATATTTGCATTATCTAGGAAATAAAACTAGAGCAACAATACGAGTAACAGGGATAGCTTTGCATGATAATAAATAACAAGAAAGTAAAGCTAGTTGCTGCAGCAATAAAATACACTAAACTAACAGAACCATGAGTGTATAATAGTGGTGGTAATTGTGGTGGCTTTGTCCAAGTTTAAATAGCGAATAGATCAGGTTCATTGTCTTCGATGCAATTTTCTATGTGGGAGAGGCTAAATATACATGCGCTTCACTACTTGGAATTACATGTACTATATGATTGGATTTTTAGAAAACATCCGTAAGTACTAATCAATGCATTAAGGTTTCCCCAATCATAGCCTTAAGTTTAATGGTCCTCTTACTCCCATACGTGCAACGTTCTGATTCGCGTCCTCAGGTTTCTGTTACTCCGGCAGAACTTCCCCCCTTCCTCTTACACATACTACAAACCCTATGATGTTTAACCCATGCGCGCACAAATATAATGGACACCAAAGAACTGTACCATATCAACATACAACTCTAATGAACCAAAGTCGTCCAACCATTCAATCTAAGAATAAAGAAACTACGCACACATGACATAGATCATAGGATTATAACTTATAGCATCAAACACCATGTTTACATAGGACGGTACAGAGGTGTGTGGGAGGATGAACCACTGCATGCTAGGAGGATTAGGTGATGGAGATGGCGGTGAAGATAGTGAAGAGGGTGGCGGCGCCGGCAGCGGCGCGGGGGACTCCTTTCCCGCCGCCAGTATCATGGGGGAGCATCGCCCCTTAGCCCCCTTCCTTCATGGCTTCTTGGACGCCCTCCCCATGGAGATGGGATCCATGATCCATGGGGAGGCAAAACGTGGCTTTGGTGGCTTCAAATTCATGGGTGGAGATGCCTGGGCGAATTAGGTTTCCTCCCTTTATATAGCTTCTCGAATTCCCGTCACCCCATCTTGGGTTGCAGTAAATCGGGCCTAAAAGGACCGTCAGGACTCGGAATCAGCTAAATTTTATGTCCAAAACATTTGTCGTGAAATTTCCAACAACTTTATAGTTGAAGAGTTTTCCGTTTGACGCCGTCTTCGGCCAAAAACATGACCATCTTCATAAAGAGTTCTGAGACAGATTTCTAGAAAAAATCTCAATTTGACTCCAACAAGGTTTCCACTTGTATTATTGGTAATTCCTACACATCAAAGTGTAAAACAAGAACATTGTGCACTTTTGTAACTATTAGTAGGTTAGTCCAAATAAATCATAAACTTTATACAAAAAGGAGTGTCAAAAGCATATTATTAGCATGAAACCATCGAAAATTATAGATACGTTATGGACGTATCAGTGGTCGCTATTGTCGAAGGAGATGGGGAATTGTGACCACTTGAGCTTCAGGGAGTCAACCGTGGGAAGGAAAACACCCATCTCACGGGTGAGCTGCTTGAGCTGACGATTGGAGAGGGGAGCTTGAGCCCCACCGATGATGCATGCCATCCTTCACAACTCCTAGTAGCCGCGACATCTTCCTCGGGGAGGTTGTTGTTCGGCTCGGCGAGGTGCTGCTGGGAAACATTACCCTATTGGTTGGGTTGGTAGTAGTAGTAGGTGTTGCCGTTTCCCTAGAGGCCACTACCACGGCGACCTCCGTGACTGTAGCCATGGTCATTGTCGTTCTTACTCTAGTTGTCATGATCATCACAAAGCTTTTTTAGCTCGAAGTAGTCATCAATGTTGTGGTAGTGCATCTTATTGTAGATGCATCTTGTTGCCTCCACGCTGGTGTTTCTCCTGAGGTTCCACGCCAAAGATGACATGATTCTTGCACTTTGTGTCCTTGTTCTTTCTCATGGCGGGCGCGGGAGTGCCTGCCGCGTCTGGTTCATTCTGCTTGAATTGTTGAGATCTAAGCTAGCAAACTCCAAAGAGAGATCCATCTCAGATTGTTCCTCCATGATCGTGTCTATCCTGGAGGCAGTCTTTGTGGTCCTTGATGTGTGTCTGACTTCTTAGGATATTAATCCCGAGTCGGTCTCACTGATGAAGATGTGGATGTCCCCGATTGGGACGATGGAGCAATGGGTGAGGTTCATCTTAGCCAGGATCCAGAACTCACATGGAGGGAAGATCAGAACATTTCCGGAGAAGAGAACACACCCTATGGCTATGGTGTCGCCGATTCCTGTGAAGTGCTCGAGCCTTTCCCGTGTAGAGCTTGCACGTGTTGCCCCATGATGGGCGCCAACTGCCATGGTTTTTTCGACGAGTACGCCATGTAGGGTTCCTCACCGAGCATGTTTAGAGAGGTGGGGTAAGGCGGTGGGTTGTCGGGTACGAGGTAACATAGCTTACCGAGGTTCAGATCCCACAACGGTAGCAGAATCCTACTCCTGCTATAAATCACTATATATAATGGAAATACGCCAAGTTACAGAGATTGTATGGTTTGCTATGCGAGATTGTGTTGCTAGAACTTGTGCCCTAAAGGCTCCTATAGGTACGGATTATAAAGGCGCCAGAATCTAGGGTTATAGGGTAAAGTCCATACCGGACGGGTTACATAGTCCTACACTAATACTAACTAGTCCTCGTGTCTTGTACTCCAAGGCTCTTGCTTCATTTATCTCGGTACCGTAGCCTTCCTATATACGGTATGGGCCTCCCTTCTAGATCCACCTAATTGGGCCGCCCCGCAGGCCATATGCCTTGCTACCAACTATTGGCCACCCGGGTTAGCCGAATAGAGTTATGCTATGATGATACCCATTATGCATATCCCCAACACCTAGCGTTGGCGCACATGTCAGCCAACTCGAAGAACCTGACCACAGAGGTGAGCTTGTCAATCATGGCGAGCTTCTCGACATCGGTGACGCTCGTAGAGAAGATTGAAGATGATCGACGTGTCGGTGACACGTGAGATCTTGTTGCGAACCTGGCTGAAGCGATGTATGTACTTGCGCAGTGTTTTGCTAGATTTGCTGGCGCACATTGCGGAGGTCGTTGAGCATGAGAGGGCGCTCATACGTGCCCTTCGAGTTGGCAGCATATTTCTTGCACAGACCTGCCCACGAGGAGATGGATTTCTTGGGGAGATTGGTCATCGGCCAGGCGCAAATTGCATCCTTGAGGTCCATGGGGAATTAGTTGGCCATTACCTCGTCTTCTCTGCCCACGACCTAGATTCCCACAATGTAGAGCTTCAGAAACTCGATGGAGTTATCCTTCAAATCATACCGCGGAGGTAACTCCGGCTTGAACTTGATGGGCCACACCATGGTGAGCAGCTCTTTGGTGAATGCAAGGTAACTGGCGTTGTACGAAAGGGGTACAGTCAGCGAGGGCAATGCGGTTGTTGTTGCCCACCACGGTGGCTTCCGCAATGGCGCGCTCCTGGCATTTGTGCTAGCGCTCGATGGAGACGCGAGCGTCCTCTAGTGTAGCATCTTAATTGTCTAACATTGGAACGCTACATAGTAAATAAGGATTAAGGCTACTAGATGCATGTCATTATTGCATCATCATTATATCATGCTCATGTCACCGTACGACATTGCATTTGAGCATCATATAAAACCCCTTTCATTTGGTTTTCTCCTCATATTGCATTTGCCTTATTAATTGTATTTGCTCTTGATATCTTGTATTTGATTCTTGATATATGTGTATAATGCCCAAGTTGAGTTGGGGGCATCTCTTTCTAATTATTTCCATGCTACCACTTGTCCATATCAACTTCCATGTGATCATATCCTCTTTCCACCATATACATGTATGTGGCCATAACCAATTGTTCTTGGGTTTTAATTCATGCCACATATATCCTTATGGTTCTTTTCATTTATTCTTTTATACATGGCATATTGTGGTTTGACCCAAGACAATCCACACATGCCATCTTCCATTTGATCTCATCCTAAATATACCATACATATATTGTAGGCATTTTATTGTGATCTTGGTATTTAATTCAAGCACACTAACATATTGGTGTGGATCCATCAATATTTCATCTACACATGCATAATGCATGGTTTGATCCAAACCATTTCTAATTATGCCATGTACATGTCCACTTCTAAGATTTGTGTTATTTTCCACCTTTTAATTCTTGCACAATCCTAGCTCACATACATGTGACCAATGTGTTTACACAAATTGGATCTTACATGCATGCATGGCTATTATTGCATGCACATGCAATATAAGACCTCTTCCTCTTCTATTTCTTTTGGTGTTGCTTTATTCAAATCTTTGGAGCTAGTTTTTTTATTTTGAAACAAATTCAACCTTGTGATCTAAACATAAACCTCATCTACACCTAAGTATCTATCTAATCTACCCCTTTAGCCTAAACCCTACCTATGCGTGTGGAGCACACACTTACACACATCTACACCTAGATTACACAAACCCTAAGCTAAACCTAGCCTAGCTATCTCTCTAAACCCTAGACCCTAAAGCTAGCTAAACTCTCTCTTTCAACTTATCTCTAACCGAGCTAGACCCAACACACCCAAACCGCCCTCTAGCTGGTTCGGCTGCATCCGAAAGCACCTTGTTTCTCTACTTGCTGCACCCCATCGCCGAGCACGTGCACGCCACCGCGCATGGCTTCTCTCATGCCTCCCCCCGCTTTGCTAAAAGCTAGATCCCCCAGCAGCTAGCCTTCCTATCCTCCCCAACCACTCCCGGATCAAGATCTGGGAGGGCACCTACCCTTCTTCCAAACAAACCTCCGGCCATGTCCTACACCTAGCTGCAGCGCCTCCGGCCAACTTGATGCCTAGTCGCCTGCTGCATGGCAAGGACGCCCACAATCCCCTAGAACTTCCCCTTCGACGCCTACATCGCCTGGACAAGAAGCCCACGCCGGGAAGGCACAGGAACCCCCTCAATGTCACCGTCCCTGTGCAGCCGCTGCGGACACCACATCTCGTTGATTCTCGTCTTCGTCCTCGCGTGGCCACACACGAACCAAGGTGAGCCTTATGGAAAATATAGAATCCCTAATATTTTTTGTGTATTGATTTGACCCTCATGGGAGTATATATAGACGTACAAACTTGGAGGACAAGAAGCCTATGACTTGGAATACAAGATGAACTCTAAAGTCCTAGTCTATCTCTAGTTGTGTACGTATCCTAACATCCCCCCTCAGTCGTAGTGGGAGTAAAGCGAACGCTTGCGACTGGATTTGAAGTATTGCGCTTCCGTCGTCTTCACCTCCTTGTCATCATCACCTGCGTGGACATGATCATGGCTGGCACCTAGGGAAGGTGACTGCGTCCCCTTCTGGTGCCTTTCTTCCCTCCCGCAGTCACAGTGGGAGTGGTGTGGACGCAAGTGACGACGCGGACGTTGTTGACTGGAGTTCTTGAGTTGTTGTAGACGTTGTTCTTGATGTCGATGTCGAGGTAGCCGATCATGCTGTAGCCGTGGTCGAGGTGGGTGTGGTCGATGTCGTAGTCGTCGTATGTTGTGTGGCCACCATTGCTAGAGGCGCAAAAAATTGCGCGTTTTGTTGTTGTTGTTGTTGTTGTTGTTGTTATTGTTGTTGTTGTTGGTGGTGACGCAGCTGTGGTTGTGGACGTTTTGCACCTTATGGAGGTACCGTCGGGGCGTCTCTTGGACGCGGTCATAAGTGAGACCACTGGTTTTGCCAGGACCGGAGGAACCCACCAAGCACACACGGTTTTGCCAGAACCGTATGCGCGGTCGTAGGGGCATCACAATTGTGATGTTGGTTTGTTGATGCAGTCGTCGGTGTCGTGGACGCGGCCGATGCCGTCGTCAGGGTCGTGGACGCGGCCATGCCGTCGTCGTGCCTTGCAGTTGTACTGTCAGAGGGCGTCGTATTTGTATGTCCATCATGTGGACGGGGTATAGCGGCGACGACGGTGTGTCGACGAAGATGTTGATGAAGACCACATTGATGTAGACCTTGGCGATGATGTTGTCGACGATGTCACAGTAGGCACGACGTAGAGCGTCGCTTGAAGGCGTCCCTTGTAGCGACGATGTTGTCGATGTCGTCCTGCACGTGAGAAGCCATCGAAGTCGTGTCTCACATCGGCCTGGCGTGTGGATGATGTTAATGTCGCTTCTCTGTGGATGTGTTCGACGAAGATCTTGGTGTAGTCGTATAACTTGATGCCATGATTTGGGTCGATGTAGTTTAGGTTGATGTAATCCGGCTTGATGCAGTGCAGATCGGCGGAGCTGTTCCGTTCGGTGTAGTGCAGATTGTCACGTGTTAGCTTCGGATGAACAACGACGCGTGGCGTGTTGTCCGGTGAGATATGCTTGCCGTCCGTGAAGTCCGTTAGGAGCCTGCATGCAAAGGAAAAAATTGGTTTGCCTTCTAATGCATGTGATCTCTTGTGCATGCCTTGTAGTTGCATGGCATCACGATTTTCTTGACTCCTTCGCATGTTGGAGGACTGGCTCCACGCGCTTGTTCTTCGGTGGATGATGGAGACGGTAGCGTGTAGTGACGTACATGAACGGGATCACAGGCGCACGTTGCCGCATCGCGTACACGCCGTATACAGATTAGATCGGGCGCGCACGCGGGACTTCACCTTCCTGTGGTCGATCCGGCTTTCGCACGGTGCTTGTATGAGTTGATGAAGCTGCGTTGGCGTGCGCCTGCACGAGAGATGAAGTAGCGCCGTCTTTGCACCGTTGCACTGATTTTCACCGGAGATTTGGAGGCGTGGCGATTTAGGGATTTATAAATTGAGAAATTCGAAAATTGAATCTAATCTAGTCTAAAGAGGATCTAATCTAGTCTAGAGACGAAAGTGGTGGAAGAACCTAGAATCGGCGCCGTGAGGCTAACCGCTCTGGCACTATATAGAAAATATAGAATCCTTAATATGTGTTGTGTATTGATTTGACCTTCATGAGAAGTATATATAGACGTATAAACTTAAAAGACAAAAAACCTATAACTTAAAATACAAAATAAACTCTAAAGTCCTAATCTATCTCTAGTTGGGTATTTATCCTAACAAGCCTCACCCAACCGCTATCGCCTCGGCATCGTCGCCGTTCTGTCGCAGCAAGGCCCTCCCTGACACGCGCCCACGAGCCGTGCTTCGCCGCTCGTGCGCACGCCGCGCAGCAACAGCAGCCGCGCACGCATGCTGCAGCAGCTCGCGCGAGCTCTGTTCTCCGCTTGCTAGTGTCGCTCACAGCTCGCCTCTGACATCTCCCATCACGTTCCGTGGAAGAGGGCACGTCCAGCTTGTTGTAGCAGAAAATGGCATCCAAATCCGTCGATAAACCAGCCCGAAATCCTCTACCAAAGTCAGGACAATATCACTGTCAAACTCTGACAGTTCGTCAATCCCAAACACCATCGCAACCCTCTGTTCCCAGCGACCTAGCACTCGACACAGTCCTCCTCCAAGAAAAATCAAGTATAAAAGTTGTAGCCTGTAGTCCTATATACACTTTGGTTTTTGCGGCATCGCGAAATCTGCAGCCGTTTGCTCGCCATCATCCTCCAAAGTTCAGCTCAGCTAGCAGATTTCGCGGATCAAAATCAGTTTCGTCAGTAACGTTCCGCAACCTCCAGGAAGCTTTTCCACACAACCCCCTAGATTTTTGTTTTCCTCAACCCTCAGTCCTCAGCTTGCCCACGTATCATCTCCTCGCTGGCCCGCGCGCGAAGTGGCCCCTGTTCCCATCGGTCCCACTTGGCTGTGGCTGTGGGTATGTTCCCCCAAGTAAGTAAAGTCTCTGATATTTTCTGGATTCAAAAATAAAACAGAATATGAATATATATCAATTAATTCATAACTTTCAAATACTTTTGAATTTGAATATAAAGTTCATATGAAATATGTATGATTTTAGAATATGAATTCAAACCTAAATTCAAATTGTTTTAATTATTTTGATTTTGACTTTTGACCATATTTTAATTATTTTGCATTTAAATATTGTTTTAAATTTATATTTCCAAATAATACAAATGATATATGCTTTCTGATCAGAAAAATGCCAGTAATATGAATATGCTATTTAAAATATTTTCTGGACAATTAAAATTTTCAAATTAATAAATGCTATTAATATGCATTATCTTAATAAATTCACAACTTAATTTCGTAATTCCAAATTCGACAAATAATATGTCTAAATCGATCAGTGCGACGAGCCCGTTCTAATTATGCATCCCATGATATGAATTAAAGCATACATCATATAAATATTAAGAAAACAACAAGGATTATGGGGCTAAAACATGCCTAAATAATTAATTAAAGTGCTTTATTAATATTCCGACACCTCACCCATGCCAGGCTATGTTATACCATGAAATTTTGCATCATTTCATCATGACATACCTTATTTTCTTATTGCATATATTCATATGGTTGCATACTTTATTTATTATGGCCCTTTGTGTGTTTGACTTTTATTCCGGACAGATACCAAGCAAGGGAACTATCAGGAGAACCAAGAGTACTACCTAGATCTTGGTTACCCTACTGCTGATCCGACAAATAAGCAATTCCCCATGCTTGCATTACATATAACACCTATACCTCTATCTTATTCTACATCATTGAGTCATGATTGTATTAAATTGAATCCCAAGTATTGCATAGCCTTTATTTTTAAACCCCACCGAAGCTTGTACCCTCAATCCTATGAGCCGTTACTACAGGAGTTGTTTGAGCCATGCGATTTGTAGAATTGCATGTGTAGGGTTTGTGCGAGTCTTTGGATAATGAGGCACCTAAACAACTTAAATTGAGTAGTAATGGGATAACTAAAGAAAGAGGCACCGGTGGGCCATAACTGTTATTTGGTTCTTCCACGCTCACTTGTGTTCCGTAGGACCCGGGTACTTGATTTATGTTCCTTGACTATTGCACTATCTACACATGGGACCATGAATCCCCTTAGCCTAAGCTTATTCACATTTTATTTCTTGGGGCCATAGACTAGTTTGGGGCTTTATTACTATCCTGTACTTATGTCATGCTTTACTGCTTTGTTTACTATTGCGCATGGAGCGCCTGTACTGTTTAGGACTTGTGCCATGTTTCCGCTGTATCGACAAGCCTGGTCACACTTTTGGGTTCCCAATCGTTTACATCCGTCGCCACACACCCTGGGCCTGTCGCAGAGCCGGCCGACTTCGTAGTGGGTAGCTTAGTGGGGTGGCCCCCTGAAATCATTTTTGAATCCTATGAATGCTTGGTCGTGAGGCCTCGTTGCATTTTATTTGGTCCTTTCCAAGGTTGATCGTGTGTGTTTTGATATTTGTGCACCCCTACAGGGTAAATCTTTCTAAAAGTCGCGTTGGCGGTTATGGACGACTTGCAGCATAGTTTCTCGATCATAGAAAACTATAATTAAAGTACCACATTTAATTTGACTAAAATATGACTAGTAAATAGTGCAACACTCATAGAATGGTTAATAAAATTGCCAACGGATGGAACGTTCTTCCGCCTTCTTGTTCGGTAAGCGAGATGAAGGGTGAGCGATGTTTATTTAAGTTACTTATATAACTATTGTTTCTAATTAACGAGCATCCGTACATATCTGGTTGGCGGATGTTGTAGCATGTCTCTATAGAACTGTTTAGATATTATCTTTCGCAGCAATTGTGTCACCCCAGGTTGTTCCCTTTAGATGCATAAAGACTTGCTGAGTGCCCTAGGGTCTCACACCATAAATATTGATCAGACTATCAGGTATACCCCTATGGCGGCTCCTACATCGACGAGGTCGATGAAGGAGACAATGACACCCTTGCGTAGAGATTCCGGGGATGGAGATCTCTGAGATCTGTGGGCAGAAAAGTGCTTATTTCAGTGGCATCTTATGATGATTTGCTTTCTTAATCCGTACTCTGTCGGGGCCCTAGAAACTGGGGCACCATGTCCCGATGGCCAGTAACCCCTAGAGCCTCAAGATGCCATACCCTCGTGAGCCCTCATTACCTCCTACGATGGGAGCGACCCTCGAGAGGGTCCCTCTCGTGAGGAAACAACCTCCCAAGTGAAAGAGCCTGCAAAACCTCTCGAGGGTGCCTCGGAGCGTGCCTCGGAGCACGCCTTGGGTCCTTCAGTAAATCCGCTAGGAAATCAGCAGGTGGGCCGGGTCATGACAAAGGGTGCGGTCACCGTGTCCTCACCATTTGCCATGGAAAAGGAAGATCTGGTCCACCCACCCTATAGCACCCCGGGTAAAACTACTACTAGAAAATCGCTTGTTATTTTCTTTTCTTGCATCATCATAACATTAGGCATCATCATCATAACATCATGCATCATCATCATGTTCATCATCCCATATTGCATGAAACATATAATTAAAATATTGCATTTAAATTTCCTCAGTTGTATTTGATTCTTGATATTTGTATTTGCCTCTCTCTCTTTTACCATCTCTCTATCCTACCTTTAGTTGGTGCCATGTGTGATTGAGCCATAATGTCTATTTATGGTCTTGAGTCTTACTATTTTCTATCTACTAAAATGCTTAAATTGAGTTGGGAGCATCATCTTTTTAATTCATTCTTTCTATTTCTAACTTGTGGTCTTAATATTGCCGGATGGCCATACTCAAATTCTACCACATATGTGACAAATGGGTTCTTGTTTATTTTATTTGTGGTTGTTTAAATCATGCCCATTTCAAGTACTCGTGGATCCATAAATCTTCTTGTGACAACCATGTGCACCTTCCTCTTATTTGAACCCTTGTACCCTCTAAATTTGACTCCCCTCTCTGAACCTTGTTGCCACCAAGGCAGTATAGCCAGCAGTGGTGGACACACCTCCTCTTTCTGTTTCTCTTCCTTCCCCTCTCGATCACGTGTCTGAGTCACGCTCGTGCCGTGCGCGTGAGCACCAGCCAGGCCACCTTCTCCTCCTAGTCAAAAAGCAAGCCGAGGCATCCCTTCTCTGCCATCCTCAACCACCCCCTCTTCCCCACATCCAGATCTCCATCCCCTCTTCTTCTTTCTGTGCAAGCCACCAACACCTCACGACATCGACACCATGTTGATGTTGATCATCTCGTCATGCTGCTGACCTGGGCCACCGGAGAAGGCCCGCAGCGAGGAGTTGTCGTAGGCCGACCGCGTCAACCTCACGGAGAAACTAGCACAGAGGAGAAGGCTGGATCAGCCTCAGATCTCCACCAGCGTTGTGTTTTTTTCCCAGAGCGACATGAAACGTAGCCAAGTTCGCCCGCCGCTCGTCGCCGTGCACTTCCTCTCCGGTTCGCCCCGAGCTCCAAGGAGATGACCAGGATCTCAACATCATCGACATGGACGTCTACACGGACGGAATCGAGCCAAGGGACCCTGCAGTGATGCAATCAGCATCATCTTCCCGACGCCGTACGGAGCTCGCTGTCAACAATTCGTCGCTGCCTCACTTCCTCCACCTCCTCCCAGCACGCCCAAGATCTCTTGGTGAGCTAGCCATCATGTTCCCCTTCTTCCCATCGTCTTACAGCACCGGTAGCCTTCTTCCGTCGGTTGCCATCACGCGCTAGCTTGTAGCCTGAAGAACAATAGCGATACATTTATCTGTATTTAGCTCCGTCAGTTTAGAAACCCGAGGAACCTGGTACAGCGATACGTTTATCTGTATCTGTATTCATGTCGCACCTCAATCCTATCAGAACTAAGTGATTAGCCCAGTTGTCTGTTCTCTGAGATTTTAACTGTTTGATCCCAGGATCACATCCTATCGGAGGCCTAACTAAATCCATCATTTTAACCTTTTTTTCAAACTCGATGCCTGAACCTGAACCTTCTGCTGCAGCAGTCCTCTGTCATCTTCAGTTTCATTGCCAGCTCCTCATGAGCCTTTAAAAATCCATATTGCGATATTTCCAATACCATACTCAACATCATTCCGGTGGCTGTCTACAATCAATCTTGAGATTAAATTCTATCTGACTCATATAAACGCGTCCTTTTGTTTAACTCGTTGTCCACCACCCATTCGACCTTGGATCAAATCCCTGCTGCCACAGTCGAAACCATCCAACTATGTAAGTACGTTTTTGCTAAGTATTGACCTGCCTACTTGCTAGCTCAAGCTAGCTATTTTTGCACTTATGGTGTCGATCACGTGTGTTAGCTTGGTTAGCTAACGTCTCCCTTTTGGGCTAGTTAAGAAGCCGATACATACTCACTGGTATTCAAACACAAATCATATATATTGCAAGTAACCCTGCCCACTTCCAGCCGAATCAAGATCAAATCCCCTCACAATAACCTGTTTTTGTTATTCTCTGCCTACAGTATGCTGCCTAGTCTCCTCTCAGTTTATTCTAATCTGTTAATTCAATATCTTTTGTGTTGTAACTCAAATGAATTGTGCTATATATGAATTTTTTTTCAGAAAACATGCTGATCATGAGTTGCCATCTATATACCTTGTTGCATATTAAATTGTTCATTCTCGCATGCATATTGTGGATGTTTAGGGGTATTTAGATGGTTCACCTAAATTAAATATGAAGACTATATGCGGGCTAATCTAGTCTTATATTGCCTCTGAAGGGTTCGCAGCATAGAAAACAAAAAAATTCCTACGATGGGAACTATACGTCAAGATTTATCTATTAGATACAAGCAACGGGTGGATATATATCCATGGAGAACTTACCCTCGAAGACAACAAAGCTTTGTTAACTAGATGGAACTCATGCATGATGTAGTCGTACACTTGCCGATCTCAAGATCGTGATGAAGTCCAGCCGGTCCAGCAGGTCCAGCTCCAGCACGTCCATCAGATCTAGCCCCAGCAAAGTCCAGCACCACAAAGCAGTGGTACATCCGTGATCGTACACACGTTCGGTACCCTGACAATCTCCGTCCCTCGCTCCAGCGAAGCAGCGGAAGCAGCAACTCCTTTCCAGATAAAGCCACCGGGAACATGTATCTCGCTAATTTGAGACCATGGGGAAATAATACTAGAGGGGGAGAGAGATCCTTCACGAGGAGGTGTAAGTGTGAAGGTGTGAGAGGGGGCCTTTTATAGGAGGAGGGGAGGGTACCCCTCCCATGGCTGGCGCCCATGGAGGGTGTCCCTTCACCTTCCCCATTCATGTGGTGGTAACCCCCTCCACATTAAAATGCCCTTTCACATTCTCTTTTAAAGTCTCCACTTTAAATGCATTAAATTTCTCCAAATTTAATGCTCTCTCATTTAATAAAACTCTTTTATTAATTTTATTCAGAATTTTGTTAATTACTTTAATTAACAAACATTCACATAAAATCCCCTGCAACATTTCAATATTACATGCAGAACCAATTTTAGCAATTTCACCCGAAACAGTTTCGGTGTCTATTGAAATAATTTCAGTGCTTTCTTAAATCTTTATCTGAAACATATTTGCTCCAAATGGTGTCGGTATCCCTTAAGTGTGTCACCCTACGGTTCACGAATAATGCAGACATGATCGAGACCCTTCTCAGATCAATAATCAGAAGCGGGACCTGGAGATCCATACTGACTCCTACACATTCAACAATGACTTCTGTGATCGTGAAAACCTTTAACGCTAGTAACTAAATCCCTTTATCTCGCGATATATTAAATGTCCGAGATTCGATCATCGGTATCTCCATACCTAGTTTGATCTCGTTACTGACATGTACTCTTTTCTCGTTCTCGTGATATAACATTCTAGTGATCACATCACTTGCTTGCAAGCTAACCAATGTGATATCACCGAGAGGGCCCAGAGTATATCTATCCGTCATCGGGATGGACAAATCCCACTCTTGATCCATGAGCCTCTACATAACACTCTTGTAGGACTGAACCCAACTCTATAATTACCCTTTCACTGTGTGACGTTTGATGTTATCAAGATACTCTTCCAGTGTTAGTAATTGACATGATCTCATGGTCTAAGGACTAGGATTACTTCGTATGATATTATAGCAATATAAACACAATGACTTTGATCGTAATGCTATACTTTGGATGAATGTTCATCACATCATTCAACTAATGTTGTGACCTCGTTATTAACAACATCCAATGTCCATGATCAGGAAACCTTGATCATCTTGTTAATCAACGAGCTAGTTTACAAGAGAGGCATAACTAGGAACTTTCCTTTTGTTTATTAAACACACATGTATTAACGTTTCCAAATTAATACAATTATAGCATGCAAAATAAACATTTATCATAAATAAGGAATACGATAATAACCACTTTATTATTGCCTCCCGGGCATATTCCCTTCAGTCTCCCACTTGCACTAGAGTCAATAATCTAGTTTGAAAAACTTTCCGTATTGAACACCTATGGCTTTATGGTGTTGCATATACGCGATTGCTAGTGGTTATCATAATCTCCGGATCTGACAGTTTCAGGTTCGTGTGTATTTGCATGTCTTTGTGTCTCTACGCATCACTCATTCTCAAATGAGATGGCATTGTATAAAATTGGTCCTTTGGTGAGACCTTTAGTTCGTTCGGGTTATGTGTTGATATTATTGTCATACAATATATCTTCATAGTATTAGCCCACTTTGAACCACATCTAGTTTGATAACAAACTACTTAACACAGATGCCCTCCTTTGCTGCTACTATAACAGTTATATACTTAGGATTTTGTTGTAGTATCCGTCATAATGTCTCTACTTTGGAACTCATTCAAATCCATCATGGAACATCCTTTCCATTACATTGTTCCACCCATAGTCTAAATTGAGATAAATTTAATTTGTATCTTCTGACAAAACTAGTATCAATGTAACACTTTACAATGAACTACCTTTAACTATTTGTCACTTATACATGATATATTCTTAGTTCTTCCAAAGCTCATAAGAATATATTTACTATTGTCCAATGATCATCTTATGAATCATTCCGGTATGTGCTCATAACATTTAGAGCATAGGACATTTTGGATATATACATATCACGG
This sequence comes from Avena insularis, assembly GCA_023614405.1. Lineage (NCBI taxonomy): Eukaryota > Viridiplantae > Streptophyta > Magnoliopsida > Poales > Poaceae > Avena > Avena insularis. Next base: position 264,762,144 of record CM042688.1, read on the forward strand.
TATAATCGATCAAAATCTTCATGTAATTTTACTCACCAAGTGTTGAAATACTTGAATCTTGATACAATCCTTTCCATGCAGCAAGAACCTTTATTGTTGTTTCCATATTGAACCCTTTCAATATCTCATATATGTATGTCTGGCACAACCATATTAGCGCCTCAATCTATCCATATAGGTATTGATGCCAAATATTCCAGTTTTGCCCAAGTCTTTCATCGAAATCTTATTTTAATAAAATTCTTAACTTGTGCCAATACAAGATACATCATTTCCAATCAACAATATGTCCTCTAGATAATGTATTAGAAATATGACTCAGCGCTCCCACTTAAGTTCTTACAAATGCAAGCATCTTCATCATCTCCGATGAATTTAAACTCTTTTAACAGTTTCATCATGGTGAAGATTCCAACTCTGTTATGCTTACTTCAACTATTGAAGTTTGCATGCCCTTTTAGCACCCTTTGAATTAAGAAAACCCTTCGGACCATGTCATGTACACGTCCTAGGTAGCCGTTCTATTAGAAGAACCTTGTTTTGTTTATTCAACTACCATATACCAAATTATATGTAGTGGTTGCTACATTAATCCGTCAAACTAAATATCACTATGAAAGATCAAATCTTGTCATAGTCAACTCCTTGAACATTGCCGTAAACTTATTTCCGACATGTCGACTATTTCATAGATGTTAAACATCCATGTCTATTTCTTTATAGATCCAAACACGACCGATAGGCTTTACGCCTTTTCAGAGGGTCTTCCAAGTTCGATTTCTCGTGTATGGATACTATCACGGATTCTATGACTTCTAGTCATTGTATGGAGTTAGGGCCCATCATCGCTTCTTTGCATGCAGTCGGTTCATCATTGTCAAAACAATAATGACTTGTTTATCAAATATCACTATTTTATTCTTACCAATCCACATGGTTCAATAGGAACTCTAATCTCTGAGATCACAACCTTTGTAATCATGGGAGCCATGAGCATTTTAGCCGCCTCCGGGACACTTTCTGGTGCTGCGCTACTTAGCACATACAACCAAGGTTCAACAATCTTATCAAAGTTCTATTGTCCTCCCACTTAACTTTTCACGAAAAATTCCTTCACAAGAAACTTGACGTTCCAAGCGACAAACTCTTTTGGCCTTGGTGTTATGGAGAAATTCTCAACAAATTATTTTGGATAACCTACAAAGACGTGCTTATCCGACTTTGGTTGTAAACATTTTACTTATGCATAGCATACCAAAATTTAAGAAAAGACAATTCGGGTTTTATCCCAAACCATAACTCATATGGTGTCATTTCAACGGATCACGATGGTGGTCTTTTCAGTGTAAAAGCGGTAGTCTCTAAAGATTTAATCCTTAAAACATAATGGCAGTTTTATAAATGACACCTTTGATCTTACCATGTCAAACATGGTTTGATTTCATCTCTCGAATATGCCATACTCCTATGGTTTATCAAGAAACATAAATCATGGAACAATTTCTCAAATCTTAGGTGTTTTGCTAAACATGTAACTCAAATATCTTCCTTTATGATCGAATCATAAACTCTTTATTTTCTTGTTACAATGATTTTCCACTTTATCTTGAAAGTTTTTGAACAATTTTCAAAAGTTTCATACTTCTTCCTTATTAAGTAAATATATATATATATATATATTCACTCAAATTTCTGGAGAAAGCACATGAAGCAAAAAGATCCATCGCATATGGCTACATATAATGGACTATATACATCAATATGTATAATATCCAAAAAGTTAGTCATCCGTTCCTCTTTGGCCTATGGACGGAGTTTCAATTATCTCGAGGAAATTTTCACAAGCGTCAATTGATCAAAATCAAAGACACCAAAAATCCATCAACATGGAGTTTCTTCATGTTTTATTTCCAATATAATTTAAACAGCGATGCCACTTCATAAGTGATCTTTCAATCATTTGTCTTGCGACATTTTAACAATAGTGTTTATGGATGTGATTTCTCCCACTAGACTTGTAAATGTTCATCCATCCTTTATGGAATATGGTAATTATTTGAATAACCATTGTTCTCATAATACCGGAACAAAATAACAATTATTAAAACAAATCTTGAAGGCTAGGTTTGATGACAATGAAAAACACAATAACACTTTATTTGTTTTCGATGAACATCGTCACTTATTCTCTTGCTAGTTACTTAGGCCATTGCAGTTCATGAATTGCGTTGTCCTATATGACACTTCATACCAACCAATTCGATATCCAATACCGGTGTCCAATACCTAAGAACCACATTGTTTAACAAGCAAGGAATACAACCATAACATGTATATCTTCTATATACCTAAGTTGTACATCTCCAACTTTTTCTTTTTTGCCAAATATTTTATAGATTTGCTTTCAGCAATTCCTTTTCCTTTTAAAATAATCTATCAACATTAACAGTGGTGTCATTCACATGACACATAGTACAAAGCGTATATAGTCAAACACTAATACCTTTGGACTTGCTCTTTGAAGTGGATCACCATCATAAAATGTTTGGCATTCTTTCAAAAATCCATTCTTTAGTAATATTTTAGTGTAGTAAACATTTTACTTACATCTTCTATTCATCCTTATCATGACAACTTTCATGATCAAGCTACTATAGCCTATAAGGATGAATCGTGAGTATAATGTTAGTTCCCAAATCCTTTTTGGGAGATCCAGATGCCTAGCATCTCCATCCTTCACAAATTCTCATACAATATGAGAACATGTATTTTGCTAAACTATAATCTATCATAATGCAACCAAAAACATTGTTTCAGATATCACAATATCTTCCACACATGATGGTTTCTAAAACAATTATTTTAGCTCCTAGATAACCTTGATATTAAAAACAACTTTTGAATATCAAGAATCATGGAGGCAAACATGATACTTTAGATACTAACATTGGAATTATTACTCTTGATTTAATACTACTTATTAAACTTCATGGAGTAAACAGAGTTTGCTGAAAGTTTGCAATAGGACTTCTAAACTTTAAATTGACATTCAAAACAATACGATACCAGTTTGTAAAGTAAATATCTAGAATTATATAGTTCTATTATCTCAATTAAAACTAAGCATAAGGTAGTAAACAGATGCCAATGACTACAACAAATTATGCAAATTCACTTTGATTTAGTTTATGACAGATTTGGTTCTACTAATCCAAATTAGAAATGAACTCCCACTCAAAAACGACATCCCTCGTGCCTTTTTGGTGATTATATGAACCAAATCCACTACACCAAGTCCGATCATCACGTGAGTCGGTGTAGCTTCAAAGGCGAGCATCTATATGGGCATCATATCAACTATATGACTCATGCTTATCCCGGTCCGTGTTCTGAGGCCATGTCTGTACATGCTAGGCTCGCCAAGTAAGAACCTTAGTACTCGCATGTGTAAAACTGTCTTACACCCGTTTGTATGAAAGCGTAGAGTCGAGTACACCCGATCATCACGTGATGTCTCGAAACACGATCCATAGAATGGTGCATACTTAAGGAAGAACACATTTTATCTTGATATTCAAATGAGGGATCATCTTATAATGCTACTAAAACGCCAAACAAGCAATATAAGATGTGAACATCATATGTGTAAAGTGGGATGATATGGTCCATGCATTTGATCACCATCATATGCATCGTGGTATGATCTCTATCATTCCTTTGTGTGTAAGGCCAAGGTCTATGGAACTTACACGTTAGGTGTGTTGTAAGAGTATCAACTATACATCAACTTACAACATTATCATATCATGACACTAGCCCAGCAATGATCTAAACTAGATGCCTCTAATTTATCAATTGCAAATTTTTACGTGGCTTAGGGCTTTCGAAGATAGAACTAGTCTTACCTACGAACATGGAACCACAACGATGATAACTAAGTTATTAGCAACTCGTGGTAAATCATATATTGACTATAATAGGAGAGACAGACACCCGCCAGCCGCTTATGCAAAACTAGTTGCATGTCAGTCATGGAACCGGTCTCATGTGCGATGACATGTAAGGTTGGCCCAGGCCACTTTATCCCACTATGCCACCAATATCCAAAATACATGAAAGAAGCAATAACTTGATCATCATCGCCCACATATAAACATATGTGTACTACCCGTGCAAAGCATCTACGCATAGATCAGGCTCTAATACCACTGAAGGGTTTGCATCATAGAAAACAAAAAAATTCCTATGATGGGAACTATACACCAAGATGTACCTATTAGATATAAGCAACGGGTGGATATACATCCATGGAGAACTTACCCTCAAAGACAACAAAGCTTTGTTAATGACATGGAACTCGTGGATGATGTAGTCGTACACTAGCCGATCTCAAGATCGTGATGAAGTGTAGCCGGTCCAGCAGGTCTAGCTCCAACACGTCCATCAGATCCAGCCCCAGCAAGTCCAGCACCGCAAAGCAGCGGTGCATCCGTGATCACACACACGTCCGGTACCCTGACAACCTCCGTCCCTCGCTCCAGCGAAGCAGCAACTCCTTTCCAGATAAAGCCACCGGGAACATGTATCTCGCTAATCTGAGACCATGGGGAAATAATACTAGAGGGGGAGAGAGATCCTTCACGAGGAGGTGTAAGTGTGAAGGTGTGAGAGGGGGCCTTTTATAGGAGGAGGGGAGGGTACCCCTCCCATGGCTGGCGCCCATGGAGGGTGTCCCTTCACCTCCCCCATTCATGTGGTGGTAACCCCCTCCACATTAAAATGCCCTTTCACATTCTCTTTTAAAGTCTCCACTTTAAATGCATCAAATTTCTCCAAATTTAATGCTCTCTCATTTAATAAAACTCTTTTATTAATTTTATTCAGAATTTTGTTAATTACTTTAATTAACAAACATTCACATAAAACCCCCTGTAACGTTTCAATATTACATGCAGAACCAATTTTAGCAATTTCACCCGAAACAGTTTCGGTGTCTATTGAAATAATTCCAGCGCTTTATTAAATCTTTATTTGAAACATATTTGCTCCAAATGGTGTCGGTAACCCTTAAGTTTGTCACCCTACGGTTCGCGAATAATGCAGACATGATCGAGACCCTTCTCAGATCAATAATCAGAAGCGGGACCTGGAGATCCATACCGACTCCTACACATTCCACGATGACTTCTGTGATCGTGAGAACCTTTAACGCTAGTAACTAAATCCCTTTGTCTCACGATATATTACATGTCCGAGATTCGATTATCGGTATCTCCATACCTAGTTTGATCTCGTTACCGACATGTACTCTTTTCTCGTTCCCGTGATATAACATTCTAGTGATCACATCACTTGTTTGCAAGCTAACTAATGTGATATCACCGAGAGGGCCCAGAGTATATCTATCCGTCATCGGGATGGAAAAATCCCACTCTTGATCCATGAGACTCTACATAACACTTTTTTAGCACTGAACCCAACTTTATAATCACCCTTTCACGGTGTGATGTTTGTTGTTATCAAGATACTCTTCCAGTGTTAGTGATTGACATGATCTCATGGTCTAAGGACTAAGATTACTTCGTATGATGTTATAGCAATATAAACACAGTGACTTTGATCGTAATGCTATAATTCGGATGAATGTTCATCACATCATTCAACTAATGTTGTGACCTGATTATTAACAACATCCAATGTCCATGATCAGGAAACCTTGATCATCTTGTTAATCAGCGAGCTAGTTTACAAGAGAGGCATAACTAGGAACTTTCCTTTTGTTTATTAAACACACATGTATTAATGTTTCCAAATTAATACAATTATAGCATGCAAAATAAACGTTTATCATAAACAAGGAATAAGATAATAACCACTTTATTATTGCCTCTCGGGCATATTCCCTTCAGCCTCCATTTAAATTTGTGTAGCGAACCGATGTCATATTTTGCCTTGTTAAGCTAACATTTAAATTGTGGGGTAACTAAACAACATGAACCATCTAATTAATTGTCGCGACCCCGGTTCCGCTTAATATTTCCTAATTGCACCACATCTTTGCCATGGCATGCATCATACATACATCATGCTGGATCTTTTGCTGTAGTATTAAATAGTGCATCCGGTGTTTCTTTTAGTGCTTTATTTCTTCACGGATTAGGCCGTTGAGTGGATGCGAATATCGACAAGTTCTTCGGATATGAATCTTCGGTAGTGTTTCCCAGGTGAGAATCTCCCCCTTTCTACCTATTTTGCATTATAGTCTTTACTTCCTCCTATTGATCTATTGCTATCTGTATTGCGATGCTTTAGTTTCCGTACACCATTTATATTCCTTGCAGCCTCTATATTGCCTTGGACACATCCTATTGCCTGTTGTTTAATAGATAGTCGGCCTTGCGAGTCGTAGTTGCTTTCTCATGTGCTGCTTCATGTCATTGTTGTTCCACCGTTGTTGGAAGGTTGGCACATGCTTAATGGTGGAGATGATCATGACTTTAATTTCAACTGATAATTAAAATGCTAGGAATAGATATAACTAATGCAGAGGCACCGGTGGGCAATAGCTAATATTTGGTTCTTCCACGCTCACTTGTGTCCTGTAGGCCCTGAGTACTTGATACCTGTTCCTTGACTATTTGCACTATCCACATATGTGAGACTCTATGAATCCCCCTTTGCATGAGCTTGATTCACACTTTATTTCTTGGGGCCATAAACTAGTTTGGGGCTTTATTACTATCTTGTACTTATGCCATGCTTTACTGCTTTATTTACGATTGTGCGTGGAGCACCTGTACTGTTTAGGACTTGTGACACGTTTCCGTGGTATCGACAAGCCCAATCACACTTTCGGGTTCCCAGTCGTTTACAGCCGTCTACAGAAACCTGGGGTCCATCTCGGAGCCGGCCAACTTCGTAGCAGGTATCTTAATGGGATGGCCCCTTGAAATAATTTATTAATCTTGTGAATGCTTTTTCATGAGGCCTCATTGTGTTTTATTTGGTTCTTCCTGAGGTTGACTGTGTGTGTGTTGCTATTTGTGCACCCCTGCGGGGTAAAACTTTCGGAAAGCCGTGTCCGCGGTTATGGATGACTTGGAGCATAGTATCTCGATCATAGACAACTATAACTAAAGTAGTGCTATAAATTTGACTTTGACATGTCTAGTAATTAGTTTCACTACAACGGAATGAGTAAATAAAAGTGCCAACAACTGCTGGATTTGGAATGTATTATGCTAATTGTATCTGACTAGTAAGTACCACAATTATAATGGAATGAATAAAACTGCCAACTATGTGAGTTCCTCACTTTGACTTCCTCGTGTGGTCTCGAGGGGGAAATACCAGGATGGGTATGGTTTGGTGTTACTATCAGGTTGGATCGGAATAGGTCTTTCTTATCCCTCTCTAATAGCCGACAGTTGAATCGAGCCTCTATAGATTGTTTAGTGCATGCTACGCTGCCGCTTTAGTCCACCATACCTATGTAGGCGAGAGCCGCCAAATTCTAGACTCGCCATGTACTGGCCTCAGTACCGACCGCTCCTTTTTCCTTTGCCCTTTGTCGACACCCCTTTTGTTTTAGCAGGTATGAGATCGATGTCGTTAGCAGGGATACCCTCCCGGCTTGGCTTGGGCAGGGTTATGGACACCATTGGTTATTCTTCAGGGCTCTTAGCCCCATTTGCATCTTGTCCGTACTCGGATGTTGTATTGTTTTCAAGGTGATTTGGATCTTTGTACTGTATATACTATCTGTATTCTTGACTCGTTGAGTCGTTGATGTATATATGTTCTGTGGGTTCCATCGTGAATTAATGTGTAATGGTATTACTTTGTTTTCCACCCGCACGCAAGTGCCTGGTGGGCACCTTTGAATCATTTCTATGCGGGTTTGGCGGGAATAGCTAAAACTTGCATAGCACCGATTCAAGGGTGTTACAAAGTGGTATCAGAGCTCAACAGTTATGATACCCCACTGGTCCAGCCCGTAGGATAACCTAGCTAGCGGCTGATGTAGAGTGTCAAAACTTTTTTTGCAAAATCGGTTGGATAGATCTAGTAGATCTATTTTTACTCCTTACCCCTATGTTATTCTCCTCTTACCCCTGCGTGTTTTGAATCTACTCTTACCTTTCTTCGAGTACAGGATTTCTCGGGTTGGGTTTCCATCATACCTTTAGGGTTTCTCTTCCTTCCTTTTATAACGGTGGAGCTACAATCATCTAATATGCATCTCGTTTGTTGTACCCTTCATCCAATCTTTTTGGTCCTTAAACTTTTTATCTGTATGTGCACCTTCACGGATATTCGTATCATTGAAAACATTATGAGAAGAATAAGCATTGGTGAAGTTGGAGTATACCTTGAGCATGTGTTGTTCATGCCAATGGAACCATCACGGAACCTAATCATTATGTCTTTTCATATGATTTCTTTTGTATCTTTCGGTGGTTTCCAATGCGACAACATCATCTGCGTCAGATCCGATGAAGAGTTTGCATCACTCCTTGGTTTTCTAAAGCTTTCCGAACATCGCTCGTCAAGATCCTTAGTCTGAATTCGAGAGTGGGTTGCATAACTCTCCTATTCATGTACGGAGTAATGCTTTGGGTGCGGGATGGAGTAGCTACCATACCACTACTCTTATCATTCGCTCTTGTACATTGAATCGGTGGATAAAGCAATTTTACTCCTTCCACAGAAGTTAAAGATGGCCTTACCTTTCAATACCTTTATCTTCATGTTTGTTTCTCTAGAGTATCCTGTCGATAAACGTGAGCAACGATCCCTTGTTGGTGGTGTCGCTGATTTCAAGATGGAGCAAGGATCTTTGTTAGTGGTGTCATGAGGATCTACACTAAGCGAGAAGACTCAGATCGTCAGCCTTCTTCCCCGTACCATGAGGCGGATCTCGAGGGCGAGATCCATTGTTAGTGTTGTCGAATTGTAGCACCCTGGGTAAAACTACTACTAGAAAATCGCTTTTTCTTTTCTTGCATCATCATAACATTAGGCATCATGATCATAACATCATGCATCATAATCATGTTCGTCATGCCACATTGCATGGGACATATAATTAAAATATTGCATTTAAATTTCCTCAGTTGTATTTGATTCTTGATATTTGTATTTTCCTCTCTTTCTTTTACCATCTCTCTATCCTACCTCTAGTTCATGCGATGTGTGATAGAGCCATAATGTCTATTTATGGTCTTGAGTCTTGCTATTTTCTATTTACTAAAATGCCTAAATTGAGTTGGGGGCATCATCTCTTTAATTCATTCTTTATATTTCTAACTTGTGGTCTTAATCTTGTCGGATGGCCATACTCAAATTCTACCACATATGTGACAAATGGGTTCTTGGGTATTTTATTTGTGGTTGCTTAAATCATGACCATTTCAAGTACTCGTGGATCCATAAATCTTCTTGTGCCAACCATGTGCACCTTCCTCTTATCTGAACCCTTGCCTGTGACACCCCCAGGATCAGGGTTAAACTAATCCAGACCTTAGCCTAACATAAGCTTAACCTAGAGCTCGAGGATATCCCGTGAGAAATCAGTAACACAACAGTAACCCAGCGACACAAAAATTATTATAGCAAGCTCATAACTGAGCGAAGAACCAAAATATTACAAGCATAGGTCACTGACCACAAATATCAAACAACGGAAGACAAATTATGCTATTAAGTATAGCAAACTTAACAAATGGCCTAAGAGGCCTGAAGCATAACGATGACGTCCCAGCCCATAGATTCCAGGCTACCGGCCGTGAACCCCAAGCTACTCGTCAGTGTCGGTGTTGTACCAAAATCGTCTTCAAGGGAACACTTATTCTGCTACAAAAGTATCAACAAAGGAAGGGTGAGTACAGGGTGTACTCCACAAGACTTATGGCTGGTGGGATTATTTTGCATAAAGCCATCTTTGTTTTTAAATCAAGAGGGAGAAGAAGCTCGTCTAATCAGAATATTTTAAAAGGGTATAAGAGAGCAACATCTCTAAAGAATTGATCATCATATTTTGATATCCACCAAAACAATCCTCATCTCACAACTAGGATCACCCCCTCGTACCCAAGAGGAAGCATCCTTAAGCACATGTTGATCTGCCAAGTTTTACGATTAGGTTATAGTTCTCTATGATCTTAGAATTCGGTCACCAAGCGTTCATAACCGTGAACACGACTTTTCGAAAAGATTTAACCCTGCAGGGGTGTACAACTTTACCCACACGTACCAACCGACTCTTAATGCCACATGATTAGCCCTCTTCCTTGGAAGGCCGACAGAGGGTGGTTGGACATGACCTTTACCTTGCTTTCGCCAAGACCATGAGTCACACCCTAAGGAGGGTTCCGCCGTAACGGGTCATATCCCGAAGCCGGTCCCTAGAGATGTGAGGTGAGGTTGGTTTACTAGGGGCTCCATCGACCCCAAGCAACCCCGTCCACGCTTACCTACCTGTTACGATGCACCTTCACCCGTCAAATCTTTCAAAATGTTTTCTATGCATATGTCGAATGGAACGCCCGAACTATGTGACTCATGGAATCTACTAGGCAAGTTAGTTACTCGTGAGGTTTTCCAGGCCCCGTGTGGCTATACGCTCGTCTCGGTTCCAAAGGCAAGAACTCGGTTCCTAGTGGTGGCGAGCATGGGAATACAAAAACCACATCCCACCGTGGCCTCCCATACAAGCCTTAGCATGTTTAACCTTTTCCACTGATCTTACCTCATCAGTATACATCGTTCTCCTGTCATACTAGATTCTCTTCATTTGGTACATCTTCTGGATGAACCAGCACTGACGGCTAAGCATGGCTAAGAAAGACATAGATAAGCTCTAGCAGTGCACACAAGCCATACCTAGGTATGCTAGGAGTACTGGATCAGGTAATATAAGCTCAAAGGGAGTAATGCAATAGATAGGATACTCTATCTATCGATAAAAGACCACAGTGGAATCGTATGCGTCATGGCAAGAATTGAAATGCTTTCGAAATCATAGGATTGTATAATGGTGGGGCTATGCATGCCTTTGCCTATTGATACCCAAATATAGATCTTCAGAAGCCTTGTACTTGACTTGATTACAGTTGGTCAAGTATTATTCATCGATCTTCGATGGTGTTGATCTCGGTTTTCAATCTCGATCTTGATATTGTATTCTGCCGGGAAGAAGCAAACACCAGAAAGAATGGCGGAAACAATAATCAACACATGTCATTGATGCAATTCTCAAGCAAGGATGATGATATGACAAGTTATTTAGAGTTGAAATGTAACCCTAAAGCATGCTTGGCAATTTAAGAGGGTTCCGAGAGGTTCAAACCCTAAAAAAGGAGAGACCCCAGAATCACGTGCGGGGGTTCATTCAGTTCTCTAATTAAACTTGTCTTGAAAGTTGTTGAACAATGCATGATAGTGATGCTAAAGTGTAGATCTCATTTTTATGAACATTTTGATATATTATACATATTTTTCTGAGTTATGGATTAAAAGTTATTGAACTTCTAGTATTTAACCATTTTTTAAAATTATTAAACTAATTTAAACCCTTTATTGCATCAGCATGACACAGGGCTGACGTCAGCGCGGGGTGAGGGTTATTCTCACCGAGTCTAGGTCTAGCCACTATGGCTGACCTGTGGGCCAGGGGCCACATATGCAGCCACCATGGCCAACCTTGGTTGATGCCCACGTCAGGGCTACGCGGGCGCCACCTCATCGCCACCTTGGCGCCATGTGAGCTCACCGAAGGGCACATCGGCCGACAGCGAGGAAGGCTCTATGGGGCAAGCGGGGTCATGTGGAGCGGCTCGTTCGAACAAGCACGACACATGGAACCTAAATCAGGCTGCGTCGCTCTTGTTTGGCTCCCGAAGCAGTGAGCACGGCGGCACGCGGCGGTGGAGCTTGCAGAGCACCGACGGGAGGCGGCTACAGAGCGAGAGGGGGTTAGGGTAGAGGTCCTAGGGGACCACCAGCTCACCGTGGTTCGGATGGAGGCGACGACAAGGAGCGGGGAGGCCGGAGACGAGCGAATCAACGACGGCGAGCTTCATCAGGGCCGGAGAAGACGGGGTCGTGGGCGTCGACTAGGGGCACCCCTCCTCGATTCCGCTGGTGGAGAGGAAGAGGGAAGCGAGGCGGAGGCTCTGGCACTATCGGCGGGGTACGGGGTGGCCGGGAACAGTGGTGACGGACGGCCTCTGGACGACTAGGGTTTCGGCCAGAGAGGGCATCGCGAGGAAGAGAGCCAAGGAGAGGGAAAGAGGATGAGGGCGAGGACGGGGCGTCGTCAGCAGGTCTTATCCTTGGCCAGGACGTGGCATGGCGACGGGTATCGCGGCGCGGCATGATCGATGGTGAGCGGAGCGCCAGGCAACTACTTCCTGTCATTGTCGAAGACGACGAGGAAATGACCGAAGCGGTACTGGGCCTTGGGCCGTGTGCGAGCTATGAGCGGGCGCGTGGGCGGCAGGGAGAGAAGGGACAGGTAGAGAGGCAAGCTGGGCTGCTCGGCCTGAGGCATCTAGCTCTTTTTTTATAACAGAAACCTTTTTCCTTTTCTGTTTTGTGTTTTGTCTTTTGTATTTCCAATTTCAAATCCGTTTTAAATACTTTTAAAATATCAGAGACTTTTATAAAATATATAAGATATTGTGGGGTCCTTTTATTCGGTTTGGGCTCCAACAATTTTGGGTTCTCAAAATTCAAAACCCTTTTGAACTGATTTGAGAGAAAAAGGAAGCTAGGGTTTTTAGGAGTTTTGTATTATTTTCTTTGCATGCATTTTTAAAGATGATGCTCATGAATGAACAATTAAAATCTTAAATACAAGATTAACTAAAACTGGGGTGTTACGTTGCCCCCTCTGAATTTGACTCCCCTCTCTGAACCCTGTTGCCACCAAGGCAGTATAGCCAGCAGCAGTGGACACACCTCCTCTTTCTGTTTCTCTTCGTCCCCCTCTGGATCACGCGTCCGAGTCACGCTCGTTCCATGCGCGTGAGTACCAGCCATTCCACATTTTCCTCCTAGTCAAAAAGCAAGACGAGGCATCCCTTCTCTGCCATCCTCAACCACCCCCTCTTCTCCACATCCAGATCTCCATCCCCTCTTCTTCTTTCTGTGCAAGCCACCAACACCTCATGACATCGACGCCATGTTGATGTTGATCATCTCGTCATGCTGCTGACCTGCGCCACTAGAGAAGGCTCGCAGCGAGGAGCTATCGTAGGCCGACCGCATCAACCTCACGGAGTAGCTAGCATGGAGGAGAAGGCTGGAGTAGCCTCAGGTGTCCACCACCGTTGTGTTTTTCTTCCCAGAGCGATAGGAAACGTAGACAAGTTCGCCCGCCGCTCATCGCCGTGCACTTCCTCTCCGGTTCGCCCCGAGCTCCAAGGAGATGACCAGGGTCTCAGCGTTGTCGACATGGACGTCTACACGGACGGAATCGAGCCAAGGGACCCTGCAGTGATGCAATCGGCATCATCTTCCCGACGCTATACGGAGCTTGCTGTCAACAATTCGTCACCGCCTCACGTCCTCCGCCTCCTTTAACCATGCCCAAGACCTCCTGGTGAGCTAGCCATCCCGTTCCCCTTCTTCCCCATCGTCTTACAGCAGAGGTAGCCTTCTTCCGCCGGTGCCCATCACGCGCTAGCTTGTAGCCTGAAGAACAGCAGCGATACATTTATCTGTATTCAACTCCTTCAGTTTAGAAACCCGAGGAACCAGTTCAGCGATATGTTTATCTGTATCTGTATTCACGTCGCACCTCAATCCTATCAGAACTAAGTGATTAGCCCAGTTGTCCGTTCTCTGAGCTTTTAACTGTTTGATCCCAGGATCACATCCTATCGGAGGCCTAACTAAATCCATCATTTTAATCTATTTTTGAAACTAGATGCCTGAACCTGAACCTTCTGCTGCTGCAGTCCTCTGTCATCTCTAGTTTCATTGCCAGCTCCTCATGAGCCTTTAAAAATCCATATTGCAATATTTCCAATACCATACTCAACATCAGTCCGGTGGCTGTCTACAATCAATCTTGAGATTAAATTCTATCTGACTCATATAAACGTGTCCTTTTGTTTAACTCGTTGTCCACCACCCATTTGATCTTGGCTCAAATCCCTGCTGCCACAGTCGAAACCATCCAACTATGTAAGTACGTTTTTGCTAAGTATTGACCTGCCTGCTTGCTAGCTCAAGCTAGATATTTTTGCACTTATGGTTTTGATCCCGTGTGTTAGCTTGGTTAGCTAACGTCTCCCTTTTGGGCTAGTTAAGAAGCCGATACATCCTCACTTATATTCAAACACAAATCATATACATTGGAAGTAACCCTGCCCCACTTCCAGCCGAATCAAGATCAAATCCCCTCGCAATAAACGTTGTTTTGTTATTCTGTGCCTGCAGTATGATGCCTAGTCTCCTCTCGGTTTATTCTAATCTTTTAATTCAATATATTTTGTGTTGTAACTCAAATGAATTGTGCTATATATGAAATTTTGTTTAGAAAATATGCTGGTCATGAGTTGCCATCTATATACCTTGTTGCATATTAAATTGTTCATTCTCGCATGCATATTGTGGATGTTTAGGGGTATTTAGATGGTTCACCTAAATTAAATATGAAGACTATATGCGGGCTAATTTAGTCCTATATTGTCTCCATTTAAATTTGTGTAGCAAACAGATGCCATGTTTTGCCTTGTTAAGCTAACTTTTAAATTATGGGGTAACTAAACAACATGAACCATCTAATTAATTGTCGAGACCCCGGTTCCGCTTAATATTGCCTAATTACATCGCATCTTTGCCATGGCATGCATCATATATACATCATGCCGGATCTTTTGCCGTAGTATTAAATAGTGCATCCGATCTTCCTTTTAGTGCTTTGCTTCTTCATGGATTAGGCCGTTAAGTGGATGCGAGTATCGACAAGTTCTTCAGATATGAACCTTCGAAAGTGTTTTTTAGGCGAGAAATCTCCCCCTTTCTACCTATTTTGCATTATAGTCTTTACTTTCTCCTATTGATCTATTCCTATCCGTATTGCGATACTTTAGTTTCCATGCACCATTTATATTCCTTGTAACCTCTATATTGCCTTGGACACATCCTATTGCCTGTTGTTTAATAGATAGTTGGCCTTGTGAGTCGTAGTTGCTTGCTCAGGTGCTGCTTCATGTTGTTGTTGTTCCACCATTGTTGGAAGGTTGGCACATGCTTAATGGTGGAGATGATCATGACTTTAATTTCAACTGATAATTAAAATGCTCGAAATAGATATAACTAATGCAGAGGCACCGGTGGACAATAGCTAATATTTGGTTCTTCCACGCTCACTTGTGTCATGTAGGCCCCGAGTACTTGATTCCTATTTCTTGACTATTCGCACTATCCACATACGGGAGACTCTATGAATCCCCCTTTGCCTAAGCTTGATTCACACTTTATTTCTTGGGGCCACAAACTAATTTGGGGCTTTATTACTATCTTGTACTTATTCCATGCTATACTGCTTTATTTAAGATTGTGCGTGGAGCACCTATACTGTTTAGGACTTGTGACACGTTTCCGCGGTATCGACAAGCCCAGTCACACTTTTGGGTTCCCAGTCGTTTCTGGTCTACAAACCACAGGTCCGTCTCATGGTGGCCAACTTCGTAGCGGGTAGCTTAATAGGGTGGCCCCTTGAAATAATTTATGAATCCTATGAATGCTTTGTCGTGAGGCCTCGTTGTGTTTTATTTGGTTCTTCCCGAGGTTGATCGTGTGCGTGTTGCTATTTGTACACCCCTGCATGGTAAAACTTTTGAAAGCCGTGTCCATGGTTATAGACGACTTGGAGCACTGTATCTCGATCATAGACAACTATAACTAAAGTAGTGCTATAAATTTGACTTTGACATGTCTAGTAATCAGTTTCACTACAACATAATGAGTAAATAAAAGTGCCAACAACTGCTGGATTTGGAATGTATTATGCTAATTGTATCTTACTAGTAAGTGCCAGTACTACAATGGAATGAATAAAACTGCCAACTATGTGAGTTCCTCGGTTTGACTTCCTCGTGTGGTCTCGAGGGGGAAATACCAGGATGGGTATGTTTTGGTGTTACTATCAGGTTGGATCGGAATAAGTCTTTGTTATCCCTCTCTAATAGCCGACAGTTGAATCAAGTCTTTCTAGATTGTTTAGTGCATGCTGCGCTGCCGCTTCAGTCCACCATACCTATGTAGGCGAGAGCCGCTGAATTCTAGACTCGCTGTGTACTAGCCTCAGTACTGACTGCTCCCTCTTTCATTTGCCCTTTGTCAGCACCCCTTTTGTTTTAGCAGGTATGAGATCGACGTCGTTAGCAGGGTTACCCTTTCGGCTTGGCCTGGGCAGGGTTATGGACGCCATTGGTTATTCTTCAGGGCTCTTAGCCCCATTTGCATCTTGTCCGTACTCGGACGTTGTATTGTTTTCAAGGTGATTTGGATCTTTGTACTGTATATCTGTATTCTTGACTCGTTGAGTCATTGATGTATATATATGTTCTATGGGTTCCATCGTGAACTAATGTGTAATGGTATTACTTTGTTTTCCACCCGCACGCAAGTGCCTGGTGGGCACCTTTGAATCGTTTCTATGCGGGTTTGGCGGGAATCGCTAAAACTTGCATAGCGCCAATTCGAGGGTGTTACACACCCTTTCCTTATTGCAGGGGGACAGAAGACCTCAGTGTAGTAGGCACACCCGTTGCCGTTTGGGTGTCATGGGGGACAGTAGGCCGCGCCGAATGGAGACAAACTGGGAAAAGGGAGGTCGCTTTACCAACTGGCGAAGGCGCATCCAGACCAAAAGACTCGGTCCACCAAAAAGTAGTCTTATAGACTAGCGCCTCGGGGGTCAGCACTATGGTAACCCTCCCCGTCCATGGGCCGAGGGAAGAGGCCCGCCGCCGCCCTATATTAGGAGCCCTTCTCCTATCTTTCGAGGGATCGATCCTAGAGATCTAAAACCCTAGACTTTCATCCTCCATTGTAACCTCGCGAGGCACACGAGCAATACAACAAAGCAAGAGTAGGAGCTTTACCTCCTCACGAGGGTCCCAAACTTGGGTAAAAAAACTGTGTCAACCCTCTGTCGTGCATTAGCTCTACCGCCGTAGCTATCGCCGAGCTCCTTCAGAGTCACGTGTTTAGCCCCCTCACGAACCAAGGGATCGTTGGACCCTAGTTCCTTCGCAGGACAAATCTCTGACATTTGGCGCGCCATGTAGGGGGCCGAGGCGCGCTTTCGAGACCTTCGACAACCTCGGCTACATGTCGGCCGGCAATGATACGCGCGCCGACCGAGCCCTCCGTCATGTGGCAAGCAAGGCCCAGACGGAGCCGGCTCCGCAGCGCGCCGCCTCCGAGCAAGTCCCGTGGACGGAGGACAAGTGGGGATCCTCTTACCGCCTGTCGTGGGAGACTTCTTCCTCGCATGGCATCATGTCGCTCTCCCGCACCGCGTTGTCTCGTAGCCACCCCGAGCATCTCACCCTGGAGGCTACCAAGCGTATGGTGTGCGAGCTCCTAGACCACCCACCGGTTGAGCAGGGCCAAGAGAGGTGGCACGACCGGATCACCAAACTCGTCGATGCTGCCACCCTCTACCCTGAGGGCCTAGGGGCTCGGCTCGAGGGCGGGGAGCTGGGGGCTAGGGGCTCACTCCCACCTCGCCGATGCGGGGATGCGGCCAAGCCGGACAACACCAGTCCACTGCCCGTGAAGAGTTGCCAGATCATCTCACCTCCCGTGAACACAGTGCCACCGTGCGAGCGCGAAGACCGCCTCGCCGAGGAAATCGCCACCGCGGGGAAATAGAACCGCATGGCCCTCGCCAACGGGAAGGCGGTCTAGGCCAATGGCTTCCTCTCCTTAACCAAGAGCCTCCTCCGCGTGGTCTGGCCTCACAAGTTCCGCTCGGAGATGCCGGCACGCTACAAAGGCACCACCAACCCGTGCGAGTTTCTCCATCTCTACACCACGGGCGTCGAAGCGGCGGGAGGAGACGACCATGTCATGGCAAACTGGTTCCCCCTGTGCCTGAAGGAGACGTCCAGTACCTGGTTGATGAACCTCCTCGAAGAGTCGATCGGCTCATGGGTGGAGCTTAGCTCCCTCTTCATCTCCAACTTCAAGGGAACCTAGGAGCGCCCGCTCACCTACCACGACCTCCGTCAGATACGCCAGCAGCCTAGAGAGACCCTCTTCAAGTTCCTGCAGAGGTTCGGCCGAGTCCACAACAAGATCCCCAAAATCTCAGACTCCAATGTCATCACCGTTTCTCCGAGGGCGTGAAGGACGTTAAGATGAGGGAAAAGATCGGGATCCAGGGTGAGAGCCTCACCACCACCGCCGAGCTCTTCATCATGGCCGAGAAGTGCACCAAGGCGGAAGCAGGGCGGATGTTTGGCCTCGCTAAGGCAGAAACCACCCCCAAGGCCTCAAGCTCATCCAAGGGTAAGGACAAGGATCCCAAGCGCAAGACTGCCACCGTCCTGGCAGTTGAGCCAGATCGGAAGAGCCCTCACGAGGGGACTGGCAAGCGGGAGCGGGACGACAGCTCATACTGCCACTTCCACAAGAAGCCAGGCCACCCCACTAACGACTGCTATGAGCTCAAGAAAGTCCGCGACCTACACAACATACAGAGGAAGGGGAGGCCGGGCGAAGAGCGAGGTAGCCAAGGCAGGGGAAAAGCAGGAGGTGACCGCTGGAACAACAACTCCGGCAGATGCGATGCCCCTCTGGCGGGCCACCAAGCCAACGCCATGCAACAACACCCGCACCCCCAGAAGAAATGACGTACCGAGGACCCCGGGGGCTACCAAGTGCCGCAGGGTGCCATAGCCTGCATCCTTGGTGGCTCCCAAGCCCCGACGTCCAACCGGCACTTCAATCTACTCACTCGCAAGGTCGCTGCTGCTAGACCGAGAATCCCTTCACCGAAGCTCAAGTGGTCTCAGTGCACCATCACCTTCGACGCCAGCGACCACCCTGTCTCCACCAGGCCTGTGGGAACACTCCCCCTGATCCGCACTCCCACCATCAACAACATCGCGGTTGCGAAGACCCTCATCAACGGAGGCGTAGGCCTAAACGTGATCTCCACCGAGACTTTCACCCAGCTGTAGGTGCCATATGACAGGCTGATGCTAACCATGCCGTTCTCTGGGGTGACCAGCGGATCCACCATACCCATCGGGCAGGTGCGCCTCTCCGTCATGTTCGGAACGCACGACAACTACCGCACCGAGCTCATCGACTTTGATGTGGCACACATCAACCTCCTGTACAACGTCATCCTTGGCTACCCTGCGCTGGCCAAGTTCATGTCCGCCACTCACCATGCCTACAACATGATCAAGATGCCTAGTGGCAGCGGCGGAGTCATCACGGTCTGTTGCGACGAGGTGGAAGCCTTATGCTCCTTGGAGCATGCCTACAAGACCGCTGTCGCCACCAATCCCGAGGATGTGGATGTCCTGGACTACATCGGAGGCTCCACCAGGAGGAAGCAAATGATGGCCTAGGAGAATGCCATGGCAAAGAGGGCAACAACCACACTGTTCCCGCCTTGTGAGGGGCAGGACATGGCCGGCGCCCGTGACCTCAAGAGGAGCTCAGGAGCACCCCTGTACATCCTCGTGAGGGATGAGGTGCCTCCCGAGGACGGCGACAAGGCGGGGGCACCGGACTTCCCCATGGACTGTACCTAGCGCGTGTATAACACCTGCTGCCCCCACGGCGGCAACTAAGTGACCGGATGAGCCCGCGGGGTGGGCTGCTGGAAGGTGGACAAACCTCTTCGAATGGCACGCCTGACTCCATGACTTTTTGAAGGTGAACCACGAAAAACCCTCATCCCTTATGGTTTTGCCTCTTGTTAGACGTCGTGCAAGCCACGGTGGCATTTGTATTAATCCCGTACTGCTGGCGCTCCCTTGGATCTTGTGCTGCGCGCACTCTTGGCTATTCATTTTTTTCCGAAAAAGCATTTCTCCAAAAAACCGCACGCTGGACTTCCCTCACACACACTCTGTGCGAGCAGGGGCTGGGGATGGTACCCTTCGTTGAGCCAGTCCCCCGTCCGCATCAGAGCCTAAAGTGTCTAGCTCTAAACTCACAGGACAGCCCCGACCATGAGTTACCTCGCCAAACGGTTTCTGGTGCCTGAGATCCTCGTGCGACACATGTACGGGCCTCTAGCAGTGTGCACCTTTGCCTACGGCCCTCTCCTGGTAAGGTCTACGGGGCAGCTCATCCAGACCTCAAGTGTCGAGCTCTAAACTCGCGGCCCATTCCTCGGCCATGAGTTACCTCACCCATGGTTGCTGACCCAGTTTATCCTCGCGACAGCTCATGAGGCTCTGCCCCTCCGCGTCCCAAGCTTGTCAGGACCTAAAGTGTCGAGCTCTGAACTAGCGGCCTGTTCCTCGGCCGTGAGTTACCTCACCCACGGTTCCTGACCCAGTTTATCCTCGTGACAGCTCATGAGGCTCTGCCTCTCCGTGGCCCGAGCTCGTTAGGATCTAAAGTGTCGAGCTCTAAACTCGTGGCCCGTTCCTCGGCCATGAGTTACCTCACTGACGGTTCCTAACCCAGTTTATCCTCGTGACAGCTCGTGAGGCATTGCTCCTCCCCGGCCCGAGCTTGTTAGGACCTAAAGTGTCGAGCTCTGAACTCGCGGCCTGTTCCTCGGCCGTGAGTTACCTCACCCATGGTTCCTGACCCAGTTTATCCTCGCGACGGCTCGTGAGGCACTGCTCCTCCGTGACCCGAGCTCGTCAGGACCTAAAGTGTCGAGATCTGAACTCGCGGCCCATTCCTCGGTCGTGAGTTACCTCACCCATGGTTCCTGACCCAGTTTATCCTCGCGGCGGCTCGTGAGGCACTGCCCCTCCATGAACCGATCTCGTCCGGACCTAAAGTGTCGAGCTCTGAACTCGTGGCCCGTTCCTCGGCCATGAGTTACCTCACCCATGGTTCCTGACCTAGTTTATCCTCGCGATGGCTCGTGAGACACTACCCCTCCACGACCTGAGCTCGTCAGGACCTAAAGTGTCGAGATCTGAACTCGCGGCCCGTTCCTCGGTCGTGAGTTACCTCACCCATGGTTCGTGACCCAGTTTATCCTTGCAACGACTCGCGAGGCACAACCCCTTTGCGGCCCGAGCGCGCCAGGACCTAAAGTGTCGAGCTCTAAACTCACGGCACATTCCTCGGCCGTGAGTCACCTCACCCATGGTTCCTGACTCAGTTTATCCCCGCAACGATAGGTCATGAGGACCAGTCCCTTCGTAGCCTGAGATCATCACTCTCATCCTCGTGACGCATCGTGGAGCACCACCCCTCCATGACTGAAGCTCGTCGGAACCTTGAGTGTCGTGCTCTAAACTCACGGACCGCCATGCGGCAGTGGATCACCCCACCAACGATTTCCGACCCCTACAGAACCAAAAACCCTCATGCTATGCCAGACAACTCCTCCTCGAGAGGTCCATGGTGCGTCTCGCGAGGCACTGACCCCTCAGGGGACCAGGGAATCATAGGGCCTAATATGCTGAGCCTGGAATGTATCACCCAGCAGCACCCCCGAGTCACCTCATGCATGGCTTTTAGCGCCCGAACAGCTGGGCCTAGAGGTATACTAAGGCTCCCCATGGACCACCAGCTAGGGGTGCCCGAAACGACACCGGCCCCTAACACCACCTCTAGAGGTCACCTGGCAAAACGCGGCCCTCACAAGACCGTACCTCATGAGGCCTCGCCTCCTGGCATCGACCTGCAGGAAACGTGCCACGCCCGACAGTCATCGTTTGCTATACTGGGCTAGCCCCGCACCATGAACATCAAATCTCCAAGCATTACAACAAAACATGCAAAGGGAGAAATAACAAGAGCAAGGATCCTCTTACAAGCATACACACCAAGTCTCCCTTACTGGCCTCAAAAGGAGAAGTAGCAAGCACATAGGGTCGAGGAAATAATTTTGTAGCCGAAAGTTGAGATGCCAAGGCAAAGCGGTACCCAAGTTGCTTGTAATCGGCCGTGTTACTCATAGTTGGTGTGCCAAATACTCAGGGGGTCTTTTTCGGCACGAATTCAAGTTAACATTTGAATACAAAATATCAGGTTAACGCCCATCAAGTTGGGCCTCCTGTCAGCTTTCGCTGTTATGTCGCTGCCATCGTGGCTACCATGTAGGCTTGCAGCATTGGCGCCTGCATCCATTACGCGTCTTCTTCTTCCCTGCAGCGGCGATCTATGGTCGCGGCTATGGTGCGGAGCTGGGACGCCATTTCGTTCGATGGTGAGATCCGGGACATGGACGAACCTACTCGGCCCCGCTCTCCTCCCCATCTCGAATCGGAGCTCAACCTCACCATGGCCGCACCCATGGCATGACGCGAAGATGAGAATTCATTCCCGGGTGAGATCTGTCACCATGCCGACCATGCTTGGTCCTATTGTCCTCCTCCAAAATCCGAGCTTGCCGTCGCTGTGGTCACACCCGCATCAGCCAAGGCGCCTTCCTCTCCGAACCCCAAGGCAACATCCACTATGTTCGGCACGACGCCAACAAGGTGAAATTCCTTCTAGTTTTCTTCTTGTGATTGTGGTAGAAGAACATGTACAAATATGTCGTTTACTAGATTTCAGTTGAAATTAGTAGCTCCGTGATGAAGAAACAAAGAGAACCTAAATGGAATGATGATGAAGACCATGGTTTGTACTTTGTATTGCATCAACAAGGGCTCGTTGATGAAACATGTTATCAAGAGAGTGGAGTTCATCAGCCATTGCTAAAATATGGGAATAAATCCATGAGCGATTCAATGCAAATACGCATAGAGAAGCTAGATCCATGTCATCAATCATAAATAGGTGGCACATTCTAGTGATGCATTAAAATGCGTACACCATGTATCATTCATAACAATAACACCATCAACAGTGTTGCTAGCTGTTTGTATGAGATATTCATTTTATATGATCATGGCACCTTACTTTGCTGGTTAGTAATCTTGAAACTGCAATTAACTTGAAGTGGTTGTTATCCTGAGCAAAATGTCTAGTATGCACATTACCTTTGTCTGTTCTATGCTACAATTCTGCTGTTATGTGCATGGAAAGAAAAGTTGGGCTTCACGTAATATTACATAGTTAGGCCTAACTTAGTCTTACACAAATAAGCATAACTGAGTCTTGAACAAAGAAGAATTTACTTCGTAGAACTAGGGAGGAAACTAAAGATAAAGATAAAGATAAATGGTTCATCGGATCTGCCAGTTGAGCACTAGGTCCATGGAGCTGGTGGTATTGTTGGAACGAACCAGAATTCTGCGTTTGGTCGTCTCTCATTCTCTATCAAATTGTACGACCCCATTGATGAGCCAATGGTAGGCCTCCTCCCCCAACGTGGATTCGGCTCCAGGTCGGATCTAAAGTGTCAACATAATAGGCGCGTGAGTGTGCAGCAAACACACAGTATGCTATCAACACTAGAAGTGTTGGCACCTCAGCAACAACACCAACATGTTCTTCCTGGACTCCGGCAACAGCCTCAACAAGTATTTCGTCAGCTTCACCAACAGCAAGATTAGCAAGAATTTCGTCAGCTTCACCAGCAACATCATCACAAAGTATTTTGTTAGCTTCATCAGGAGCAACATCAGCTAGTTCTTGGCCAGCTCCACCACCACCATCACTAGCAGCATCAGGAGCTGGGGCTGCCTAAGAAATTACAGGTCCAACAACTTCGGGGGCTCCGACAAAGAAAAGGTAATTGATCCCAAGAAACACAAATTGTCCCTTGAGATTGTTAACTCTGCTCCAGATTTGTTCTACTGGGTCTTTGGATGGACATGCGGACCTCGAGAAAACGTGACACCGCAGCGAGGGGTATGAAGAAAGTTGTGTCCCCATATGTTCTATTGTATCAGCAATGTTGTTTAGTGCTCCCCTGATATGAATCCACATGAGTTCAACATCCTGTTTCGTGTTGCCTCCGAGAGGTGCCAGGAACCAGCGTCGTGATCCAAGATCAGCATCTGCTACTACATCTTTGATAACCGGAGTTGGAATGACGCCCATGGCTGCGTGTGTACCTGCGTGTTACTTATAGTCAGTAAGCAAAATTTTGAATGGGATTTTACATGCTATATGAAACCATGACTCACCCCAGGTGAACGGCTCCCAAACACACATGTCGCCTCTAGGTTCAGTGACCGCGTAAATGCGTTGTGGTGTGTTGGAACATAAGCTGGAGGTGAAGACGGCATCAACATACTTCTCCGGCTGCAGGAAGTCGTCGCGCAAGATTGTCCATTCGTTGTCATCTAGGCATCTAATGAATGTGATTGCCTTGTCGAACACCGCTAAGAGGACATACTCCCAATGCTGCCACCCTTGCCGAGGTCTATGTGGGAGTTATACCTTCAGGAGCTCAAGTTCTTCCATGTTGTACCTGTACGCGAATTCGGAGTTGGGCAGCGGCAACCCGTTGTTGAATATAGTAATGTCGACACCCTCCAATGATGGCAGTGTAAATCTCAGCAATTTGTAGGCATTTTTGAGAGACTAAGTAGTCCCTGTAACACCCTCGAATCGGCCCTATGCAAGTTTTAGCCCTTTCCGCCAAACCCGCATAGAAATGATTCAAGGATGCCCACCAGGCACTTGCGTGCGGGTGGAGAACGAAGTAATACCATTACACATTAGTCCATGATGGAACCAATAGAACAGATATATATACAACAGCGACTCAACGAGTCAAGAATACAGATATAATATACAAAGATCCAAATCACCTTGAAAATGATAGAGCGTCCGACTATGGACAAGATGCAAATGGGGCTAAGAGCCTAGAAGAATAACCAATGGCGTCCATAACCCTGCCCAGGCCAAGCCGGAAGGGTAACCCTGCTAACAACGTCGATCTCAAACCTGCTAAACAAAAAGGGGTGCCGACAAAGGGCAAAGGAAAAAGAGGCGTCGATCTTTGAGGCCGACACAGCGAGGCTAGAATTCGGCGGCTCTCGCCTACATAGGTATGGTGGACTGACGAACAGCGCAGCATGCACTAAACAACCTATAGAGACTCGATTCATCTGTCGGCTATTAGAGAGGGATAAGAGAGATCTATTCGGATCCAACCTGTTACTAACACCAATCATACCCATCCTGGTATTCCCCCTCGAGACCAAACGAGGAAGTCAAACTGAGGAACTCACACAGTTGGCAATTTTACTCATTCCGTTTTAGTTGTAGCACTTACTAATCAGATGTAGGTATGATAACATAAGTAGTGGCCAATTTTAGTTATCATTCCGTTGTAGTTGGAACATTTACTAGTTAGATATAATTTTCCTGAGGAATCCCAAAACCCAGCAGTTGTTGGCACTTTTATCACATTCCATTGGAGTTGTAATACTTACTAGGCAGGTATATCAGAACACGATACGACCAAGATCCACCAGTTGTTGGCATTTTTAATATCCATTCCATTATAATTGAGCTAACTACTAGTCACATATTAAGTCAAATTTATAGCACTACTTTAGTTATGCTTGTCTATGATCGAGATACTGTGCTCCAAGTCGTCCATAACCGCGGACACGGCTTTCAGAAAGTTTTACCCTGTAGGGGTGCATAAATAGCAACACACACTCGATCAACCTCGGAAAAACCAACTCAAAACCCACCGAGGCTTTCACGACAAAGCAATCACAGGATTCATAAAATATTTCAGGCGGCCACCCCTTTAAGCTACCCGCAACAAAGTTGGCTGACTCCGAGACGGACCCAAGGTTTGCGTCAATGGCTGTAAACGACTGGGAACCCGAAAATGTGATTGGGCTTGTCGATACCGCGAAAACACTCCACATCCAAAACAGTACAGGTGCTCCACGCACAATCGTAAATAAAGCAGTAAGATGGCATACGTATAGGATAGTAAATAAAACCCCAAACTAGTTTGTGGCCCCAAGAAATAGAAATGAATAAAGCTCTAGCTTAGGGGGGTCCATAAGGCCTCCCGGATGTGGATAGTGCGAAAAATCAAGGAACATGTATCAAGTACTCGGGGCCTACGGGACACAAGTGAGCGTGGAAGAACCAAATAACATCTATTGCCCACCGATGCCTCTGCATTAGTTATATATAGCATTTTAATAGTTGTATTTAAAGTCATGATCATCTCCAGCATTAAGCATCTCCACCGTTTATCATGTGCCAACTTGCCGTCAACGGTGGAACGACAACGACGCGAAGCAACACAGAAGCAAGCAACTACGACTCGCATGGGCCGACTATCTATCAAACAACAGGCAATAGGATGTGTCCATGGCAATATAGAGGCTGCATGGAGTATAAATGGTGCACGAAAACTAAAGCATCGCAACACGGATAGCAATAGATCAACAGGAGGAAATAAAGACTATAAAAGCAAAATAGGTAGAAAGGGGGAGATATGCTCGCCTGGGAAACACTGCCGAAGGATCATATCCAGAGAACTTGTCGATACTCGCATCAACTCATCGGCCTAATCCGCGAAGAAGCAAACACTAGAAGAAACACCGGATGCACTATTTAACACCACGACAGAAGATCCGACATGATTATGATATGATGCAGATGCGGTGCAATTAGGCAGTATTAAGCGGAACCGGGGTCCCGAAAATTAATTAAACGGTTCAAGTTATTTAGAACCCCCGCAATTTAAATGTTGTATTAACAAGGCAACACATGGCATCGGCTCGCTACAACAATTTAAATGGAGTCCGGAATAAGACAAAGATATCCCGCATAAACACTCCATATTTAATTATGAGGTGAATCGGCATAATGCCCCCAAACCACAAACATGTATGCAAGCATGATCAATTTAAATGCAACAGTTTTATATATAGCATTTATAAAATAGGGGCTCGGGGAAAGGGTTCACACATGGGGGTTCGGCGATCTTGGGTTCCAGGGGTCCAGGGTTCGGTCTCAGGGTTTGACGGGGGAACGGTTCGATGGGATTGGTCTCGGACAACGGAAGGAGATCTTGGCGTTCCGGGAATAAGGACTTGGTTTGGCATCAAGGGCGCATCGGATTCGCCCTGGTCGGTGTCGACCTTGTCATCGCAAAGATCTTGTCGGGTCCGCGTACCGGGTCGGTCTTGGCGTTCGGGATGAAGAACTTGGCGTTCCGGTGGCGATCTTGGCGGTCTTCGGGTTCGGGCCTCGCATCCGGGAAGGAGTACTTGTCGCATCTGTGGTCTTCGGGGTTGCTTCAATCGGATCCATGACGAAGTACTTGTCGTCCCATGTAGAAGTCCTTGTCGATCCGTGGCGACGATCTTCGGGTTCGGGTCTTCGGGGTACATGTGGAGAACTTGGCGTGCCGAGGTTTCAGACTTCAGATCCTCAGGATCAGGCTCCGGGTTCGGTCTTGCCCTTGATGACGGTCTCGGTGAGATATCCGGGTTCGACACGGTTCTTCGGCTTCGCTCCAACCATCGGTCTCGGTCACCCGCATGGTATCATAGATCTTGTCAGGACGCCCCTCAATCTTGTACATTGCAAGGGCTTAGCAACCGAGTCAGCATCACCACAACGAAACACCAGAACCACAACAACACATACATCACCACTTCGCATCCCCAAAATAGAGTACATCGTGTAGAGACAAAGGCCAGACACGACTCAAACATCATGATTCCCACCAGGAATAGGTCGCCTGGACGTGGAGAACTCGGGTCGAGGACCACGACGTGCAGCGATGGATGGACAAAGCAGTGGTGCCTGGTTCGCAGACAGAGACAACGATGCGCGGGGCCTGGCGGAGGGGAGCTGCGGGGTCGAGCATGGAAGGGGTGGCCATGGCGCTTGGGAAACAGAGGAACGACGGTGAGCTGGGTACCCACGGCAGCGAGGATGGAGGCCGGGACGCGCGCGGGCACCAGGACAAGGCGGAGACGAGGCGACGGTGGAAGACGAGGTCGAGCCAGGAGGAGAGCGCCGAGTCTGCAGGGCTTGGGCGACGAGGACAACTCGAGGAGGCGGAGCGAGGGCCTGCGCGTCCGCGGCCGGAGACGCAGGGTGAGGTCCAGGCGGCGGAGCAGCGCCAGAGAGGGAGGGCCTCTGGCGGGGCACCACGGACGAGCTTGGGCTCGATGACGATGAGGCTCGACGGTGGCGCAGAGCGCGCTGGGGCGATGCGATGAGGCGCAGCGCGTCCGGCGACGAGGCCCGGGGCCGAGAGACGGTGGCGAGGACAGCGCGGCCGGCTCGGGTGAGGCCGAGGCCAGCGATGGCGGGCCTGGCATCGACCGGGGATGAAGGAGGGGTCAGGGATCTCGACCCAGCGGCGGCGGCGCGATGTAGAAGGGGACCACGTCCCTGGCGGTTGGTGGGATGGGGATCGCGAGGGTGGGGAGACATAGAGTGGGTCGTGGGGTGGGGCCGCGTGGCGTGACGTGCGCATGTGTGTGCGTGCAGGGGTTGGGGATCGACGCGGGGAGGTGTAGGTGGCGATCGGGATTGGCCCCAGGTGGGGGTGTGGTCGGGCAGGTGGGTGGGAGATGGTGGTGGGATGCGCGCCCAGGTGGCGGCGGCTGGGAGGGAAAAGGAGGGAGGAGGGGTAGGTGGCTGGGGTGTTTAGCTAGGGTTAGGATAGGTTAGATTTTGGGTGTTTTTATTGGGGGTGGCCGGCTCGGCCGGTTTGGGCCTGGTTCGGCTGCCCCCTAAAAATAATATAAATATTTTATTATTTAAAACGGGGCTTTTGCAAACCGTTTTTAGACAAACCAAAATATTCCGGAGGCCCGGGTTTTGTATTTGGATAAAGGCTAGGTATTTAGAAAATAGAAATAGGGTTTTTCGTAAATAGTTTCAGACAACAGATGCATGATGATGACGATGCTCAAATGCAATGTGGCATGATGACATGAGCATGCGGTCATGATAATGCAATGTACAAAAACACAACGATTTTCTAGTAGTGGTTTTAGCGGGATGCCACAGTCCCGCCCTGGGTTAAAAGCACTAGCCACTTGTCGTTGCCACCCACCCAGTTCTGGTCATCTCCAATTTCCATCTCGTCTTCCTCCTTGATATTCACAATTACTGATTGCAACCACTTATCCAGCATCATCAGTTTTGCATGAATATTCTACAAAGTTTGTTGTCAGTTGGTAGAATCACCTAGCATGAATTCCATTGCAAATACAATTTGACAACTAGACATTCAGATTAAAGTAATATTTACAACTGTATCCTTATCTCTCGCCTAAATTGTGCCCGTGTTACTACAAAAATACATATAATATTAAGTATGAGTAGGGCTTCCCCCAAACAAACTCCTGACGGTGATCATAAACAACTAGGGATATAATAGTCTTAAATTGTCTAATTTGTTTATTTTTTAGAAAACAGAATATCACGTAGCAGGCATTCCATTGCAAATCCTAATTGACAACTCATCTATCACCTAAATTAAGACTGCGTCACTATGAAAATACCATAATATCAAGTACGAGCAGAGCTTCCGCTGTACAAAACAGCCTTAAGTGGTTCAATTTGTTCATACCGTGCATGCACACAACACATTCGACGGAAGGAACATAGGGTTCTGATGAAAGTTCAGCACATATGAATCAATGATATGACTAAATCAATAAGCAAGATACATGAACTTACGTGGCCATCACGGTCGTTTGTCGATTTGCTGGTATCGGGGTAAAGAAGGCCTGGCGTGCTGAACAGCAGTTCGTCCATTTCCCGGATCGGGACCCGGTATCCAGGGATGCAGCAAGCGATGCAACCAACGGAGATGATGTCCAACCCCGTGGTGTTCCTGTGCACGTTTGTAGCACTAAGGTTCTGCCATCCCCAATCCTCGCGGTGGTGGTCACCATGGCCAGCCCGTCATCATCGTCTGCATTACACTTTAGCCTGCTGCTACCCCAAGCTCTACCCATAGTGGCAAATGGAGTCTAGAATCCTGCAGATTAATGGAGGCGGTGTGATCAGGAGGCGGATGGATTCAGGAGGTGATGGAATTAGGGAGGGGCCAGTTGTTTGAGTAGGGAGTGAGCTAATGAGGAACCGTGGCTGTCGGTTCTCGTCCGCATGGAAGACAAATAAGGGGGCGTAATTATTGTGGGTGTGCATAGGAACCGTCTAGAGGAAGTGAAAAATTAATCGTAAGAGAAAAAATGTAGGGTCCCACCTGTTAGTGAGTGAAGGTCGTCACACACAAACGTGACTACATTTTACTTGGATCGTGCATGGCGGACCTCGATTCCACTGCATGCAAGTGGCACATAACCAATTTCAGGCAGCGCTAGCGTTGACGTGTAAAACCGCTGTTTTTCTCCACCTCCACCCTACTACGAACGATCGTGCACCATTCCATATATTAGGAAGGGCGGTTGTAATCTTGCACTAAGTAGTTTCACTTCTCCGTCTCCTTTCCTCCTCCACGGCCTCATCGTCTTCCTCCTCCACGGCCTCATCATTTCCTTTGCCACGGCATCACCCTCTTCCTCCATGTCCTTTCCATCTTGCCTGTAGTCATGGACTGGCCGGATGTCTGAAACGACAACATAAAAGCGACTATGTACTTCGACATAGAAGTCCATGGCGGGAAGAAGATTAATGTTGTCTATACCACCGACCCTCAGACGGTGAAGTGCACTCTAACCAATTACGAGAATTGGCTACGGTTCGAAGAAAGCAGGTTCGTCGGTCTCGACCTCGAGTATAGACGCGATCAGCGCAGGATCGCCGTGGTGCAAATCTCCATGAAGAGGCACATCTCGTATGCCAGCCTTTTTGCAAGAAGGGGGGGTGATGGGAACAAGTACACGTTGCTGTCTTTTTGTTCCTGAACCGTCTGTTTGTAAAAGTTCTTGCTATATTATTTGTCTGAATTCAGTTTCATGAAGGTGGGGCGAAAGGATTAGGTTGCTCTTTCATGACTTTCGCGTGAACCACCAGATAACATTTACTAGTGTTGACATCAGGAATGACACTCACCTGCTTGAAAGCCTGATTGTTAGAATTAGCATCCCAACAGAGTACAGAGTGGACATCTTGGATATTTACTGGATCCTAGGGACGAAGGGCAGCAGGACTGGGATGGCTGATCTTGCCACCGAACTCATCGACCCGTGGTATGCTGACATGAAGGAAAAATTACCAAAATGTTGGTGGAGGCGTTTAGGGAATGATTTCTAGGAGGATAAGATGCTTTTTGAACCTAACCTAAAGTACACTACAATTGACGGGTAATTTAGCCACAAGCTGTACCGCTAGATCATATTGTTTCGTTCCAGGCATTGCACCATTGTACCACCACCAAGGCAAGTGGTTTGCCCCAGATGCCACAGTGTAGAGGAATCTACAAGCTGGGGAAAGCAACCGAACACATCCTAGGATCGGCCACCTTCTCCGCCAATCATTCCATCAGGCTGGGAGGTCCTGTTTTAGTGCATGATTATTGTGTTTGTATGGGGGCTTGTTATGTTTATGAAAACATGTTATTTCACAATTACTATGTGTGAGCAATTCTGAACTGCTGTGTATTACCTTTTCAAACTATAATCTGGGTTTGTTTATGACTATATCCTTTGCTATAACAAAAATTATGTGTGTACCTGATGAGGGTTAAACTCATCAATGCCCATTGTTATGGACTTGGGTTTTGGAGAAAGACGGAGTGCTAGAGGCATCAATCAGCTAGCAAACAAGCAAACAGGGACGCAAGGTTTACCCAGGTTCAGGCCTCATACAGGACCCTACTCCTGCTTTTTTGCTCTTGGAATTATCGAGGGAGTCGAAAGTTACAGGGGGTGCGTAGATGCAATCTGGCGAGGTTGTGGAAACTAAGGTTGTGATTTTCCTCCTCGCCACCCCGTCCTAGCCTTTATATAGGTATGCTAGGTCTCAAGATAGTAGGTCGACTCGGTTACAAGTTAGGGATTTTCCCTTTAAACTTTCTATCTTTGATCTTGCCGTGTGTCGCAAGTAGTCAGAGTCTCCTTCAATCACCCGAATCCTCGATTGGGCCTTGGTAACGCCGTGGACTTCTGCCAGATTGGACCGTATATGCTAAACTCGAGTACCTATAAGGTATGCCCATGTCAGTAGCCCTCGAGTGTCTGGTTGAATCGCATATTCGAGTGGAGACTAATTAAATCTTTTGAGTGCACAACCGAGCATATATTTTTGAGTGCTTTGATTGATGTCATAGGGATTGTTGATATACATGCCTAATTCATCCGATATATTGGAATCAGTTAACTACCTTAGGGAAAAATAATGCAATCTACTCAAATTTGAGTCCTCGGACTCGAATCCGGAAAAGTGCTAGCTTAATTCGACTCAGGCCACGGAGGTCTTATAGAGTTTGAATCCTAGTGTATAAGCATAAGCACTTGACGCGTCCATCAAGGCATATTTCATCGTACCTACAGGTATGGATTATTTCTGGTAGAGCGCACCAGGTGCGTTGCCAGGCCTTATTCAGGTCTTATCTTCACGTCGTAGACGTAGCATCCAAATTTTATCATCGCGGAGATGATTCGGGTGTCCCAGGAGATGTAATCTCTTTGCAGGGAAGTTATAAGGCAGAGTCGCCAATGCTTTCGAGTGTGGACGTAGTCAACATGCAGTTGTGTGTAAGAAAAAATCATAGGGTGTGTGACCAGTTCTCCCTATGGGAGTAGCCCCTGAGTGCCTATTCGAGTCATAGACTCGAGTGGGGACTATAAATACTTCGCGACTTCTGTCTTATTTTGCTTATTTTAGTCGAATGTGCTTTAAGTGCTCCCTATGGGAGTAGCCCGAAGTTCATAGTCGAATCGTTGATTCGAGTGAAGGGTTCTTGAGAGGAAAATATATTTATAAAATGTTTGGATGTCTCAGAAAATTCTTTGGGTGCACGGCCAGAGCTCCTGTTAGGAGTAGCTCCCGAGTGCTTGGTCGAGTCAAAGACTCGAGTAAGGACTAAAGTAGTAAAAGGTGCGCCTTCTGGAGTTAATGACGCCAGTGCTGATGATGAGGTGATCTCAGTTACCCGTGTGAGCGGTTTTCATGGGACGTGACGAGTAGTGGGTCCCATTTTCTGACTTGGATTTGACCAAGCGTGCGTAATCTCTGTTTTAACTGTGTCTCCTCGATTCTCGCGCATAATGGGAGGAGTGGGACGACGATTCATGGCTTACCCTTGCCACGCGTCGACGTTGATTTCTGCCATGCGTCAGGTTGATTTTCTTCTGGCCGTTCGATGGCATCTGTGACGAGGTTAATTAGAGGCTCACTGTGCGGTAATTTCCCCACATCTTCTCCTTTCTCACGCACTTCTGCCATTGTTGCTCTTACTGTTCCATTGCTGTCGTCCTCCTGTGTGGTGTTGGACCAACTTCGTACCTTCCCGAGCTACCTCTTGCACTCGCACCGCAAGCACCAGATGGGCAAGAAGAAAGGATCCTCCACCGCTAGATCTGCGGCTGCCGCTGTTGCGGCCAAGAAGAAAGGCGCCGCTGCCGCGGGCACCAGTGCTGCCGCTCGAGCTAGAAAGAAGAAGGGCGCGGGGACTCGTGTCACCAATGGGTCATGGCGCCCATCCATTATCAAGCCATCAGAGCTGTTCACCCAGCGCTAGGATGGAGCACTCCCTGCCGCGGAGGATGACTCTCGCGTTCCTGGCGATGAGGTAATCCCCAGCCCTCCTGCGGGTTTTTTGAGTGATGTTCCTTGCGTTCATCATTCGCGGTCTTTCTCTACCCCTTATCTGTTTGTTAGGGGTCTTCTTTTTTTCTATGGGCTCCAGCTGCATCAGCTGTCCCCAAACTCTATCCTCCACATCGCCTGCTTCATTACTATTTGCAAGTGCTGGCTCAGAATCGAGCCACACTTCGGCCTCTTCAAAAAACACTTTAAGCTCAAACGCCAGTCGGCTTCGGGTTCGGTAGTCTATGATATAAGAGGCTACAAAATCCATGTCGACTCTAGCATCACCCATTTCTCCATCAATCTCGCTGCGTCGGTCCAAGGATGGAGGGAGAAGTGGTTCTACATCCGCGACCAGAAGGCCGATGGAGAGCACTATGGACTCGCGCCCTTTGATCCGGTGGCATCCTGCAAGAGGAGGAGATCCTGGAAAAATGTTGTGATGCCCGGCGAAGTCGAGGAAACAGAGACGCTGTATCAGCGTGTCTACGACTTGGAAAAACGCATAGGCAAAGAAGTAGGTGGCGTAGAGCTCATTCGCACTTCGATGCATCGCTGAGTACAGCCTCTATAGGCTAGGGTGCATCCGATGTATCGCTGGATTGGTACTAGTGATGTCACTCGCATCTCCGTAGAGGGCATTTCTTTTGGTGAAGTGGACATGAGGTTTCGACTACTGGCTAAGTACACCACCAAGGAGGATTTCCCGGGTGACTCAGTCGTGCCTCCATTCTGCACTAGTAATCCTCCACCTGAGGTGGATTTCTCTTTGAAGTTATCTTGATTTTTGATTGCCTGTTAGGTGTTTTGTATACTGATGCTTCTTCTGATTGTAGGACTAGAAAGTGGCCGCCAATCTACCTCCTCAGCACGAAGGAATAATTCCACGCGAAGTGGAGGAAGAGGACGAGTCGGGTTCCACCGTCCCTATTGGAGAGGAGCAGGAAGCCCTCGAGTCTAGTGGGCGCGAGACTCTTAAGCATTCCCGTAGCAAGGATTCAGATGAATCCTCACTGACAACGCTAGAGGATCCTCCTACTGCTGTGGAGGAGCCAATCCCCGTGGTGCCTATGCACGCCATGGCTCCTCCTTCACGGAAGAAGTTGAGGTTGCTGAAGGAGTCATCTGGTGACTCCTTTGACCTCGAGAATTTCGACGGGTAAGTCTTTATATTTGCGAGTTTGTCTTGTCTTTCTCAAAGTCTTTCCCTTCTGAAGTGGTGATGGGTATTTTTGTAGTTAAATAGCGTCGTCGTCCTCTGACGACTGCCAATTTGTCAAGGACTCCGGAGTCGCAGACTCCAAGAATAACGAGGTGGCTATGCGGTCTCCTCTCCTCCGGTGGCAGCCCACTCCGGTGCCAATTCCTCGAGCTCCCCCCATGCTAGGGAGCATCAAGTTGTTGCCCGGACGTCAATTCTGAAGGAATCTTCGGAGTCCCTGTAGGAACATGTGAGTTTTCTTCGTGCCGTTGGCACTTGAATTTTGTGTTTGATGCTCACACTGCTTCTCTTGTCTTGAAGCCTATTGTGAAGGATTCTACTCGCCTTGCCGAGCAGGTCATTTCTTTGGGTCGATAGCATGCTTTGCTAGAAACCCACCACCGTGCCTTCCAAGGTTATCTTTATACTTTTCTTTCCGCTCCTCTTGTTTAGAGGTTGTTGAGCTCAGGTTTTGCCATTTTTGTCTCTTGTAGGTGAGCATAATGAGCTTCTTCGTTGCGTCACTTCCCTCGAGAAGGGACTTGCCGCGGTGGAGAAGAAATGCGACGAGGCACTCAAGGCTCATAAGGAGTCACAAAAGTGCGAGGAAGATTTGCCCTCCTCCATTGCTGAGAGGGAAAAGGTGTTCGTAGAATAGCTCTTCTCAGTCGCGAAAGCGCTTTCAGGTATGACAATGTCTCGCTTGCACTTGTCATGTACTTTGCCTTCATATTATAATGCTCACATGTGTATTTTGTAGATGCCACCGGCGTGGATTTTGATGCCTAGGCCTTGGCCCGTCCAGATGCTATGGCCGGCGCCGTGGCTACAGTCGAGGACCGCAGCGTCTCTGCCAAGGACTTACTTGGGAAGGCCAAGGGCGTGCCGAACCGCCTTCGAGAGGAAATAGTCCCCAAGGCCAAGATCATCGAAAATATCGATGACCTGGCGGAATCCTTCGCAGAAGGCGTGCCAATGGACTTCAAGAACTTGCAGCGGGTAGTTGGAGCAACCATGGGACTCGCGATGGCGCAAACCCACGACGTAGAACTAGACCCCAGCAAAATCTCCTTAGCGATGCCGGTCACTGCGGATGGCCAGCAGGTAGTTTTCCAGCCTTTCGCCACTAGTTACAGTAAGTATGAGCCTCGGCTCATTGATACAGTCGCCAATTACTCGGCGGAGCTACGGCGAGTGAAGGCGGCAAAGGCTGCGGCATCTGGGGCTACAACTGGCAATTCTGTGGCGTTAGAGACTGCCACATATTCGAGGAATCCCTCGAAGTCAAAAGCGAAAAAGCAGAGCATTGCCTAGTTGCCTTGTGTAATATCCTAGCTTTCCATTGCTAAACTGTATTCTGTGGGGGTACTGCTTTTGATACTTGCTGAATTTTGAATGTACTTCTTCCTTTTGTTGATGGATGGTTGGTCTTATCTGCCTCTTGTCTTGGCTGTAATAGGGTCCTTCATGTGGTACTCCTGACTCTTCTCCCACCGATGAAACTGTTGCACGACCATGTTCAAAGGTGGAGGAGCTATCGCTGGTTGCGTGACTGTGCGATCGCGTGAAGCAGTTGGAGCAAGAGTTGCCTGTGATCCGCGGTAACGCGGATGTGTGGAAGTCGAAGGCTGAGAAGGCCAGCGCGCGTGAGAAGTACCTCCTAGGCGAAGGCTGAGAAGGCCAGCACGCTCAATTGAATGAGAAATTCACGTGTTAGTTCTCTAGCCTCTTATCCTTTTCTTTAGTCATTCGTAGCGACGCTTTTGTCCTTATGCTTTGCTCCTTTTCTTGTAGTTGTTAGCGCTCGTCACCCACAGGATGAGAGGGATCGGGTTGCCATTCACCTACCACGATCTGACCCAGGAGCAGCTGCAAGCTAGCGGTTACTTCTAGGTGGACCATGACCGCGCAGTTGCATTGGCGATGCTACAGGATCGTGTATCGCGGGTGCTTCAGTGTTTGAAGAAGGCGCAGTCATGCCTTAGGCATATTTTCCAGGCGATGTTTCCCCTAGATGTGGTGCCTTCAAGATTGCTAGCTTTTTAGCGAAGCTTCAAGATATCAGCGTTGTCCGCGAGTGCGTACGCTAGCAGTTGGTCGTGGGTGCCAAATATGCGTTGGCACTTGTTCGGCTGCATTGGCCAGATGTGGATGTCGTAGCGGTTGTAGATGGTCCACCGCCTCCGCCAGAAGGGATGACGTGGAACATGGTGCCACATTACCAGGCGGTTGATTGGCCAGCCAAATATATTGTTGATTTCTTTGAGGAACAAACCAATGTTCTCCTTTTGTAGCAGTAGGATAATATGGTCCTACACATGAAATGCATTGGTGTTGTAAAGTTCATATAATTATGTCGGGTGTTTTTTGGTACCCGTTAGTGTGTAAAGAGCTTTCTAGCTTGTATGTTTTTCGAGTGTACTGTAATCTATAGTTCCTTTTCGTTAGCCTGCCGTATATTCATCTCAGCACCTTGCCAACTTGCCGTGTGCATTACAGCTAGGTTGGTGTTATCAAGGGTTCGAGTGGTAGTGCATCAGCTACTCAGGATACTGTGTTGTTCGTGGAACTAGGTGTAAAGGGTGGCGCAACCCCCGAGTAAAGTAATTGCAAGGAAAAACAGAAAAACACAAGGTTTGGGGCACTTAGCTTTATTTATTCGTAGAATATCACGAGGTACAACGTGTGGCTAAGTAGCCTGGCTAAACATCCTTATTTGTAAAGTAAAAAACATCTAAGGGTAGAAACGGCGCAGTTGCGTGATGTTCCCGGGATTGGAGTATGCAACTCCGCTCTTTAAGTCTTTAAGGCGATTGGTGCCACCTGGAATTACTTCGGTAATCACATAAGGTCCTTCCCAAGGGGACTCTAGTTTGAGGTGCTCTTGTTGCTTTAGTCGCAGGACCAGGTCTCCTTCGACGAAGGATCTGGGGCGTAGCCTTCTGTTGTGGTAGTTGTAGAGGTTCTGCTGGTATATCATGGATCTCTCTACTGTAATCTTGTGTGCCTCATCGAGGAGGTCGACGGAGTCTTCGAGTGCGAGGGATGATTCTGGCTCGCTATATGCTACTACTCGTGGGGCTTTGTAGTGCAACTCTGCGGGTAGTACCACCTCAGCAACATGCACCATGAAGAACGGAGTGTAACCTGTAGCGCAGTTTGGAGTTGTGCGCATGCTCCATAGTACTGATTGCAGCTCGTCTGGCCAGCACCCGACAGCTTCTCCGAGTGGTCGGAGGAGGCTTTTCTTGATCCCACCATAGACGAGGTTGTTGGCCTTTTCGACTTGATCGTTGGTCTGGGGATATGCCACCGAGGCGTAGCTAATGTTGATTCCCAGGTTTTCGCAGAAATCCAGGAACTCCTTGGAGGTTAAGTTTGTCCCATTGTCCATGATGATGCTATGTGGCACTCCGAAGCGGAAGACGATGGACTCGAAGAATTTGATAGCGCTGGCTCCTGATTGGTTTGTCACCGGCATGTTCTCAATCCACTTGGTGAATTTGTCGATCGTGACTAGGAGGTAGACGTATCCTCCTCGTGAGGATCTCTGGAGCTTGCCGACCATGTCGAGTCCCCATTGTGCGAAGGGCCAAGCCACATGTATTGGCCTGAGTTCTGCGCCAGGTGCATGCGGCTTGTCCGCGAATCGCTGGCAGGCGTTGCAACGCTGGACAATATTCTTGGCGTTGCGCATTGTTGTTGGCCAGCAGAATCCCGCTCGTAGAGCTTTGACAACGAGAGCGCGACTTCTGGCATGGTGGCCGCAAGTACCTTCATGTATCTCGACGAGGATGGCTCTTCCGTCTCTGTTGGAGACGCACCGTTGAAGGACTCCCGTGATGCTGCGTTTGTACAATTTGCCATTGATGGCTCGATCATCATGACTTCCATGGGGCGAATGGCTTGGATCGTCACGCTATATGACATGCATCAGTCGGGTCATCTAGCAACCTATTGCTGAGCAAGTATGTGACATATGGTTGCGTCTAGGATGGCTCGATCATCATGACTTCCATGGGGCCTTCGAGTCCTGTGTCTGGCCTCGTGTCATCGAGTGCCATTGGCTAACTGGGTGGCGTAGCCCCCGAGTCTTTTGGCTTGATGGAGCGCTCGCAGATGCGCTCTAAGAATACTCCGGGTGGCACTGGGGCACAAGTGGAGCCGATGTTGGCGAGGGTGTCTGCCTCCTTATTGCTCTCGCAGCCGACATGCCACAGCTCGCAGCCGTTGAAGTCTCCCTCAAGTGTGTCGTATAGGTTGTGGTAAGGCGATCATGTTGTCGCTCAGAGCATCACACTCATTCATTGTTTGATTGACCACCAGCTTGGAGTCGCCGTAGATGACAAGCCTCTTTGCGCTGCAGGCTTTTGCCATACGCATCCCGTGGAGTATGGCTTCGTATTCAGCTTCATTGTTGGAGGCGGTGAACTGCATTCTCAGAACATACCTCATCTTGTCACCTTGTGGCGATGTCAGTATGACGCCCACGCCAGCTCCCTCCTTGCGCTTGGACTCATCGAAGTGCATTGTCCATAGATAGAACATGTCTGGCTTGTCGGGGAGCTGGTTTTCCATCTAGTGTACGAGGAAGTCCGGCAGAACTTGCAACTTGATCGTGTCTCGCTTCTCATATGTGATGTCTCGTGGAGATAGTTCGATTCCCCAGAGCGCGACTCGTGCAGTGGCATCGGGATTGTTGAGTATGTTCCCAAGAGGGGCATCATTCACCACTACGATTGGGTGCTCCCAGAAGTAGTGGTGCAGTCGCCTGGTTGTCATGAAGATGTCGTATGCCAGCTTCTGATAGTGAGGGTACCGCTGCTTTGTCGGTGTGAGCACCTTGCTGAGGTAGTAGACTGGGCGTTGTACCCCGTGGACTTTATTTTCTTCGGCTCGTTCCACCACGAGCATAGTGCTAACCACCTGGTTGGTGGCGGAGATGTATAGTAGTAGTGGCTCTTTTTCGCGAGGTGTCACCAACACCGGCGAGATGAACAGTAGACGCTTGAGGTCTTCGAATGCTTCTTGTGCTTTGTCTGTCCACTCGAATTTGTCAGCCTTGTGGAGAAGTTGGTAGAAAGGGAGTGCCTTTTCGCCCATGCGACTGATGAATCGACTGAGCGCCGTGATTCGCCCAGCCAGCTGTTGGACGCCTTTTACGTTCTTCGGCTTCTCCATGGCCAGTATGGCCTTTATTTTCTTTGGGTTGGCCTCGATCCCTCTCACAGAGATGAGATACCCGGGCAACTACCCAGATGGTACGCCGAAGGTGCATTTGTCCGGATTTAGTTTGATCCGATAGCGGTCAAGGTTATTGAAGGTCTCGTGGAGATCATCGAGTAACGAGGCTTCCTCCTTGGTTTTGATGATGATGTCGTCGACGTAGACTTGGATGTTGCGACCAAGTTGGCTCTTGAGGCAGGCCTACATGCACCGTTGGTAGGTGGCTCTTGCGTTTTTCAGCCCAAAGGCCATCATTGTGTAGTAGAAGACACCAAACGGCGTGATGAACACCGTTTTCTCCTAGTGTTCCTCCTTCATTCGAATCTGATGATAGCCTGAGTAGGCGTCGAAAAAGCAGAGATGCTCGCATCCCGCGGTGGAGTCGATTATTTGATCGATCCGTGGCAACGAGAAGTGGTCCTTCGGGCAATGCTTGTTCAGGGAGGTGAAGTCCACGCACATCCGCAATATATCCGTGTCTTTTTTAGGAACAAGCACGTGGTTTATGACCCAGGTGCTTTCCTTGATCTCACGTATGAAATCAGAGTCGAGGAGTCTGTTGAATTCCATAACGACCGCCTTTTCCCTTGGCTCCAATAGTCACCGTATTGTTTGTTTGAATGGCCTTGCTTCAGGATTCACGTTGAGTGCATGCTCGGCGAATTCCCTGGGAACTCCTGGCATGTCCGCTGGACACCAAGCAAAGATTTCCTAGCGCTCATGGAGGAATTCGGCAAGCGCAAGTTCCTATGTGGGACTCAAGTTGTTGGCGATGAGGGCCGTCTTGGTTGGGTCTGTTGGAAGGACCTGGAATTTCTTGGTATGCACCACCATGTCAAAGGATTGGTCGGGTGAGCTTGGCTTACTCGGCGGAGGCAGACTGTTGTCTGTCGACTCCTTCAACTGCGCCAGGTCCTCCTACATGCCGAAAGACTGGGAGATTCTGTTGAATTCCCTATCGCAGTTGTCAGACCTCTCGAAGATTCCATTGACGTTGATAATGCTGTTTGGGCCCAGCATCTTCATCTGCAAGTAGGCGTAGTGTGGTACCGCCATCTCGCGAACGCGACATGCCCGAGGATGCAGTGGTATTGTGAGGGTCAGTCGATGACTTCGAATTCAATGCACTCTCGCCGAAAGTTTAACATCGTGCCGAAGATAACGTCGAGGCTGATCTTACCCAGGGGATATACGCCTTCCCCTGGGACGATTCCATGGAAGGTCATGTCTGAAACTTCCAAACATGTTAGAGGGATTCGCTTTGCACGCAAGGTACTTGCGAACATGAGATTAATGCCGCTTCCGCCGTCCATGAAGATGTGACTCATCTCGAAGCCTCCAATTTGTGCCTCAAGCACTAGGGGACAGTGGCCTAGGCGAGGTACTTGGCGCGGATGATCGCGCTTATCGAAGGTGATGCAGGACTCACTTCCACTGAGGTACTCAGTGGTGGAGGGCGGAGAGTTCATTGCCAGATTGACTTGGCGAGTGATTGCTTTTTTGCACTCGATTTGAGGGGCGTCCTTTTTGGATCATCCCCATGTTCCCCAGTGCTCGAGGGTATGGCTCGCCTCCATGGTTCTAGACTGGCGCAGCTGCAGGTGGTGGTGGCCCGGGTGGTGGTGGAGGTGCTCCATGAGCCACCATGCCTAGTGCAGCTCTGTTGACCTGGTTCATCGCGTCGCGATTCATCTGGGCCAGGCCTTCGTGGAGATTGAGGAACTCACGACAGTCCTTGAAAAGGTGGCTAGACTTTTTCTTGCCGTCATGCTTGTTGATGTAGAAGTGTACGTTGCACGGTCTGGACAGCTTGTCCTGGATAGACGTTCTAGGTGCTTCATCGCGAGTGCGGTGTTGCCACACTTGCCTGATTTTCCCGTTGTCGCGGTATCCGCTATTGCAGTTGTCGTCGCATTTGTCGGCATAGCCAGCCGCGACCATGTCGACCTCCTCGCAGTCCTTGTAACCACGCATTCGACGTTTTCCTCGCTGATCACGTCTGCAGCCGAGGTCGTCATCATCATTGGAGTGGACACGGTTTTTTACCGATTCCTCCCCATCAGCCCACCGATTCGCGATCTCCATTAGGTGGTCGATTATCTTGGGCTTCGAGCTGCCAGCTCCTCCCTAAGCTCTCTA
This sequence comes from Avena insularis, assembly GCA_023614405.1. Taxonomy (NCBI): domain Eukaryota; kingdom Viridiplantae; phylum Streptophyta; class Magnoliopsida; order Poales; family Poaceae; genus Avena; species Avena insularis. The sequence goes on from CM042688.1 coordinate 264,804,514, forward strand.
CAGCACATGCTGCCATTGAACGCGTTGATTGCGCGGTCCTCAGAGATGTCTTCTACAGAATTTTTGATGATGGACCATCTCTAGATGTACGAGCGCAGCGACTCGCTAGTCTTCTGGAAGGAGCCTCTCAATTCTTTGATTGATGCGTGCCTTTTGTAAGTGCCCTTGAAATTTCATACGAAGCTATAGACTAGCTCTTCCCAGCTGCGAATTGATCCGCACGGGAGGTTGTTGAGCCACGCACGAGCGGCGCCTTGCAGCTGTTGCTGGAGGAATTGCATTGCCATGCTTGTGGTTTCGCTGTGGAGCCTGACGGAGGAGATGTGATCCTCTAGCCAGATCTTTGGGTCCTACAGGCCGTCGAATTTCGGGTTCTCTGATGGGAGTTTGAACCCCTTTGGCATTCGCTTCAGTCGAATGGCCCTGCTGAAGCAGCTGGCGCCACAGAGCTCTATCATTGCGCGCATCTTGTCGACCTTGCGCTGCGTGATGTCATCACGCGCGTCGTAGTCATAGTCGTGCCGCCGTGAGCGGCGTCATCGTGATAGGTCGTGGATGTCATCGCTGGAGGATGGCGATGAATAGCGCTTGGCCGGAGCTTTGTTTTTCTTCAGCTCTGGTGTTGGATCCTTGGTGAGGGTAGCTTCGACTAGCCCCAAGCCCGTGATCGTAGATCGGTGCATGGCAACTCACGGATCCCCAGCCGGTGGCTGGTTGTTGAGGAGGTACATGGTGGCCGCTGTTACCGCCGCTTGCGGTGTCTTTGGGAGCACGTTGCCCCACGTATCCACCATCATGGATGAGAAGTTGAGGATTCACGTAGCCTCTTCCCGCTCCTTGTATGTAAGGTGGCCCAGTCGAGAGCACCTCTTGGCGGCCACATGGTCATTTCTCTTGGAGGAGGATCCTCCCATGGAAGAGAACTGAGCCTGCCGAAGGCTCGACTTGTCCGCCGCCTTTCTGTGCGCATCGAGCTGCGCGATTACTTGTTGTTGGCGCTTGTATTCTTCCTTGAGAAGCCAATGATAACCCATCAACATGTCTTGCGATGAGTTTGGGGGCAGGGGATTGCCCCGCAGAGCTTGTTGACAGCAGGCCCACTCGTTGTCATTAAGCTTGATCAGCACGCGTTCTTCAGTGCGCTCATTCGCCATGAGATGCGTGTCTCTTTCTGTCCCATTGTTGGTGGGTGCGCCGTTAGAGGGACCACCGTTCTCGACTAGGATGCCGCCGTTGGATGGACCAGTACCGACGTTGTCGCGATTGCCGCCAGTGTCGCCTGTGTTGATGACGGCGCACATGTAGTGATTGGGGAAGCTCTTGCTTCCGTAGCTTTTAGATCCGGAGCCGTAGGCTCCATCCTCTGTGGCCAGATCACCTAGATCGGATTCGCGACTACTGTCGCTGTCCGTGTTTCCGACTATTGTCGGGGCGTTGAGCTTGCTTAGGGTGCCGATTGGTGGAGGAAACCATGATGCTACAGAAATCGTGGAGACCGTCGGCTGATCAGGGAGGCGAAGCGTACCCAGCTGACCAACAGGGAAACATAAGCTCCCGATCGCCAGGCCGATCCCATTGCCCATCGACTCGAATGCCGGGCGAGAGGCTGGCATGTGGATGGTGAAATTGAAAGCGCCAAAGAGGAGGCGAATCTCCGCTGTTGCAGAGTTGTAGATCGCAGTTGACGGGGCCGAAGAAGCCGTGACATCAACACTCCCGTTTCCCACAGACGGCGCCAATTGACGAGGGTTAAACTCATCAATGCACATTGTTATGGACTTGGGTTTTGGAGAAGGAGGGAGCACTGGAGGCATCAATTGGCTAGAAAACAAGCACACAGGGACGCAAGGTTTACCCAGGTTTAGGACTCGTAGAGGACCCTACTCCTGCTTATCTTCTCTTGGAATTATGGAGGGATTCGAAAGTTACAGGGGGTGCGCAGATGCAATCTGGCGAGGTTGTGGAAACTAAGGTTGTGATTGTCCTCCTCGCCGCCCCTCCTAGCCTTTATATAGATAGGCTAGGTCTCGGGATAGCTTGTCGAGTCGGTTACAAGTTAGGGTTTTTCCCTTTAAACTTTATATCTTTGATGCCATGTGTCGAGAGTAGTCGGAGTCTCCTTAGGTCACCTGAATCCTCGATTGGGCCTTGGTAACGCCGTGGGATTCTACCAGATTGGACCGTATATGCTAAAATCGAGTACCTGTAAGGTATGCCCACGTCAGTACCACTATAGCCAAGCACGATATGTCGAGTTTGCTAGCATCTTATATTATGAATGTGTCCTTAGATTGTGCCCTTTTGTGGACAACAACATCTGATCTTGTGGATCCCACCACAATCTCAGGCAGCTATATTCAGTAGTCAACCCAGGCGCTGCATGGCAGTTCTATATTCTGCCGCATACAAAGGGCATAGACAGAATTTGTGAGTATGAATGTTGAGAATACAAAAAGGGGAAATGTAATTCATATAGGTTAACTACCTAATAGCACAAGGATAATACGAGCTCCATTCTGACACACAGAATGCTTAGAAAATACATGCGAGAGAATCTGAAACTATTAGTGGTAAACAACACACTCACTCATCCGCCTGATCCTATTGACCATCTTGTAGCAGACATATGCATCCCTGGCTGCATACCGACTCGCATCGTAATTCAGGTACCTCCACTCCCATTGCTCGTGCAGGTGCTTCGGGAACTCGACCTTCATGCCGGTGTACTCGCGGTCGATGATGTCGGCAGTGAGTCTAGCAATGCCAGCTTTCCCCATATTGTCATCCAGGTACCTCCACACATGCTGGAGATCGACGTGATTGACGACATGAACAAGGGTATCCTGTTCTAGCTTCGGAGTGTCTTTCTTGATATCGATGCTGGTGAAGTAGATATCCCTCCTGCGCAGGAACTCGCGCAGCTCCAAGAATACCCATTTGGCCCTGCATACGTGGTATAGGAGGAAGTGGTTGCGCATGGACAGCTCCAAAAGTGCCACCCTCTTGTTATCGCCTGTATACTCCAGGTTTAGGAAGACGATCTTGTACTTTTCCATCGGCTCCTATAGCCACCGCTTGTACATTGCAATGACCTTGGACACCTCCGCTGACGCATTGGTGTGGATGACCATCAGCTCGGTGGTGCCATGGGCAGTGATAGTGTACTCGTTGGTGAAGCCACTCCCGTCGCTGAACACGCTGTACTCTACATCCATGGCAGCAGCTAATGTGGTGGCGGTGGCCTAGCATCGGTAGCAGTGGCTGGGACTGGGCGTGGCGGTGGAGAGATCTGTTGTGGTGGTATGGTGTGGCGGTGGCGGTGGTTGCGGCAGCATCGATGGTTCTTGAAGTGGATGCAGCGGCAGCGGAAGGAGTTGGGGATTTTTGCATAGTGTTGTGCTATAGGGACGACATGCGATGCATAAAAGGGGGGTGTGTGTCGTAAATTGCATTTACCATTATTTCGGTCATACCCACTCAGAAGCCCGTTTGACTGGGCGAGCACCGTTGGTTTCCAATCCTAGCGCCTAAATTGGGCGGTCATGCCCTATAGGTGATGGGACGGGTGAGCGACGTGGCTATGGCATGGCGGATACCGGTCACGGAGACCACTGTCCCGTTGCTGCTCTACAGCGGGTGCGTGGTGCTGACACGATGTGACGTGACAGGACAAAAGGAAGTGGATAGCTATTTATGATCATTATGCCCAAGAAATTTAAGGGACATGTAAGCATAGACGGACCTAACATCCCTACACCCCAGATGGCCTCCCAGGCCTGCCGATTGCACAAAGCTTGCAATTTTTTATTTTTTTCTATTTTTTTGTGATTTTGTCTAGAATTTGGCAACTTAAACTCGTTTGCCCAGGCTTCTAGAAGTTTCTAGGCCCACCACTGGTGTAAGCATGCACGATCAAGCAACTTTGCAACACACATGTCGGTAGCAAAGCATCAGGTTTCAACACACCACATAGTTTCAGGGTGTAGAAACAGTAAGAGAATTGAACATTATTAGTGGTCGTGGCAGCACAGTCACGGGTTTGTCAGCTAGAGGTTGCCGATTCCTAGGTAAGGGGACATCATGCCGGTTTTGACATACTCCCTCAGGAATTTTCCATAAGCAGCATGCTTAGCCTTGGTCGCTGACTTGTGTTTACTAGCCGGGCTTTTACCGATGCCAACCGCATGCAGAATCAAGCTTTCAATCCTCAGGTTGACTCCTTTCTTACAGAAAGGGAACCTGAGGTCCCCAAGTCGAGTGCGGAAAGGGATTGTTCCGCTCTTGAGCTTCTTCATGACATGGCGGCTCTTGTTGTCCCTGTCCTCCTTGTCAGAGTCCACCTCACTAGTATTTACCAATAATGTATAAATGCAAACAAAAATGAGAAAAATAATGAATAGATATTCGAACAACCATTCCAAGTTACTTTGAAAACAATAACATATTTATACAGGTTTAGCAGTTCATTATGGCTGTCTCCCTAGCTTGTTCCTAAATTAATATTATTTGTGTTTTTGATGACTTATTAATAACTAAATTATGTGTAATCATTCAGAAGAGACTAAATCTCTGCAGGCACCAGTTTGGATGGTGCATCTAGTCCTTAGGACTAGATTAAGTAGCACATGAACATATTAAGTAGTTCTTTTATAGATTAAAGGGTACATCTACAGCCCAAGCAGAAAATATAAAACATGGATAAATATATGTACCTCTGGGTACACAAGCGGACCGTGTTCGTCGAACTTCACGCCCTCATCGGGATCTCTGAAGTCGTCTGCACCGGCAAGCACATAGTCCCCATAGGGGTCGAACTGCACGGCCTCCTCGCCTTGGGCTGCATGATGCTCCTCTAGATATGCCACAGGAAGCACCACATCGCACGTAGAAGGAGCAACCACCCTGGCGACGATGCCCACAGACTCACCCACACGCACTGGTTTCATGGAGAAGGTTGGTGGCTGTACGGTGAGGATTGTGAGGTTTTTCTAGTTCGAGGAGTGGGAGGAGTGGATGAGTGCGAGTGGAGGACCCGATGAAGACGGCTGGGTTTTTAATGCAGGGACATTTAGGTCTCCTCAAGGGGCCCCGGTAGGCAGCTCCTCGAGCTCCGGCTGACACGTGGAAGGTTCGTGCGGTGGGGGCCTATTGGAAGTGAGATTGCAGGCATGCTACATAAAATGTGATAGTCCATGGATGACCCGTTGTCGTGTAGTGGACTAGTAGCCTTTGCAGACTAGATTAAACGTGACATGACCACTCGTGGAATTATTTAATGTATGGCTCAGTGTTCCTTCTTGTAGGAGTGTTGCTGGGAGAGACATGACCCTAAAAAACCCAACGGATAAAATAGGGGGGCCAGATGGCAAGCGGACTTCCATGTGTTCTCACGATGTAGTGTGAAGGGCACGACATCATGCAGTGATCCGCATTGGATCAGAGAGGATCAATGGTAGGCGCGAATGATCTGCGTGAGAACTGTGTCGACCAATCAGCATGTAGCAAGCAACCTGAGAACATGTTTGGTCTTTTGAGAGAGTTTATGACTAAGAGAGAGGGAAAAACTGAGTGGAATAAAAAAACCAAGGGCAAAACAGACTAAGGGATTCAAATAGAAAATAGAAGCAGATTTAAAGACGGAAAACTCGTGTTTTTTCACAATGGAATACATACTGGCCTACGTCAACTTATCTGCAACTGAAAAAACTATAAAGAATTATGATATTATATAGATATCATGTGAAAATACAAATCATGACGTATCACGAGGTAGCCATGTGGTTTAGGAAAATAACCCATGCAATGACTCAAGGTGATCAGTGTGGTTTAGGAAAAGAACAAATGCAATGATACTACTGGATCAATGTGTCAAACCATGGTGAAAGACACCAAAAACACATAGGAAAGCAGCTTCCTCATTGCATGTTGCACCAGTGTGGCTAAGTTGCATCACAGAATCCACTAGAGTGTGTGTTGTCATGTGGATCCATGTGGTTTTGGGAAAGAACACATGCAATGGCACTAGTGGATCAATGTGGTTTAGGAAAAGAACAAATGCCATGCCACTAGTGGATCAGTGTGTCAAACCATAGTCATAGAGACCAAAAACACATAGGAAAGCAGCTTCCACATTACATGTTGCACCAGTGTGGCAGAAGTTGTATCACTGAATCCACTAGAGTGTTTGTTGTCATGTGGATCAGTGTGGTTTAGGAAAACAACACATGCAATGACTCTAGGTGATCAATGTGGTCTAGGAAAAGAACACATGCAATGACACTAGTGGATCAGTGTGCAAAACCATGGTTATAGAGACCAAAAACACATAGGAAAGAAACTTCCACATTGCATGTTGCACCAGTGTGGCAGAAGTTGCATCACAGAATGCACTTGAGTGTGTGTTGTCATGTGGATTAGTGTGGTTTAGCAAAAGAACACATGCAATGATACTAGTGGATCAGTGTGTCAAACCATGGTCATAAAGACCAAAAATAGATAGGAATGCAGCTTCCACATTGCATGTTGCACTAGTGTGGCAGAAGTTGCATCACAGAATCCACTGGCGTGTGTGTTGTCATGTGGATCCATGTGGTTTTGGGAAAGAACACATGGAATTACACTAGGGGATCAATATGGTTTATGAAAAGAACACATGAAATGACACAAGTGGATCAGTGTGTCAAACCATAGTCACAGAGACCAAAAACACATAGGAAAGTAGCTTCCACATTGCATGTTGCACCGGTGTGGGAGAAGTTGCATCGCAGAATCCACTTGAGTGTGTGTTCTCATGTAGATCAGTGTGGTTTCGGAAAAGAACACATGTAATGGCACTAGGTGATCAGTGTGGTATAGAAAAAGAACACAAGCGATGACACTAGTCGATCAGTGTGTCAAACCGTGGTGATAGAGACCAAAAACAGATAGGAAAGAACCTTCCACATTGCATGTTGAATCAGCATGGAAGAAGTTGCATCACAGAATCCACTGTAGTGTGTGTTGTCATGTGGATCCATGTGGTTTAGGTAAAGAACACATGCAATGACACTAGTGGATCAATGTGTTAAACCTGGGTCACAGAGACCAAAAACACATAGGAAAGCAGCTTCCACATTGCGTGTTGCGCCAGTGTGGCAAAAGTTGCATCACATAATCCACTGGAGTGTGTGTTGGCATGTGTATCGATGTGGTCTAGGAAAATAACACATGCAATGACACTAGTGGATAAGTGTGTCAAACCTTGGTCATAGGGACCAAAAACACATAGAAAATCAGCTTCCATATTGCATGTTGCACCAGTGTGGCAGAAGTTACATCACATAGTCCATGCGATTGTGTGTTGTCATGTGGATCCATGTGGTTTAGAAAAAGAACACATGCAATGACTCTAGGTGATCAGAGTGGTCTAGGAAAAGAACACATGCCATGACACTTGTGGATTAGTGTGTCAAACCATGGTCACAGAGACCAAAAACACATAGGAAAGCATCTTCCACATTGCATGTTGCACTAGTGTGGCAGAAGTTACATCACAGAATCCACTAGAGTGTGTGTTGTCATGTGGATCCATGTGGTCTAGGAAAAGAACACATGCAATTACACTAGCGGATCAGTGTGTCAAACCATGGTGACAAAGACCAAAAACACAAAGGAAAACAGCTTCCACATTGCATGTTACACTAGTATGGCAGACGTTGCACCACAGAATCCATTGGAGTGTGTGTTGTCATGTGGATCCATGTGGTTTAGGAAAAGAACACATGCAATTACACTAGTGGATTAGTGTGTCAAACCTTGGTCATAGAGACCAAAAACACATAGGAAAGCATCTTCCGCATTCCATGTTGCACTAGTGTGGCAGAAGTTGCATCACATAATCCACTTGACTCTATGCTATCATGTGGATCCGTGTGGTTTAGGAAAAGAACACATGCAATGACTAGGTGATTAGAGTGGTCTAGGAAAATAACACATGCCATGACACTAGTGGATAAGTGTGTCAAACCATGGTCAGAGAGACCAAAAACACACAGGAAAGCAGCTTCCACATTGCATGTTGCAGCAGTGTGGGAGAAGTTGCATCACAGAATCCACTACAGTGTGTGTTGTAATGTGGAGCAATGTGGTATGGGAAAAGAACACATGCAATGACACTAGTGTATCAGTGTGTCAAACCTTGGCCACAAAGACCAAAAACACATAGGAAAGCAGCTTCCACATTGTATGATGCACCAATGTGGCAGAAGTTGCATCACAGAATCCACTTGAGTTTGTGTGTTGTCATGTGGATCCGTGTGGTTTAGGAAAATAATACATGCAGTGACACTAGTGGATTAGTATGTCAAACCTTGGTCACAGATACCAAAAAACACATAGGAAAGCAACTTCCACATTGCATGTTGCACTAGTGTGGCAGAAGTTGCATCACAGAATCCACTAGAGTGTGTGTTGTCATGTGGATAATTTGGTCTTGGAAAATAACACGTGTAATGACACTAGTGGATCAGTGTGTCAAACCTTGGTCACAGAGACCAAAAACACATAGGAAAGTAGCTTACACATTGCATGTTGCACCAGTGTGGCAGAAGTTGCATCACAGAATCCACTAGAGTGTGTGTTGTCATGTGGATCCATGTGGTTTAGGAAAAGAACACATTCAATGACTCTAGGTGATCAGTGTGGTTTAGGAAAATAAAACATGCCATGACACTAGTGGATCAGTGTGTCAAACCATGGTCATAGAGAACAAAAACACATAGGAAAGCGGCTTCCACATTGCATGTTGCACCAGTGTGGCAGAAGTTGCATCATAGAATCCACTAGAGTGTGTGTTGTCATGTGGATCAATGTGGTCTAAGAAAAGAACACATGCAATGACACTAGTGGATCAGTGTGTCAAACCTTGGCCACAGAGACCAAAACCACATAGGAAAGTAGCTTTCGCCTTGCATGTTGCACCAGTGTGGCAGAAGTTGCATCATAGAATCCACTAGAGTTTGTGTTGTCATGTGGATCCATGTGGTTTCGGAAAATAACACATGCAATGACTCTAGGTGATCAGAGTGCTCTAGGAAAAAACACATTCCATGACACTAGTGGATTAGTGTGTCAAACCATGGTCACGGAGACCAAAAACATATAGGAAAGTAGCTTCCACATTGCATATTGTACCAGTGTGGTAGAAGTTGCATCGCAGAATCCACTGGAGTGTGTGTTGTCATGTGAATCCATGTAGTTTTGGGAAAGAACACATGTAATGAAACTAGTGGATCAATGTGCTTTATGAAAAGAACATGAAATGACACTAGTGGATCAGTGTGTCAAACCATAGTCATAGACACCAAAAACACATAGGAAAGCATCTTCCAGATTGCATGTTGCACCAGTGTGGCAGAAGTTGCATCACAGAATCCTCTGGAGTGTGTGTTGTCATGTGGATCAATGTGGTTTAGGAAAAGAACACATGCAATGCCAATAGGTGATCCTTGTGTTTTAGGAAATAAACACATGTAATGACACTAGTGGATCAATGTGTCAAACCATGGTCACAGAGACCATAAACAGATAGGGAAGCAGCTTCCACATTGCATGTTGAACCAGTGTGGCAGCAGTTGCATCACAGAATCCACTAGAGTGTGTGTTGTCATGTGGATCCATGTGGTTTTGGGAAAGAACACATGCAATAACAGTAGTGGATCAACGTGGTTTATGAAAAAACACATGAAATGACACTAGTGGATCAATGTGTCAAACCATAATAATAGAGACCAAAATCACATAGGAATGCAGCTTCCACATTACATGTTGAACCAGTGTGCAGAAGTTGCATCACAAAATCCATTGGAGTGTGTGTTGTCATATGGATCCATGTGGTTTTGGGAAAGAACACATGCAATGACACTAGTGGATCAATGTGGTTTATGAAAAGAAAACATGTAATGACACTAGTGGACCAGTGTGTCAAACCATGGTCAGAGAGACCAAAAGACATAGGAAATCAGCTTCCATATTGCATGTTGCACCAATTTGGAAGAGGTTGCATCACATAATCCACTGGAGTGTGTAATTTCATGTGGATGAATGTGGTTTAGGAAAAGAACACATGCAATGGCACTAGGTCACTAGTGTGGTTTAGGAAAAGAATACATGCAATGGCACTAGTGGATCAGTGTGTTAAACCATGGTGATAGAGACCAAAAACACATAGGAAAGCAGCTTCCACATTGCATGTTGTACCAGTGTTGTAGAAGTTGCATCACAGAATCCACTAGAGTGTGTGTTGTCATGTGGATCAATGTAGTCTAGGAAAAGAACACATGCAATGACACTAGTGGATTAATGTGTCAAACCTTGGTCAAAGAGACCAAAAACACATAGGAAAGCAGCTTCCACATTGCGTGTTGCACTAGTGTGGAAGAAGTTGCATCACAGAATCCACTTGAGTGTGTGTTGTCATGTGGATCCATGTGGTTTAGAGAAAGAACACACGCAATGAAACTAGTGTATCAATGTGGTTAAATGACACTAGTGGATCAATGTGTCAAACCATAGTCATAGAGACCAAAAACACATAGAAAAGTAGCTTCCACATTGCATGTTGCACCAGTGTGGCAGAAGTTGCATCACAGAATCCACTGGAGTGTGTGTTGTCATGTGGATCCATGTGGTTTAGTCAAAAAACACATGCAATGGTGTTGGGCCGCGCAGAGAAAACAAAACTTTTTCCTACGCGGTGAACCCAAGATCTAGCTGAGGTAGAAGGCCACGAGAATTACCACTAGACGCGCGGTTGCGGAATCGATGAAGCACGTCGCTTGATGCAGTGCAGTCCTCACGATCCGTTCTGATCCACGATCGTCGAAGTGCTGAACGTATAACACCTCCGCTAGTATCCACACGTACGAGGAGGAGCGCCATGATGGACTCAGGGTCCCACGGGCGGCGACAGGACTGGACTGGAGCTAGGGTTTCCAACACATGGAGTGACCTAACCGTGTGCTCTAAGCACCTGCGCCCCAGCTTATATAGGGAGTGAAAGTGGGCTCCACTCACTTGTGGCCCATTCACTAAAAGGCCTATATTAGTCACTGTGAGTCCAACTCACTGACTCTGTCCATTTCCTTTTGGGGTCCAACCCAAATATGCTCCTGCTCTTAAGTGTGTGACCCGACAGGCTCATGGTGATCCAGACACGATCCGAGTCTCACTCATGACCGATTAGTTGGTAGCAGCTGCTAGCAGAACGTGGCAACTCCCAAGTACCAAAGAAGTCGGACGCCCTTTCACAACTCTTTGCAAAAGGTGTCTTGGTCATCTTGCCGAGTAGGCAGGATTCACATGTCTCGAATGACTCCAAGTCGAACGAAGTTAGGAGTCCATCATCATGGAGCTTCTTCATGCGTTTCCAACTTATGTGACCAAGCCGACAATGCCAAAAGTAATTCATATTCAGATCATTTGGTTTCAACCTTTTCACATTTATATTATAGACAGATTCACTATCAAGATTCAAAATAAATAACCCGTCCTGGACGGGTGCAAAGCCGTGAAACATATCATTCAAATATAAAGAACAACCATTATTCTTAATATTCGACTCATAGCCTTGTCTCATCAAACGTGAGGCAGAAATAATGTTTCGACTAAGCACTGGAACATAATAACAATTATTCAGCTCCATTAAGAATCCGGAAGGTAAATGAAGTTGCATCGTGCCGACTTCCAACGCAGTGACTCTCGCTTTGTTGCCGACTCGAATGTCAACCTCACCTCTCACCACGCTCCTAGTTCTTACTAGTCCCTGCAACGAGTTGCAGATGCGAATAACTGATCCGGTATCATATACCCAAGAACTACCAGATGCATCGGCAAGATAAATGTCTATAACATTGCAAACAAGCGTACCTGAGCCGGAAGTCACACCTCCACTCTTGGCTTTATCAGCCAGATACTTGCTGCAATTCCTCTTCTAGTGGCCATCTGCCTTGCAGTAGAAGCAAGTGAATCCGGCTGCAGGAGATGGCTTAGTCCCTGAGGAAGCGCTTTGGACCGGGTCCTCAGCCTTACCTCCTGACTTAGCCTTCTTCTTCTTAGTCCAAGAACTCTTCTTGAACTTAGACTTATTCTGTACCATCAACACTTGACTGTAAACTTTCTTGAGATCCGCCTCAGCCTGCTTGAGCATCCCATGTAATTCAGTGAGCTTCTTATCCATACCATGCATGTGGTAGTTCGATATGAACTGACCATACGCACTAGGAAGAGAGTTCAGAATTATGTCCATAGCGAACTCTTCGCTAATGGGGTAGCCCAGCCTTTCCAGAGACTGCATGTAACCAACCATCTTGATCACATGCGGACTCAGTGGATCACCATCCTTAAGCTTGCAGCTCAACAAGGCCTGAGAGACTTGATACTTCTCGCCTTTATGAAGCTGAACATACTTTTGAGGCTTTCGATCATATCGTAGGCCTCAACATTCTTGAACTGCTGCTGCAAGTCCGGTTCCATGTGAGCAAGCATAAGACAAATAATCTCCGTGGATTCATCACAAATCTGACGGTAGGCATTGGTGGCTGCGACAGTCGCATTCTCATTCGGCTCATCTGGAAGTGGGTTGTCTAGGACATGATCCCTCTTTTCTTGCTTGAGAACAATTCTCAGATTACAATACCAGTTGGTGAAGTTAGTTCCATTTAGCTTATCTTTCTCTAAGATGGTTCTCAAAGCAGAACTGGAAATCTGAGGGAGACTGCTAGGTGCCATTGATCTATAACAGAAAAATATGCAAATCACTTAAGGCATGCATCCATAAAAGAGCAAGCATATTAAACACATTAATCCTTATGCTCCCACTAGAACCAACACCCCTCCGATGGTTACTTAGTGATTCAGGACCCTAAATAAGCAAGTAGACTAGTGAGCTTTAGCATCACCGCTAGCTGTCAAGTGATCTAGGTAGACAACTCCTTATCAATCGTATCTCATATGACTCCTGTTGGATGGGTGGAATCACATGCCCCGGCTCCCATCCGACTTTTCCCCGAGTCCCACAACCGTTGTGATAGACCCGTCTAGATTACCGAGTGCTTCCAGTGTAAGAGTCCGACTCGAACCCACCTAGTCAGAAAGAATAGATAGTACCTCAATTTTATGAGGCTACTACCAAAAATGTCTGACTTGTGATGGTGCAAAGACCTTTGGGAAACCGACTAGACCTTCTTTGAGGGATTACTTTCTACCAACTATCTAATAGAGGTAAAATAGAGACATAACGATAACAGAAAATAAAGCAATTATAATGTGAAATGGTATGGCTCTCTTCATTGCCATCTCCATCTCCACAAAGCTTGTAATTCGACTCGTGTCAACTCTTGTCACGTGCCGCCTTACACCATGTAGCCGACTTGTACATCGACTTGCATGCCATCCGGGTTCTCCAAACAGCTACACTAGCTTGTAAAGTAAATTACATAGAGAATCCGACACGCAGGTCGTTATACAATAAAATGATAGCACCTAGGCTCCAGCCGGCTGACAAAAACCGTGATACGCAGATCACGTATGGATTACACACATCACATGCACATAAGCCATACCATTCACAACATCATCCTGCAAAAAGAAGTTATGCATAGATACGATATCTACCGGCGTTGTGAAAACTCGCAACGACATCTAAAGCGCTACGACAGGGCGAAGCCGGCGGTCCCAAATTTTTCCGAGAAACACAGATCTCGTCTGCATTCCGGACATGGATTTCATCATCGGATAAAACAATTTTACCCAAATCCGATCTGGACTCCGATTCGACCAAACTCTTTGATCTTCGATCACCGCATCGGGGTTTACGTGTCACAGTCTACCCCGATGGAGGAAGCCGACCGGTAGGGGTATGTCGTTCCACGACCTTAGCAGTTAGATCATGGAAACCAGGTCATCCATTCCCCTAAGTATAGTTGATCCAATCAACTTTGTACAAAACCAATCTATATCATAGATCGACCACCAAAACCGCAATTAGATCCAATCTAACGCCAACCGCATATCACATATGCACAATCTCGAGCCTAAAACCAGAAGCCAAGGCTCTGATACCACTGTTGGGCTGCGCAGAGAAAAACAAAACTTTTTCCTACGTGGTGAACCCAAGATCTAGCTGAGGTAGAAGGCCATGAGAATTACCACTAGACGCGCGGTTGCGGAATCGGTGAAGCACGTTGCTTGATGTAGTGCAGTCCTCACGATCCGTTCCGATCCACGATCGTCGAAGTGCTGAACATACAACACCTCCGCCAGTATTCACACATACGAGGAGGAGCGCCGGTGATGGACTGCTAGGTCCGGTAGGCGGCGACAGGACAGGACAGGACTGGACTAGAGCTAGGGTTTCCAACACATGGAGTGACCTAACCGTGTGCTCTAAGCACCTGCGCCCCAGCTTATATAGGGAGTGAAAGTGGGCTCCACTCACTTGTGGCCCATTCACTAAAAGGCCTATATTAGTCACTGCGAGTCCAACTCACTGACTCTGTCCATTTCCTTTTTGGGTCCAACCCAAATATGCTCCCGCTCTTAAGTATGTGACCCGACAGGCTCATGGTGACCCGGACACGATCCGAGTCTCACTCGTGACCGATCAGTTGCTAGCAGCTCCTAGCAGAACGTGCCAACTCCCAAGTACCAAAGAGTCATGACGACATACCTTCCAATGCGACTTTCGTCTGAGTCCCTTTTGCCTCACGATATACCTTGTCGAACTATAGGCGAATAATCGTCATCCCTTAATTAGTTCGACTCTCTTTCTCGATCCGAGATAAGTTATTCATCCGACTAACTCTTAGTCGGTCGGCTCGGTTAACACTTAACCGAGTCACGCATGGCCATGCTTTCCGAATCATATCTTCCGAGACGGCCTAGAGAATATCTCTCCAAACGAAGGAGCAAAATCCCATCTCGGTTATTCACATCACGCAGCTTGATTCTCAGTCGACCCGAACTCTGCCTTTATGACTGCCCAGTGACAGAACAACGTTTGATAGAACCTAAGTCGGTGATCCTCAACTCGGATTGTGCAATAACCTCAGGTCTAAGGATTACATTGATTGAGATATACAAGTGACGACTTATTCGTTGTATCTCAATATGGGTCAGTCCGACTCGCTAAACTCTTTAGCCGAATCCGTGTAAGTTGGAATAGCATCTCTATGCCCATGACAAGTGGAACCGAGTCATCAGCTGACTTTCACATTA
Source organism: Avena insularis (assembly GCA_023614405.1). Taxonomy (NCBI): domain Eukaryota; kingdom Viridiplantae; phylum Streptophyta; class Magnoliopsida; order Poales; family Poaceae; genus Avena; species Avena insularis. The sequence goes on from CM042688.1 coordinate 264,819,766, forward strand.
GTCTAAGTTGTGTGTCCAGCACAACCTCAACGACCAAGGACAGTCAGTATAAACAACATGAATATATAGTTCCACAATTGAATCACATATTCAATGATATATATCAATAGTTCATACATGGAAAATAATTTTATGAATACATTGGAAATAACATCATACATGATTGCCTCTAGGGCATATTCCCAATAGTCTCCCACTTGCACTAGAGTCAATCATTCGACATCACATGTCTAGGCATCTAATGCCCATGGCTCTCAGGTGCGCCTCATGTTTCGGCTGTGGAAGTGGCTTTGTCAATGGATCCGCAATGTTTGCATCCGTGTGTACCTTGCGTAACTTGATATCACCTTGATCCACGAACTGGCGAATAAGGTGGTACCACATGAGTATATGTTTGTTCTTTTGGTGTTGCCTAGGTTCCTTGGCTTGTGCAATAGCACCATTGTTGTCACAATACACGTCTAACGGATTGGACGAGCCCTGAACCACACCAAGATCCATGAGAAAATTCCTCATCCAAACGGCTTCCTTTGCCGCCTCCGAGGCAGCAATATACTCAGCCTCTGTCGTAGACGCAGACACCGTCTCTTGCTTGGAACTCTTCCAGCTCACAGCCCCTCCGTTTATTACAAACACATATCCGGATTGCGAACGAGAATCATCCGAGTCAGTGAGATAACTCGCATCCGTGTAACCCCTTACACTGAGTTCACCCTCACCTCCATAAACCAGGAACATATCCTTAGTCCTTCTCAAGTACTTGAGGATATTTTTAGCTGCTGCCTAATGGATTTCTCCAGGGTCAGCCTGGTACCTGATCACAACACTTAGAGCATAGGAAACATCTGGCCTAGTACAAATCATAGCGTACATGATGGATCCGACGGAAAAAGCATACATAATCGCACTCATCTGACTTCGCTCATCAGTTGTCGAAGGACACTGAGTCTTGCTTAGTTTGATGCCATGGGACATTGGTAAGAACCCCTTCTTAGACGATTCCATGTTCAACTTCTTCAACACTTTGTCCAAATATGTACTTTGACTCAATCCAATGAGCCGCTTTGATCTATCTCTATAGATCCGGATTCCTAGTATGTAAGTCGCCTCACCCAAGTCTTTCATCGAAAAATTCTTTTCCAATGATTCCTTGGTCTCTTGCAAGATCTGGACATCACCAATCAGTAATATGTCATCCACATATAAGATCATAAAGTTTACTTTGCTCCCACTAAACTTCTTGTATAAACAAGAGTCATGATCACTCTTGATGAAGCCAAACGATTTGACTACCTCATCAAAGTGAATGTTCCAACTCCGAGATGCTTGCTTCAACCTATAAATGGATTTCTGAAGTTTGCATACCTTGTTCGCATTAGCCGGATCGACAAAACCCTCGGGTTGTATCATATACACGTCCTCGGTTAAATTTCCATTGAGGAAGGCCGTCTTGACATCCATCTGCCATATCTCATAGTCGAAATAGGCTGCTATAGCTAACATTATCCGAACTGATTTAAGCGTCGCCACGGGAGAGAAAGTATCATCGTAGTCAACTCCTTGAACTTGTCGGAACCCCTTCGGGACAAGTCATGCCTTATAGATCGAAACATTTCCATCCATATCAGTTTTCTTCTTAAAGACCCATTTGCACTCGACGGGTCTTGCACCATCTGGCAGATCAACCAAGTTCCAAACTTTATTTTCATCCATGGACTTTATCTCGGATCTCATGGCTCCAAGCCATGACTCAGAATCAGAACCCACCATCGCTTCTGAATAAGTTGCCAGCTCATCACTGTCTAACAGTAACACATCACGAACACTTCGCAATCTGGCCGATCTTCGCAGTGTCGGTGCTGTTTCCGACTCGGGTACCACGACCGGCTCAACCTCCAAGGCTTTTGCCGACTCGCTACTGGCCGGTAGCTCTCGAATTTCTTCGAGCTGCACCATGCTCCCACTAACTCCCCGACTAAGAAACTCTTTCTCAAGGAAGACACCATTCTGAGCGACAAACACTTTGCCCTCTTCTCGGTTGTAGAAGTAGTAACCCAAGGTTTCCCTCGGATACCCCATGAAAATACACTTATCCGACTTAGCTGCAAGCTTGTCCGACTGCAGTCGCTTGACAAAAGCTTCACAACCCCAAATCTTAAGAAAAGATAAAATCGGCTTCTTGCCAGTCCACATCTCATGTGGTGTCTTCTCTACCGACTTTGATGGTACTCTGTTTAGTGTGAATGCTGCAGTTTCTAGACAATAACCCCAAAATGATAAAGGTAGATCTGTCCGACTCATCATTGATCGTACCATGTCCAACAAGGTCCGATTTCTCCTTTCCGACACACTATTTCTCTGCGGCGTTCCTGGAGGAGTGAGCTGGGGAACTATTCCACAACTCTTCAGATGGTCAACAAACCCATGGCTCATGTACTCGCCTCCTCGGTCCGACCGAAGAAACTTTATTTTCTTGCCGAGTTGATTCTGTACCTCATTCTAGAATTCCTTGAACTTTTCAAAGGCACCCGACTTATGTTTCATCAAGTAGATATATCCATACCTACTCAAATCATCAATGAATGTAATGAAGTACTCATAACCACCTCTGGCTGTCGTGCTCATCGGGCCACATACATCACTATGTACTAGTCCCAATAAGTCGGACGCCCTTTCACAACTCTTTGCAAAAGGTGTCTTGGTCATCTTGCCGAGTAGGCAGGATTCACATGTCTCGAATGACTCCAAGTCGAACGAAGTTAGGAGTCCATCATCATGGAGCTTCTTCATGCGTTTCCAACTTATGTGACCAAGCCGATAATGCCAAAAGTAATTCATATTCAGATCATTTGGTTTCAAACTTTTCACATTTATATTATAGACAGATTCACTATCAAGATTCAAAATAAATAACCCGTCCTGGACGGGTGCAAAGCCGTGAAACATATCATTCAAATATAAAGAACAACCATTATTCTTAATATTCGACTCATAGCCTTGTCTCATCAAACGTGAGGCATAAATAATGTTTTGACTAAGCACTGGAACATAATAACAATTATTCATCTCCATTAAGAATCCGGAGGGTAAATGAAGTTGCATCGTGCCGACTTCCAACGAAGTGACCCTCGGTTTGTTGATGACTCGAATGTCAACCTCACCTCTCACCACGCTCCTAGTTCTTACTAGTCCCTGCAACGAGTTGCAGATGTGAATAACTGATCCGGTATCATATACCCAAGAACTACCAGGTGCATCAGCAAGATAAATGTCTATAACATTGCAAACAAGCGTACCTGAGCCGGAAGTCACACCTCCACTCTTGGCTTTATCAGCTAGATACTTGCTGCAATTCCTCTTCTAGTGGCCATCCGCCTTGCAGTAGAAGCAAGTGGATCCGGCTGCAGGAGATGGCTTAGTCCCTGAGGAAGCGCTTTGGACCGGGTCCTCAGCCTGACCTACTGACTAAGCCTTCTTCTTCTTAGTCCAAGAACTCTTCTTGAACTTAGCCTTATTCTGTACCATCAACACTTGACTGTCACCTTTCTTGAGATCCGCCTCAGCCTACTTGAGCATCCCATGTAATTCAGTGAGCTTCTTATCCATACCATGCATGTGGTAGTTCGATATGAACTGACCATACGCACTAGGAAGAGAGTTCAGAATTATGTCCATAGCGAACTCTTCGCTAATGGGGTAGCCCAGCCTTTCCAGAGACTGCATGTAACCAACCATCTTGATCACATGCGGACTCAGTGGATCACCATCCTTAAGCTTGCAGCTCAACAAGGCCTGAGAGACTTGATACTTCTCAGTCTTTGCCTAAGCCTGGAACATACTTTTGAGGCTTTCGATCATATCGTAGGCCTCAACATTCTTGAACTGCTGCTGCAAGTCCAGTTCCATGTGAGCAAGCATAAGACAACTAATCTCCGTGGATTCATCACAAATCCAACGGTAGGCATTGGTGGTATGACGATGTCGATTCTCATTCGGCTCATCTGGAAGTGGGTTGTCTAGGACATGATCCCTCTTTTCTTGCTTGAGAACAATTCTCAGATTACAATACCAGTTGGTGAAGTTAGTTCCATTTAGCTTATATTTCTCTAAGATGGTTCTCAAAGCAAAACTAGAAATATGAGGGAGACTGCTAGGTGCCATTGATCTATAACAGAAAAATATGCAAACCACTTAAGGCATGTAGCCATAAAAGAGCAAGCATATTAAACACATTAATACTTATGCTCCCACTAGAACCAACACCCCTCCGATGGTTACTTAGTGATTCAGGACCCTAAATAAGCAAGTAGACTAGTGAGCTTTAGCATCACCGCTAGCCATCAAGTGATCTAGGTAGACAACTCCTTGTCAATCGTATCTCATACGACTCCTGTTGGATGGGTGGAATCACATGCCCCGGCCCCCATCCGACTTTTCCCCGAGTCCCACAACCGTTGTGATAGACCCATCTAGATTACTGAGTGCTTCCACTGTAAGAGTCTGACCCGAACCCACCTAGTCAGAAAGAATTGATAGTACCTCAATTTTATGAGCCTACTACCAAAAATGTCTGACTTGTGATGGTGCAGCACTGGCGGGGAAACCGACTAGACCTTCTTTGAGGGATTACTTTCTACCAACTATCTAATAGAGGTAAAATAGAGACATAACAATAACAGAAAATAAAGCAATTATAATGTGAAATGGTGTGGCACTCTTCATTGCGATCTCCATCTCCACAAAGCTTGTAATTCGACTCGTGTCAACTCTTGTCACGTGCCGCCTTACACCATGTAGCCGACTTGTACATCGACTTGCATGCCATCCGGGTTCTCCAAATAGCTACACTAGCTTGTAAAGTAAATTACATAGAGAATCCGACACGCAGGTCGTTACACAATAAAATGACAGCACCTAGGCTCTAGCCGGCTGACAAAAACCATGATACGCAGATCACGTATGGATTACACACATCACATGCACATAAGCCATACCATTCACAACATCATCCTGCAAAAAGAAGTTATGCATAGATACAATATCTACCGGCGTTGTGAAAACTCGCAACGACATCTAAGGCGCTACGACAGGGCGAAGCCGGCGATCCCCAATTTTTCCCAGAAACGCAGATCTCGTCTGCATTCCGGACATGGATTTCATCATCGGATAAAACAATTTTACCCAAATCTGATCCGGACTCCGATTCGACCAAACTCTTTGATCTTCGATCACCGCATCGGGGTTTACGTGTCACAGTCTACCCCGATGGCGAAAGCCGACCGGTAGGGGTATGTCGTTCCACGACCTTAGCAGTTAGATCATGGAAACCAGGTCATCCACTCCCCTGAGTACAGTTGATCCAATCAACTTTGTACAAAACCGATCTATCTCATAGATCGACCACCAAAACTGCAATTAGATCCAATCTAACGCCAACCTCATATCACATATGCATAATCTCGAGCCTAAAACCAGAAGCCAAGGCTCTGATACCACTGTTGGGCTGCGCAGAGAAAAACAAAACTTTTTCCTACGTGGTGAACCCAAGATTTAGCTGAGGTAGAAGGCCACGAGAATTACCACTAGACGCGCGGTTGCGGAATCGGGGAAGCACGTTGCTTGATGTAGTGCAGTCCTCACGATCCGTTCCGATCCACGATCGTCAAAGTGCTGAACGTACAACACCTCCGCCAGTATTCACACATACGAGGAGGAGCGCCGGCGATGGACTGCTAGGTCCGGTGCGGCGACATGATAGGACTGGACTGGACTAGAGCTAGGGTTTCCAACACATGGAGTGACCTAACCGTGTGCTCTTAGCACCTGCGCCCCAGCTTATATAGGGAGTGAAAGTGGGCTCCACTCACTTGTGGCCCATTCACTAAAAGGCCTATATTAGTCACTGCGAGTCCAACTCACTGACTCTGTCCATTTCCTTTTTGGGTCCAACCCAAATATGCTCCCGCTCTTAAGTGTGTGACCCGACAGGCTCATGGTGACCCGGACACAATCCGAGTCTCACTCGTGACCGATCAGTTGCTAGCAGCTCCTAGCAGAACGTGCCAACTCCCAAGTACCAAAGAGTCATGACGACATACCTTCCAATGCGACTTTCGTCTGAGTCCCTTTTGCCTCATGATATACCTTGTCGAACTATAGGCGAATAATCGTCATCCCTTAAATAGTTCGACTCTCTTTCTCGATCCGAGATAAGTGATTCATCCGACTAACTCTTAGTCGGTCGCCTTGGTTAACACTTAACCGAGTCACGCATGGCCATGCTTTCCGAATCATATATTCCGAGAGGGCCCAGAGAATATCTCTCCAAACGAAGGGGCAAAATCCCATCTCGGTTATTCAGATCACGCAGCCTGATTCTCAGTCGACCCGAACTCCGCCTTTATGACTGCCCAGTGATGGAACAACGTTTGATAGAACCTAAGTCGGTGATCCTCAACTCGGATTGTGCAATAACCTCAGGTCTAAGGATTACACTGATTGAGATATACAAGTGACGACTTATTCGTTGTATCTCAATATGGGTCAGCCCGACTCGCTAAACTCTTTAGCCGAATCCGTGTAAGTCGGAATAGCATCTCTATGCCCATGACAAGTGGAACCGAGTCATCAGCCGACTATCACATTAGTCTAAGTTGTGTGTCTAGCACAACCTCAACGACCAAGGACAATCAGTATAAACAACATGAATATATAGTTCCACAATCGAATCACATATTCAATGATATATATCAGTAGTTCATACATGGACAATAACTTTATGAATACATTGGAAATAACATCATACATGATTGCCTCTAGGGCATATTTCCAACAAATGGCACTAGGTGATTAGTGTGGTTTTGGAAAAGAACACATGCAATGACACTAGTGGATCGGTGTGTCAAATCATGGTGACGGATATCAAAAACACATAGGAAAGAAGCTTCCACATTGCATGTTGCACCAGTGTGACAGAAGTTGCATCACAGAATCTACTAGACTATGTGTTGTCATGTGGATCCATGCGGTTTAGGAAAAGAATACATGCGATGACTCTAGGTGATCAATGTGGTCTAGGAAAAGAACACATGTAAGTTCACTACTGGATCAGTGTGTCAAACCTTGGTCACAAATACCAAAAACACATAGGAAAGGAGCTTCCATATTGCATGTTGCACCAGTGTGTCAGAGGTTACATCACAGAATCCACTAGAGTGTGTGTTGTTATTTGGAGCAATGTGGATTAGAAAAGGAACACATGCAATGGCACTAGGTGATCAGTGTGGTTTAGGAAAAGCACACATGCAATGAAACTAGGTGTTCAATGTGGTTTTGGAAAAGAACACATGCAAGAACACTTATTTTTTGTCCCAGTTGTTATAGTCCGTTCGATCAGGGAGCCTCCAATGGTGGCCCTTAGATCACGTCTTCTAGAAGGCCCACCCCCGTGAAGAACTTGTTATCTAAGCCGATTGTTGCAGACCGTTTGACTGGGGCACGTGGACGATTAAGATGATTCTTCGTAAGGGATGATCTGTGAGTAGGCTGTTATGCGACATGATTATCCACACTTACTTTTCACTTATATTATTATTTCCACTCCCTATAGCCTTCTAGTAATATCATAGATCTCGTGAGTGAGAAGGTTTCCTCCACAGCCCCCTCCTCCACCACACGCCACTGTGCCCGATACACGCCACTGGCTTTCGTGCGCCATGCCCGGATGACAGCCGCTGATTTTTGGGTCGCTACCTTCATGGTAAGAAATCGATTTACAAGCGTTTGAATTTACCTTACATATTCCTGCTATTCGCTGATCTAACTGTGGATCTTTTATCCGATTTGTCGACGAGCTTCATATGTGGGAGTTGCCGAAGGAGGAGTGCAAGCTGCTGCATCCCAAGAATCTAGAGATCATCGCGCGCAAAATCGCATCGACGTTCACGCTCGTGTGCTCCCACCCAGGATGGTTTTGCCGTTACTCCTACTATGAGCTACCGCTCCAGTAGCTCGTGTGCCGCTGCACGGAGCGGGGCTGCAACTACACTGGCCCACCAACAGAGCTCGTGATCCACCTTGTAGAGGATCACTTGATCGAAGTGATTAGGATATCGTATGGCCACACCCAACTTCACCAAGAGCAGGTGCGTTCCCTGACTTGGCACGCCACCGGCTAAGTTTCCTAGGGGAGGATGGCTCTGTTTTCGTCCTGACCATCACCACCAGCATTCCGGGAACCAGAGCTAGGCTCATCTTCGTGTGTGCGGTATGCGTCAGGTCGGTCTCGAGCTCCTGGCCCCTGTACATGGTGCGCATGTGGGCGAACGCCTAGCCGTCGTCATCCGATAGCATGCTTGTGCTAGCCGAGGCGCCGAGCTACCCGACGGCACGGGAGGTGGAGTATGTGGACCTGAGGTCGGTCCTATGTGTGCCATCTCAGTAACTTCTCGGTGCTGGACCGTACAGGCTGATGCATTTGTACATTTGTATCGAGAAGACCGATAGGGAGCTGTAGTACTTATGTTGTCGTTAAGTGTAAGACTTAAGCGATGCTTCTCTAGTGTGGAAGGCATACTTGTTGTGAGAATGTATCCCAGTTGCAGTTTTTATACTCCTTAATAATTAGACAAGTTTACTTATCCAACGGATAATAATAAGTCACATCAACTTGTTGTAGTCACGTTGCAAAGCCTGCTTCCTCTGGACAGACTGGCAATACCGCGTGCTCCTGCCTGTCAGTGTTATGTGTTTCGTGGGCCCACCTGCCAGTGTTATGTCCCCTTTACTTCTCTTCCTTCCCCTCGAAGCCACTATCCCCACTTCTCTTCCATCCTGCCACTACCTTCTGATGGTTGTAATCTGACTTCGTTGGTTTGTTTACATGTAATCTGTGTGGATCCTGCACCATTCAAATGGCACAAACACAATTTCTAAAGTGGAAGCACTTACACCCTTTTGTTGCACTAAACGCAACTATCCATATTTATCAATATAGCTCGCCAAACCCATTACAACAATTGTACTCGCACTAAACACACTCGAAATTGCAACCAGCCTAATCAACATCTAAACCCATATCCCAACACTATCATCGGAGTCCACCTTGATTGGTGACCCCGTGAGGCCCTTCCCAGCGACATCCACTCCCGCCCGTGGCTTGCCCTTGGCCAAGGAGGCAACAATGGCATTCTGCATTGCTTCGTCCCTGTCATCCTCCATGTCGGAATCGATAATGACGAAGGGGACAGGGGTGGCATGGACCAAGCCCTATCGCACCTGGCGGCACCTGCTCGATCTCGACACCGCAACACTCCTTCTACAGATAGGAGGGGCCGAGCTCGGACATTTAGCGCAGCCGTTTTGCTCAAGAAACCATGGCCATTTGATACTGCAGCGGTAGGATCTTGGGGTGGATCCGCCACGGCGACCCCGACCGCGAGCGGTGGAGCGGATGGATCTACTAGCGCGAGCCATGACAAGTTCTGAGGGAGTAAGAGTGTGGGCTAGGCGTGTCTGGTTCTTGAGCAACGCCTCCTAGCGATATGTACGCGGCCAAGGTGCCAAAAATTTCAGCCAATGCGCACGAGAGGGCCTTTGAACCACGACGGCGCGAGGTTTGGTTGACAAGTCCGCACGCTAGGTCCCCCACCTGTCAGCCGAATGTGGACGGTAGGATTTTGCGCGAGTTAAGTGGAGATAAATCACGCTTCACCGTGCCCCTACTCTGACATCCAAAGGCTGCTCTTTCCTCTACCCTCTCTCATGGCTCACAACTCATGCAATTCGTCTCAGGTGGAATCAAGGTCGGCTCAACGCCATCAAGCGAGTGCCCCAATAAGGTACTGGAAGACGCCCTACAATTACTAACCCGAGATGCTGTGTTTGTGTGGTGAGAAGATGTCGAGATGGATTTCATGGACCGATGAAAATACTGCAGGAAAATTCAACAACTATAGCATCAGAGCGGTAATTTCCTATGCTAGGTACAATGTTCACCTAGACCCGGGAAGCGTAATGTAATTCTTTTTTTGTTTCCTTCGATCTATTTTGGAGGAAGGAAGGGGAACTGGATGTGACAAGTTTGTGTGGATCGAAAAGCCCCTAACAGGTTTTCACAAAGAGCTTGTTTAGGATCTGCGTGATGCTGTGTGGGACAAGAAAGAGGAGATTCGTGCATTGGTGCGAGAGATCCGGGAGCTTCGCCAGATACAGGGGGGTAGGAGCAAGGAGGTGGTGAGATAGACGAGCTCAAGATTAGGCCAGATAGTGGAAAGAATTTCCTCATTACCTAGGCATTATCTGTTGCGTTTGCAGTTTATGTTGCCATGTCATTGTCTAGCAGCTGAAATAAGTTGTGCTTCGTGGAGTGTAGCAGCCAGCTTAGAACTTGTTTTTCAGCTTAGAACCTTATCATATGTGTAATGCCAAAAACAGGGATTATTAAGTGCCTATAAATAAGTTATGTTTGTGCCACTAACATCCATCGAATTTGGAGACCCCTTCACCGCTCAGCTATCGTGGTCCCGGCTGTGCGATTGGTCAGATAGTAGTGGCATAGTCACAATTTTGGATTCAACTAGTGGCCTTGGCCATGTCCAAACCTCAAGTTGTGATGCATTTTACTATGAGAACGGGAGGCGGATTGTTTTGCCCGACAAGTTCAACGCACACAGCTTCGGAATTTAATCGAACTACATATATATACATTCAAGTTTAACACATTATTAGGCTCCACATTGCTAGCCTTCTTCCTCTGCCTGCATGGCAACTTTCTTTCTCTTGCCTTCACGTCATCTGGCTTCTTCATTTCCTGCCTTCTTCCTCTTCCTGGGTGCCAATTTTCTTACCTTCACGTACTCTGCATCTCTAGGCCGAGGGAAGTCAGGCCAATCAGCACCAGAATCGTGTCCAACATCATCATTCCACTCATTTTGGTTTTCTTCCCGCAGCAAAATAATTGAGTCGGCGGTCTTGTTTCTTACCTTGTGTTTCCTATAAAAAACTATAGAGGGCTTACTGCCATAATATCTATAGATTATAAACAAAAAAAGATTGAATGTACCATCTCATACCTAGGTTTGGGAGCATTAAGGGGACAACCCGCTGCTCTATGGCATATAAGATGGCAGGTCTTGATCTGTTTTTCCCTTCTTGCTAGCACAAACATTCAAACCCTTCTTCTCGATAAAATTCTTAAACCTATTCACCTAAGGTGTTCCTGCCTCTTTTTCTAACTGGCTGGCAAAGCTCGAAAACCGGTTGGACTTGAGGCCACTGAGATGGGTCCGTACAGGGCTCAACAGATCTAGCGTATGCAGCTCTAAACTTTTTCAGAGAGTAGTAGTCAGACAAATGTTGATCCAAATGTGGTAGAGTTCTTTTATTTACCAAGAAGGCCAAAGCATGGTTGCAAGGTTTCCCGGTATGCGGCCACTCTACGCAGGTGCATTCTCATCGCTCGATGTTCACAACATCCCTGTGGCCACTATTGGACATATCGACCACCTCACAGCTACTGCTATTTGATGGGAGAACCCTAAGATGAGAAAGTCCTCGGCTTCTCTTGTGCACTTGTTGTACAACAGGAGGTAGCATTTGTCTTCTAAGTCTCCTACCAATCTCTCTCCTTATATTTAACAGCTTCATGATCATACCATGTATGTTGTCCATCAAGATATGAACATGACGTACTTTTATGTCCTTCACCCAGTTATTCAGGCATTCTGCAAGGTTGTTGTTTATGTAACCAACTTTGATGTCAGTGTTGAATTGACTCCTCTTCCATAGCTATGAATGATGTATGGCTAAGTACTCTGGAAGTTCAGGGGCTTCCGCAAAAATCTTGCTCATGAAATAGTCGCTACTCCGAGCTTTGTAAGCTCTAACAGCAGGAAACATGTAACGAAATACTCCGCCTGCATAGTGTGAGTACAAGTTGAGCATCAAATGTGCATGGCATTCTCTACCTTCAGCTCACGGGAACACCTCCTTCACTGCATTCGTCAGCCGTTTGCATGTATCCGTGGATATAGCCAATGGATCCATGTGGCCTATTAATCTCCTGAGATACCTCATAAACCAGACCCAGTTTTCCTCTATTTCTGTTTCAAACAGCCCGAATACCACCGGGAACATCCAGTTGTGACCATCAAGTGCTGTCGTAGATGCCAGGCATCCTTTCCTATTGCCAGTTAGGACAGTGCTGTCTACACTTAGATATGGCCTACAATCATCCTTGAATCCTTGGATGCAAGGTTTAAGCGCCATGAAAAAATTGTTGAAATAAATTTTCCCACCTTTTGATTCGGTGTAAATCTCCACAACACTCCCCGGACACCTTGCTTGTACCTCAGCCTTGAAGTTGTACAACATCCTGAAGCTATTAGTCCAATCCCCATACAAGACCATCAGAGCTTTCTCTTTATCTTTCCAAACCACGTAATACGGCATGACAATGTTGTATTTTGAACCGAGGCTAGTCTGAATATTTTTCGCCCTATCCTCAGGGTTATCCTTTAGTATGGACATATCTTGTATAGCCACCCACTCCGTATCAGCCATTGAGGATTTCAGCTTGTTGCCTGTCGGACACATGTGGGGAGGTCCCATTTTGTTTACTTGCAACATAGATTCATTTACAAGATAAGCGTAGTTGACTCGTTGCTAGAAAGATCTTGCACAACAATGGTAGTTATAGAGTGAAAAAAGAGAAAGTTTGAATGGGTTGCTGCATTCATTTCCCCAATGCCCTAATTGCCTTTGATACAGGTAAGGCTATGGCAGCAATCCTCCACAGACAACGTACCATGACCCGTACATTCCTCCACATTAACCTACAAATGGCCTCATACCTCTGGGCATTGTTCTTCAGTCGATGAACATCAAACTCCCCCTTGATACAAAAATGCTGAAACAACATCCTGAACTCATGCATGCTCCTAAACTCGGTATCGAATGAAATTATAGGATACTCGTGGTCATGTTTCATTTCTTCTATGTGGACACCCAAATCATCGAGTGGAATGACATCCTCATCGTTAAGTTTCTCGTCTATTTCACCATCACCAGATTCTTGATATTCTATAGTTCCCTCCTCTACATCCGATTCAGAATTGGCCATCGTCTCTAATGCCTAATACTGAACATATAATATTGACTCCCAAGGGTGGGGCTGCTCCATCATCTCCACCCGGATGGACCAAAACATTTTCCCTATCAACCTCACCGGCAACTATGTTTTCTCGCAGGCACTGTTGGTTCTGCTACAACCACAGGGGGTAGTCTTACATTTGCATGTATCACACGTTCTTCAGTAGGAAAACAACAGTCAGAATCCATTTCATCTTGACTGTACAGAACCCTCTTGCTCTTCTTGTGTACATCCTCCTTCCTAATGTAATCTTTCCTGATGGTATTAGTAGGTTTTGACATATGCGTTCTATTCCCGATCGAACTAGGATTTTTGCTGCTGCTCTTGGGTGTGATCTCCTTCCTGCTTCCCCTCAGGGGTGTTGTTTCAAGCGTGCCGCCATTATTGCCCGACCTCTTTGGTGTGTTCTTATTTGAATTAGCCCTTTTGCTGCTACTATTGGGTGTGTTCTCCTTCATGCTGGCATGATTGCCGGACCTCAGCAGCGTGTTCCACTCCAAATTAGCATTTTTCTGCTACCACTGGGTGTGGTATTCTACGTGGTGGCCATCTTAGACTTTTTTCTACCACTCCTCGGTGTGTTCACCACCGTGCTCGTCCTCTTAGCTTTTTTGCTGCTACTGTTCGGTGTGGCATTTTGACTGGATCTCAGCAGTGTAATCTACGGCATGGTGCCTTCTTTCTGGCAACTCTTGGGCATTGTCTTCTCTGGCGTGGTCTGCTTGGTGATATTCTTCTTTAGGGTGCACTTTTTGGGGATGCTCTTCCTGCTCCACTTTATGATGCTCCTCTATAGGACTATCCTCTGTTCGAAGCTACCCTTAGTCGCACAATACTTAGTGATGCCATGGAGCAGGTTAGGAATGCCTTCTACAAGTCCATCATCTCTATTGTCGAAATCCAATTCCTCTCCAACCATTTGTACCATCAAGTAGATGTACACTTCACATCTAAAATGTACCCTTGTAAACATTACGGTTAAATCATTGTTAACTTTCAGTTGTATAGCCTTTTTGGTCTTGTAATAATAATATACCAATTGTGATACCTGGGAGGACCCCCACGCCAACTTCCCATGTAACGCTGCCATCTGGTCAGATAACTATACCACATTAGGATTGTATTTGCCAATTATTATATCAATGTCGTCGTATAATTTTTCTGTGGCGTCATCTAATTTTGCAGTGAACTTCATGACACCGATTTGAACGCTTACTTTGCCATCATTAGGTGATGCAGGACCAAAACCTCTAAGAGGTTCGAGAGGTGGAGCAGCACCATCAGACCTAGCCTCAACGCCACTGTCGCCATCACGAGCTTCATCGGTAGCTGGAGCAACCTTGGTGGAAGGCGAGGGCCCTTAGCAGTAGGAGCTACAATACCTGGTGGACAGACAAGGCCACAACTAATAGCAGCCATAGTAGTAGTAGCTGCTGCCACGCCACATCCATGACCAGGAGCAGTTCCCACAACTGTAGTGCTTCGAGTGCTAGCAGAGTCCACACCATGAGATAGATCCAAAAAAGTAGCCCGCTGAGCTTGAGAATGGGTTTGAGGAGGAGCACCCAAGACAACAGTCTTGGCAACAACAGCGGGGCTGCCTCTAGAAGCCTTAGTTTTCTCAACTACACCTCGGGTACGACCAGTACTAGCAGATTCCAGAGCAGGGATTTACACAACTTGATCATGGGTTCAAGGAGGATCAACACACAAGGCAGCAGTCTTGGCAACAACAATGGGGCAGCCTCCGGAAGCCTTAGTTTGCTCAACAATGGCAGGGATTAGGTCAACAACAGCTAGATCAACAACACCATGGGGACGACCAGTACCAGTAGATTCTAGAGCAGGGGTTTGCACAACTTGAGCACGGGTTCGAGGAGGATTAGCACACAAGGCAGCAGTCTTGGCAACAATAGTGGGGCAGCCTCTGGAAGCCTTAGTTTGGTCAACAACGGCATGGATTGGGTCAACAACAGCCAGATCAACAAACACCACGAGGACAACCAGTACCAGCAGATTACAGAGCAGGGGTTTGCACAACTTGAGCACGGGTTCAACGAGGATCAACACACAAGGCATCAATCTTGGCAACAACCATGGGGCAGTGTCTAGAAGCCTTAGTTTGCTCAACAGCAGCAGGGATTGGTTCAACAATAGCCAGATCAATAACACCATAGGGACAACCAGTACCAAGAGATTTCATAGCACATGTTTGCACAACTTGAGCACGGTTTCGAGGAGGAGGAGCACAGAAGGCAACAGTCTTGGCAACAACAGCAGGGCAGCCTCTGGAAGCTTTAGTTTGCTCAACAACGGCAAGGATTGGGTCAACAACAGCTAGATCAACAACACCATAGGGACGACCAGTACTAGCAGATTCTAGAGCAGGGGTTTGCACAACTTGTGCACGATTTCTAGGAGGAGCAGCACACAAGGCTGCAGTCTTGGCAACAACAGTGGGGCAGCCTCCAGAAGCCTTAGTTTGCTCAACAACGACATGGATTGGGTCAGCAGAAGACATAGTAAAAACACCAAGGGGACGAGCAGTACCAGCAGATTCTAGAGTAGAGGATTGCACAACAGAAATACGGGGACTCCTACAAGGAGGTTCCCCGACAAAAGCATGGCGCGAAGGACGAACCAATTTTGCTTAAATGCAGTAGGGGTTCGAGTTACACCACCCTTTCCAAGAATAGATGGGTGACTCCCAGTAGCAGTAGCTTCCACCTCAAGTATTTTACAATTTAGCATAAACACATGAAGCCCACAAAACTATTTCATCAACCCAATTAGCTGACTGTCACACGTTACAGGAACCATGATGCCTTGTTCATCCATGAAGCTGAATATTGCAGTCTGCTTCGGCCACATTTCAGCATGTTTACGCATAACAGAAATCATACCAGGGATAATGCATAACTGCGCAAGCACTACTTCCATCTTCAAATAGTGAAGTTGATTCCACTTGCTCATCCCATCCGCTAATTTAATGTAGTGGCCGTATATGGTTACCATAACCGTGTAAGGGTGGTCCACGAAGATCCTTCTTGATAGAAAATTGGGGACAATATATAAGAATTGTTTGTCAGCATTGTGCTAGCAAACAATTCTAGGTTCGATCTATCTCTATATGTCAATAGCTAGCTAGCAGTTATAGTTAGTGCAAATAGCAAAGAGAATAGTAGCTCACCCGATTATCCAGAACTTCTTCTTCCTTGGTAGCATGATCTACCATCCTTCGTGTTGCTCAGCTCGTCATCGGCGAAAGCGAGCTAGAGCCTCGAAACAGCGGGCACGGCATGCGGCATTGGAGCTTGGGATCAGCGAGTGGGCGCAGCAACTTGGCACCAGAATTCATATGTCCAAAGGGATCGTTCTGGTTGAAGGGTAGATTTCAACGCTGCCGGTGCTAGGGTTCATGTGAAAGGAGGGACTGGATTTGTGAATTTGGTCAAGGCACCAAGCCCCTTAGTTCCTTGATTTGCCTAGGTGGTTGCCATGTTGGCGCTCACGTCATGGACAGATTACTGACATGAGGGCCCCAATCGTCTACTTCATCTGGCAACTTGACGGAATGTTTGGATTTGGTAGGGTGAGATGAGTTTGCATCAAAATGGCCCCTTTCGGTAGTTGGCAGCCCAACTTTGTGAAACACGGCAATTTCAGGCAACTCGGGCCCCGTGATGCACTCGCCCAGGAACTTTGGGGCCACAAACAAACAAGCCCCATAGGGTCGCGTACAGACTTCTGTGATAACCTTTGTTACAAACCTGACCGTGAAACAAGACACCAGAAGAGGTCGTGACACTTGTGCCAAAGGGTGCGAATAAGCTTCAGTGACAACGACGTAGCAGAGTCCCCAGCTCCCTGGTCTCTTCAGAGGTGGCGGGGATAGTCCACGCGGCACGGCATGGGGTCGTACACCACCACCGTGAAGCCCTTCTTAGCATCATGGCGGAACCTCAGCAACTAGCCGCGCCCGATATCATGATCACGGATGAAGATCATCAAGCCCGACGCGAGGTACACCTCCCTAGGTGTAGGGATCGCGAGCTCCACAGCCCACCAGTTGCTGCCCCATGAGTGCCTCAAAGGCACGGACTCCTGCAGATGGGCCCCCGAAGTATGGGCGAAGAGCGACGGAAGACATACCTTGGTGGACCAGTCGTCCTTCAAGACCAGGACAAAGTCGATAATCGGCTCGGGCTCACATACACCCTTGACTCCAACTCCTGATCGGGATAGAGCGTGGCTCAGGTCGACGTTTGGACCAGATTGATGGTGCTGGCACACACAACCCGCACATACTCGTCTGCGCCTCACGGGAGCACTCCTCCCAGCCCCTAGAGCGGTTGGGGGGAAAAAGCCTCCCCGGGGACACATGCCGGCCGCTTCCTCGCGGCCGCCCCTATCCTCGCTTGGCCAAGGGGGTCTCCTACGCTACCACCTCCATGGATTTGCCCTTCTCGGCGGCTAAGAAACGCTTGGGTGCCATCGAGGTGAGGATCTTTGTGCGAGCGCGCCGCGAAAGGAATGAGGAACGAAGGCGAAGACTAGGAG
Organism: Avena insularis; assembly: GCA_023614405.1. Lineage (NCBI taxonomy): Eukaryota > Viridiplantae > Streptophyta > Magnoliopsida > Poales > Poaceae > Avena > Avena insularis. The sequence continues at coordinate 264,837,476 of CM042688.1, forward strand.
CTCACGCGGTCACACCCCGATACAAAAGGAGGGGGTCAGAAAGGACGTATCACTGCCCCAGGCACGGGATATAACTGCAGGGGTCTGATGCACTATCGCGTCGTGGGATAACTCCCAGAGCGGGAGCAGCATGCCCGAGCCTAGCGATTAATAGCTCGCGGGCGCCTCGGATCTGCGATCAAGACAAAGGTGGGGCAAGGTCATGATTTTGTGGTTAGGCGTTAGGGCCTGCCAACCGTTCTAGGTCACTTGCCCCTTCAAGCCCTTTGAGGGACACGTGTAGGACAAATGCCCGGGGCTTCTGTCGGGGCCCTGGAAACTGGGGTACCATGTCCGGACGATCGACAACCCCCAGCGCCTCGAGATGCCATACCTTCACGAGCCCTCGTTACCTCCTATGATGGGAGCGGCCCTCGAGAGGGTCCCCCCTCATGAGGAAACAACCCCCCAAGCGAAAGTGCCTGTAGAACCTCTCGAGGGTGCCTCGGAGAGTGCCCTGGGTCCTTTGGTAAAGCCGCTAGGCAATCAGCGGGTGGGCCAGGTCATGACAAAGGGAGCGGTCACCGCGTCCTCAAAATTTGCCTTGGAAAAGGAAGATCCGGTCCACCCACCCTTTCCTTGCAGCAGGGGGACCGAAGACCTTAGCGTAGTGGGAACACCAGTTGCCGTTTGGGTCAAGGGAACAGTAGGCCACGCCGGATGGAGACAAACTAGGAAAAGGTAGGTGACTTTACTAACTGGCAAAGGCGCGTCTAGACCAAAAGACTCGGTCCACCAGAAAGTAGTCTTGTAGACCAACGCCTCGGGGGAAGCACTGTGGTAACCCTCCCCGTCCATGAACCGGGGAAAGATGCCTGATGCCGCCCTATATAAGGAGACCTTCTCCTACCTTGTAATGGATTGATCCCAGAAATCTAAAAACCTAGACTTTCATCCTCTATTGTAACCTCGCGAGGAGCGCAAGCAATACAACAAAGCAGGAGTAGGGGCTGAACCTGGGAAAAAACCCCGGTGTCAACTCTCTGTCATGCATTAGCTCATCCGCTGTAGCCGTCGGCGAGCAACTTCGGAATTGCATGTTCAGCCCCCTGACGAACCAAGGGATCATTGGACCCTAGTTCCTTCGTGGGACATATCTCTGACATACTCGGGATCTTGTCTGCCGCTTCCGCTTTATACTATATTGATTGATGTATGAGGATGTATCCTAAACTATTATATCTATCTAGGATATTGGATATTGCCGTATGGTGTTGCAATATTTCTTCTCTTTATAGATAGAATTTCTTTGATGTACTCTTGTATGTCACTGACATACATACTCATTTGTGTATGTTTTGTTCGCATACGTGTCGACTACACCGCTTGCACTTGTTACGATCTTGAAAGTGGGTAAGGTGGTTGGTCGGTACTGTGTCCTGCTCCGCTTCTACGGCCCTACACATGGGTAGCCTTGGGCCTCCGCGGTAGCACCCCTTATGCACTTTTGGGTTCATATTGGCTTGTTTCTTAGAGCGTAGGGTCCAAGGTATTACATCTGGGGCCTACTGGATAATATGGTAGCTGGGTGTGTTGGGATTGGGGCTGATGTGTAGTGAAGAGGCTGCAACAGAATGACATTGATCTCCTCCCGACCCGCGCGTCTCATGCTTTTTCCATGCGTTTCCGCCAGCTGACAGTGGTGGTGGAGGAATAGGGGTGGTGGAGCACTGTGAGTGACGTGCCCTGCTCTAGCTTAGCCCTACAACGGTGGAGTCACCAAGGAGAGGGACGATGCCAGTGCAGTGACAATGGAGTTGACGAGCTCGGTGATGTGATGAAACCACACATTGTGCCCTTCATCGGTGGGGCCCTACCGCAACAACTCTTGCACCATGAGGAGGGAAGCCTCTGGAGTAGGCTGGCCGCAGCACCCGCTCCTGGAGATGGACACGGTTTGGGTGCAGAGCGCTGTGATTTCCTAGGGGAACAAAGGAGTTCTCATCGTCCTCACCTATGTGATCCCGCTAAGGGGTGCCATCAAAGGCGCGACGAGCATTGGCATTGGGGTTGGGGACGAGATTCATCCTAGCAGCACGACAACAGGCATGCTTGTTGTGGGTTAGCTCATCCATGTCGATGAAGGAGTTGAAGATGCGCCTCAGCCCCCTACCTAGCATGCCAAAATGTTGGAGATCATGTCTATGAAGGAACATGGGTATCTCACATTATAGGAAGTGTATCAAACTCTAGGGGCTGAACATGCAAGGTTCGGACCCTCGTGGACCTTAGCAATGCACACAAAAACAAGCATGACAGAGGACACACAGATTTACCTAGGTTTAGGCCATTGTGCAATGTAAAACACTACTCCTGCTTGTCTAGATTGCTTATGTTGGTTGGTGAGGTTTACAGTACCATGGTTGATCGAGCGATCTGATCTAGGGTTTCCAAGGTCGGCGAAGACGTCCCTTGCTAGGTTGCAGCACTTCCCCTCTTATAGGCACCCCGGTCCTCTTCCCAAAATATCTTGGCGGGAAGGGTTGCCACATGGTGACGGAAGAGTGGGAAGGTGCCTAAAGCTACTTTTGACCATGGAATTGGTCCATGGAAGATAAAGTGCAGTCCATGGAAGAGAGATGTTGGTTACACTGTTGATCTCCTCCTCTATGGCGTTGTTCCAGCTGCGGTCTTCATACACCAAAGGGGTAAGCCTCGGGATCCTTCTTTAGTGACAGTAGCTATTAGCCACACTTTACTTGGGGGAGCGGAAGGTGCCTTCCTTCTGAAGTGGAGATAGACTTGGTGAGCTGTGGCGTGCGTCATCATCATCATCACACGTGTGATCGTGCGCTCCACCTTTGACTAAGCGCTAAGTCCTAACGTGCTTAACGCCGCTGCCTCGCGAGAGAGGCCTTGCAAGGGTTGTCACTTCTAGAGGAAGGCTTCAAGAGATATCACTCGGCGTGTGAGCCTTGCGAGGACTATGCCCCTTGAAGAGGGCTCCGAGAGGGTCACTCACCTGGAACCATTGGGCTTCATGAGGGAATCTTCTCGTGGTACAGTAGCAGGCCTTGCTATCGGGGACGAGTAGTAGGTGGGCCATGGTACCCTAGTTGCCAATGGACCGTCATCCATGGCAGCCACATTGAAATCCTTGCATGCCGATTGGATGGAGGCGAGGAGAACCATCTGGTTGATTGTGTCCTCCAACTACCTATAGTAGTCGCGAAAGAAGAAAAGTCATCCTCTTCCTTCTCATTTGCGGTTTAGACCTCCATATCTTCTTCTGTGGTAGCCTCCACCTCTTCTTACGTGGCCACTGGTTGTGGATCTGGCTCCTTGAACACCAAGTAAAATGTGTGAGCAACCTCTGAGAGTTGAGCCTAGGTGGTGATAGGGTGACGATGCATGGTTCTGTAGTGCGGCATGACTAGATGGGCTCATCCTTTCTTATAGCCAACGACCGGAAGCAGTAGGTGAAGGGGCACCAAGCGGCTAGAAACGCTGGAATCAGTAGGAACCATTCACACCGTGTGATTGTTGGTGGCAAACGCGATGTGACACCGATAACTTTGGCATCGGGAGACGATCCATCACAGGTGTGCATTGTGTGGCTGGCAAGGGGACCGTACACGACCAATTTGGCGTTACGTGTACCGCCGACATCCCCATCCCGACCCCTGTGGGTCACGGCTGGCACGGGAGTGCCGGACAGATTGTTTGGATGGCGGAACTGCTGTGCGCAATTGGGGGCTGCCGGCATAGGACCTTTTTTGCGAGCCCCCATATTAGTTATCCGAGAAACCCTTATGCATACAACCACAATCCTATGATCGGTGTGTCTAAAAGGAATATGCCCGAGAGGCAATAATAAAGTGGTTATTATATCATATTATATTCCATGCTTATGATAAATGTTTATTTCTCATGCTATAATTGTATTAACTGGAAACGTTAATATATGTGTGTTTAATAAACAAAGAAAAGGTTCCTAGTGATGCCTCTGATTACACTAGCTTGTTGATTAACATATGATCAAGGTTTCCTGATCATGACATTGTATGTTGTTAATAACAATGTCACAACATTGGTAGAATGATGTGGTGAACATTCTCCCAAAGTATAGTAACACGATCATGCAATTATGTTTACACTACTATAACATCATTCAAAGTAACTCTAATCCTTAGACCATGAGATCACGTCAATCACTAACTCTGGAAGAGTACCTTGATTATATCAAACATCATACCGTAATAGGGTGATTATAAAGGTGTCGTGAGATACTTGGAAAGTGTGAGTTGAGGCTCTCGGTATGGATGATACCGAATGATCGGATCCTGGACAAGTAAAATATCATGAGACAAAAGGAATTGGTTACTGCGATTAAAGGTCACGCGATCACTAAGTCATCACTTGAGCTGGTGGGGGTCATTATGGATCTCTAGACCTGCTAATGATTATTCATCAGAGAATGTCTCGATCATGTCCGCTTAGTTTGCGGCCTGTAGGGAGACACATTAAGGGTAGTCGACACATTTGAGTGGCTAGGGAACACTGGAGAAAATACTGGACTACGCAGGAATTGTTCTGATAAATCTGCCAGAATAGATTCGGTGTATCGGAATATTACCGGGGATTGAATAGATAATGTGTTCATTAAATGAAGTACTTATTAAAGGGATTTCTATTTTTGTGCTCCTGGTTCGTTAGTTGTACTCAGTTTTCTCGAGCCGCTTAACTTTTCCTCTCTTTTCCCCTCCCTCTATTCTAATACCCTTACAGGCACTCAGACGGAGGGATGCCGCCAGGTCAAAGGCTTGACCATTACATGCTGACCGGTGGGACCGCGTTGGGGTAGGTCCTGCTATAGTTGTTACGTGGTGATAGGTTGGGCCAGGATACACGGCGGACCAGCCATCCATCTCTCGCTAACTTGTGGACCCCTTTTTTCCTGATTGTGTGGCCGATGCAGCAAAATGACAAATGGGGTCGTTCTGTGGGGCCGTCGAAGCCAATGAACTATGGGGCCGCCATGTGGGGCCGTCAAAGCCAATGACCAATTGGGCCGTCATGTAGGGATGGAGGGGGATTTGCATATTTGCCATGTTTTACTTTGCAACTTGCATATTTGCCATTTTGTGTGTCACTGACAAGTGGTGGTCATGTGGCAAATATGCAAATTTCAAAGAAAAAGTTTGGCAGATATGCAAAATTGGCAAATATGCAAAAATCCCGGAGCAGCTACTCCCCCAAACATTGATAGGTGGGGTCGTGTATGACATGATGGCTCTCTCTGTCATCCGCTCCCAACCCCCAGCCCCGAGCAGCTCCTATCCCACCGACGGACATAGCAGCTATCGTCGGTGCGTCGGCGCCTTGCCGGATCCATCGGACGGACTGACGTGCTACACCTCAAAGATGGCTCCAGCACCTATTTCGTCCGCACACATTGTATGTTGAGGTAGTACCGACCGCAGGCAGGTCCACTGCCCACAACGACCGGGATTTTGTTCCGCCTCCATAGCTCGATGAACAGTCGCATCAGTTGCTAGTAGTTCTTGGTAAGACCTTTGCTCCTGCTCCGCCCACCCTAATCGATTTGGTTCCCATAATTTCCTTGACATTGCAAGTGCAAATTAGTCCTCAATGTCTGGTCATAGCGGGTACACCGGCGAGGGTGGGGAATCGATCATGTCGTGGCCACATTCTCCTTCTCCTACCACGTCGGAAGTGCATGTAGCTCCTTCTCTTTGTACTGCCGTTCAATTTGAAGTGCTGCCATGGCCTGTCGGACTGATTTCAATTGGGTTTGTTTTGGGATTGTTACAGTGTGATATGCATGCCGATGATCCATGATACATTGCATACCAAGATGAATCAACCGAGTGGTCTAGCTAGAGGATGGATTTGGAGGAGATGGTTTCCAACTTAGGTGATGAATTGGCCTGTAAAAACCTATTGATATTCGAGCTAAAGCATACTGTCGAGGAAGAAAATAAGAATTCTGAGCTTATTCGCAAAGAGAAGTTGACACTTGCGGCTGATCTTGCCATATCTAATCAAGTGGTAGAAAATCTAAAACATGAACTTCAAGTGAAGGGGTAGGAGAATAGTAGATTCATGTGGGAAGTTTTAGTAGTTTTCATCCCCGTCCTAGCAGTTACTGTATGCGGTTATGGTGAAGGGTGGCACGCATAATGATTAATTGAATACATAGCTAATTTAGAGAGTAAAATTGTTATTCAATGGATGGTTGTGAGTTCTTGCTAATTTAGTCACTTTGTGGTCCCAAAGTTGTTGAGAGAATGCATTGCGGGGCCTGAGTTGCTTGCAATTGGATCTAGCAGTCCCAAAGTTATCAAGATAATGCATTGCAGGGCCCGAGTTGCTTGCCATTGGATCTAGTGGTCCCAAAATTGTCGAGAGAATGCATTGCGTGGCTGGAGTTGCTTGCCATTGGATCTAGCTGCCCATAGTTGGCGTGCCAAATGCCTAGAGGGTCAAGTTGGGGGGGCCTATTAGTTTTGACCATTCTATCACTACCATCGTGTCTACCATGTAGACTTGCATCATTGGCGGCAGTATCCATTCCCCGTTCCAAATTAGTGGCTGAGATTGTAAAAGAAAGTACTCTAATCCAAGTTAGTTGACTAAAATTCATCAAGATACAGATGAATCTAATACTAATTCATTTCTAGAAACAATCGAATCTACAAAAATCTAGATCAACTAATTCTGGTTGGAGCGAGTACTACTTATGAATCATCTTTAGAGCATATCCACCGTCCTCACAGCTCAAATAGATATCAATTTTGATTCAAATCATACATATTTTGATCAAATTTATACAATCCCATCGGAAATTGTCAAAGCAAGTACTACTACTTATGAATCAGCTTTAGAGCATATCCATCGGTCTCACGGCTCAAATACATATGAAATTTGTTCAAATCATACATATATTTGAAGTCATAGAATTTTGGTTCAAATTGGGATCAATTTTGTCCCAATTTTAAGTGGACGGTGAGCTAGCCACCCTCCCCGCCGTATGTGTACTCCAAGAAGTACGGTCAAAGTGCTCCCATCTGACCATGAGGTACATCTGACCTTCACCGTCGAAGTGCAACTCGACGTGCTAGCTACGGACACGACCTGCCTCCGATAGCTTCGGTTCACGAGGGCTTGATCTACACCGTTCACGAGGGCAAGCCTCCGGTGTGATGCATGAGTAGTTCATCCTTAGACTACGGGTCCATGTAGTAGCTAGATGGCTGGTTCTTCTCCTTTGTGCTATCATGTTTAGATCTTGTGAGCTCCGTTCCTGATCAAGATCATCTTTTTGTAATTCTACATGTTGTGTTTGCGGGGATCCGATGGATATTGAGATGCTATTTCAGATTGATTATTGATTCTATCATGTCTTTGTTATTTGTGATCTTGCATGCTTTCCGTTGGTAGTAGATATCTTGGCCAAGTAGATGCTGGAAACTCCAAGAGTTAGTATTTATGCTCGATAGTGGGTTCATGCCTCTAGTAATCTGCGGAAGTGACAGGAATCTCTAAGGTACTAGATGTGCTGTTGCTACTAGGGAGAAAACAACAATCCTTTGTTCATAGAACAATCATATTGTTTACTTTACACGCAATGCATAATGCAAATATCCGTTGCTTGCAACTTAATACTGGAGGGGGTTCGGATGATAACCTGAAGGTGGATTATTATTCATAGATGCAGTTGGATTACGGTCTATGTATAATGTTGTAATGCCCAATCAAATCTCAAAGGAGTCAATATGAGTATTGTATGCATGTATGCTTTCTCGATGTTTGTCAATTGCCCCGCTGTAATTTGTTCACCCAACATGTCATCTATCTTAAGGAGAGCCACCACTAGTGAACTATGGACCCTGGTCCTTTCTTTTACCATCAATCTACAACTGTTTACTGCTTTCCGTTTACTTTCTGCAAACTATTACTTTCTTCCACTCGATACATTTAATCCTTTGTTTTCAGCAAAACCGATGAGATTGACAACCTCATCGCAAGTTGGGGGCAAAGTTCTGTGGTTGTGTTGTGCAGGTTTCCACGTTGCTGCTAGCACCGGTAGTGCACCCTGCCAAAGTCCAGCTAGCAACAACTTTGAGGTGTTTCCTTGCTCCTACTGGATTGATAACCTTGGTTTCAAAACAGAGGGAAAACTTGCTGATGTGCTCATCATACCATCCTCTTGGGGTTCCCCAATGGGCTCGATATATTTTGGGCTAACCAGTGTTATTTTCCTAAACCACATGAATCCACTAGAGACATTGCATGTGTGTTCTTTTCCTAAACCATATGGATCCACTAGAGACATTGCATGTGTGTTCTTTTCGTAAGCCGCATTGATCCACTGGTGACATTGCATGTGTGTTCGTTTCCTAAACCACATGGATCCACTAGAGACATTGCATGTGTGTTCTTTTCCTGAACCACATGGATCCACTAGAGTCAGTGCATGTGTGTTATTTTCCTAAACCACATTGATCCACTAGTGACATTGCATGGGTGTTGTTTTCCTAAACCACATGGATCCACTGGAGTCATTGGATGTGTGTTCTTTTCCTAGACCACATGGATCCACTAGTGACATTGCATGTGTGTTTTTATCCTAAACCACATAGATCCACTATTGACATTGCATGTGTGTTCTTTTCCTAAACCACATGGATCCACTGGAGTCATTGCATGTTTGTTCTTTTCCTAAACCACATGGATCCACTAGAGACATTGCATGTGTGTTCTTTTCCTAAACCACATGGATCCAGTGGAGTCATTGCATGTGTGTTTGATACGTTGCTAACATATCCATAATGTTTGATGTTCCATGCTTGGTTTTATCTACTTTATTATGTTTTGTCCACACTTTGGAGTACTTTCTGTACACTTTCTTGGACTAACCTATTAACAAGAGCCACAGTGCCAGCTACCCGTTTTCTGCTGTTTTTGGTTACAGGAAAGTCAGAAAATGAATATTCTTGGAATTGGACGGGACAAAAGCCAAAGTCAGTTTTTCACCAAGGGACACAAGGAGACAGAATACGAGACTGAGAGGGGACAGGGGGCCGCCACACCACTTGGTCGTGCGACCCATCCTGGCCCGCGCCAGGGGGTGGTCTGGCCGCCTCCGGCGCCCCCTCGGCCTCCCCTTCCGCCTATAAGATGCCTCTGATACAGAAACCCTAAGCACCCCGATCAAAATTCCACAAAAGAGTCTGTAGCCACCGTCATCTCCATCCCTAGATCGGGAGGGATCTAAAGCTCTTCCCGGCACCCTGACGGAGGGAGAATTCACCCTGGAGGCCTTCTTCATCACCATGCAAGCCTCCGGTGTCATGCGTGAGTAGTTCATCCTTAGACTACGGGTCCATGTAGTAGCTAGATCGCTGGTTCTTCTCCTTTGTGCTATCATGTTTAGATCTTGTGAGCTCCGTTCCTGATCAAGATCATCTTTTTATAATTCTACATGTTGTGTTTGCGGGAATCCGATGGATATTGAGATGCTATTTCAGATTGATTATTGATTCTATCATGTCTTTGTTATTTGTGATCTTGCATGCTTTCCGTTGGTAGTAGATATCTTGGCCAAGTAGATGCTGGCAACTCCAAGAGTTAGTATTTATGCTCGATAGTGGGTTCATGCCTCTAGTAATCTGCGGAAGTGACAGAAATCTCTAAGGTACTAGATGTGCTGTTGCTACTAGGGAGAAAACAACAATCCTTTGTTCATAGAACAATCATATTGTTTACTTTACACGCAATGCATAATGCAAATATCCGTTGCTTGCAACTTAATACTGGAGGGGGTTCGGATGATAACCTGAAGGTGTATTATTATTCATAGATGCAGTTGGATTACGGTCTATGTATAATGTTGTAATGCCCAATAAAATCTCAAAGGAGTCAATATGAGTATTGTATGCATGTATGCTTTCTCGATGTTTTTCAATTGCCCCGCTATAATTTGTTCACCCAACATGTCATCTATCTTAAGGAGAGCCACCACTAGTGAACTATGGACCCTGGTCCTTTCTTTTACCATCAATCTACAATCACATCGCTTCGTTTACTTTCTACAAACTATTACTTTCTTCCACTCGATACATTTAATCCTTTGTTTTCAGCAAAACCGGTGAGATTGACAACCTCATCGCAAGTTGGGGGCAAAGTTCTGTGGTTGTGTTGTGCAGGTTTCCATGTTGCTGCTGGCACCGGTAGTGCACCCTGCCAAAGTCCAGGTAGCAACACCTTCGAGGTGTTTCCTTGCTCCAACTGGATTGATAACCTTGGTTTCATAACACAGGGAAAACTTGCTGATGTGCTCATCATACCTTCCTCTTGGGGTTCCCCAATGGGCTCGATATATTTTGGGCTAACCAGTGTTATTTTCCTAAACCACATGAATCTGCTAGAGACATTGCATGTGTGTTCTTTTCCTAAACCACATGGATCCACTAGAGACATTGCATGTGTGTTCTTTTCGTAAGCCGCATTGATCCACTGGTGACATTGCATGTGTGTTCGTTTCCTAAACCACATTGATCCACTAGAGTAATTGCATGTGTGATATTTTCCTAAACCACATTAATCCACTAGTTGTATTGCACTTGTGTTCTTTTTAGAAACCACATGGACACACTAGAGTCATTACACGTGTGTTCTTTTACTAAACCACATGGATCGACTAGAGACATTAGATGTTTATTCTTTTCCTAAACTACATTGCATGTGTGTTCTTTTCCTAAACAAAATGGGTCCACTTGAGTCATTGCATGTGTGTTCTTTTCCTAAACCACATGGATCCACTAGAGACATTGTGTGTGTGTTCTTTTCCTAAACCACACTGATCCACTATTGACATTTGCATGTGTGTTCTTTTCCTAAACCACATGGATCCACTAGTGACACTACATGTGTGTTATTTTCCTAAGCCACATGGATCCACTGGTGACATTGCATGTGTGTTCTTTTCCTAAACCACATGGATCCACTAGATTCATTGCATGTGTATTCTTTTCGTAAACCACATGGAGCCACTAGAGTCATTGCATGTGTGTTCTTTTCCTAAACCACATCGATCCACTAGAGTCATTGCATGTGTGTTCTTTTCCTAAACCACATGGATCCACTTGTAAAATTGCATGTGTGTTCTTTTATTAAACCACATGGATCCACTGGAGTCATTGCATGTGTGTACTTTTCCGAAACCACATGGATCCACTAGAGACATTGCATGTGTGTTCTTTTCCTAAACCACATTGATCCACTATTGACATTTGCATGTGTGTTCTTTTCCTAAACCACATCGATCCAATAGAGTCATTGCATGTGTGTTCTTTTCCCAAACCACATGGATCCACTAGAGTCATTGCATGTGTGTTCTTTTCCTAAACCACATGGATCCACTAGTGACATTGCATGTGTGTTCTTTTCATAAACCACATGGTTTCATTGGACTCATTACGTGCGTGTTCTTTTCCTAAACCACATTGATCCACTTGTGACGTTGCATGTGTGTTCTTTTCATCAACACATTGATCCACTGGTGACATTACATGTGTGTCCTTTTCCTAAAACCACATTGATCCACTAGTGACATTGCATGTGTGTTCTTTTCCTAAACCACATGGATCCACTCGAGTCATTGCATGCGTGTTCTTTTCCTCAACCACATGGATCCACTAGTGACATCGCATGTGTGTTCTTTTCCTAAACCACATGGATCCACTAGAGTCATTGCATGTGTGTTCTTTTCCTAAACCACATGGATCCACTTGAGACATTGCGTGTGTGTTCTTTTCCTAAACCACATTGATCCACTGGAGACATTTGCATGTGTGTTCTTTTCCTAAACCACATGGATCCAGTAGAGTCACTGTATGTGTGTTCTTTTCCTAAACCACATTGATCCACCAGTGACATTGCATGTGCATTCTTTTCCTAAACCACATTGATCCACTAGAGTCATTGCATGTGTGTTATTTTTCTATGCCACATGGATCCACTGATGACATTGCATGTGTGTTCTTTTTTCTAAACCACATTGATCCACTAGAGTCATTGCATGTGTATTCTTTTCCGAAACCACATGGAGCCACTAGAGTCATTGCATGTGTATTCTTTTCATAAACCACATTGATCCACTAGTAAAATTGCATGTGTGTTCTTTTATTAAACCACATGGATCCACTAGAGTCATTGCATGTGTGTACTTTTCCTAAACCACATGGATCCACTAGAGACATTGCATGTGTGTTCTTTTACTAAACCACATTGATCCACTATTGACATTTACATGTGTGTCCTTTTCCTAAACCACATCGATCCACTAGAGTCATTGGATGCGTGTTCTTTTCCTAAACCACATGGATCCACTAGAGTCATTGCATGTGTGTTCTTTTCCTAAACCACATATATCCACTGGTAACATTGCATGTGTGTTCTTTTCCTAAGCCAGATGGTTCCATTAGAGTCATTACGTGTGTGTTGTTTTCCTAAACCACATTGATCCACTTGTGACGTTGCATGTGTGTTCTTTTCCTCAACACATTGATCCACTGGTGACATTGCATGTGTGTCCTTTTCCTAAAACCACATTGATCCACTAGTGACATTACATGTGTTTTATTTTCCTAAACCACATGGATCCACTCGAGTCATTGCATGCGTGTTCTTTTCCTAAACCACATGGATCCACCAGTGACATCGCATGTGTGTTCTTTTCCTAAACCACATGGATCCACTAGAGTGATTGCATGTGTGTTCTTTTCCTAAACCACATGAGTCCACTTGAGACATTGCATGTGTGTTCTTTTCCTAAACCACATTGATCCACCGGAGACATTTGCATGTGTGTTCTTTCCTAAACCACATGGATCCAGTAGAGTCATTGTATGTGCGTTCTTTTCCTAAACCACATTGATCCACCAGTGACATTGCATGTGCATTCTTTTCCTAAACCACATTGATCCACTAGAGTCATTGCATGTGTGTTATTTTTCTATGCCACATGGATCCACTTATAACATTGCATGTGTGTTCTTTTTTCTAAACCAAATTGATCCACTAGAGTCACTGCATGTGTATTCTTTTCCTAAACCACATGGAGCCACTAGAGTCATTGCATGTGTGTTCTTTTCGTAAACCACATAGATCCACTAGTAAAATTGCATGTGTGTTCTTTTATTAAACCACATGGATCCACTGGAGTCATTGCATGTGTGTACTTTTCCTAAACCACATGGATCCACTAGAGACATTGCATGTGTGTTCTTTTCCTAAACCACATTGATCCACTGTTGACATTTGCATGTGTGTCCTTTTCCTAAACCACATCAATCGACTAGAGTCATTGGATGCGTGTTCTTTTCCTAAACCACATGGATCCACTAGAGTCATTGCATGTGTGTTCTTTTCCTCAACACATTGATCCACTGGTGACATTGCATGTGTGTCCTTTTCCTAAAACCACATTGATCCACTAGTGACATTGCTTGTGTGTTCTTTTCCTAAACCACATGGATCCACTCGAGTCATTGCATGCGTGTTCTTTTCCTAAACCACATGGATCCACCAGTGACATCGCATGTGTGCTCTTTTCCTAAACCACATGGATCCACTAGAGTCATTGCATGTGTGTTCTTTTCCTAAACCACATGGATCAACTTGAGACATTGCATGTGTGTTCTTTTTCTAAACCACATTGATCCACTTGAGACATTTGCATGTGTGTTCTTTTCCTAAACCACATGGATCCAGTAGAGTCACTGTATGTGTGTTCTTTTCCTAAACCACATTGATCCACCAGTGACATTGCATGTGCATTCTTTTCATAAACCACATTGATCCACTAGAGTCATTGCATGTGTGTTATTTTTCTAGGCCACATGGATCCACTAGTGACATTGCATGTGTGTTCTTTTTATAAACCACATTGATCCACAAGAGTCATTGCATGTGTATTCTTTTCCTAAACCACATGGAGCCACTAGAGTCATTGCATGTGTGTTCTTTTCCTAAACCACATTGATCAACTAGAGTCATTGCATGTGTGTTCTTTTCCTAAACCACATGGATCCACTTGTAAAATTGCATGTGTGTTCTTTTATTAAACCACATGGATCCACTTGGGTCATTGCATGTGTGTACTTTTCCTAAACCACATGGATCCATTAGAGACATTGCATGTGTGTTCTTTTCCTAAACCACATTGATCCACTATTAACATTTGCATGTGTGTTCTTTTCCTAAACCACATGGATCCACTAGAGTCATTGCATGTGTTTTCTTTTCCTAAACTACATGGATCCACTAGAGTCATTGCATGTGTGTTCTTTTCCTAAGCCACATGGATCCACTAGAGTCATTGCATGTGTGTTCTTTTCCTAAACCACAAGGTTCCATTGGAGTCATTACGTGTGTGTTCTTCTCCTAAACCACATTGATCCACTTGTGACGTTGCATGTGTGTTCTTTTCCTCAACAGATTGATCCACTGGTGACATTGCATGTGTGTCCTTTTCCTAAAACCACATTGATCCACTAGTGAAATTGCATGTGTGTTCTTTTCCTAAACCACATGGATCCACTCGAGTCATTGCATGTGTGTTCTTTTCCTAAACCACATGGATGCACCAGTGACATCGCATGTGTGTTCTTTTCCTAAACCACAAGGATCAACTAGAGTCATTGCATGTGTGTTCTTTTCCTAAACCACATGGATCCACTTGAGACATTGCATGTGTCTTGTTTTCCTAAACCACATAGATCCACTGGAGAGATTTTCATGTGTGTTCTTTTCCTAAACCAGATGGATCCAGTAGAGTCACTTTATGTGTGTTCTTTTCCTAAACAACATTGATCCACCGGTGACATTGCATGTGCATCCTTTTCCTAAACCATATTGATCCACTAGAGTCATTACATGTGTGTTATTTTCCTAGGCCACATGGATCCACTGGTGACATTGCATCTGTGTTCTTTTTTCTAAACCACATTTATCCACTAGTGATATTGCATGTGTGTTCTTTTCCTAAACCACATGGATCCACTAGAGTCATTACATGTGTGTTCTTTTACTAAACCACATGGATCGACTAGAGACATTGCAAGATTATTTTTTTCCTAAACTACATTGCATGTGTGTTCTTTTCCTAAACCACATGGGTCCACTGGAGTCATTGCATGTATGTTCTTTTCCTAAACCACATGGATCCACTAGAGACATTGCGTGTGTGTTCTTTTCCTAAACCACATTGATCCACTATTGACATTTGCATGTGTGTTCTTTTCCTAAACCACGTGGATCCACTAGTGACACTACATGTGTGTTATTTTCCTTTGCCACATGGATCCACTAGTGACATTGCATGTGTGTTCTTTTCTTAAACCACATGGATCCACTAGATTCATTGCATGTGTATTCTTTTCCTAAACCACATGGAGCCACTAGAGTCATTGCATGTGTGTTCTTTTCCTAGTCCACATGGATCTACTAGAGTCATTGCATGTGTGTTCTTTTCCTAAACCACATTATTCCACTAGAGTCATTGCATGTGTGTTCTTTTCCTAAACCACATGGATCCACTAGTAACATTGCATCTGTGTTATTTTCCTAATCGACATGGATCCACTAGAGTCATTGCATGACTATTCTTTTCCTAAACCACATGGATCCACTGGAGGCATTCCTTGTGTGTTCTTTTCCTAAACAACATGGATCCACTACTAACATTACATGTGTGTTCTTTTCCTAAACCATATGGATCCACTAGTGACATTGCATGTGTGTTCTTTTCCTAAAACACATGGTTCCATTGGAGTCATTACATGTGTGTTATTTTCCTAAACCACATTGATCCACTTGTGACATTGCATGTGTGTTCTTTTCCTTAACACATTGATCCACTGGTGACATTGCATGTGTGTACTTTTCCTAAAACCACATTGATCCACTAGTGACATTGCATGTGTGTTCTTATCCTAAGCCACATGGATCCACTAGAGTCATTCCATGTGTGTTCTTTTCCTAAACCACATTGCATGTTTGTTCTTTTCCTAAACTACATGGATCCACTAGATACATTGCATGTGTGTTCTTTTCCTAAACCACATTGATCCACTTGTGACATTGCATGTGTGTTCTTTTCCTCAACACATTGATCCACTAGTGACATTGCATGTGTGTCCTTTTCCTAAAACCACATTGATCCACTAGTGACATTGCATGTGTGTTCTTTTCCTAAACCACATGGATCCACTCGAGTCATTGCATGTGTGTTCTTTTCCTAAACCACATGGATGCACCAGTGACATCGCATGTGTGTTCTTTTCCTAAACCACATGGATCCACTGGAGTCATTGCATGTGTGTTCTTTTCCTAAACCACATGGATCCACTTGAGACATTGCATGTGTCTTCTTTTCCTAAACCACATAGATCCACTGGAGTCATTTTCATGTGTGTTCTTTTCCTAAACCTGATGGATCCAGTAGAGTCACTGTATGTGTGTTCTTTTCCTAAACCACATTGATCCACTGGTGATATTGCATGTGCATTCTTTTCCTAAACAAGATTGATCCACTAGAGTCATTGCATGTGTGTTGTTTTCCTATGCCACATGGATCCACTGGTGACATTGCATCTGTGTTCTTTTTTCTAAACCACATTTATCCACTAGAGTCATTGCATGTGTATTCTTTTCCTAAACCACATGGATCCACTAGAGTCATTGCATGTGTGTTCTTTTCCTAAACCACATTATTCCACTAGAGTCATTGCATGTGTGTTCTTTTCCTAAATCACATGGATCCACCAGTAACATTGCATGTGTGTTATTTTCCTAATCCACATGGATCCACTAGAGTCATTGCATGAGTATTCTTTTCCTAAACCACATGGATCCACTGAAGGCATTCCATGTCTGTTCTTTTCCTAAACAACATGGATCCACTAGTGACATTACATGTGTGTTCTTTTCCTAAACCATATGGATCGACTAGTGGCATTGCATGTGTGTTCTTTTCCTAAAACACATGGTTCCATTGGAGTCATTACGTGTGTGTTATTTTCCTAAACCACATTGATCCACTTGTGACATTGCATGTGTGTTCTTTTCCTTAACACATTGATCCACTGGTGACATTGCATGTGTGTCCTTTTCCTAAAACCACATTGATCCACTAGTGACATTGCATGTGTGTTCTTATCCTGAGCCGCATGGATCCACTAGAGTCATTGCATATGTGTTCTTTTTAAAAACCACATTGCATGTGTGTTCTTTTCCTAAACCACATTGCATGTTTGTTCTTTTCCTAAAATATATGGATCCACTGGAGACATTGCATGTGCGTTCTTTTCCTAAACCACATGGATCCACTAGAGTAATTGCATGTGTGTTCTTTTCCTAAACCACATGGACGCACCAGTGACATCGCATGTGTGTTCTTTTCGTAAACCACACGGATGCACTAGAGACATTGCATGTGTGTTCTTTTCCTAAACCACATTGATCTACTATTGTCATTTGCATGTGTGTTCTTTTCCTAAACCACATGGATCCACTAGTGACACTACATGTGTGTTATTTTCCTAAGCCACATGGATCCACTGATGACATTGCATGTGTGTTCTTTTCCTAAAGCACATGGTCCACTAGATTCATTGCATGTGTATTCTTTTCCTAAAACACATGGATCCACTAGAGTCATTGCATGTGTGTTCTTTTCCTAAACCACATTGATCCACTAGAGTCATTGCATGTGTGTTATTTTCTTAGGCCACATGGATCCACTGGTGACATTACATCTATGTTCTTTTTTCTAAACCACATTTATCCACTAGAGTCATTGCATGTGTATTCTTTTTCTAAACCACATGGATCCACTAGAGTCATTCAATGTGTGTTCTTTTCCTAAACCACATTATTCCACTAGAGTCATTGCATGTGTGTTATTTTCCTAATCCACAAGGATCCACTAGAGTCATTGCATGACTAGTCTTTTCCTAAACCACATGGATCCACTGGAGGCATTCCATGTGTGTTCTTTTCCTAAACAACATGGATCCACTAGTGACATTACATGTGTGTTCTTTTCCTAAACCATATGGATCCACTGGTGACATTGCATGTGTGTTCTTTTCCTAAACCATATGGATCCACTTGTGACATTGCATGTGTGTTCTTTTCCTTAACACATTGATCCACTGGTGACATTGCAGGTGTGTCCTTTTCCTAAAACCACATTGATCCACTAGTGACATTGCATGTGTGTTCTTAACCTGAGCCACATGGATCCACTAGAGTCATTGCATATGTGTTCTTTTCAAAAACCACATTGCATGTGTGTTCTTTTCCTAAACCACATTGCATGTGTGTTCTTTTCCTAAAATATATGGATCCACTAGAGACATTGCATGTGTGTTATTTTCCTAAAAAACATGGATCCACTAGAGTCATTGCATGTGTGTTCTTTTACTAAACCACATGGATCGACTAGAGACATTACATGTTTATTATTTTCCTAAACCACATTGCATGTGTGTTCTTTTCCTAAACCACATGGATCCACTAGAGTCATTGCATGTGTGTTCTTTTCCTAAACCACATGGATCCACTAGAGACATTGCATGTGTGTTCTTTTCCTAAACCACATTGATCTACTATTGACATTTGCATGTGTGTTCTTTTCCTAAACCACATGGATCCACTAGTGACACTACATGTGTGTTATTTTCCTAAGCCACATGGATCCACTGATGACATTGCATGTGTGTTCTTTTCCTAAAGCACATGGTCCACTAGATTCATTGCATGTGTATTCTTTTCCTAAAACACATGGAGCCACTAGAGTCATTACATGTGTGTTCTTTTCCTAAACCACATTGATCCACTAGAGTCATTGCATGTGTGTTATTTTCTTAGGCCACATGGATCCACTGGTGACATTACATCTGTGTTCTTTTTTCTAAACCACATTTATCCACTAGAGTCATTGCATGTGTATTCTTTTCCTAAACCACATGGATCCACTAGAGTCATTACATGTGTGTTCTTTTCCTAAACCACATTATTCCACTAGAGTCATTGCATGTGTGTTCTTTTGCTAAACCACATGGATCCACTGGTAACATTGCATGTGTGTTATTTTCCTAATCCACAAGGATCCACTAGAGTCATTGCATGACTAGTCTTTTCCTAAACCACATGGATCCACTGAGGCATTCCATGTGTGTTCTTTTCCTAAACATCATGGATCCACTAGTGACATTACATGTGTGTTCTCTTCCTAAACCATATGGATCCACTGGTGACATTGCATGTGTGTTCTTTTCCTCAACAGATTGATCCACTGGTGACATTGCATGTGTGTCCTTTTCCTAAAACCACATTGATCCACTAGTGACATTGCATGTGTGTTCTTTTCCTAAACCACATGGATCCACTCGAGTCATTGCATGTGTGTTCTTTTCCTAAACCACATGGATGCACCTGTGACATTGCATGTGTGTTCTTTTCCTAAACCACATGGAGCAACTAGAGTCATTGCATGTGTGTTCTTTTCCTAAACCACATTGCATGTGTGTTCTTTTCCTAAAATATATGGATCCACTGGAGACATTGCATGTGTGTTCTTTTCCTAAACCACATTGCGTGTGTGTTCTTTTCCTAAACCACATTGCGTGTGTGTTCTTTTCCTAAACTACATGGATCCACTGGAGACATTGCATGTGTGTTCTTTTCCTAAACCACATGGATCCACTAGAGTCATTGCATGTGTGTTCTTTTCCTAAACCACATGGATCCACTAGAGACATTGCATGTGTGTTCTTTTCCTAAACCACATTGATCCACTATTGACATTTGCATGTGTGGTCTTTTCCTAAACCACATGGATCCACTAGTGACATTACATGTGTGTTATTTTCCTAAGCCACATGGATCCACTAATGACATTGCATGTGCGTTCTTTTCCTAAACCACATGGATCCACTAGATTCATTGCATGTGTATTCTTTTCCTAAACCACATGGAGCCACTAGATTCATTGCATGTGTGTTCTTTTCCTAAACCACATTGATCCACTAGAGTCATTGCATGTGTGTTCTTTTCCTAAACCACATGGATCCACTTGTAAAATTGCATGTGTGTTCTTTTATTAAACCACATGGATCCACTGGAGTCATTGCATGTGTGTACTTTTCCTAAACCACATGGATCCACTAGAGACATTGCATGTGTGTTCTTTTCCTAAACCACATTGATCCACTGTTGAAATTTGCATGTGTGTTCTTTTCCTAAACAACGTCGATCCACTAGAGTCATTGCATGTGTGTTCTTTTCCTACACCACATGGATCCACTAGAGTCATTGCATGTGTTGTATTTTCCTAAAACACATGGATCCACTGGTGACATTGCATGTGTGTTCTTTTCCTAAACCACATGGTTCCATTGGAGTCATTACGTGTGTGTTCTTTTCCTAAACCACATTGCTCCACTTGTGACGTTGCATGTGTGTTCTTTTCCTCAACACATTGATCCACTAGTGACATTGCATGTGTGTCCTTTTCCTAAAACCACATTGATCCACTAGTGACATTGCATGTGTGTTCTTATCCTGAGCCACATGGATCCACTAGAGTCATTGCATGTGTGTTCTTTTCCTAAACCACATTGCATGTGTGTTCTTTCCCTGAACTACATGGATCCACTGGAGTCATTGCATGTGTGTTCTTTTCCTAAACCACATGGATCCACTTGAGACATTGCATGTGTGTTCTTTTCCTAAACCACATTGATCCAATGGAGACATTTGCATGTGTGTTCTTTTCCTAAACCACATGGATCCAGTAGAGTCACTATATGTGTGTTCATTTCCTAAACCAGATGGATGCACCGGTGACACTGCATGTGCATTCTTTTCCTAAACAATATTGATCCACTAGATTCATTGCATGTTTGTTATTTTCCTAAGCCACATGGATCCACTGGTGACATTGCATGTGTGTTCTTTTTTATAAACCACATTGATCCACTAGAGTCATTGCATGTGTATTCTTTTCCTAAACCGCATGGATCCACTAGAGTCATTGCATGTGTGTTCTTTTCCTAAACCACATTATTCCACTAGAGTCATTGCATGTGTGTTCTTTTCCTAAACCACATTGATCCACTGGTGACATTACATGTGTGTCCTTTTCCTAAAACCAGATTGATCCACTAGTGACATTGCATGTGTGTTCTTTTCCTGAACCACATGGATCCACTAGAGTCATTGCATGTGTGTTCTTTTCCTAAACCGCATGGATCCACTGGAGGCATTTAATGTATGTTCTCTTCCTAAACCAAATGGTTCCGCTGGTGACATTGCATGTGTGTTCTTTTTCCTAAAACACATGGTTCCATTGGAGTCATTACGTGTGTGTTCTTTTCCTAAACCACATTAATCCAGTTGTGACATTGCATGTGTGTTCTTTTCCTCAACACATTGATCCACTAACGACATTGCATGTGTGTCTTTTTCTAAAACCACATTGATCCACTAGTGACATTGCATGTCTGTTCTTATCCTGAACCACATGGATCCAGTAGAGTCATTGCATGTGTGTTCTTTTCCTAATCTACATGGATCCACTTGAGTCATTGCATGTGTGTTCTTTTCCTAAACAATATGGGTCCACTAGTGACATTACATGTGTGTTCTTTTCCTAAACCACATTGATCCACTGGAGACATTTGCATGTGTGACCTTTTCCTAAACCACATGGATCCACTAGAGTACCTATATGTGTTCTTTTCCTAAACCACATTGATCCACCGGTGAGATTGCATATGCGTTCTTTTCCTAAACCACATTGATCCACTAGAGTCATTACACGTGTGTTATTTTCCTAAGACACATGAATCCACTAGTGACATTGCATGTGTGTTCTTTTTTTCTAAACCACATTGATCCACTAGATTCATTACACGTGTATTCTTTTCCTAAACCACATGGATCCACTAGAGTCATTGCATGTGTATTGTTTTCCTAAACCACATGGATCCACTCGAGTCATTGCATGTGTGTTCTTTTCCTAAACCACATGGATCCACCAGTGACATCGCATGTGTGTTCTTTTCCTAAACAACATGGATCCACTAGAGTCATTTCATGTGTATTCTTTTCCTAAACCACATGGATCCACTAGAGTCATTGCGTGTGTGTTATTTTCCTAAACCACATTGATCCACTTGTGACATTGCATGTGTGTTCTTTTCCTCAACACATTCATCCACTGGTGACATTGCATGTGTGTCCTTTTCCTAAAACCACATTGATCCACTAGTGACATTGCATGTGTGTTCTTATCCTGAGCCACATGGATCCACTAGAGTCATTGCATGTGTTCTTTCCCTGAACTACATGGATCCACTGGAGTCATTGCATGTGTGTTCTTTTCCTAAACCACATGGATCCACTAGAGACATTGCATGTGTGTTCTTTTCCTAAACCACATTGATCCACTATTGACATTTGCATGTCTGTTCTTTTCCTAAGCCACATGGATCCACTAGGGACACTACATGTGTGCTATTTTCCTAAGCCACATGGATCCACTAATGACATTGCATGTGTGATCTTTTCCTAAACCACATGCATCCACTAGAGTCATTGCATGTGTATTCTTTTCCTAAACGACATGGAGCCACTAGAGTCATTGTATGTGTGTTCTTTCCCTAAACCACATTGATCCACTAGAGTCATTGAATGTGTGTACTTTTCCTAAACCACATGGATCCACTAGAGACATTGCATGTGTGTTCTTTTCCTAAACCACATGGATCCAGTATTGACACTTGCATGTGTATTCTTTTCCTAAACCACATGGATCCACTAGAGTCATTGCATGTGTATTGTTTTCCTAAACCACATGGATCGACTCGAGTCATTGCATGTGTGTTCTTTTCCTAAACTACATGGATCCACCCGTGACATCGCATGTGTGTTCTTTTCCTAAACAACATGGATCCACTAGAGTCATTGCATGTGTATTCTTTTCCTAAACCACATGGATCCACTAGAGTCATTACGTGTGTGTTATTTTCCTAAACCACATTGATCCACTTGTGACATTGCATGTGTGTTCTTTTCCTCAACACATTGATCCACTTGTGACATTGCGTGTGTGTCCTTATCCTAAAACCACATTGATCCACTAGTGACATTGCATGTGTGTTCTTATCCTGAGCCATATGGATCCACTAGAGCCATTCCATGTGTCTTCTTTTCCTAAACCACATTGCATGTGTGTTCTTTTCCTAAACTACATGGATCCACTGGAGACATTGCATGTGTGTTCTTTTCCTAAACCACATGGATCCACTAGAGTCATTGCATGTGTGTTCTTTTACTAAACCACATGGATCAACTAGAGATATTGCATGTTTATTTTTTTTCTAAACCACATTGCATGTGTGTTCTTTTCCTAAACCACATGGATCCACTGGAGTCATTGCATGTATGTTCTTTTCCTAAACCACATGGATCCACTAGAGACATTGCATGTGTGTTCTTTTCCTAAACCACATTGATCCACTATTGACATTTGTATGTGTGTTCTTTTCCTAAACCACATGGATCCACTAGTGACACTACATGTGTGTTATTTTCCTAAGCCACATGGATCCACTAATGACATTGCATGTGTGTTCTTTTCCTAAACCACATGGATCCACTAGAGTCATTGCATGTGTATTCTTTTCCAAAACGACATGGAGCCACTAGAGTCATTGTATGTGTGTTCTTTCCCTAAACCACATTGATCCACTAGAGTCATTGCATGTGTATTATTTTCCTAAACGACATGGAGCCACTAGAGTCATTGCATGTGTGTTCTTTTCCTAAACCACATGGATCCACTATTGACACTTGCATGTGTGTTCTTTTCCTAAACCACATCGATCCACTAAAGTCATTGCATGTGTGTTCTTTTCCTAAAGCACATGGATCCACTGGTAACATTGCATGTGTGTTCTTTTCATAAACCACATGGATCCACTAGAGTCATTGCATGTGTGTTCTTTTCCTAAACCACATGGATCCACTGGTGACATTGCATGTGTGTTCTTTTCCTAAACCACATGGTTCCATTGGAGTCGTTACGTGTGTGTTCATTTCCTAAACCACATTGATCCACTTGTGACGTTGCATGTGTGTTCTTTTCCTCAACACATTGATCCACTAGAGTCATTGCATGTGTGTCCTTTTCCTAAAACCACATTGATCCACTAGTGACATTGCATGTGTGTTCTTTTCCTAAACCACCTGAATCCACTCGAGTCATTGCATGTGTGTTCTTTTCCTAAACCACATGGATCCACCAGTGACATCGCATGTGTGTTCATTTCCTAAACCACATGGATCCACTGGAGTCATTGCATGTGTGTTCTTTTCCTAAACCACATGGATCCACTTGAGACATTGCATGTGTGTTCTTTTCCTAAACCACATTGATCCACTAGAGACATTTGCATGTGTGTTCTTTTCCTAAACCACATGGATCCAGTAGAGTCAATGTATATGTGTTCTTTTCCTAAACCACATTGATGCACCGGTGACATTGCATGTGCATTCTTTTCCTAAACCAGATTGATCCACTAGAGTCATTGCATGTTTGTTATTTTCCTATGCCACATGGATCCACTCGAGACATTGCATGTGTGTTCTTTTTTATAAACCACATTGATCCACTAGAGTCATTGCATGTGTATTCTTTTCCTAAACCGCATGGATCCACTAGAGTCATTGCATGTGTGTTCTTTTCCTAAACCACATGGATCCACTGGTAACATTGCATGTATGTTCTTTTCCTAAACCACATGGATCCACCAGAGTCATTGCATGACTATTCTTTTCCTAAACCACATGAATCCACTGGAGGCATTGCATGTGTGTTCTTTTCCTAAACAACATGGATCCACTAGTGACATTATATGTGTGTTCTTTTCCTAAACCATATGGATCCACTGGTGACATTGCATGTGTGTTCTTTTCCTAAAACACATGGTTCCATTGGAGTCATTACGTGTGTTTTTTTCCTAAACCAAATTGATCCACTTGTGAGATTGCATGTGTGTTCTTTTCCTCAACACATTGATCCACTGGTGACGTTGCATGTGTGTCCTTTTCCTAAAACCACATTTATCCACTAGTAGCATTGCATGTGTGTTCTTATCCTGAGCCACATGGATCCACTAGAGTCATTGCATGTCTGTTCTTTTCCTAAACCACATGGCATGTGTGTTCTTTTCCTAAACTACATGGATCCACTAGAGTCATTGCATGTGTGTTCTTTTCCTAAACCACATGGATCCACTTGAGACATTGCATGTGTGTTCTTTTCCTAAACCACATTGATCCACTAGAGACATTTGCATGTGTGTTCTTTTCCTAAACCACATGGATCCAGTAGAGTCACTGTATGTGTGTTCTTTTCCTAAACCACATTGATCCACCGGTGACATTTCATGTGCATTCTTTTCCTAAACCAGATTGATCCACTAGAGTCATTGCATGTTTGTTATTTTCCCAAGCCACATGGATCCACTCGTGACACTGCATGTGTGTTCTTTTTTATAAACCACATTGATCCACTAGAGTCATTGCATGTGTATTCTTTTCCTAAACCGCATGGATCCACTACAGTCATTGCATGTGTGTTCTTTTCCTAAACCACGTGGATCCACTGGTAACATTGCATGTGTGTTCTTTTCCTAAACCACATGGATCCACTAGAGTCATTGCATGACTATTCTTTTCCTAAACAACATGAATCCACTAGAGGCATTGCATGTCTGTTCTTTTCCTAAACAACATGGATCCACTAGTGACATTATATGTGTGTTCTTTTCCTAAACCATATGGATCCACTAGGGACATTGCATGTGTGTTCTTTTCCTAAAACACATTGTTCCATTAGAGTCATTACGTGTGTGTTTTTTCCTAAACCACA
The DNA here is from genome assembly GCA_023614405.1 of Avena insularis. Lineage (NCBI taxonomy): Eukaryota > Viridiplantae > Streptophyta > Magnoliopsida > Poales > Poaceae > Avena > Avena insularis. The sequence continues at coordinate 264,863,490 of CM042688.1, forward strand.
TTGATCCACTTGTGAGATTGCATGTGTGTTCTTTTCCTCAACACATTGATCCACTGGTGACATTGCATGTGTGTCCTTTTCCTAAAACCACATTAATCCACTAGTGACATTGCATGTGTGTTCTTATCCTGAGCCACATGGATCCACTAGAGTCATTGCATGTGTGTTCTTTTCCTAAACCACATGGATCCACTAGATTCATTGCATGTGTATTCTTTTCCTAAACCACATGGAGCCACTAGATTCATTGCATGTGTGTTCTTTTCCTAAACCACATGGATCCACTAGAATCATTACATGTGTGTTCTTTCCTAAGCCACATGGATCCACTAGAGACATTGCATGTGTGTTATCTTCCTAAACCACATTGATCTACTATTTGTATTTGCATGTGTGTTCTTTTCCTAAACCACATGGCATGGGTGTTCTTTTCCTAAACTACATGGATCCACTAGAGTCATTGCATGTGTGTTCTTTTCCTAAACCACATGGATCCACTTGAGACATTGCATGTGTGTTCTTTTCCTAAACCACATTGATCCACTAGAGACATTTGCATGTGTGTTCTTTTCCTAAACCACATGGATCCAGTAGAGTCACTGTATGTGTGTTCTTTTCCTAAACCACATTGATCCACCGGTGACATTGCATGAGCATTCTTTTCCTAAACCAGATTGATCCACTAGAGTCATTGCATGTTTGTTATTTTCCTAAGCCACGTGGATCCACTAGTGACATTGCTTGTGTGTTCTTTTTTATAAACCACATTGATCCACTAGAGTCATTGCATGTGTATTCTTTTCCTAAACCGCATGGATCCACTAGAGTCATTGCATGTGTGTTCTTTTCCTAAACCACATGGATCCACTGGTAACATTGCATGTATGTTCTTTTCCTAAACCACATGGATCCACCAGAGTCATTGCATGACTATTCTTTTCCTAAACCACATGAATCCACTGGAGGCATTGCATGTGTGTTCTTTTCCTAAACAACATGGATCCACTAGTGACATTATATGTGTGTTCTTTTCCTAAACCATATGGATCCACTGGTGACATTGCATGTGTATTCTTTTCCTAAAACACATGGTTCCATTGGAGTCATTACATGTGTTTTTTTTCCTTAACCAAATTGATCCACTTGTGAGATTGCATGTGTGTTCTTTTCCTCAACACATTGATCCACTGGTGACGTTGCATGTGTGTCCTTTTCCTAAAACCACATTGATCCACTAGTAGTATTGCATGTGTGTTCTTATCCTGAGCCACATGGATCCACTAGAGTCATTGCATGTGTGTTCTTTTCCTAAACCACATGGCATGTGTGTTCTTTTCCTAAACTACATGGATCCACTAGAGTCATTGCATGTGTGTTCTTTTCCTAAACCACATTGCATGTGTGTTCTTTTCCTAAAATACATGGATCCACTGGAGGCATTTTCATGTGTGTTCTTTTCCTAAACCAGATGGATCCAATAGAGTCACTGTATGTGTGTTCTTTTCCTAAACCACATTAATCCACCGGTGACATTGCATGTGCATTCTTTTCCTAAACCAGATTGATCCACTAGAGTCATTGCATGTTTGTTATTTTCCAAAGCCACATGGGTCCACTAGTGAAATTGCATGTGTGTTCTTTTTTATAAACCACATTGATCCACTAGAGTCATTGCATGTGTATTTTTTTCCTAAACCGCATGGATCCACTAGAGTCATTGCATGTGTGTTCTTTTCCTAAACCACATGGATCCACTGCTAACATTGCATGCGTGTTCTTTCCCTAAACCACATGGATCCACTAGAGTCATTGCATGACTATTCTTTTCCTAAACCACATGAATCCACTGGAGGCATTGCATGTCTGTTCTTTTCCTAAACAATATGGATCCACTAGTGACATTATATTTGTGTTCTTTTCCTAAACCATATGGATCCACTGGTGACATTGCATGTGTGTTCTTTTCCTAAAACACATTGTTCCATTAGAGTCATTACGTATGTGTTTTTTCCTAAACCACATTGATCCACTTGTGAGATTGCATGTGTGTTCTTTTCCTCAACACATTGATCCACTGGTGACATTGCATGTGTGTCCTTTTCCTAAAACCACATTGATCCACTAGTGACATTGCATGTGTGTTCTTATCCTGAGCCACATGGATCCACTAGAGTCATTGCATGTGTTCTTTTTCCTAAACCACATGGATCCACTAGATTCATTGCATGTGTATTCTTTTCCTAAACCACATGGAGCCACTAGATTCATTGCATGTGTGTTCTTTTCCTAAACCACATGGATCCACTAGAATCATTGCATGTGTGTTCTTTCCTAAACCACATGGATCCACTGGAGACATTGCATGTGTGTTATCTTCCTAAACCACATTGATCTACTATTTGTATTTGGATGTGTGTTCTTTTCCTAAACCACATGGATCCACTAGAGACACTGCGTGTGTGTTGTTTTCCTAAACCACATTGATCCACTTGTGACATTGCATGTGTGTTCTTTTCCTAAACCACATGGATCCACTGGTGACATTGCATGTGTGTTCTTTTCCAAAACCACATTAATCCACTTGAGTCATTGCACGTGTGTTCTTTTCCTAAACCACATTGATCCAGTTGTGACATTGCATGTGAGTCCATTTCCTAAAACCACATAGATCCACTAGTGACATTGCATGTGTGTTCTTTTCCTTAACCACGTGGATCCACTAGAGTCATTGCATATGTGTTCTTTTCCTAAAGCACATTGATCCACTGGTAACATTGCATGTGTCTCCTTTTCCTAAAACCAGATTGATGCACTAGTGATATTGCATGTGTGTTCTTTTCCTGAACCACATGGATCCACTATAGTCATTGCATGTGTGTTCATTTCCTAAACCACATGGATCAACTTGAGGTATTGCATGTGTGTTCTTTTCCTAAACCACATGGTTCCAATAGTGACATTGCATGTGTTTTCTTTTTCCTAAAACACATGGTTCCATTAGAGTCATTACGTGTGTTTTCTTTCCTAAACCACATTGATCCACTTGTGACATTGCATGTGTGTCCTTTTCATCAACACATTGATCCACTAGTGACAATGCATGTGTGTCCTTTTCCTAAAACCACATTGATCCACTAGTGACATTGCACATGTGTTCTTATCCTGAACCACATGGATCCAGTAGAGTCATTGCATGTGTGTTGTTTTCCTAAACCACATGGATCCACTTGAGACATTGCATGTGTTCTTTTCCTAAACCACATGGATCCAAAGAGAGTCACTCTATGTGTTCTTTTCCTAAACCACATTGATCCACCGGTGACATTGCATGTGCATTCTTTTCCTAAACCACACTAATCCACTAGAGTCATTACTTGTGTGTTATTTTCCTAAGCCACTAGGATCCATTGGTGACATTGCATGTGTGTTCTCTTTTCTAAACCACATTGATCCACTGGAGTCATTGCACGTGTATTCTTTTCCTAAACCACATGGATCCACTAGAGTCATTGCATGTGTACTCTTTTCCTAAACCACATGGATCCACTCGAGTCATCGCATGTGTGTTCTTTTCCTAAACCACATGGATCCACCAGTGACATCGGATGTGTGTTCTTTTCCTAAACCACATGGGTCGACTGGAGTCATTGCATGTGTGTTCTTTTCCTAAACCACATGGATCCACTTGAGACCTTGCATGTGTGTTCTTTTTCTAAACCACATTAGTCCACTGGAGACATTTGCATGTGTGTTCTTTTCCTAAACCACATGGATCTAGTAGAGTCACTATATGTGTGTTCTTTTCCTAAACCACATTGATCCACCAGTGACATTGCATGTGCATTCTTTTCCTAAACCAGATTGATCCACTAGAGTCATTGCATGTTTGTTCTTTTCCTAAGCCACATGGATCCACTAGTGACATTGCATGTGTGTTCTTTTACTAAACCACATTGATCCACTAGAGTCATTGCATGTGTATTCTTTTCCTAAACCACATGGATCCACTAGAGTTAGTGCATGTGTGTTCTTTTCCTAAACCACATTATTCCACTAGAGTCATTGCATGTGTGTTCTTCTCCTAAACCACATGGATCCACTGATAACATTGCATGTGTGTTCTTTTCCTAAACCACATGGATCCACTAGAGTCATTGCATGACTATTCTTTTCCTAAACCACATGGATCCACTGGAGGCATTCCATGTGTGTTCTTTTCCTAAACAACATGGATCCACTAGTGACATTATATGTGTGTTATTTTCCTAAAACACATGGTTCCATTGGAGTCATTACGTGTGTTATTTTCCTAAACCACATTGATCCACTTGTGACATTGCATCTGTGCTATTTTCCTCAACACATTGATCCACTGGTGACATTGCATGTGTGTCCTTTTCCTAAAACCACATTGATCCACTAGTGACATTGCATGTGTATTCTTTTCCTAAACCGCATGGATCCACTAGAGTCATTGCATGTGTGTTCTTTTCCTAAACCACATGGATCCACTGGTAACATTGCATGTATGTTCTTTTCCTAAACCACATGGATCCACCAGTCATTGCATGACTATTCTTTTCCTAAACCACATGAATCCACTGGAGGCATTGCATGTGTGTTCTTTTCCTAAACAACATGGATCCACTAGTGACATTATATGTGTGTTCTTTTCCTAAACCATATGGATCCACTGGTGACATTGCATGTGTGTTCTTTTCCTAAAACACATGGTTCCATTGGAGTCACATGTGTGTTGTTTTCCTAAACAAAATTGATCAACTTGTGAGATTGCATGTGTTTTCTTTTCATCAACACAATGATACAATGTTGACATTGCATGTGTTTAATTTTAATAAAAACACATTGATCCACTAGTAGCATTGCATGTGTGTTCTTATCCTGAGCCACATGGATCCACTAGAGTCATTGCATGTGTGTTCTTTTCCTAAACCACATGGCAGGAGTGTTCTGTTCCGAATATACATGGTTCCACTAGAGTCATTGCATGTGTTTTCTTTTCCTAAACCACATGGATCCACTTGAGACATTGCATGTGTGTTCTTTTCCTAAACCACATTGATCCACTAGAGACATTTGCATGTGTGTTCTTTTCCTAAACCACATGGATCCAGTAGAGTCACTGTATGTGTGTTCTTTTCCTAAACCACATTGATCCACCGGTGACATTGCATGTGCATTCTTTTCCTAAACCAGATTGATCCACTAGAGTCATTGCATGTTTGTTATTTTCCAAAGCCACATGGATCCACTAGTGACATTGCATGTGTGTTCTTTTTTATAAACCACATTGATCCACTAGAGTCATTGCATGTGTATTTTTTTTCCTAAACCGCATGGATCCACTAGAGTCATTGCATGTGTGTTCTTTTCCTAAACCACGTGGATCCACTGGTAACATTGCATGTGTGTTGTTTTCCGAAACCACATGGATCCACTAGAGTCATTGCATGACTATTCTTTTCCTAAACAACATGAATCCACTAGAGGCATTGCATTTCTGTTCTTTTCCTAAACAACATGGATCCACTAGTGACATTATATGTGTGTTCTTTTCCTAAACCATATGGATCCACTAGTGACATTGCATGTGTGTTCTTTTCCTAAAACACATTGTTCCATTAGAGTCATTACGTGTGTGTTTTTTCCTAAACCACATTGATCCACTTGTGAGATTGCATGTGTGTTCTTTTCCTCAACACATTGATCCACTGGTGACATTGCATGTGTGTCCTTTTCCTAAAACCACATTGCTCCACTAGTGACATTGCATGTGTGTTCTTATCCTGAGCCACATGGATCCACTAGAGTCATTGCATGTGTGTTCTTTTCCTAAACCACATGGATCCACTAGATTCATTGCATGTGTATTCTTTTCCTAAACCACATGGAGCCACTAGATTCATTGCATGTGTGTTCTTTTCCTAAACCACATGGATCCACTAGAATCATTGCATGTGTGTTCTTTCCTAAACCACATGGATCCACTAGAGACATTGCATGTGTGTTATCTTCCTAAACCACATTGATCTACTATTTGTATTTGCATGTGTGTTCTTTTCCTAAACCACATGGCATGGGTGTTCTTTTCCTAAACTACATGGATCCACTAGAGTCATTGCATGTGTGTTCTTTTCCTAAACCACATGGATCCACTTGAGACATTGCATGTGTGTTCTTTTCCTAAACCACATTGATCCACTGGAGACATTTGCATGTGTGTTCTTTTCCTAAACCACATGGATCCAGTAGAGTCACTGTATGTGTGTTCTTTTCCTAAACCACATTGATCCACCGGTGACATTGCATGAGCATTCTTTTCCTAAACCAGATTGATCCACTAGAGTCATTGCATGTTTGTTATTTTCCTAAGCCACATGGATCCACTAGTGACATTGCTTGTGTGTTCTTTTTTATAAACCACATTGATCCACTAGAGTCATTGCATGTGTATTCTTTTCCTAAACCGCATGGATCCACTAGAGTCATTGCATGTGTGTTCTTTTCCTAAACCACATGGATCCACTGGTAACATTGCATGTATGTTCTTTTCCTAAACCACATGGATCCACCAGAGTCATTGCATGACTATACTTTTCCTAAACCACATGAATCCACTGGAGGCATTGCATGTGTGTTCTTTTCCTAAACAACATGGATCCACTAGTGACATTATATGTGTGTTCTTTTCCTAAACCATATGGATCCACTGGTGACATTGCATGTGTGTTCTTTTCCTAAAACACATGGTTCCATTGGAGTCATTACGTGTTTTTTTTTCCTAAACCAAATTGATCCACTTGTGAGATTGCATGTGTGTTCTTTTCCTCAACACATTGATCCACTGGTGACGTTGCATGTGTGTCCTTTTCCTAAAACCACATTGATCCACTAGTAGCATTGCATGTGTGTTCTTATCCTGAGCCACATGGATCCACTAGAGTCATTGCATGTGTGTTCTTTTCCTAAACCACATGGCATGTGTGTTCTTTTCCTAAACTACATGGATCCACTAGAGTCATTGCATGTGTGTTCTTTTCCTAAACCACATGGATCCACTTGAGACATTGCATGTGTGTTCTTTTCCTAAACCACATTGATCCACTAGAGATATTTGCATGTGTGTTCTTTTCCTAAACCACATGGATCCAGTAGAGTCACTGTATGTGTGTTCTTTTCCTAAACCACATTGATCCACCGGTGACATTGCATGTGCATTCTTTTCCTAAACCAGATTGATCCACTAGAGTCATTGCATGTTTGTTATTTTCCAAAGCCACATGGATCCACTAGTGACATTGCATGTGTGTTCTTTTTTATAAACCACATTGATCCACTAGAGTCATTGCATGTGTATTTTTTTTCCTAAACCGCATGGATCCACTAGAGTCATTGCATGTGTGTTCTTTTCCTAAACCACGTGGATCCACTGGTAACATTGCATGTGTGTTCTTTTCCTAAACCACATGGATCCACTAGAGTCATTGCATGACTATTCTTTTCCTAAACAACATGAATCCACTAGAGGCATTGCATGTCTGTTCTTTTCCTAAACAACATGGATCCACTAGTGACATTATATGTGTGTTCTTTTCCTAAACCATATGGATCCACTAGTGACATTGCATGTGTGTTCTTTTCCTAAAACACATTGTTCCATTAGACTCATTACGTGTTTTTTTTTTCCTAAACCACATTGATCCACTTGTGAGATTGCATGTGTGTTCTTTTCCTCAACACATTGATCCACTGGTGACATTGCATGTGTGTCCTTTTCCTAAAACCACATTGCTCCACTAGTGACATTGCATGTGTGTTCTTATCCTGAGCCACATGGATCCACTAGAGTCATTGCATGTGTGTTCTTTTCCTAAACCACATGGATCCACTAGATTCATTGCATGTGTATTCTTTTCCTAAACCACATGGAGCCACTAGATTCATTGCATGTGTGTTCTTTTCCTAAACCACATGGATCCACTAGAATCATTGCATGTGTGTTCTTTCCTAAACCACATGGATCCACTAGAGACATTGCATGTGTGTTATCTTCCTAAACCACATTGATCTACTATTTGTATTTGGATGTGTGTTCTTTTCCTAAACCACATGGATCCACTAGAGACACTGCGTGTGTGTTGTTTTCCTAAACCACATTGATCCACTTGTGACATTGCATGTGTGTTCTTTTCCTAAACCACATGGATCCACTGGTGACATTGCATGTGTGTTCTTTTCCAAAACCACATGGATCCACTTGAGTCATTGCACGTGTGTTCTTTTCCTAAACCACATTGATCCAGTTGTGACATTGCATGTGAGTCCATTTCCTAAAACCACATAGATCCACTAGTGACATTGCATGTGTGTTCTTTTCCTTAACCACGTGGATCCACTAGAGTCATTGCATATGTGTTCTTTTCCTAAAGCACATTGATCCACTGGTAACATTGCATGTGTCTCCTTTTCCTAAAACCAGATTGATGCACTAGTGACATTGCATGTGTGTTCTTTTCCTGAACCACATGGATCCACTATAGTCATTGCATGTGTGTTCTTTTCCTAAACCACATGGATCAACTTGAGGTATTGCATGTGTGTTCTTTTCCTAAACCACATGGTTCCACTAGTGACAATGCATGTGTTTTCTTTTTCATAAAACACATGGTTCCATTAGAGTCATTACGTGTGTGTTCTTTCCTAAACCACATTGATCCACTTGTGACATTGCATGTGTGTTCTTTTCATCAACACATTGATCCACTAGTGACAATGCATGTGTGTCCTTTTCCTAAAACCACATTGATCCACTAGTGACATTGCACATGTGTTCTTATCCTGAACCACATGGATCCAGTAGAGTCATTGCATGTGTGTTGTTTTCCTAAACCACATGGATCCACTTGAGACATTGCATGTGTGTTCTTTTCCTAAACCACACGGATCCAGTAGAGTCACTCTATGTGTTCTTTTCCTAAACCACATTGATCCACCGGTGACATTGCATGTGCATTCTTTTCCTAAACCACACTAATCCACTAGAGTCATTACTTGTGTGTTATTTTCCTAAGCCACTAGGATCCATTGGTGACATTGCATGTGTGTTCTCTTTTCTAAACCACATTGATCCACTGGAGTCATTGCACGTGTATTCTTTTCCTAAACCACATGGATCCACTAGAGTCATTGCATGTGTACTCTTTTCCTAAACCACATGGATCCACTCGAGTCATCGCATGTGTGTTCTTTTCCTAAACCACATGGATCCACCAGTGACATCGGATGTGTGTTCTTTTCCTAAACCACATGGATCAACTGGAGTCATTGCATGTGTGTTCTTTTCCTAAACCACATGGATCCACTTGAGACCTTGCATGTGTGTTCTTTTTCTAAACCACATTAGTCCACTGGAGACATTTGCATGTGTGTTCTTTTCCTAAACCACATGGATCTAGTAGAGTCACTATATGTGTGTTCTTTTCCTAAACCACATTGATCCACCAGTGACATTGCATGTGCATTCTTTTCCTAAACCAGATTGATCCACTAGAGTCATTGCATGTTTGTTACTTTCCTAAGCCACATGGATCCACTAGTGACATTGCATGTGTGTTCTTTTTTATAAACCACATTGATCCACTAGAGTCATTGCATGTGTATTCTTTTCCTAAACCACATGGATCCACTAGAGTTAGTGCATGTGTGTTCTTTTCCTAAACCACATTATTCCACTAGAGTCATTGCATGTGTGTTCTTCTCCTAAACCACATGGATCCACTGATAACATTGCATGTGTGTTCTTTTCCTAAACCACATGGATCCACTAGAGTCATTGCATGACTATTCTTTTCCTAAACCACATGGATCCACTGGAGGCATTCCATGTGTGTTCTTTTCCTAAACAACATGGATCCACTAGTGACATTATATGTGTGTTATTTTCCTAAAACACATGGTTCCATTGGAGTCATTACGTGTGTGTTATTTTCCTAAACCACATTGATCCACTTGTGACATTGCATCTGTTCTATTTTCCTCAACACATTGATCCACTGGTGACATTGCATGTGTGTCCTTTTCCTAAAACCACATTGATCCACTAGTGACATTGCATGTGTATTCTTTTCCTAAACCGCATGGATCCACTAGAGTCATTGCATGTGTGTTCTTTTCCTAAACCACATGGATCCACTGGTAACATTGCATGTATGTTCTTTTCCTAAACCACATGGATCCACCAGAGTCATTGCATGACTATTCTTTTCCTAAACCACATGAATCCACTGGAGGCATTGCATGTGTGTTCTTTTCCTAAACAACATGGATCCACTAGTGACATTATATGTGTGTTCTTTTCCTAAACCATATGGATCCACTGGTGACATTGCATGTGTGTTCTTTTCCTAAAACACATGGTTCCATTGGAGTCGTTACGTGTGTTTTTTTCCTAAACCAAATTGATCCACTTGTGAGATTGCATGTGTGTTCTTTTCCTCAACACATTGATCCACTGGTGACGTTGCATGTGTGTACTTTTCCTAAAACCACATTGATCCACTAGTAGCATTGCATGTGTGTTCTTATCCTGAGCCACATGGATCCACTAGAGTCATTGCATGTGTGTTCTTTTCCTAAACCACATGGCATGTGTGTTCTTTTCCTAAACTACATGGATCCACTAGAGTCATTGCATGTGTTTTCTTTTCCGAAACCACATGGATCCACTTGAGACATTGCATGTGTGTTCTTTTCCTAAACCACATTGATCCACTAGAGACATTTGCATGTGTGTTCTTTTCCTAAACCACATGGATCCAGTAGAGTCACTGTATGTGTGTTCTTTTCCTAAACCACATTGATCCACCGGTGACATTGCATGTGCATTCTTTTCCTAAACCAGATTGATCCACTAGAGTCATTGCATGTTTGTTATTTTCCAAAGCCACATGGATCCACTAGTGACATTGCATGTGTGTTCTTTTTTATAAACCACATTGATCCACTAGAGTCATTGCATGTGTATTTTTTTTCCTAAACCGCATGGATCCACTAGAGTCATTGCATGTGTGTTCTTTTCCTAAACCACGTGGATCCACTGGTAACATTGCATGTGTGTTCTTTTCCTAAACCACATGGATCCACTAGAGTCATTGCATGACTATTCTTTTCCTAAACAACATGAATCCACTAGAGGCATTGCATGTCTGTTCTTTTCCTAAACAACATGGATCCACTAGTGACATTATATGTGTGTTCTTTTCCTAAACCATATGGATCCACTAGTGACATTGCATGTGTGTTCTTTTCCTAAAACACATTGTTCCATTAGAGTCATTACGTGTGTGTTTTTTCCTAAACCACATTGATCCACTTGTGAGATTGCATGTGTGTTCTTTTCCTCAACACATTGATCCACTGGTGACATTGCATGTGTGTCCTTTTCCTAAAACCACATTGCTCCACTAGTGACATTGCATGTGTGTTCTTATCCTGAGCCACATGGATCCACTAGAGTCATTGCATGTGTGTTCTTTTCCTAAACCACATGGATCCACTAGATTCATTGCATGTGTATTCTTTTCCTAAACCACATGGAGCCACTAGATTCATTGCATGTGTGTTCTTTTCCTAAACCACATGGATCCACTAGAATCATTGCATGTGTGTTCTTTCCTAAACCACATGGATCCACTAGAGACATTGCATGTGTGTTATCTTCCTAAACCACATTGATCTACTATTTGTATTTGCATGTGTGTTCTTTTCCTAAACCACATGGCATGTGTGTTCTTTTCCTAAACAATATGGGTCCACTAGTGACATTACATGTGTGTTCTTTTCCTAAACCACATTGATCCACTTGAGAAATTGCATGTGTGTTCTTTTCCTAAACCACATTGATCCACTGGAGACATTTGCATGTGTGACCTTTTCCTAAACCACATGGATCCAGAGAGTCACCGTATGTGTGTTCTTTCCTAAACCACATTGATCCACCGGTGACATTGCATGAGCATTCTTTTCCTAAACCAGATTGATCCACTAGAGTCATTGCATGTTTGTTATTTTCCTAAGCCACATGGATCCACTAGTGACATTGCTTGTGTGTTCTTTTTTATAAACCACATTGATCCACTAGAGTCATTGCATGTGTATTCTTTTCCTAAACCGCATGGATCCACTAGAGTCATTGCATGTGTGTTCTTTTCCTAAACCACATGGATCCACTGGTAACATTGCATGTATGTTCTTTTCCTAAACCACATGGATCCACCAGAGTCATTGCATGACTATACTTTTCCTAAACCACATGAATCCACTGGAGGCATTGCATGTGTGTTCTTTTCCTAAACAACATGGATCCACTAGTGACATTATATGTGTGTTCTTTTCCTAAACCATATGGATCCACTGGTGACATTGCATGTGTGTTCTTTTCCTAAAACACATGGTTCCATTGGAGTCATTACGTGTTTTTTTTTCCTAAACCAAATTGATCCACTTGTGAGATTGCATGTGTGTTCTTTTCCAACACATTGATCCACTGGTGACGTTGCATGTGTGTCCTTTTCCTAAAACCACATTGATCCATTAGTAGCATTGCATGTGTGTTCTTATCCTGAGCCACATGGATCCACTAGAGTCATTGCATGTGTGTTCTTTTCCTAAACCACATGGCATGTGTGTTCTTTTCCTAAACTACATGGATCCACTAGAGTCATTGCATGTGTGTTCTTTTCCTAAACCACATGGATCCACTTGAGACATTGCATGTGTGTTCTTTTCCTAAACCACATTGATCCACTAGAGATATTTGCATGTGTGTTCTTTTCCTAAACCACATGGATCCAGTAGAGTCACTGTATGTGTGTTCTTTTCCTAAACCACATTGATCCACCGGTGACATTGCATGTGCATTCTTTTCCTAAACCAGATTGATCCACTAGAGTCATTGCATGTTTGTTATTTTCCAAAGCCACATGGATCCACTAGTGACATTGCATGTGTGTTCTTTTTTATAAACCACATTGATCCACTAGAGTCATTGCATGTGTATTTTTTTCCTAAACCGCATGGATCCACTAGAGTCATTGCATGTGTGTTCTTTTCCTAAACCACGTGGATCCACTGGTAACATTGCATGTGTGTTCTTTTCCTAAACCACATGGATCCACTAGAGTCATTGCATGACTATTCTTTTCCTAAACAACATGAATCCACTAGAGGCATTGCATGTCTGTTCTTTTCCTAAACAACATGGATCCACTAGTGACATTATATGTGTGTTCTTTTCCTAAACCATATGGATCCACTAGTGACATTGCATGTGTGTTCTTTTCCTAAAACACATTGTTCCATTAGAGTCATTACGTGTGTTTTTTTCCTAAACCACATTGATCCACTTGTGAGATTGCATGTGTGTTCTTTTCCTCAACACATTGATCCACTGGTGACATTGCATGTGTGTCCTTTTCCTAAAACCACATTGCTCCACTAGTGACATTGCATGTGTGTTCTTATCCTGAGCCACATGGATCCACTAGAGTCATTGCATGTGTGTTCTTTTCCTAAACCACATGGATCCACTAGATTCATTGCATGTGTATTCTTTTCCTAAACCACATGGAGCCACTAGATTCATTGCATGTGTGTTCTTTTCCTAAACCACATGGATCCACTAGAATCATTGCATGTGTGTTCTTTCCTAAACCACATGGATCCACTAGAGACATTGCATGTGTGTTATCTTCCTAAACCACATTGATCTACTATTTGTATTTGGATGTGTGTTCTTTTCCTAAACCACATGGATCCACTAGAGCCACTGCGTGTGTGTTGTTTTCCTAAACCACATTGATCCACTTGTGACATTGCATGTGTGTTCTTTTCCTAAACCACATGGATCCACTGGTGACATTGCATGTGTGTTCTTTTCCAAAACCACATGGATCCACTTGAGTCATTGCACGTGTGTTCTTTTCCTAAACCACATTGATCCAGTTGTGACATTGCATGTGAGTCCATTTCCTAAAACCACATAGATCCACTAGTGACATTGCATGTGTGTTCTTTTCCTTAACCACGTGGATCCACTAGAGTCATTGCATATGTGTTCTTTTCCTAAAGCACATTGATCCACTGGTACCATTGCATGTGTCTCCTTTTCCTAAAACCAGATTGATGCACTAGTGACATTGCATGTGTGTTCTTTTCCTGAACCACATGGATCCACTATAGTCATTGCATGTGTGTTCTTTTCCTAAACCACATGGATCAACTTGAGGTATTGCATGTGTGTTCTTTTCCTAAACCACATGGTTCCACTAGTGACAATGCATGTGTTTTCTTTTTCCTAAAACACATGGTTCCATTAGAGTCATTACGTGTGTGTTCTTTCCTAAACCACATTGATCCACTTGTGACATTGCATGTGTGTTCTTTTCATCAACACATTGATCCACTAGTGACAATGCATGTGTGTCCTTTTCCTAAAACCACATTGATCCACTAGTGACATTGCACATGTGTTCTTATCCTGAACCACATGGATCCAGTAGAGTCATTGCATGTGTGTTGTTTTCCTAAACCACATGGATCCACTTGAGACATTGCATGTGTGTTCTTTTCCTAAACCACACGGATCCAGTAGAGTCACTCTATGTGTTCTTTTCCTAAACCACATTGATCCACCGGTGACATTGCATGTGCATTCTTTTCCTAAACCACACTAATCCACTAGAGTCATTACATGTGTGTTATTTTCCTAAGCCACTAGGATCCATTGGTGACATTGCATGTGTGTTCTTTTTTCTAAACCACATTGATCCACTGGAGTCATTGCACGTGTATTCTTTTCCTAAACCACATGGATCCACTAGAGTCATTGCATGTGTACTCTTTTCCTAAACCACATGGATCCACTCGCGTCATCGCATGTGTGTTCTTTTCCTAAACCACATGGATCCACCAGTGACATTGGATGTGTGTTCTTTTCCTAAACCACATGGATCAACTGGAGTCATTGCGTGTGTGTTCTTTTCCTAAACCACATGGATCCACTTGAGACCTTGCATGTGTGTTCTTTTTCTAAACCACATTAGTCCACTGGAGACATTTGCATGTGTGTTCTTTTCCTAAACCACATGGATCTAGTAGAGTCACTATATGTGTGTTCTTTTCCTAAACCACATTTATCCACCAGAGACATTGCATGTGCATTCTTTTCCTAAACCAGATTGATCCACTAGAGTCATTGCATGTTTGTTACTTTCCTAAGCCACATGGATCCACTAGTGACATTGCATGTGTGTTCTTTTTTATAAACCACATTGATCCACTAGAGTCATTGCATGTGTATTCTTTTCTTAAACCACATGGATCCACTAGAGTTAGTGCATGTGTGTTCTTTTCCTAAACCACATTATTCCACTAGAGTCATTGCATGTGTGTTCTTCTCCTAAACCACATGGATCCACTGATAACATTGCATGTGTGTTCTTTTCCTAAACCACATGGATCCACTAGAGTCATTGCATGACTATTCTTTTCCTAAACCACATGGATCCACTGGAGGCATTCCATGTATGTTCTTTTCCTAAACAACATGGATCCACTAGTGACATTATATGTGTGTTATTTTCCTAAAACACATGGTTCCATTGGAGTCATTACGTGTGTGTTATTTTCCTAAACCACATTGATCCACTTGTGACATTGCATCTGTGTTATTTTCCTCAACACATTGATCCACTGGTGACATTGCATGTGTGTCCTTTTCCTAAAACCACATTGATCCACTAGTGACATTGCATGTGTGTTCTTATCCTGAGCCACATGGATCCACTAGAGTCATTGCATGTGTGTTTTTTCCTAAACCACATTGCATGTGTGTTCTTTTCCTAAACTACATTGATCCACTAGAGTCATTCTTTCCTAAACCACATGGATCCACTAGAGACATTGCATGTGTGTTCTTTTCCTAAACCACATTGATCTACTATTTGCATTTGGATGTGTGTTCTTTTCCTAAACCACATGGATCCACTAGAGACACTGCATGTGTGTTCTTTTCCTAAACCACATTGATCCACTTGTGACATTGCCTGTGTGTTCTTTTCCTAAACCGCATGCATCCACTGGTGACATTTCATGTGTGTTCTTTTCCAAAACCGCATGCATCCACTGGTGACATTTCATGTGTGTTCTTTTCCTAAACCACATTGATCCACTTGTTACATTGCATGTGTGTCCATTTCCTAAAACCACATTGATCCTCTAGTGACATTGCATGTGTGATCTTTTCCTGAACCATGTGGATCCACTAGTGACATTATATGTGTGTTCTTTTCCTAACCATATGGATCCACTAGTGACATTGCATGTGTGTTTTTTTCCTAAAACACATTGTTCCATTAGAGTCATTACGTGTGTGTTTTTTCCTAAACCACATTGATCCACTTGTGAGATTTCATGTGTGTTCTTTTCGTCAACACATTGATCCACTGGTGACATTGCATGTGTGTCCTTTTCCTAAAACCACAATGCTCCACTAGTTACATTGCATGTGTGTTCTTATCCTGAGCCACATGGATCCACTAGAGTCATTGCATGTGTGTTCTTTTCCTAAACCACATGGATCCACTAGATTCATTGCATGTGTATTCTTTTCCTAAACCACATGGAGCCACTAGATTCATTGCATGTGTGTTCTTTTCCTAAACCACATGGATCCACTAGAGTCATTGCATGTGTGTTCTTTCCTAAACCACATGGATCCACTAGAGACATTGCATGTGTGTTCTCTTCCTAAACCACATTGATCTACTATTTGCATTTGGATGTGTGTTCTTTTCCTAAACCACATGGATCCACTAGAGACACTGCGTGTGTGTTGTTTTCCTAAACCACATTGATCCACTTGTGACATCGCATGTGTGTTCTTTTCCTAAACCACATGGATCCACTGGTGACATTGCATGTGTGTTCTTTTCCAAAACCACATGGATCCACTTGAGTCATTGCACGTGTGTTCTTTTCCTAAACCACATTGATCCAGTTGTGACATTGCATGTGAGTCCATTTCCTAAACCACATGGTTCCACTAGTGACATTGCATGTGTTTTCTTTTTCCTAAAACACATGGTTCCATTAGAGTCATTACGTGTGTGTTCTTTCCTAAACCACATTGATCCACTTGTGACATTGCATGTGTGTTCTTTTCCTCAACACATTGATCCACTAGTGACATTGCATGTGTGTCCTTTTCCTAAAACCACATTGATCCACTAGTGACATTGCACATGTGTTCTTATCCTGAACCACATGGATCCAGCAGAGACATAGCATGTGTGTTGTTTTCCTAAACCACATGGATCCACTTGAGACATTGCATGTCTGTTCTTTTCCTAAACCACACAGATCCAGTAGAGTCACTCTATGTGTTCTTTTCCTAAACCACATTGATCCACCGGTGACATTGCATGTGCGTTCTTTTCCTAAACCACACTAATCCACTAGAGTCATTACATGTGTGTTATTTTCCTAAGCCACTTGGATCCATTGGTGACATTGCATGTGTGTTCTTTTTCTAAACCACATTGATCCACTGGAGTCATTGCACGTGTATTCTTTTCCTAAACCACATGGATCCACTAGAGTCATTGCAAGTGTACTCTTTTCCTAAACCACATGGATCCACTCGAGTCATTGCATGTGTGTTCTTTTCCTAAACCACATGGATCCACCAGTGACATCGGATGTGTGTTCTTTTCCTAAACCACATGGATCAACTGGAGTCATTGCATGTGTGTTCTTTTCCTAAACCACATGGATCCACTTGAGACCTTGCATGTGTGTTCTTTTTCTAAACCACATTGATCTACTGGAGACATTTGCATGTGTGTTATTTTACTAAACCACATGGATCTAGTAGAGTCACTATATGTGTGTTCTTTTCCTAAACCACATTGATCCACCAGTGACATTGCATGTGCATTCTTTTCCTAAACCAGATTGATCCACTAGAGTCATTGCATGTTTGTTACTTTCCTAAGCCACATGGATCCACTGGTGACATTGCATGTGTGCTTTTTTATAAACCACATTGATCCACTAGAGTCATTGCATGTGTATTCTTTTCCTAAACCACATGGATCCACTAGAGTTAGTGCATGTGTGTTCTTTTCCTAAACCACATTATTCCACTAGAGTCATTGCATGTGTGTTATTCTCCTAAACTACATGGATCCACTGATAACATTGCATGTGTGTTCTTTTCCTAAACCACATGGATCCACTAGAGTCATTGCATGACTATTCTTTTCCTAAACCACATGGATCCACTGGAGGCATTCCATGTGTGTTCTTTTCCTAAACAACATGGATCCACTAGTGACATTATATGTGTGTTATTTTCCTAAAACACATGGTTCCATTGGAGTCATTACGTGTGTGTTATTTTCCTAAACCACATTGATCCACTTGTGACATTGCATCTGTGTTCTTTTTCTCAACACATTGATCCACTAGTGACATTGCATGTGTGGCCTTTTCCTAAAACCACATTGATCCACTAGTGACATTGCATGTGGGTTCTTATCCTGAGCCACATGGATCCACTAGAGTCATTGCATGTGTGTTCTTTTCCTAAACCACATTGCATGTTTGTTCTTTTCCTAAACTACATTGATCCACTAGAGTCATTCTTTCCTAAACCACATGGATCCACTAGAGACATTGCATGTGTGTTCTTTTCCTAAACCACATTGATCTACTATTTGGATTTGGATGTGTGTTCTTTTCCTAAACCACATGGATCCACTAGAGACACTGCATGTGTGTTCTTTTCCTAAACCACATTGATCCACTTGTGACATTGCCTGTGTGTTCTTTTCCTAAACCGCATGCATCCACTGGTGACATTTCATGTGTGTTCTTTTCCAAAACCGCATGCTTCCACTGGTGACATTTCATGTGTGTTCTTTAACTAAACCACATTGATCCACTTGTTACATTGCATGTGTGTCCATTTCCTAAAATCACATTGATCCTCTAGTGACATTGCATGTGTGATCTTTTCCTGAACCATGTGGATCCACTAGAGTCATTGCATGTGTGTTCTTTTCCTAAAGCACATTGATCCACTGGTGACATTGCATTTGTGTCCTTTTCCTAAAACCAGATTATTCCACTAGTGACATCGCATGTGTGTTGTTTTCCTGAACCACATGGATCCACTAGAGTCATTGCATGTGTGTTCTTTTCCTGAACCACATGGATCCACTAGAGGCATTGCATGTGTGTTCTTCTCCTAGACCACATGGTTCCACTAGTGACATTGCATGTGTGTTCTTTTTCCTAAAACACATGGTTCCATTGGAGTCATTACGTGTTTGTTCTTTTCCTAAACCACATTGATCCACTTGTGACATTGCATGTCTGTTCTTTTCCTCAACCCATTGATCCACTAGTGACATTGCATGTGTGTCCTTTTCCTAAAACCACATTGATCCCCTAGTGACATTGCATGTGTGTTCTTATCTTGAACCACATGGATCCAGTAGAGTCATTGCATCTGTGTTCTTTTCCTAAACCACATTGCATGTGTGTTCTTTTCCTAAACTACATGGATTCACTTAAGTCATTGCATGTGTGTTCTTTCCTAAACCACATGGATCCACTAGAGACATTGCATGTGTGTTCTTTTCCTAAACCACATTAATCTACTATTGACATTTGGATGTGTGTTCTTTTCCTAAACCACATGGAAACACTAGAGACACTGCATGTGTGTTCTTTTCCTAAACCAGATTGATCCACTTGTGACATTGCATGTGTGTTCTTTTCCTAAACCACATGGATCCACTGGTGACGTTGCATGTGTGTTCTTTTCCAAAACCACATTGATCCACTTGAATCATTGCATGTGTGTTCTTTTCCTAAACAACATTGATCCACTTGTGACATTGGATGTGTGTCCATTTCCTAAAACCACATTGATCCACCAGTGACATTGCATGTGTGTTCTTTTCCTGAACCACGTGGATCCACTAGAGTCATTGCATGTGTGTCTTTTCCTAAACCACATTAATCCACTAGTGACATTGCCTGTGTGTTCTTTTACTAAACCACATGGATCCACTAGAGTCATTGCATGTGAGTTCCTTTCCTGAACCACATTGATCCACTGGTGACATTGCATGTGTGTCCTTTTCCTAAAACCACATTGATCCACTACTGACATTGCATGTGTGTTCTTTTCCTGAACCACGTGGATCCACTAGAGTCATTGCATGTGTGTTCTTTTCCTAAACCAAATTGATCCACTAGTGACATTGCATGTGTGTCCTTTTCCTAAAACTAGATTGATCCACTAGTGACATTGCATGTGTGTTCTTTTCCTGAACCATATGGATCCACTAGAGTCATTGCATGTGTGTTCTTTTCCGAAACCACATGGATCCACTATAGGCATTGCATGTGTGTTCTTTTTCTAAACCAGATGGTTCCAATGGTGACATTGCATGTGTGTTCTTTTTCCTAAAACACATGGTTCCATTGGAGTCATTACGTGTGAGTTCTTTTCCTAAACCATATTGATCCACTTGTGACATTGCATGTGTGTTCTTTTACTCAACACATTGATCCATTAGTGACATTGCATGTGTGTCCTTTTCCTAAAACCACATTGATCCACTAGTGACATTCCATGTGTGTTCTTATCCTGAACCACATGGATCTAGTAGAGTCATTGCATGTGTGTTCTTTTCCTAAACCATATTGCATGTGTGTTCTTTTCCTAAACTACATGGATCCACTAGAGTCATTGCATGTGTGTTCTTTTCCTAAACAACATGGATCCACTATAGGCATTGCATGCGTGTTCTTTTCCTAAACCACATGGATCCACTAGTGACATTGCATGTGTGTTCTTTTCCTAAAACACATGGTTCCATTGGAGTCATTACGTACGTGTTCTTTTCCTAAACCACATTGAACCACTGGTGACATTGCATGTGTGTTCTGTTCCTCAACAAATTGATCCACTGGTGACATTGCATGTGTGTCCTTTTCCTAAAACCACATTGATCCACTAGTGAAATTGCATGTGTGTTGTTATCCTGAACCACATGGATCCAGTAGAGTCATTGCATGTGTGTTCTTTTCCTAAACCACATTGCATGTGTGTTCGTTTCCTAAACTACATGAAACCACTGGGGTCATTGCATGTGTGTTCTTTCCTAAACCACATGGATCCACTAGAGACATTGCATGTGTGTTCTTTTCCTAAACCACATTAATCTACAATTGACATTTGGATGTGTGTTCTTTTCCAAAACCACATGTATCCACTAGAGACACTGCATGTGTGTTCTTTTCCTAAACCACATTGATCCACTTGTGACATTGCATGTGTGTTCTTTTCCTAAACCACATGGATCCACTGGTGACATTGCAGGTGTGTTCTTTTCCAAAACCACATAGATCCACTTGAATCATTGCACGTGTGTTCTTTTCCTAAACAACATTGATCCACTCGTGACATTGCATGTGTGTCCATTTCCTAAAACCACATTGATCCACTAGTGAATTTGCATGTGTGTTCTTTTCCTGAACCACGTGGATCCACTAGAGTCATTGCATGTGTGTCTTTTCCTAAACCACATTAATCCACTAGTGACATTGCATGTGTGTTCTTTTCCTAAACCACATGGATCCACTAGAGTCATTGCATGCAAGTTCTTTTCCTAAACCACATTGATCCACTGGTGACATTACATGTGTTTCCTTTTCCTAAAACCACATTGATCCACTACTGAAATTGCATTTGTGTTCTTTTCCTGAACCACATGGATCCACTAGAGTCATTGCATGTGTGTTCTTTTCCTAAACCACATGGATCCGCCAGTAACATTGCATGTGTGTTCTCTTCCTAAACCACATGGATGCACTAGAGTCACTGCATGTGTGTTCTTTTCCTAAACCACATGGATCGACTTGAGACATTGCATGCCTGTTATTTTCCTAAACCACATTGATCCACTAGAGACATTTGCATGTGTGTTCTTTTCCTAAAGCACATGGATCCACTAGAGTCACTGTATGTGTTCTTTTCCTAAACCACATTGATCCACCGGTGACATTGCATGTGCGTTCCTTTCGTAAACCACATTGATCCACTAGAGTCATTACATGGGTGTTATTTTCCTAAGCCACATGCATCCACTTTGGACATTGCATGTGTGTTCTTTTCCTAAACCACATGGATCCACTAGAGTCATTGCATGTGTATGCTTTTCCTAAACCACATGGATCCACTAGGGTCATTGCATGTGTGTTCTTTTCCTAAACCACATTAATCCACCGGTGACATTGCATGTGCGTTCTTTTCCTAAACCACATGGATCCACTAGTGACACTACATGTGTGTTATTTTCCAAAGCCACATGGATCCACTGGTGACATTGCATGTGTGTTCTTTTCCTAAACCACATGGATACACTAGAGTGATTGCATCTGTATTCTTTTCCTAAACCACATAGAGCCACCAGAGTCATTGCATGTGTGTTCTTTTCCTAAACCACATTGATCCACTAGAGTCATTGCATGTGTGTTCTTTTCCTAAACCACATTAATCCACTAGTGACATTGCACGTGTGTTCTTTTCCGAAACCACATGGATCTACTAGAGTCATTGCATGTGTGTTCTTTTACTAAACCACATGGATCCACTAGAGACATTGCATGTGTGTTCTTTTCCTAAACCACATTAATGTACTATTGACATTTGGATGTGTGTTCTTTTCCTAAACCACATGGATCCACTAGAGACACTGTATGTGTGTTCTTTTCCTAAACCACATTGATCCACTTGTGACTTACCATGTGTGTTCTTTTCCTAAACCACATGGATCCATGATACATTGCAAATGTATCTATAATTTTTGATGTTCCATGCTTAGTTTTATCCACTTTCTTGTGTTTTGTTCCAACTTTGGAGTACTTTTCATATGATTTCTTGGACTGACCTATTAACAAGAGAAATAGTGCCAGCTGCCTATTTTCTGCTGTTTTTGGTTCCAGGAAAGTCAGAAAATGAATATTCTCGGAATTGGACGGGACAAAAGCCAAAGTGCCTATTTTTCCAGATGTCATCAAGTGCCAGAATACGAAACGGAGAGGGGCCAGAGGGCGGCCACACGCCAGGGGGTGGTGTGGCCAGCCCAGGCACCCCCTCGGCCTCTCCTTCCGCCTATAAGATGCCCTCGGGATGAAAACCCTGGCACCATCAAAATCCACGAAGAGTCTCAGAGTCGCCATCATCTCCATCCCTAGATCAGGAGGGATCTGAAGCTCTTCCCGACACCCTGCCGGAGAGGGGAATTCACCCTGGAGGCCTTCTTCATCACCATGCAAGCCTCCGGTGTGATGCGTGAGTAGTTCATACTTGGACTACGGATCCTTGTAGTAGCTACATGCTGGTTCTCCTCCTTTGTGCTTTCATGTCTAGATCTTGTGAGCTCCGTTCATGATCAAGATCATCTATTTGTAATTCTGCATGTTGTGTTTGCGGGGATCCGATGGATATTGAGATGCTATTTCAGATTGATTATTGATTCTATCATGTCTGTTATTTGTGATCTTGCATGCTTTCCGTTGTTAGTAGCTATCTTGGCCAAGTAGATGCTAGCAACTCCAAGAGTTAGTATTTATCCTCGATAGTGGGTTCATGCCTCTGGTAATCTAGGGAAGCGACAAAAATCTCTAAGGTACTAGATGTGTTGTTGCTACTAGTTCATTGAACAATCGTATTGTTTACTTTACACGTAATTCGTAAAGCAATAATCTGTTGCTTGCAACATAATACTAGAGGGGGTTTGGATGATAACCTGAAGGTGGATTATTAGTCATAGATGCAGTTGGATGGCGGTCTATGTATAATGTTGTAATGCCCAATCAAGTTTCAAAAGAGTCAAGATGATTAGTATATGCATGTATTGCTTTCTCGGTGTTTGTTAATTGCCCCGCTGTAATTTGTTCACCCAGCATGTTATCTATCTTAAGGAGAGCCACCTCTAGTGAACTATGGATCTCGGTCCTTGTCTTTTATTGCTTTGTGTTTACTTTCTGCAAACTTTTACTTCTTTCCATTCGATACGTTTAATCCTTTGTTTTCCGCAAAACACGGTGAGATTGACAACCTCATCGCAAGTTGGGGACAAAGTTCTGTGGTTGTGTTGTGCAGGTCTCCACGTTGCTACTAGCACCGGTAGTGCGCCCTGCCAAAGCTCAGCTAGTAACACCTTTGGGGTGTTTCCTTGCTCCTACTGGTTCAATTAAACCTTGGTTTCATAACTGGGGGAAACTTGCTGCTGTGCTCATCATACCTTCTTCTTGGGGTTCCCAACGAGCTCTACATCAACACCGCCATCAAGCATTTTTCTGGGAGCCTTGCATTGAGCCATCAAGCATTTTTCTGGCGCCGTTGCCGGGGAGTCAAGGACATCTTCACAAGGGGAGTCCCTCATAACCAATCTCTTTACTTTGTTGTTTTTGTTTTTCTTAGTTTCTTTTTGCTTTGTTTGCTTGTTTTGTTATTCAAAAACACAAAAAAATTAGTTTTACTAGTTTGCTTTCTTTATCAAAAACACAAAAAAATTAAGTCTGCTTTAGTTGTCACCTCTTGCTTAGCTCACCATGTTGATCCCTACATTCACCCTGAAAGACCTTTCAATTGGTAGTGGTTCTATAATTGGGAAAGATAATATTGAAGAATTCTTCAATCATGCTAGTAAGCATGAAGATACTGAGGATATATCCCTTGCAGAACTTGCTCCAAACTATGAGATTGCTACAGCTTCTTTAATTCACATGTTAGAAGCTAGGTTTGTTAACCTCAACCCCTTAGTGCAAGTAATGTTTCTTAAGCTTAAAGAAATTGAAGACCCTGAAAAGAGGGATTTTATTCTAGAAACTTTGTTTAAGGAGTTCTATGATGTTGCCAAGGAAGCTAGGAAAGTCTTTGAACATTTCAGTATGCTAGGATCATGTGTAGATGTTGTTGGTACACGAGAAAAGATGAACAAAACTGAACCTAATGGGGGGGGGAACCTAAGATACCAATACCCTTTAAACTAGTAGCAATACATGATGCCATAGAAAAGAACCTTGATTGGATTGTTCCTGCAAACCCTTTTGATGAGAATAGTGAACCTAAGAGCATTGAGAGAGGATCCTCTAGAACTTATTTGGATGATATACCTTGCCTTGTTGAAAATATTTCTGGTATTGATCTTAATGCTTCTTCATTTGAGAACACATGATTCTTTCTTGCTTCTTATGCCTAACTTAAAGGTGTTAAAGAAAAGTACTTATTGGGAGATAACCCAAAAGTTTTAGATGAGTCTTGGAAGCTATTACTTCAGTAATAACCGCTCCTTATCCTTTTTATTTGCTTTTTGTGCCAAGAGTAACCTCTAATGAGAGAGAAGTAATGATTGGGAAAGTTGTTGTCCCAAAACAGATTTCTATGCTTCACCATAAAAATTCGTGTCAAATCTATGAACGTCTTTTTGAGGCATGAATTTTTGTGCTTCTGCCCCAGGTTGTTATATATGTTTCGTTAGTTCAACACTTTTTGATTTGAGCAACAGAAGGTCTTCGAAAAAATTCGTCTTTACCTGCTGGTCTATTTTGACAGATTTCTGCCATTTTCTGTATTTGCTTCTTGTTGGTTCCTTTTTAAGTTATTTTGGGGAATTGAGCTTTTTGAGGGAGGTGCTACAGTATCTAGTGTTCTAATGGAAGTTTATTTGGTGTTATAACTGAACCTTAAGACTTATTTATCTTGAGTGCACAAATGTTGCTAATAAAGATTGTGTGAAGTTTTATATGAAGGAAAAATTTCAGGTGTATGGAAGGAATAAGTAATGAGATGAAGGATGGACTAAAGCTCAAGATTGGGGATGCCACGCGTGTCACCCCAAGAAATATCCAAGAAGTACAAGCGTCAAAGCTTGGGGATGCCCAAGGCATCCCCTTCTTCATCAATAAAATCCCAGGTTTCTTCCAAACGCTTCATTTTTATTGTTTCATGCATAGTTGTGTTGTTCTTGGAGCGTCTTCTTTTTAGTTTTCATTTTGGTTTTTTTTTTGCTTTGGTTTTCTTAGTTTTCTGAATAAATTGGTTGGACCCCCTCTTTCATACTTTGGTTTGCAAATAGTTTGGTTTGGTTTGGAAAAGAGTAGGAAAGTTCATGCTTATGTGGTAAAAAGAGCTCGTTTTTGACTATGGCCTATGCTTTATCATGCCATGCTTGATATTGTTTTGGCTTTATGATTAGTATTCTTTGATGTAGCATGACTTGTTATAGACAATTTAGATTGCTTAATGTGCCTTGGATGAATCATGCGTTCTTTTAGCATATTAAAGCATAGTATAGTGGTATTCTCCTTTGATGCTTTATTTGGGTTGACTTGGCACATGCTCACACCATGTTATGACTATCTCAAGTCACCATAGCCTTTATGATCCTTTAGTTTTCAACTTGTAGTATCACTTTATGCTTTGATCAATGATGTTTTGTCGCTCTGCATGATTATGGCCATTATTGCTCTCTTAGTTTGTCGCTCCCAGTCTTTTGCTAGCCTCCACACCAAAGTATGAGTTCCACTCATGCATCCAACTCCCTAAACCAAGTTATTCCAAAGAGTCCACCATACCTACCTACTATCTTATGCTATTCCAAGTACATTCATGCTTTTGTTTACCTTCCAAATTAAACTTGTTATGAGAAAACTAGTGATTAAAGCTCTCACGAACTTGATGGCACACTTTACTTTATTGCCTCTAATAAACCTGAACCATTGGGTCCTTCTTTGTTGCGTATATGCTTGCGCTTTATAAGTTGAAATTAGCAGAACCATGTTTCATGGGGAACGCTTTCAACATTGCACTTGTACCTTGTACCCCGTTGATATCATGTTCTTTTGCTTACGGATCCCGACCGTGTGAAATAAAAGTGGAACTTGTAAGATCATGGAGTTTGTATGTGTGTTAGAGAAACGCCTGGGCCGCTAGCCTAAGCCATGCCTAATCATGGTGGAAACTTGCAGCATTACCATAATGAGCACTCTATGAAGCATCCTCAATAAAAACCTATGCAAATAGCAAATAAAAAGATCGCTGAGATGCTCATTGTCTGCTTGCCTTGTCATTTTGATTATGGGAAAGCTCCCGTATCATGTGCAAGGGGTACCCCGTTGGCGGTTCTTAATGATACACATATACTTACAATGACAAGAGCTTACTTGTGACTAAAGTTGAGTAGCATGAGGTTCGGTCTTCGTAAATAAGGGGCATGAGATTTCGGTTTATAACTTGTCAAGTATATCCTCTTAGTTGTCTCACTTTAACCTTAATCACGTTCAATATGCTTATGATAGGGGCAATGAGAGCTGAAAGTTATAAGTACCATAATTTTTGGAAGCTCTTTATGAGACTAGAATCCCTACTTCCTTTTTACAAAGGCCTTTATTCCACCATTATATTGAGTCTCCACCTTCTATCTTTATGAACCTACTTTGAGAGCATAGTGGCCATTCTTAGTTCTATGTGCATTGTCCCAAGACTAGTTGATTGATGCATAACTTGATATTGCCTGTTTTAAACTATTTGTATCTAGTCACTCTTATGAACTTTGAAGGTGTCCTATGCATTTATATTTGCTACTCTATTGAGGGACAAGCTGAATAATATTATGCTATGTTTTCTTTATGTGAAACACACAAACGTCTTGCAAAGCATTGTCATTCATGAATCTTTTGTTTGTGCCTTTTCATGTTGCATCATAGTTTCTTTGCTTATTGCTAGAACTTTGTCTTTCATGTTATGATTGAAGTACTATGATCCCAGCTTTGAATGTCTTGCAAATACTTTGGTCAAGTCTTTGATGGTGCATGTCACCTCAAAAATTATTCTTTCTTTTTATCACTTACCTACTCGAGGACGAGCAGGGGTTAAGCTTGGGGATGTTGATACATTGTAAATGTATCTATAATTTTTGATGTTCCATGCTTAGTTTTATCCACTTTCTTGTGTTTTGTTCCAACTTTGGAGTACTTTTCATATGATTTCTTGGACTAACCTATTAACAAGAGCAACAGTGCTAGCTGCCTATTTTCTGCTGTTTTTGGTTCCAAGAAAGTCAAAAAATGAATATTCTCAGAATTGGATGGGACAAAAGCCAAAGTGCCTATTTTTCCGGATGTCATCAAGTGCCAGAATACGAGACAGAGAGGGGCTAGAGGGCGGCCACACCACCTGGCCACGCGGCCAGGCTTGGCCTGCGCCAGGGGGTGGTGTGGCCAGCCCAGGCACCCCCTCGGCCTCTCCTACTGCCTATAAGATGCCCTCGGGACGAAAACCCTAAATACCCAATCAAAAATCCATGAAAGAGTCTATAGCCGCCGTCATCTCCATCCCTAGATCGGGAGGGATCTGAAGCTCTTCCCGACACCCTGCCGGAGAGGGGAATTCACCCTAGAGGCCTTCTTCATCACCATGCAAGCCTCCAGTGTGATGCGTGAGTAGTTCATCCTTGGACTACGGATCCATGTAGTAGCTAGATGGTTGGTTCTCCTCCTTTGTGCTTTCATGTATAGATCTTGTGAGCTCCGTTCATGACAAAAGTCATCTATTTGTAATTCTGCTTGTTGTGTTTGCGGGGATCCGATGGATATTGAGATGCTATTTTAGATTGATTATTGATTCTATCATGTCTTTGTTATTTGTGATCTTGCATGCTTTCCGTTGTTAGTAGCTATCTTGGCCAAGTAGATGCTAGCAACTCCAAGAGTTAGTATTTATGCTCGATAGTGGGTTCATGCCTCTGGTAATGTAGGGAAGTGACAAAAATCTCTAAGGTACTAGATGTGTTGTTGCTACTAGGGAGAAAACAACAATCCTTTGTTCATAGAACAATCGTATTGTTTACTTTACACGCAATTCGTAAAGCAATAATCTGTTGCTTGCAACTTAATACTGGAGGGGGTTCGGATGATAACCTGAAGGTGGATTATTAGTCATAGATGCAGTTGGATGGCGGTCTATGTATAATGTTGTAATGCCCAATCAAGTATCAAAGGAGTCAAGATGATTAGTATATGCATGTATTGCTTTCTTGGTGTTTGTCAATTGCCCCACTGTAATTTATTCACCCAGCATGTTATCTATCTTAAGGAGAGCCACCTCTAGTGAACTATGGATCCCAGTCCTTTTTCTTTACATACAATCTACAACTGTTTACTTCTTTGTGTTTACTTTCTGCAAACTTTTACTTCTTTCCATTCGATACGTTTAATCCTTTGTTTTCCGCAAAACACGGTGAGATTGACAACCTCATCGCAAGTTGGGGACAAAGTTCTGTGGTTGTGTTGTGCAGGTCTCCATGTTGCTACTAGCACCGGTAGTGCGCCCTGCCAAAGCTTCAATAGTAACACCTTTGGGGTGTTTCCTTGCTCCTACTGGTTCGATTAAACCTTGGTTTCATAACTAAGGGAAACTTGCTGCTGTGCTCATCATACCTTCCTCTTGGGGTTCCCAACGAGCTCTACATTAACACCGCCATCAAGCATTTTTCTGGGCACCTTGCATTGAGCCATCAATCCACTGGTGACATCGCATGTGTGTTCTTTTCCAAAACCACATGGATCCACTTGAGTCATTGCACGTGTGTTCTTTTCCTAAATAACATTGATCCACTTGTGACATTGCATGTGTGTCCATTTCCTAAAATCACATTGAGCCACTAGTGACATTTCATGTGTGTTGTTTTCCTGAACCACCTGGATCCACTAGAGTCATTGCATGTGTGTTCTTTTCCTAAACCACATTAATCCACTAGTGACATTGCATGTGTTTTCTTTTCCTAAGCCACATGGATCCACTTGTGACATTGCATGTGTGTTCTTTTTTCTAAACCACATTGATCCACTAGAGTCATTGCACGTGTATTCTTTTCCTAAACCACATGGATCCACTAGAGTCATTGCATGTGTATTCTTTTCCTAAACCACATAGATCCACTAGAGTCATTGCATGTGTGTTCTTTTCCTAAACCACATTAATCCACTAGTGACATTGCATGTGTGTTCTTTTCCTAAACCACATGGATCCACTGGAGTCATTGCATGTGTGTTCTTTTACTAAACCAAATGATCGACTAGAGACATTGCAAGTTTATTCTTTTCCTAAACCACATTGCATGTGTGTTCTTTTCCTAAACCACATGGATCCACTACAGTCATGGCTTGTGTGTTCTTTTCCTAAACCACATGGATCCACTAGAGACATTGCATGTGTGTTCTTTTCCTAAACCACATTGATCTACTACTGACATTTGCATGTGTGTTCTTTTCTTAAACCACATGGATCCACTAGTGACACTACATGTGTGTTATTTTCTTAAGCCTCATGGATCCACTGGTGACATTGCATGTGTGTTCTTTTCCTAAACCACATGGATCCACTAGAGTGATTGCATCTGTATTCTTTTCCTAAACCACATGGATCCACTAGAGTCATTGCATGTGTGTTCTTTTCCTAAACCACATTGATCCACTAGAGTCATTGCATGTGTGTTCATTTCCTAAACCACATGGATCCACTTGTAAAATTGCATGTGTGTTCTTTTATTAAACCACATGGATCCACTGGAGTCATTTCATGTCTGTTATTTTCCTAAACCACATGGATCCACTAGAGACATTGCATGTGTGTTCTTTTCCTAAACCACGTTGATCCACTATTGACATTTGCATGTGTGTTCTTTTCATAAACCACATTGATCCACTAGAGTCATTGCATGTCTGTTCTTTTTCTAAACCACATGTATCCACTAGAATCATTGCATGTGTGTTCTTTTCCTAAACCACATGGATCCACTGGTGACATTGCATGTGTGTTGTTTTCCTAAACCACATGGTTCCATTGGAGTCATTACGTGTGTGTTGTTTTCCTGAACCACATTGATCCACTTGTGACATTGCATGTGTGTTCTTCTTCTCAATACATTGATCCACTAGTGACATTGCACGTGTGTCCTTTTCCTAAAACCACATTGATGCACTAGTGACATTGCATGTGAGTTCTTTTCCTAAACCACATGGAACCACTAGAGTCATTGCATGTGTGTTCTTTTCCTAGACCACATGGATCCCCTGGTGACATTGCATGTGTGTTATTTTCCTAAACCACATGGATCCACTAGAGTCACTATATGTGTTCTTTTCCGAAACCACATTTATCCACCGGTGACATTGCATGTGCGTTCCTTTCCTAAACCACATTGATCCACTACAGTCATTACATGTGTGTTATTTTCCTAAGCCACATGGATCCACTGGTGACATTGCATGTGTGTTCTTTTTCCTAAACCACATTGATCCACTAGAGGCATTGCATGTGCGTTCTTTTCCTAAACCACATTGATCCACTAGAGTCATTACATGTGTGTTATTTTCCTAAGCCAGATGGATCCACTGGTGATATTACATGTGTGTTCTTTTTTCTAAACCACATTGATCCACTGGAGTCATTGCATGTTTATTCCTTTCCTAAACCACATGGATCCACTAGATTCATTGCACGTGTATTGTATTCCTAAACCACATGGATCTACTAGAGTCATTGCATGTGTGTTCTTTTCCTAAACCACATTAAGCCACTAGTGACATTCCATGTGTGTTCTTTTCCTAAACCACATGGATCCACTGGAGTCAATGCATGTTTGTTCTTTTCCTAAACCACATGGATCCACTAGAGACATTGCATGTGTCTTCTATTCCTAAACCACATTGATCCACGATTGACATTTGCATGTGTTTTCTTTTCCTAAACCACATGGATCCACTAGTGACACTACATGTGTGTTATTTTCCTAAGCCACATGGATCCACTGGTGACATTGCATGTGTGTTCTTTTCCTAAACCACATGGATCCACTAGAGTGATTGCATCGGTAATATTTTCCTAAACCACATGGATCCACTAGAGACATTGCATGTGTGTTCTTTTCCTAAACCACATTAATCTACTATTGACATTTGGATGTGTGTTCTTTTCCTAAACCACATGGATCCACTAGGGACACTGCATGTGTGTTCTTTTCCTAAACCACATTGCTCCACTTGGGATATTGCATGTGTGTTCTTTTCCTAAACCACACGGATCCACTGTTGACATTCCATGTGTGTTCTTTTCAAAAACCACATGGATCCACTTGAGTCATTGGACGTGTGTTCTTTTCCTAAACAACATTGATCCACTTGTGACATTGCATGTGTGTCCATTTTCTAAAATCACATTGAGCCACTAGTGACATTGCATGTGTGTTGTTTTCCTGAACCACGTGTATCCACTAGAGTCATTGCATGTTTGTTCTTTTCCTAAACCACATTAATCCACTAGTGACATTGCATGTGTGTTCTTTTCCTAAACCACATGGATCCACTAGAGTCATTGCATGTGAGTTCTTTTCCTAAACCGCATGGATCCACTAGAGTCATTGCATGTGTATTCTTTTCCTAAACCACATGGATCCACTAGAGTCATTGCATGTGTGTTCTTTTCCTAAACCACATGGATCCACCAGTGACATTGCATGTGTGTTATTTTCCTAAACCACATGGATCCACTAGAGTCATTGTATGTGTTCTTTTCGGAAACCACATTGATCCACCGGTGACATTGCATGTGCGTTCCTTTCCTAAACCACATTGATCCACCAGAGTCATTACATGTGTGTTATTTTCCTAAGCCACATCGATCCACTGGTGACATTGCATGTGTGTTCTTTTTCCTAAACCATATTGATCCACTGGAGGCATTGCATGTGCGTTCTTTTCCTAAACCACATTGATCCACTAGAGTCATTCATGTGTGTTATTTTCCTAAGCCACATGGATCCACTGGTGACATTACATGTGTGTTCTTTTTTCTAAACCACATTGATCCACTGGAGTCATTGCACGTGTATTCCTTTCCTAAACCACATGGATCCACTAGATTCATTGCACGTGTATTGCATTCCTAAACCACATGGATCTACTAGAGTGATTGCATGTGTGTTCTTTCCCTAAACCAGATTAAGCCACTAGTGTCATTCCATGTGTGTTCTTTTCCTAAACCACATGGATCCACTGGAGTCATTGCATGTTTGTTCTTTTCCTAAACCACATGGATCCACTAGAGACATTGCATGTGTGTTCTATTCCTAAACCACATGGATCCACTATTGACATTTGCATGTGTTTTCTTTTCCTAAACCACATGGATCCACTAGTGACACTACATGTGTGTTATTTTCCTAAACCACATGGATCCACTAGAGTGATTGCATTTGTATTCTTTTCCTAAACCACATGGAGCCACTAGAGTCATTGCATGTGTGTTCTTTTCCTAAACCACATTGATCCACTAGAGTCATTGCATGTGTGTTCATTTCCTAAACCACATGGATCCACTTGTAAAATTGCATGTGTGTTCCTTTATTAAACCACATGGATCCACTGGAGTCATGCATGTGTGTTCTTTTCCTAAACCACATGGATCCATTAGAGACGTTACATGTGTGTTCTTTTCCTAAACAACATTGATCCACTATTGACATTTTCATGTGTGTTCTTTTCCTAAACCACATTGATCCACTAGAGTCATTGCATGTGTTTTTTTTCCTAAACCACATGGATCCACTAGAATCATTGCATGTGTGTTCTTTTCCTAAACCACATGGATCCACTAGTGACATTGCATGTGTGTTCTTTTCCTAAACCACATGGTTCCATTGGAGTCATTACATGTGTGTTCTTTTCCTAAACCACATGGATCCACCAGTGACATTGCATGTGTGCTCTTTTCCTAAACCACATGGATCCATTGGAGTCATTGCATGTGTGTTCTTTTCCTAAACCACATGGATCAACTTGAGACATTGCATGTGTGTTCTTTTCCTAAACCACATTGATCCACTAGAGACATTTGCATGTGTGTTCTTTTCCTAAACCACATGGGTCCACTACAGTCACTGTATGTGTGTTATTTTCCTAAACCACATGGATCCACTAGAGACATTGCATGTGTGTTCTTTTCCTAAACCACATTGATCCACTTGTGACATTGCATGTGTGTTCTTTTCCTAAACCACCTGGATCCACTGGTGACATTGCATGTGTGTTCTTTTCCAAAAACACATGGATCCTCTTGAGTCATTGCTCGTGTGTTCTTTTCCTAA
This sequence comes from Avena insularis, assembly GCA_023614405.1. Taxonomy (NCBI): domain Eukaryota; kingdom Viridiplantae; phylum Streptophyta; class Magnoliopsida; order Poales; family Poaceae; genus Avena; species Avena insularis. The sequence continues at coordinate 264,897,800 of CM042688.1, forward strand.
ACCACATTGACCCACTTGTGGCATTGCATGTGTGTTCTTTTCCGAAACCACATGGATCCACTGGTGACATTGCATGTGTGTTCTTTTCCAAAACCACATGGATCCACTTGAGTCATTGCATGTGTGTTCTTTTCCTAAACCACATGGATCCACTAGAGTTACTGTATGTGTTCTTTTCCTAAACCACATTGATGCACCGGTGAAATTGCATGTGCGTTCTTTTCCTAAACCGCATAGATCCACTAGAGTCATTACATGTGTGTCATTTTCCTAAGCCACATGGAAACACTAGTGACATTGCATGTGTGTTCTTTTTTCTAAACCACATTGATGCACTAGAGTCATTGCACGTGTATTATTTTCCTAAACCACATGGATCCACTAGAGTCATTGCATGTGTATTCTTTTCCTAAACCACATGGATCCACTAGAGTCATTGCACGTGTGTCCTTTTCCTAAACCACATTAATCCACTAGTGACATTGCATGTGTGTTATTTTCTTAAACCACATGGATCCACTAGACTCATTGCATGTGTGTTCTTTTCCTAAACCACATGGATACACTAGAGACATTGCATGTGTGTTCTTTTCCTAAACCACATTGATCCACTATTGACATTTGCATGCGTGTTCTTTTCCTAAACCACATGGATCCACTAGTGACACTACATGTGTGTTATTTTCCTAAGCCACATGGATCCACTCGTGACATTGCATGTGTGTTCTTTTCCTAAACCACATGGATCCACTAGAGTGATTGCATCTGTATTCTTTTCCTAAACCACATGGAGCCACTAGAATCATTGCATGTGTGATCTTTTCCTAAACCACATTGATGCACTAGAGTCATTACATGTGTGTTCGTTTCCTAAACCACATGGATCCACTTGTAAAATTGCATGTGAGTTCTTTTATTAAACCACATGGATCCACTGGAGTCATTGTATGTGTGTTCTTTCCCTAAACCACATGGATCCACTAGAGAAATTGCATGTGTGTTCATTTCCTAAACTACATTGATCCATTATTGACATTTTCATGTGTGTTCTTTTCCTAAACTACATTGTTCCACTAGAGTCATTGCATGTGTTTTTTTTCCTAAACCACATGTATCCACTAGAATCATTACATGTGTGTTCTTTTCCTAAACCACATGGATCCACTAGTGACATTGCATGTGTCTTCTTTTCCTAAACCACATGGTTCCATTCGAGTCATTGCGTGTGTGTTCTTTTCCTAAACCATATTGATCCACTTGTGGCATTGCATGTGTGTTCTTTTCCTCAACACATTGATCTACTACTGACATTGCATGTGTGTCCTTTTCCTAAAACCACATTGATCCACTAGTAACATTGCATGTGTGTTCTTTTCCTAAACCACATGGATCCACTCGAGTCATTGCATGTGTGTTCTTTTCCTAAACCACATGGATCCACCAGTGACATTGCATGTGTGTTCTTTTCCTAAACCACATGGTTCCACTAGAGTCGTTGCATGTGTGCTCCTTTCCTAAACCACATGGATCCACTTGAGACATTGCATGTGTGTTCTTTTCCTAAAACACATTGATCCACTGGAGACATTTGCATGTGTGTTATTTTCCTAAACCACATGGATCCACTAGAGTCACTGTATGTGTGTTCTTTTCCTAAAGCACATTTATCCACCGGTGACATTGCACGTGCATTCTTTTCCTAAACCACATTGATCCACTAGAGTCATTGCATGTGTGTTATTCTCCTAAGCCACATGGATCCACTGGTGACATTGCATGTGTGTTCTTTATTCTAAACCACATTACTCCACTAGAGTCATTGCATGTGTGTTCTTTTCCTAGACCACATGGATCCACTAGAGTCACTGTATGTGTTCTTTTCCTAAACCACATTGATGCACCGGTGACATTGCATGTGCGTTTTTCCCTAAACCACATTGATCCACTAGAGTCATTACATGTGTGTTATTTACCTAAGGCACATGGATCCACTAGTGACATTGGATGTGTGTTCGTTTTTCTGAACCACATTGATCCACTGGAGTCATTGCACGTGTATTATTTTCCTAAACCACATGGATCCACTAAACTCATTGCATGTGTATTCTTTTCCTAAACCACATGGATCCACTAGAGTCATTGCATGTGTGTATTTTTTTCCTAAACCACATTAATCCACTAGTGACATTGCATGTGTGTTATTTTCCTAAACCACATGGATCCACTAGAGTCATTGCATGTGTGTTCTTTTACTAAACCACATAGATCGACTAGAGACATTGCATGTTTTTTATTTTCCTAAACCATATTGCATGTGTGTTCTTTTCCTAAACCACATGGATCCACTGGGGTCATTTCATGTGTGTTCTTTTCCTAAACCACATGGATCCACTAGAGACATTGGATGTGTGTTCTTTTCCTAAACCACATTGATCCACTATTGACATTTGCATGTGTGTTCTTTTCCTAAACCACATGGATCCACTAGTGACACTACATGTGTGTTATTTTCCTAAGCCACATGGATCCACTAGTGACATTGCATGTGTGTTATTTTCCTAAAACACATGGATCCACTAGAGTGATTGCATCTGTATTATTTTCCTAAACCACATGGAGCCACTAGAGTCATTGCATGTGTGATCTTTTCCTAAACCACATTGATGCACTAGAGTCATTGCATGTGTGTTCGTTTCCTAAACCACATGGATCCACTTGTAAAATTGCATGTGAGTTCTTTTATTAAACCACATGGATCCACTAGAGTCATTGCATCTGTGTTCTTTTCCTAAACCACATGGATCCACTAGAGACATTGCATGCGTGTTCTTTTCCTAAACCACATTGATCCACTATTGACATTTGCATGTGTGTTCTTTTCCTAAACCACATTGATCCACTAGAATCATTGCATGTGTGTTCTTTTCCTAAACCACATGTATCCACTAGAATCATTGCATGTGTGTTCTTTTCCTAAACCACATGGATCCACTGGTGACATTGCATGTGTGTTCTTTTCCTAAACCACATGGTTCAATTGGAGTAATTATGTGTGCGTTCTTTGCCTCAACACATTGATCCACTGGTGACATTGCATGTGTGTCCTTTTCCTAAAACCACATTGATCCACTAGTGACATTGCAAGTGTGTTCTTTTCCTAAACCATATGGATTCACTCGAGTCATTGCATGTGTGTTCTTTTCCTAAACCACATGGATCCCCCAGTGACATTGCATGTGTGTTCTTTTCCTAAACCACATGGATCCACTGGAGTCATTGCATGTGTGTTATTTTCGTAAACCACATGGATCCACTTGAGACATTGCATGTGTGTTCTTTTCCTAAACCACATTGATCCACCGGTGACATTGCATGTGCATTCTTTTCCTAAACCACATTGATCCTCTAGAGTCATTGCATGTGTGTTATTTTCCTAAGGCACATGGATCCACTAGTGACATTGCATGTGTGTTCTTTTTTCTAAACCACATTGATCCACTGGAGTCATTGCATGTGTATTCGTTTCCTAAACCACATGGATCCACTAGAGTCATTGCATCTGTATTCTTTTCCTAAACCACATGGATCCATTAGAGTCATTACATGTGTGTTCTTTTCCTAAACCACATTATTCCACTAGAGTCATTGCATGTGTGTTCTTTTCCTAAACCACATGGATCCACTAGTAACATTGCATGTGTGTTCTTTTCCTAAACCACATGAATCCACTAGAGTCATTGCATGAGTATTACTTTCCTAAACCACATGGATCCACTAGAGGCATTGCATGTGTATTCTTTTCCTAAACCACATGGATCCACTGGTGATATTTGCAGGTGTGTTCTTTTCCCAAACAACATGGATCCACTAGTGACATTACATGTGTGTTCTTTTCCTAAAACACATGGTTCCATTGGAGTCATTACGTGTGTGTTCTTTTCCTAAACCACACTGATCCACTTTTGACATTGCATGTGTGTTCTTTTCCTCCACACATTGATCCACTGGTGACATTGCATGTTTGTCCTTTTCCTAAAACCACATTGATCCACTAGTGACATTGCATGTGTGTATCCTGAACCACATGGATCCACAAGATTCATTGCATGTGTGTTCTTTTCCTAAACAACATTGCATGTGTGTTCTTTTCCTAAATTACATGGATCCACTGGAGTCCTTGCATGTGTGTTCTTTCCTAAACCACATGGATCTACTAGAGACATTGCATGTGTGTTCTTTTTCTAAACCACATTGATCCACTATTGACATTTTGATGTGTGTTCTTTTCCTAAACCACATGGATCCACTAGAGACATTGCATGTGTGTTGTTTTCCTAAACCACATTGATCCACTTGTGACATTGCATGTGTGTTCTTTTCCTAAACCACATGGATCCACTGGTGACATTGCATGTGTGTTCTTTTCAAAAACCTCATGTATCCTCTTGAGTCATTGCACGTGTGTTCTTTTCCTAAACCATATTGATCCACTTGTGACATTGCATGTGTTTCCATTTCCTAAAACCACATTGATCCACTACTGACATTGCGTGTGTGTTCTTTTCCTGAACCACGTGGATCCACTAGAGTCATTGCATGTGTGTTATTTTCCTAAACCACATTAATCCACTAGTGACATTGCATGTGTGTTCTTTTCCTAAACCACCTGGATCCACTAGAGTCATTGCATGTGAGTTCTTTTCCTAAACCACATTGCTCCACTAGTGACATTGCATGTGTGTCCTTTTGCTAAAACCACATTGATCCACTAGTGACATTGCATGTGTGTTATTTTCCTAAACCACATGGATCCACTAGAGTCATTGCATGTGTGTTCTTTTCCTAAACCACATTGATCCACTGGAGACATTTGCATGTGTGTTCTTTTCCTAAACCACATGGATCCACTAGATTCACTGTATGTGTTCTTTTCCTAAACCACATTGATCTACCGGTGACATTGCATGTGCGTTCTTTTCCTAAACCACATTGATCCACTAGAGTCATTGCATGTGTGTTATTTTCCTAAGCCACATGGATCCACTGGTGACATTGCATGTGTGTTCTTTTTTCTAAACCACATTGATCCACTAGAGTCATTGCATGTGTATTATTTTCCAAAACCACATGGATCCACTAGAGTCATTGCATGTGTATTCTTTTCCTAAACCACATGGATTCACTAGGGTCATTGCATGTGTGTTCGTTTCGTAAACCACATTGATCCACTAGAGTTGTGGAGCCCCCGGAGTAATCCTCCGAGAATCCCTGTTATGCATACACCACGATCCCACGATCAGTTAGTCGTGGCACATAACCGACAAGTATCAAAGTAAACATCCATTACTTAAGGGGATACATGTCATACCTTACATGCCATTATGGCTACATCAATAATCATCAGCGAATCTTCATCAAGTGTAGAGCCCAAGCCATGCCTTAACCTACAGGAAAATGACTGGGAGAACGTCCTAGTCGCATACCCGTCAAATTCATTCTCTTCTTGGCATATGACCAAGTTAATAGCCAGGGAGAACGCCAGTGAGTACTTTGAATGTACTCGCAAACCACCTTAATAGAATAATAAAAACAAGAGGATATGCAATAAGGTTGTGGTAGTAGTTGGGCTCCAAGATATGTTCTTTTCTCAGATAGTTTCTCTTGTAGATATAACATCTACATTATTTGTTGAAAACTTTTGTAAATCATTTTGGAAACCTTTTTGCAATGTTTTAGGGAATTACTAGGATTGGGTCACCCATTTTTTCGTCCTTACGGTCATCCCATGAACAAAGTCCTTTCCTTCCTTTCTGACCATCCCATGGTCAAAACATATATCCTTTCCGACCATCCCACGGTCAAAACATTTCCAAAGCCATTGCTTTCTAAAATCCTTTTTGAAATCAAAACCAGCACCGCTCTACAGAAGTTTGTCCAACCCGTCCATAACCACAAACACGGCTATTTGAATAGATTTACACTCTGCAGAGGTTGTACACTTTACCCACAAGATCCGATACATCCACCACGAACATTCGCGAATCATCATACACTAGTATGCGGGTTTCAGATAACCGGACAAGACCTTCAGGATAATCCCCTCTTAACAGAAGCACCTACCCTATGAGTGTGGTTCCCCTCAAAACCAGGATGTCGGGTACTGAGGACCAACTGGAGCGCATTTTACACTTCACACAGTGGGCGCTTTCCATGAGGGGCTCATAGTAACGCCTGGCTGCCCGCAGACAGTTCATTCCTTCTCTAGGTCGATGTCCCACATGGACCTTTACGGGAGAAGGCCCAGCCTCCGGGGATCGCGAGCCCCTGTAGTATTTGTGAGGCACTTGCATCAGAGAGGACCACTTTCCGGTCAAGCCCCTTCCCATATAGGGGTAGTGTGGTTGCACGGGGTAGTTGTTATAGCTCAACTGCAAAGAACCGAGTGCGTTTTCGAAAACAGTTTTTCCTTCATCTTCTTTTGTAAAACAAAAACCTTTTTCTTTCTCAAACTTCTCTTAGTAGGTCAAACCTCACCATGGTTTATTCATAAAACTCTTTGTAACACTTTTCCGAGGTCTTCCCATCCTATAGCTTTGCTTTGGCTAAATCGGGGTCTCCAAAAGGTTATGATGATATGCACCATCTATTCTACTAGGGCCCAGTAGGTGTAATCAAGGGGGTTGTACTTAATAGTACAAAAGTGTAATAGTTTGGAGGAGCCAAACCACTACCATATATACATCAACATATAGTAAAACAGTGTAGTTTTCATAAACAGTAGATAAACATGCATAAGTAAAACAGTAGGACAAGGCTTATGAGCAATAAGGTGGCTTCCCTGTGGTCAACAATATGGCAAAATATGTCCCTGGACTTCTTCTTTAGAATACCATAATAACCAATATAAAATCCCCCTCCTTGTCTTCGATACAATCGCAACTATCATTGTCGGGAATCACACATCATGCAAGCAACAAAGGCCACAATCAACACATGGCATACAAGCATCAATACATACAACAAACAAAGATACATCACATGATTTACCTCAGTAGGTTTTAAACAAATTGTACTAAGGCAAAATATTTCATTTTAGTTGCATTGGTGGAATTACTATTAAGATTATAGAGGCCAAAACTACCTACTTAAGGGGTTTTAATCCAAGGTCAAGTTATGTATGATATCAGTATGCAAAATTGATATCATGAGCTAGGTATTGATAAAATGAAACCAGCAAAAGTGGTTTCACTATTTTATCAATTTCCATTGATTTACTATGCATTTTATAGTGATTAAAACTCTAGTTTTAGGGAATAATTCACTAGAAATGTTATGTAGGTCCAAAATTTATTTATTTGGATGGTTGTGTAGGGTTTGCTGTACTTATTCACTGAGAGTTGGAATCATGTCAAATTATTTACCAGAATGCCGTCAGGAAATTCCCAAATTCAATTCTGTAGCTGTTTTGTCTTTTTCACCAGATTAATTCTACAAAAGCTTTTGATATGATTCCAAAGGCAAATAATAGGTACATTGAATACAGTTCTTTAGAAATTGAAATCTCCCTCTTTGGAGTGCTAAAACTCTAGTAGTGATTTTTGTACTGAAACTACCCTAGCCGTAGATGATTAATTCACCAAAGTTAAACAAAGCCTAATAAAATTTGATCTCCTGGATTTTGATGGAACTTAGTGTACCACAACACAGAGAGTTGAAATCAACACAAAACATATTATAGTTTTTCTTAAGTGAGATTTGGGTGGACTTTGTCATTTTTGCAAAGTGGAAACATAGCTCCCCTTGATGGGATACTAATACCACTGGATAGCCACTCTCAAAATCTTCCATAGGAAGTTGGGTTCACCCTTTTTGGAGGTGTAGATCTCCTTAGGGCAGGATAGAGCAGGGAAGGAGGAGAGGTTCCCTGGGGAGTTAAGTGGGGAGCAAAGGGAGTGAGTGAGGGGCAGAGGGAGGCATGGGGTGGCCTCTGGCCTATAAACCTGTTGGGAACATGCCCTAGAGGCAATCATGTATGATGATATTTCCAATGTATTCATAAAGTTATTGTCCATATATGAACTACTGATATATATCATTGAATATGTGATTCGATTGTGGAACTATATATTCATGTTGTTTATACTAATTTTCCTTGGTCGTTGAGGTTATGCTGGACACACAACTTAGACTAATGTGAAAGTCGGCTGATGACTCGGTTCCACTTGTCATGGGCATAGACATGTTATTCTGACTTACACTGATTCGGCTAAAGAGTTTAGCGAGTCGGACTGACCCATATTGAGATACAACGAATAAGTCGTCATTTGTATATCTCAATCAATGTAATCCTTAGACCTGAGGTTATTGAACAATTCGAGTTGAGGATCACCGACTTAGGTTCTGTCAAACGCTGTTCCGTCACTGGGCAGTTACAAAGGCAGAGTTCGGGTCGACTGAGAATCAAGCTCCGTGATGTGAATAACCAAGATGGGATTTTTCCCCTCCGTTTGGAGAGATATTCTCTGGGCCCTCTCGGAAGATATGATTCGGAAAGCATGGCCATGCGTGACTCAGTTAAGTGTTAACCGAGGCGACCGACTAAGAGTTACTCGGATGAATCACTTATGTCGGATTGAGAAAGAGAGTCGAACTATTTAAGGGATGACGATTATTCGCCTATAGTTCGACAAGGTATATCGTGAGGCAAAAGGGACTCAGATGAAAGTCGCATTGGAAAGGTATGTCATCATGACTCTATGGTACTTGGGAGTTGGCATGTTCTGCTAGGAGCCGCTACCAACTGATCGGTCACGAGTGAGACTTTGATCGTGTTCGGGTCACCATGAGCCTGTCAGGTCACACACTTAAGAGCGGGAGTATATTTAGGTTGGACCCAAAAAGGAAAGGGACAAAGTCAATGAGTTGGACTTGCAGTGACTAATATAGGCCTTTTAGTGAATGGGCCACAAGTGAGTGGAGCCCACTTTCACTCCCTATATAAGCTGGGGAGCAGGTGCTTAGAGCACACGGTTAGGTCACTCCATGTGATGGAAACCCTAGCTCCAGTCTAGTCCTATCGCCACCGTACCGGACCTAGCAGTCCATCACCGGCGCTCCTCCTCGTACGTGTGGATACTAGCGGAGGTGCTGTACGTTTAGCACTTCGACGATTGTGGATCGGAACGGATCGTAAGGACTGCACTGCATCAAGCGACGTGCTTCATCGATTCCGCAAACGCGCGTCTAGTGGTAATTCTCGTGGCCTACTACCTCAGCTGGATCTTGGGCTCACCGCGTAGGAAAAAGGTTTGTTTTTCTCTGCGTGGCCCAACTGTGGTATCAGAGTGTTAGCTTCTGGTTTTAGGCTCGAGATCGTGCATATGTGATATGCGGTTGGCGTTAGATTGGATCTAATTACAGTTTTGGTGGTCGATCTATGAGATAGATCGGTTTTGTACAAAGTTGATTGGATCAACGGTACTCGGGGGAATGGATGATCTGGTTTCCGTGGTCCAACTTCTAAGGTCGTGGAACGACATACCCCTACCGGTCGGCTTCCGCCATCGGGGTAGACCGTGACACATAAACCCGGATGCGGTGATCGAAGATCAAAGAGTTTGGTAGAATCGGAGTCCGGATCGGATGCGGGGCCGCCAGCTTCGCCCTGTCGTAGCGCCTTAGATGTCGTTGCGAGTTTCACAAACGCAAGTAGATATCGTGTCTATGCATAACTTGTTTTTGCAGGATGATGTTGTGAATGGTATGGCTTATGTGCATGTGATGTGTGTAATCCATACGTGATCTGTGTATCACGTTTTTGTCAGCCGGCTGGAGCCTAGGTGCTATCACTTTATTGTATAACGACATGCGTGTCGGATTCTCTATGTAATTTAATTTACAAGCTAGTGTAGCTGTTTGGAGAACCCGGATGGCATGCAAGTCGATGTACAAGTCGGCTACATGGTGTAAGGCAGCACGTGACAAGAGTTGACACGAGTCAAATTACAAGCTTTGTGGAGATGGAGATCGCCACGAAGAGAGCCATACCATTTCACATTATAATTGCTTTATTTTGTGTTATTGTTATGTCTCTGTTTTACCTCTATTAGGTAGTTGGTAGAAAGTAATCCATCAAAGAAGGTCTAGTCGGTTTCCCCGCCAGTGCTGCACCATCACAAGTCGGACATTTTTGGTAGTGGGATCATAAAATTGAGGTACTATCAATTCTTTCCGACTAGGTGGGTTCGAGTCAGACTCTTACAGCGGAAGCACTTGGTAATCTAGACGAGTCTATCACAACGGTTGTGGGACTCGGGGAAAAGTCAGATGGGAGCCGGGGCATGTGATGCCACCCATCCAACAGGAGTCGTATGAGATACGATTGACAAGGAGTTGTCTACCTAGATCACTTGACGGCTAGCGGTGATGCTAAAGCTCACTAGTCGGCTTGCTTATTTAGGGTCCTGAATCACTAAGTAACCATTGGAGTGGTGTTGGTTCTAGTGGGAGCATAAGTATTAAAGTGTTTAATATGCTTGCTCTTTTATGGATACATGTCTTAAGTGTTTTGCATATTTTCTGTTGTAGATCAATGGCACCTAGCAGTCTTCCTCAGATTTCCAGTTTTGCTTTGAGAACCATCTTAGAGAAAGATAAGCTAAATGGAACTAACTTCACCAACTTGTATCGTAATCTGATAATTATTCTCAAACAAGAAAAGAGGGACCATGTCCTAGACAACCCACTTCCAGATGAGCCGAATGAGAATGCGACTATCGCAGCCACCAATGCCTACCGTCGGATTTGTGATGAATCCACGAAGATTAGCTGTCTTATGCTTGCTCACATGGAACCGGACTTGCAGCAGCAGTTCAAGAATGTTGAGGACTACAATATGATCGAAAGCCTCAAAAGTATGTTCTAGGCTAAGGCAAAGACTGAGAGGTATCAAGTCTCTCAGGCTTTGTTGAGATGCAAGCTTAAGGATGGTGATCCACTGAGTCCGCATGTGATCAAGATGGTTGGTTACGTGCAGTCTCTGGAAAGGCTGGGCTACCCCATTAGTGAAGAGTTCGCTACGGACATAATTCTGAACTCTCTTCCTAGTGCGTATGGTCAGTTCATATCGAACTACCACATGCATGGTATGGATAAGAAGCTCACTGAATTACATGGGATGCTCAAGCAGGCTGAGGCGGATCTCAAGAAAGGTGCCAGTCAAGTGTTGATGGTACAGAATAAGGCTAAGTTCAAGAAGAGTTCTTGGACTAAGAAGAAGAAGGCTAAGTCGGGAGGTAAGGCTGAGGACCCGGTCCAAAGCGCTTCCTCAGGGACTAAGCCATCTCCTGCAGCTGGATCCACTTGCTTCTACTGCAAGGCGAATGGCCACTAGAAGAGGAATTGCAGCAAGTATCTGGCTGATAAAGCCAAGAGTGGAGGTGTGACTTCCGGCTCAGGTACGCTTGTTTGCAATGTTATAGACATTTATCTTGATGATGCACCTGGTAGTTCTTGGGTATATGATACCGGATTAGTTATTCTCATCTGCAACTCGTTGCAGGGACTGGTAAGAACTAGGAGCATGGCGAGAGGAGAGGTTGACATTCGAGTCGGCAACAAAGCGAGAGTCGCTGTGTTGGAAGTCGGCACGATGCAACTTCATTTACCTTCCGGATTCTTAATGGAGCTGAATAATTGTTATTATGTTCCAGTGCTTAGTCGAAACATTATTTCTGCCTCACGTTTGATGAGACAAGGCAATGAGTCGAATATTAAGGATAATGGTTGTTCTTTATATTTGAATGATATGTTTCACGGCTTTGAACCCGTCCAGGAAGGGTTATTTATTTTGAATCTTGATAGTGAATCTGTCTATAATATAAATGTGAAAAGGTTGAAACCAAATGATCTGAATATGACTTACTTTTGGCATTGTTGGCTTGGTCATATAAGTTGGAAACGCATGAAGAAGCTCCATGATGATGGACTCCTAACTTCGTTCGACTTGGAGTCGTTCGAGACATGTGAATCCTGCCTACTCGACAACATGACCAAGACACCTTTTGCAAAGAGTTGTGAAAGGGCATCCGACTTATTGGGACTAGTACATAGTGATGTGTGTGGCCTAATGAGCACGACAGCTAGAGGTGGTTATGAGTACTTCATTACCTTCACTGATGATTTGAGTAGGTATGGATATATCTACTTGATGAAACATAAGTCGGAAGCCTTTGAAAAGTTCAAGGAATTCCAAAATGAGGTATAGAATCAACTCGGAAAGAAAATAAAGTTTCTTCGGTCGGACCGAGGAGGCGAGTACATGAGCCATGAGTTTGATGACCATCTGAAGAGTTGTGGAATAGTTCCCCAACTCACTCCTCCAGGAACACCATAGAGAAACGGTGTGTCGGAAAGGAGAAATCGGACCTTGTTGGACATGGTACGATCAATGATGAGTCGGACAGATCTGCCTTTATCATTTTTGAGTTATTGTCTAGAAATTGCAGCATTCACACTAAACAGAGTACCATCAAAGTCGGTAGAGAAGACACCGCATTAGATGTGGACTGGCAAGAAGCCGAGTTTATCTTTTCTTAAGATTTGGGGTTGTGAAGCTTTTGTGAAGCGACTTCAGTCGGACAAGCTTACAGCTAAGTCAGACAAGTGTATTTTGGTAGGGTATCCGAGGGAAATCTTGGGTTACTACTTCTACAACCAAGAAGAGGGCAAAGTGTTTGTCGCTCAGAACGGTGTCTTCCTTGGGAAAGAGTTTCTCAGTCGGGGAGTCCGTGGGAGCACGGTGCAACTCGAAGAAATTCAAGAGGCACCGGCTAGTAGCGAGTTGGAAAAAGCCTGGAGGTTGAGCCGATCGTGGTACCTGAGCCAGAAACAACACCAACACTGCGAAGATCGACCAGATTGCAAAGTGTTCGTGATGTTTTACTGTTAGATAGTGATGAGCCGGTAACTTATTCGAAAGCGATGCTGGGTTCTGATTCCGAGTCATGGCTTGGAGCCATGAGATCGGAGTTAAAGTCCATGGATGAAAATCAAGTTTGGAACTTGGTTGATCTGCCAGACGGTGCAAGACCCGTCGAGTGCAAATGGGTCTTTAAGAAGAAAACTGATATGGAGGGAAATGTTTCTATCTATAAGGCACGGCTTGTCGCGAAGGGGTTTCGACAAGTTCAAGGAGTTGACTATGATGAGACTTTCTCTCCCGTGGAGATGCTTAAATCCGTTCGGATCATGTTAGCTATAGCAGCCTATTTCTACTATGAGATATGGCAGATGGATGTCAAGACGGCTTTCCTTAATGGAAATTTAACCGAGGACGTGTATATGATATAACCCGAGGGTTTTGTCGATCCGGCAAATGCTGACAAGGTATGCAAACTTCGGAAATCCATTTATGGGTTGAAGCAAGCATCTCGGAGTTGGAACATTCGCTTTGATGAGGTAGTCAAATCGTTTGGCTTCATCAAGAGTGATCATGACTCTTGTTTATACAAGAAGTTTAGTGGGAGCAAAGTAAACTTTCTGATCTTATATGTGGATGACATATTACTGATTGGAAATGATGTCCAGATGTTGCAAGAGACCAAGGAATCATTGGAAAAGAGTTTTTCGATGAAAGACTTGGGTGAGGCGACTTACATACTAGGAATCCGGATCTATAGAGATAGATCAAGGCAGCTCATTGGATTGAGTCAGAGTACATATTTGGATAAATTGTTGAAGAAGTTCAACATGGAATCGTCTAAGAAGGGGTTCTTACCAATGTCCCATGGCGTAAAACTTAGCAAGACTCAGTGTCCTTCGACAACTGATGAGCGAAGTCGGATGAGTGCGATTCCGTATGCTTCTGCAGTCGGATCCATCATGTACGCTATGATTTATACTAGGCCGGATGTTTCCTATGCTCTAAGTGTTGTGAGCAGATACCAGGCTGACCCTGGAGAGATCCACTGGGCAGCGGCTAAAAATATCCATAAATACTTGAGAAGGACTAAGGATATGTTCCTTGTTTATGGAGGTGAGGATGAACTTAGTGTAAGGGGTTACATGGATGCGAGTTATCTCACTGACTCGGATGATTCTCGTTCGCAATCCGGATATGTGTTTGTGCTAAACGGAGGGGCTGTGAGCTGGAAGAGTTCCAAGCAAGAGACGGTGTCTGCGTCTACGACAGAGGCTGAGTATATTGCTGCCTCGAAGGCAACAAAGGAAGCCGTTTGGATGAGGAATTTCCTCATGGATCTTGGTGTGCTTCAGGGCTCGTCCAATCCGTTAAACGAGTATTGTGACAACAATGGTGCTATTGCACAAGCCAAGGAACCCAGACAACACTAGAAGAACAAACATATACTCATGCAGTACCACCTTATTCGCCAGTTCGTGGATCAAGGTGATATCAAGTTATGCAAGGTACACACGGATGCAAACATTGCGGATCCGTTGACAAAGCCACTTCCACAGCCGAAGCATGAGGCGCACCTGAGAGCTATGGTTATTATATGCCTAGACATATGATGTCGGATGATTGACTCTAGTGCAAGTGGGAGACTGTTGGGAATATGCCCTAGAGGCAATCATGTATGATGATATTTCCAATGTATTCATAAAGTTATTGTCCATGTATGACCTACTGATATATATCATTGAATATGTGATTCGATTGTGGAACTATATATTCATGTTGTTTATACTAATTGTCCTTGGTCGTTGAGGTTGTGCTGAACACACAACTTAGACTAATGTGAAAGTCAGCTGATGACTCGGTTCCACTTGTCATGGGCATAGAGATGCTATTCCGACTTACACTGATTCGGCTAAAGAGTTTAGCGAGTCGGACTGACCCATATTGAGATACAACGAATAAGTCGTCATTTGTATATCTCAATCAATGTAATCCTTATACCTGAGGTTATTGCACAATCCGAGTTGAGGATCACCGACTTAGGTTCTGTCAAACGCTGTTCCGTCACTAGGCAGTTATAAAGGCAGAGTTCGGGTCGACTGAGAATCAAGCTGCGTGATGTGAATAACCAAGATGGGATTTGCCCCTCCGTTTGGAGATATATTCTCTGGGCCCTCTCGAAAGATATGATTCGGAAAGCATGGCCATGCGTGACTCAGTTAAGTGTTAACCGAGGCGACCAACTAAGAGTTAGTCGAATGAATCACTTATCTCGGATCGAGAAAGAGAGTCGAACTATTTAAGGGATGACGATTATTCGCCTATAGTTCGACAAGGTATATCGTGAGGCAAAAGGGACTCAGACGAAAGTCGCATTGGAAAGGTATGTCGTCATGACTCTATGGTACTTGGGAGTCGGCACATTCTTCTAGGAGTTGCTACCAACTGATCGGTCACGAGTGAGACTCAGATCGTGTCCGGGTCACCATGAGCCTGCCGGGTCACACACTTAAGAGCGGGAGCATATTTGGGTTGGACCCAAAAAGGAAACGGACAGAGTTAGTGAGTTGGACTCGAAGTGACTAATATAGGCCTTTTAGTGAATGGGCCACAAGTGAGTGGAGCGCACTTTCACTCCCTATATAAGCTGGGGAGCAGGTTCTTAGAGCACACGGTTAGGTCACTCCATGTGTTGGAAACCCTAGCTCCAGTCCAATCCTGTCGCCGCCGTACCGGACCTAGCAGTCCATCGCCGGTGCTCCTCCTCATACGTGTGGATACTGGCGGAGGTGCTGTATGTTCAGCACTTCGATGATTGTGGATCGGAACGAATCGTAAGGACTGCACTGTATCAAGCGACGTGCTTCATCGATTCCGCAACCGCGCGCTAGTGGTAATTCTCGTGGCCTACTACCTCAGCTGGATCTTGGGATCACCGCGTAGGAAAAAGTTTTGTTTTTCTCTGTGTGGCCCAACAAAACCGAGGAGGAGGGGTGTAGAGTGGACTATGTCCATTTGAGGGGAAGGGAGGGATGTTGCTTGGTTATTGGTCGAGGTAGGAGGTGGAGGGGGTGAGGTGGGGCCTGGTACATGACCATAGAGAGAGAGGGGAGTGGCTGCTGCCCAGGTTTTGATATAAAGAGAGATACACCACTAAATGATCTATCGTTCCCTTCTTTAAAGGGGTAAAGGACATGGGGAGGGCACTTGCTACAGTTATTTCGACCAAAAGGGTGTCATTGTGGCTATGGTGAGTGATGGTGAGCTTTGGTGATGATTTGATTTTTGGTTTAGCTCAATACTTGTTTAGTTTGCAAAATTGATCATATATATGATTATGAAGTGATGTTGTCAATTTGACTTGACTAAGATGATGCAAGGGTGCTGGTAGATAGGTGAGGTCAAGATACCCTTCTAGGAATTATTTGAGATTTTTCCAACGATTTATAGTCCATTAGAAGTCATTTATTCAAAAAGTGCTTAACTGATTTTTAGAAGTTGTTTTGATATTTGTGAGTTTTACAAGGTGAGATTTTGATGTGAAAAGGTCCCAAATATGAGTTCACACTTTTGGGAATTTTCCCAAGATTTATTGATGAATAAAAGTATTTAATATGTTTATTTTATCATTTCTGCCTATTAAGAAAATAGGCAAAAAGAATTATTAAGACTCTTCATAAATAATTATTTTTGAAGTGGGAGGATAGGGTATGGTTTATAGGTATCAAATGTGCATTAAGTTGGGAAAGTGTTTTGGCAAAAAACAAACTTTCCTTAATAGGAGTTTTTAGGTGTTTGACAAATAAAGGAATTAATTGCTTTTGCGCACTAATAATTATGGATAATATTTGATAAATCTTTATAATTAAGGTATATGATGTACACAAGGTGTATATAGCATTTTCAACCTTGGGTGTTGAGAATCCAACTTGATTTTGGTGAGGACCAAGAATTAAAGGATCTAGGGTGATGTTATTTTCATACCATCAAAACATGGTTGTATCTTGGAGCTCAAGGCTCCCCTTGGTTCAAGGGTTATATGGATAGATATACCAAGTTATGTAGATCACCATGGTATAGAGGTTTGAGCCTGATCATGCTTGGGTTCTCCAAGGATTGATTCCAAACTTTGAATAAAATAAGACTACCAAAGAAGATTACCAAATAGCCTTCAAAACCTTGTGGGTTTCTGAAGCACAAGGATCCATTTGGAACAAGTGAAGTAGGTATTTCTAGTATTTATGGGTAAAACATAATCATGTAAAGAGTTGGTCCAAAGAGGGTAGGATGAAGGTGTGAGCTTTAGCTGAAGTAGGCATGTTGATAAGATTTGCAGGAATTGTTATTTTCTTGCCTGTGAAACCTTGAAGAACAGGTGGGTTAGAGGATGGTATAACCAAGGGAAAGAGTGGTACTTGGTATTCCTTATGATGGTCTACAATATGGCTCAAGTGCATTACCAAAAAGGCACAAGAGTTGAGAAAGAGAGGCACGCCAACAGGTGATGTTGAAAAAGTTTCCAGACTTAGTCAAAGTTTAGCAGATTTAGGGTTTTTGACTAGAATATGAGTGGTGATGTTTTTGATGGGTTGCAAGGTATCAAAGAATCATCAAGTGGATGATTTTGAAGTATATATATTGAGTAGAATAGATCCATGCTTGGTATTGGTCTTCATTGACTTGGAAACTTCTAGAGGATGAGCTCCTAGATTAGCTCAAACTACCGCCTAAGCAAACAAATTAGAAAGTAGATCAAGGAAATTCAACTTCTAGACAAAACACTACTTCTATAGATACCATCAAGCCTAGCTTGAGGTAGAGATGGGTATTTGAAAGGGTGGAGTATCAATAAGGTGAGAGTCCTTGGTATTTCTACCAGGAGTAGAATTCAAAAGCTTTACAAAAAGGTTTTAGAAAAACCTAGAGTTAAGAGTAATTGAAAGCTCTTCCTTAAAACATAAGGAGATTATATCATATAGATCTCCATAATTTTGTCAATAGAAGCTACTAAAATAGTTAGGGTTGCAACGGCATCTTGGCTCAGGTTTTTGAAATGCCAGAACATTTGAGAATATAAAAGATAAGCCAAGATAGTTTTTGTTAAATAGCTTTTGTCAACTGACATTGAGGTAAGGAGTATATCATCAGTTGTCCAATCAGAAGCATGAGCACAAACAACAACAAGCAAGCACTGCACAATACACAAGAAAAAGTTTTTGTTCCCCCTAATTTTTGTATTCTAGACAACTAATCAGGGTTGCTAAAATTGGGATGTTACAGACCTTTCCCCCTTAAGAGAATCTTGTCCCGAGATTCGAGAGAGTAAGGTTAGGGGATTTCGTGTTGGAGTTAGTGCCATGTGTTTCTCGCGTACTAACTTGTTGGCTTTGTCTTTGAACAGGGTCACGGCGATGGTGAGGTCGAACTTCAATCGTCTTGGATGCACGAGTGTTGAGCGGGCTTCAATCGGGATTGTGAGGAGTGATCTTCCTTCTGTAAGAATTTACGGCATCTCTCTTAAGGGATTATCGTATCCTAGTTTACGTCTTTTGGTCTAACTGCTGGATTGCTTCTGGCAGAGGGTTATTCTATTTTGTGGGAAGGACGCAGTCTTTCCCCCTTAGGATTAAACTTGGGTGGCTCGGAGTTAATGCAGTCCTTCCTTCTTGGAGTCGTCATATGATGTTAGGTGGATATCGCAATCTTCTGCCCGGACTTGAAACCTTCCGATGACATCCACAAACTAGGTGTTATGGGGCTTATATACTACTTTTATTCGTACTTAGCCTATCGGAGTAGTTGAATTAGCGGATTGTCGAAACGGTTTAGAACTAACGGGGTTAGTGAACCTGCGGTCCTTTAGGCTGATCTTGAGCTGAAGTAGCAGAGGGGCTTCGTAAATCTAATGTTATTTCCTCATCTAATAACTCGAGGATTGATGCTTGGCGGAAGATGTCAGATCTAGTACCTTTTTCTGGAGTAGCTGTTGGTAGACAGTCTTCGAGATTTGAGTTGGAAAGATGTAGTCTTTCTACCTTAAAGATTCACTGAGGTCTTTCGAGAATGGTGCAGATATTCCGTCTTGGAGTGCTGGCGTGATGGTAAAGATGGTTGTATTTCTGTGGGTCTGGAGTTGAGGTCTTTGAGTGACATCCTAATGCTCAAACCTGGTCGGGACGGTTTCCTAAGGAAGCTTAATGGAGTTAGCTCTAGGCAGGTTAGCAGTTAATGATGCTTCTTGCTAGTCTTCAGTCAAAGTAGAGACATCCAGCTTCAGGGAAGTTGTCTTGATGCATCTTGGTCTTTAGGACTTAGAGGTATTCTAGTTTCTGGGAAGGAACTTCCCGTTGATTTGGGTGGGTCGACAAAAATAGTTAGTCTCCTGAGGTGATCGGAACCTCTAAAATACTGAAGGTCAGTAGAGTCAAGTCTTCATTCTTGTCTTTGTTATCCCGTCCTGTGGCTTCTTGTGGATGATGTGGATCCTTTGGTGGTAGACTTCCAGCTTCAACTAGGTTCTTGTCATAGTTGGCAGATGGGTACTGGAGGGCTATGTTGTTGACAAGTCTTGAGAGTTGAGTGTGATGAAATATGCCATCCTGCTGAGGAGGAATCTTCAAGTTGTTCTAACTTGATGACGTCGAACTCGGCCTTCTGGCGATGATTTTCCTCTCATATCTCCCGGGGTTTGTATGATTATGGTTCGTGACAACTAACAGGGGGGGTTCCTGAGTTACTGGGTGTGTTATCGCTCCTCGAGTCATATTTGTCAGAGGTCTAAGTAACCAGAACACACATACAAGGCGAACAGAGCGAGGGGATTGCAATGTCCTTGGCAAACATCACACATCAAGAAACACATGGTGCGCTTAGGCAAGCAAACACGACCAACTAGGGGGACCAAGGAGTTAACTACTCACGATGTAGGGGAATCCTATCTTAGGACTATCAATCCTAGACATCATTGCTCTTAGGGTTTGAGTCACTATCTTGCGTATGAAGCCTTCGTCGCGTCATCGGAGGCTTCTCGATAGTTCAGTACTTGATTTCTTCTGGTTATGGGGTTCTGCTTGTGGGGAGATCTTGTAGTCTCCTTATGTTTGCTGGTAGTTTCTTCTCTTTATCTTGTTCTCATCGTCCTCACCTAGTTCAAGGTCCTATTTGTTTGAAATCTGTATGTTTGAAATTTGGATGAGAGATAGAGGAAGTCATTTTCAAAATCATTTAAACTAGGATGAGATAAGGAGTAGAATCTTTCGAAATGTTTTGGAGGAATTAGTTTTCGAAAGTCGGTCTTTCCAAAATAGTTTTCCTGTCTGACGACCATGCTAACTAAGGTCTCCTATAGTCAGGATGGCTCTGATACCAAGTCTGTGGAGCCCCGGGATTAATCCTCTGAGAATCCATGTGATGCATACACCACGATCCCATGATCACTTAGTCGTGGCACATAACCGACAAGTATCAAAGTAAACATCCATTACTTAAGCGGATAGATGTCATACCTTACATGCCATTATGGCTACATCAATAATCATCAGTGGAACTTCATCAAGCATAGAGCCCGAGCCATGCCTTAACCTACAGGCAACTGACTGGAGAACGTCCTAGCTCGCATAGCCGTCAACTTCCTCCTCTTCTTGATATCTGACCAAGTTAATAGCCAGGTACAACGCCAGTGAGTACTTTGAATGTACTCGCCAACCACCTTAATAGAATAATAAAAACAAGAGGATATGCAATAAGGCTGTGGTAGTAGGAGGGCTCCAAGAGAGGTTCTTTTCTCAGATAGTTTCTCTTGTAGATATAACATCTACATATATTTGTTGAAAACTTTGGTAAATCATTTTGGAAACCTTTTTGCAAAGTTTTACGAAATCACTAGGATTGGGTCACCCATTTGTTTCGTCCTTCCGGTCATCCCATGACCAAAGTCCTTTCCTTCCTTTCTGACCATCCCATGGTTAATGCATATATCCTTCCCGACCATCCCACGGTCAAAACATTTCCAAATCCATTGCTTTCTAAAATCCTTTTTGAAATCAAAACCAGCACCACTCTACAGAAGTTTGTCCAACCCGTCCATGACCGCAGACACGGCTATTTGAATAGATTTACACTCTACAAAGGTTGTACACTTTACCCACAAGATCCGATACATCCACCGCGAACAGTCGCCGATCGTCATACACTAGTATGCGGGTTTCGGATAACCGGACGAGACCTTCAGGATAATCCCCTCTTAACACAAGCGCCTACCCTATGAGTGCTGTTCCCCTCAAAACCGGGACATCGGGTACTGAGGACCAACCGGAGCGCATTTTACACTTCACACAGTGGGCGCTTTCAATGAGGGGCTCATAGTAACGCCTGGCTGCCCGCAGACAGTTCGTTCCTTCTCTAGGTCGATGTCCCACATGGACCTTTATGGGAGAAGGCCCAGCCTCTGGGGATCGCGATCCCCTGTAGTAGTTGTGAGGCACTTGCATCAGAGAGGACCACTTTCGGGTTAAGCACCTTACCATATAGGGGTAGTGTGGTTGCACGGGGTAAGTGTTATAGCTAAACTGCAAAGAACCGGATGCGTTTTTGAAAACAATTTTTCCTTCATCTTCTTTTGTAAAACAAAAACCTTTTTCTTTATCAAACTTCTCTTAGTAGGTCAAACCTCACCAAGGTTTTATCATAAAACTCTTTGTAACACTTTTCCGGGGTCTTCCCATCCTAAAGCTTTGCTTCGGCTAAATCAGGGTCTCCAAAAGGTTATGGTGATATGCACCATCTATTCTACTAGGGACCAGTAGGTGTCATCAAGGGGGTTGTACTTAATAGTACAAAAGTGTAATAGTTTGGAGGATCCAAACCACTACCATATATACATCAACATATAGTAAAACAGTGCAGTTTTCATAATCAGTAGATAAACATGCATAAGTAAAACAATAGGACAAGGCTTATGAGCAAGAAGGTGGCTTGCCTGTGGTCAACAATATGGCAAAATATGTCCCTGGACTTCTTCTTTAGAATACCATAATAACCAATATAAATTCCTCCTCCTTGTCTTCGATACAATCGCAACTATCGTCGTCGGGAATCACACATCATGCAAGCAACAAAGGCCACAATCAACACATGGCATACAAGCATCAATACATACAACAAACAAGGATACATCACATGATTTACTTTAGTAGGTTTTGAACAAATTGTACTAAGGCAAAAGATTTCATTTTAGTTGCATTGGTGGAATTACTATTAATATTATAGAGGCCAAAACTACCTACTTAAGGGGTTTTAATCCAAGGTCAAGTTATGTATGATATCAGTATGCAAAAATGATATCATGAGCTAGGTATTGATAAAATGAAACCAGCAAAAGTGGTTTCACTATTTTATCAATTTCGATTGATTTTCTATGCATTTTATAGTGATTAAAACTCTAGTTTTAGGGAATATTTCACTAGAAATGTTCTGTAGGTCCAAAAATTATTTCCTTGGATGGTTGTGTTGGGTTTGCTGTAGTTATTCACTGAGATTTGGAATCATATCAAATTATGTAACATCCCAAAACTTTAATATAATATATCAAGATCCAAATCACCCAATTTAGGGTTAACAAAACCTTTTTCTCATTTAAATAATTAAGCATGCATATGTGTGTTGCATTAAATGGGAATTGTTTTGAATTGCCATGATTGTTTGTTCAAATGGTTGTAAAATGATTCTAGGATGAATGCCACATCATATAGATCATTCCCAAGCAAAATCCAAAGAAAAAGAAATCAAATAGAATTAATAAATGGAAATGGTCACTTTTGATATTTTAATTAACTAGGCCACTTTAGGTGTTCCTAGCACTCAAATTCAAACATAAACAATTATGGATCTTTGCACCCCTTGATAGTACAAGTAAAGATGTACCAAGGCCCACCTTGTGATCTTACAAAAACATTTAAACCCTAATTTAAAATGGCAATTGAAAATGGAATCTATTTCATATGTCTAGATCCCACTTCTCCAAAAACCATTCAAATGAATTCAAGTTCACAATCCCCAGCAACCACACACTACCAAGCAACAGTAGAGATCACTCAAAACTTTTCATTCAAAAATTTCAAAGTGGATTTCTTTTGGCCATTTTATCAAACACCTTATGAGCACAAATCAGACAAAAACCACAAACACTATTGTGAGCAGTGTTCTGGCCAATGTGGTCTCCCATTTTGCAACCAGAGCAACCCCAGTGCACCCCTACCCTTTGCTAGCCCGGTCACCCACTGTGCACACGACCAAATGGTCATGGCCACACTGGCCGAGCACATTGATGACCCTCACTATCGATAGCACGCCCCTAGCACCGCTAGCCTCACCCACCTTGTCTAGTGCATCGCCTGTGCCCCACTTCCCCCTCCAGGCCAGCCCAAGCTCGAAGAAAGAGAGAGGAGGAGCCAGGAACTGCCACGCCTAGGATGTGTCTGCCATGCCGACGCTGCCCGCAGTTCAGGCCCTGGCCCCGCTCAACCCGACCTCGCCTCGCTCCCGCCGCCCACCTACACGATCACCAGTGACCTAGGAGGCTAACGGACATGCCCGTTTCCTTGACCATGACCTGTAGCGGCCGGCCACCGTAAAGTTCGCCGTCGACTGAGGGAGCGTGCGCGTAGCTACGCTCGCTTCTCCCGACCACCTCGCACTGCACGCGCACCTCCATGACAACCACCAGGGAACCGCCCACCGTCCTAGCCCACAGCTCACGCCTCTAGCTTGTTGTGTCGCCGCCCCCGTCGAGCTATGCCCATGCCTCTCTGCCGCCTCGCCGAGCCTATATAAGGAGGCCACCCCCAGCCTCATTTGCCACACTCCCACACTCTCCTCTCACTGCTGATCATTTCCCCTCTCTCGCCGGAGCCTCTCGAGTAGCCAATCACCGAAATTGAGCCGGAGTTAGCCGCATCAGAGGAGGAGACGACCCCGTCGATTTCGTCCACCCTCGGAGCTGCCGTGACCTCGCCTGAGTCCGTCGTCGTCACCTCGTTCGATCTCCCCCATCGCCGCACTCGCTGGAGCCCTGGTATGCCCCCACTACACCCCCACTGAGCCGCTAGGGTTCCACCTCGCCGGCGACATGTCCGTCATCGATGATGACCGTGAGACGTAGATCCTAGTTCTAATCCTGCGGTGCATGTTGCCCTGTACTGCTTCGTGTTTAAAGAGCCATTGACAGGCGGGACCCCCATGTCAGCTGTCCTCAGCGCCGCGGAGTGAAACCGGGCTGGCCCATTAGTGTTCCTGCGCAACCCAGCAGATTCAAATAAATCTTTTTCTTTTTAGAAGTAAACTAGTTTCTGTCCTGTAGTTTAAAAATAAATTCAGAAATGTCTACTAAACCAAATTGAGTGATTCCAATTTTGTTGGAAAGATAATTTAAATCTCTATCTAAGCCCGTTGGATGTAAATCAATTATATTTATAGATCTCTCCTAGAAAAAATGACAAGACAAGATCTTTTTCACATTCAAACATTTTTCTAAAATCAACCATAATAGTTTTTGAGTTGATTCCACCACTCAAAAATCACATTTGAATATACCTATCTAAATATGTAATAATATTAAGGTTTGCATGCAGTGACTTTGGACTAGTACCAAAATAATGCTATATAGGCATTTTTAGTCACTTTAAATCATTAAATATTAAACTTAAACTTATTAAAATGTGATCCAACATTTAAATCACATTCCCATACATTGGAATATGTGGTGATGACATGTGTCCACATCATCCCATATTTAAATTGGATAATATTAAATCTTAGATATTTTCAATGAGTAGAAATTACTCTTCGCAAATAAAATAAATGAAACTAGTTCATTAAAACCTTGTGGTGAATGTGATGATAATAGATCATCAAATGTGTGCCTTAGTGTGCTAAGTAGACTAGTTAAGTACTGTTTGGTGATTGTGTATTCCATATGTATTTATAGAAGATAGTACCGACCAAGTCTACGAGGAGGAGTTCTACCTCGAAGAAGACGAGGAGAATTTCAACCACTGCACCAGCCAAGGAAAGCCATCATTAACAATGCAAGCTATTGTTAGCAAGCTAGAATTAAGCAAGATAACCTAAGCAAGATGCATTAGGCATGCTTTGGTTATAACCTTTGACTTATACCTACTCCAAGTTTTACTTACAAGCTTTACCTTCTTTTACTTTACCAATGTTCTTTACTTTGTTTATAGATAGCATAAAGAGTATAAAACTTGACCTATCGAGTTAGAATTAGATGTCATTCTATGGCATGAGATTGATATTACCATCCCAATTAGTGAACACTCTTAACTTAGTAGTTTAGAGCTAAACCAAAAACTTGATCACTTTAGATGGGAATACTTGGTGAAAATGACTTGTGAAAACCTTGGAATGATGAGTCATTCTATTGAGATGTTTTGACATGTGTTGAGAAACACAACTGGTTTATGATGATGAAAATGTTGAGGCATGAGCCTTAGCCCCTTTTATAAAAACTGATGGTTGGGTTCGGATGCGATACCATTCCAATTTTACCGTACAACCACAATACCTAAATTGGGTAAGGCTTAGCCGGAAGTTTATATGCATTAGTATTAGTTCCCTCGTGGGAGAGGTATGAGCTGAGGCTACCTCTCAATGTTGTCCACCTATGCAGTGCCCAGGATTGCAGATGGCCATGGATGGGAGGCCAAGCTCATAGGAGAGGTGCTTATACTAGAGTGTGTAAAGGAAAGGTTATGTTTGATTATCTGCATACTAAGTATGATGATTCAGGGTTATCCCTGACAGATGTATCAAATTTTGTGGTGAAAGTGTACCACCTCTGCAGAGTGTCAAACTATTCGAATAGCCATGTCGGCGATTATGGACAGTTGGAGTGGCCATACTGTTCCATTGTCAGATGTTTTCAAAACGACTTATGAAATGAATTGTGACATGACTTGACCACAACAGAGTTGTGACTATGACAATTACATTCCCACTTAGGTGATTTTAGAACTTTATTTTATCTTTCTTTGTTTCTGAACTCAGCTTAGGTTTCAAACTTAGCTTTACAAATAAACTTAGAGTTAGTATTCCTACTAGACTACCTTACTTGTTAGTGATAGTTTGCGAGTACTTAAAGAGTACTCATGGCTTTGTCCCTGGCTATTCCCATGGCCAGACTATGAGGAGGACTATCCGGAAGAAGGATAACAGGACGGCTACGACAACTTGGATCATCTCCCATCATCAACATTGCCTGTGACCCTGAAGATGGAGCCCACCGCTATGCTATTTATTCTGCTACTTGTTTGTGTTAAGACTGGATCATGAGATCCTTTATATGTGTAAGAACTTATTATGGTTTGTAATGGATGATGTACTATGATATCCAATCTGTTATGTCTCGCAAAAATGGTAATCCTAGGATTGCGATGTATGGCATAACATGCACTCGGGATTAAAAATCCGGGTGTTGACAAGTTGGTATCAGAGCCATACTGACCATAGGAGACCCTAGTTAGAATGTACGTCCAAACAAAAAACTTAGTTTCAAAACCAGAGTGTGTATTTGTGAAAATCTATTTCCTCTCTTACCCTTGGGATTCTTTCTCTCAAAAAAATTACATGTTCCTGAAAAAATTTTACTACATAAAATTTGGACACACTTGATCACTTCACTAACTTTCTCATCCTAAATTCTTATAGATGGAAGTTTAGTACTACAAGTTCTACCAGTTGGGCAATGGAGGCTAACTGATCTTCGAGAGGGATCTTCATGCACTGTCTGAGTACTTGGAGCGCCCACATCCGGAATTCTTTGGAGCTCAACTCAATGGTCCACCAGGAGGAGATTTACAATGGCTAGTAGTTGCTGATCTTCGAGGCAAGTTAGAGGCACCAATGTCTGAGAAGATTCAATTCACAGTGAGAGAGAACAACTGGCTAGATGGATTAGCCAGGACAATGCATGAAGCTCTCACTCGTCTTCGCGCTCAGAATGTCAACTTGATCCAAGGAACCCGCTTTGCCCACTATGCAAGGCGTGATTCTATGGGAATGCCGCTAGAGATGCCAAGTCATCCGGAGTTGAAGCGTCAATTGGAGAACCTCGACTTCCTACTGTACGACAAACAGAAGGAATTGGACAATGCTAGAGAGTTCGCCAACCACAACCTTTCTATTGCCGCCCAGAAGGCCCAGACTTTCTCACTGCTAGTCAAGGATCGTCAGTCACTTCGCCGTCAACACGCAAAGAAGGATCGCACCATCGACCGTCTTTGCAAGAAGGTGGCCGACCTCGATAAGACCATCAAGTGGCAGGAAGCTCAGCTTGCAGCAAAAGAAGAAGAAGAGGAAGGTGAAGTCATCCAAGGGGATATTCACTCATACCTCTGCAATGATGCTAACTACCTGGAGGATGATGCCATGGACTTCGACACCGACGATGATGACTCCGACTTCATCGATGATGAGTAGATGCACTAGAGCACTATCGTAGGAGTGAGAAGTATCGGTCCCATTGTATCTTATCTTACAAAATGGTTCTTAAAACCATCTGTTTTCCTTTTTTCCTGTGGTGTGTGTGTGTGTTTGTATCGTGTGCTTTGCTTGAATGAATGAAAAGATGTTAGTTGCAAAACCTGAGTCAAACTCAAAATTTTAGCTTTGAAACCAAAACCATGAACCTTAGAACTTTCCCTCTTACCCTATTATCTATCTCAATCTTCAGATGACTCGTTGAAACCAAGGAGGGAGCACCTCATCGCAAGACCCAATGCTGCAGATTCTGCAGACGCTCATTGTAGACCATGAAGCTAGTAGGGCAGAGCGCCAAGCAAATCTAGCCACACTGCAGCAGATCGCCCAGATGGCTCACAACAATCAGAACCATGGAAATCAGGATCATCATGGATCCAAACTCAAAAACTTCCAGAATACCAATCCCCCAATCTTTAGCAAGTCTGAAGATCCACTGGATGCTGATGATTGGTTACAGACCATGGAGAACAACTTAGAAGTCACAGGAATGGATGCAAACGAGAAAGTTCTGTTTGCCACCGACTATCTGGCTGGAGATGCAAGAGCCTGGTGGAACAACACTCCTACAATGAACCACGGTCAAGTGATGACGTGGGAAGCCTTCAAAGTCAAGTTCAGCCACACCCATGTGCCGTAGGGTCTAGTCACCAGAATGAGAGATGAATTTAGAGAACTAAACCAAGGCAAAATGACTGTAGTGGAGTACTGTGACAGATTCTTGTCCCTCGCCAGGTATGCACCTGATGAGATCAACACGGAGGCTAAGAAGAAGGAGAGATTCCTGAACGGAATGCATGATGAGATGCAGACTGTTCTCGTCAACATCCGTTTCGAGGATCTCGAAGAGCTAGTCGACTCTGCCATTCATATAGAAGGGAAGATTAATCAAGCGAACGACAACCATAAACGTCGGATGATGCACCAAGCTGGATCCAACAGTCACCAGAAGTATCGCCCAAACCCATCTGCCGGATATGCCCCGTGGAACAATTGACCCCCAATGTCTCGCCCAAGCTACCCCAACCGTAGTGGAGGAAATGTGAAGTCCGGAGGAAACAACAACAACCACCCGGCCACTCCAGCAATTTCAATCGTGCACCGCCCAAGTCCCACAACAACAACAACAACAACAACAACAACAACACTGCACCCATAACTGGAAGCAATGCTATGCCTGTGGCAGCAAAAGACAAGTCTCAGATTACTTGTTTTCAGTGTGGAGTGAAGGGTCACTACTCCAATGAGTGTCCCAAGAAGATTGCCGCCACATGAACACCGAAGAAGCCCAAGAAGCGCCAGATGTCGTGCTGGGTATGTTTTCTGTCAACTCAGTTTTAGCAAGAGTGTTGTTTGATTCTGGAGCATCGCACTCTTTTGTTACTGAAGAATTTGCATGCACTAGTAAGATTCACCCAACCAACTTGAATCATGTTATGATAGTTCAAATACCTAGTTCAACCACCAAAGCTAGAAAAATTTGCAAAGTTGTGCCTATCAGAATACATGGGATAGATTTTTATGCCAATCTAATAGTACTTGGAACCAAAGGTTTGGAAGTAGTACTAGGAATGGACTCGATGTCAAAGCATAAAGGATTGATAGACTGTGCCAAGAAATCCATCACCATGACCAGTAGCTCTGGAGTATCAGTAGAGCATATATCTGAAACCTTGCCCCGTCAATTCAAGTGCAACAAGAGTCTAGCCCTACCCACCATAGACCAAGTCAGAGCAGTCTGTGAACACCCCGACGTATTCCCAGATGAATTGCCCGGCATGCCCCCGGATCAGGATATTGAGTTCATTATTGAATTGATCCACGGAACCGGTCCCATAGCTAAGAGACCCTATAGCATGAACCCCTCAGAGTTAGTGGAACTTAAGAAGCAATTGG
The DNA here is from genome assembly GCA_023614405.1 of Avena insularis. NCBI lineage: Eukaryota > Viridiplantae > Streptophyta > Magnoliopsida > Poales > Poaceae > Avena > Avena insularis. Next base: position 264,927,168 of record CM042688.1, read on the forward strand.
ATGCTACTGGAGAAAGGCTTGATTCAACAAAGCGCATCACCATAGAGATCGCCCGTGTTATTCGTCGACAAGAAGGATTGAGGCAACCGTTTGTGCACAGATTACAAGAAGCTGAATGATGTCACAATCAAGAACAAGTACCCATTGCCAAATATAGAGGATATATTTGATCAGTTGACTGGTGCTAGTGTGTTCTCTAAGATTGACCTTAGGACTGGTTATCACCAACTTAAGATTCGTGCAACAAATATTCCAAAAACCGCCTTTACCACCAAATATGGATTATACGAGTATATGGTTATGTATTTTGGATTAACCAATGCCCCTTCTTATTTCATGAATCTCATGAATAAGATCTTTATGAATTTTCTAGATAAGTTTGTCGTTGTGTTTCTCGATGATATTATTATCTACTCCAAGTCAGAAGAAGACCATGAGCAACATCTAAGAATCATTCTTGAAACCCTTAGAGAGCATCAATTGTATGCCAAGTTTAGCAAATGTGAGTTTTGGCTAAAAGAAGTAGGATTCCTCGGACATATTGTGTCTGCCGGAGGAGTCGCTATTGATCCTGCCAAGATCAAATATGTCGAAGAATGGTAAGCCCCAACCACTCAAACCCAAGTCCGTGCATTTCTCGGATTAGCGACATATTACCGCAAGTTCGTAGAAGGATTTTCGAGCATCACAAGACCCATGACCCAATTGTTGAAGAAGGACAAGAAGTTCAAATGGACCGACAAATGTGAAGCAAGTTTCCAAGAGCTCAAAAAGAGTTTGATTTCAGCCCCAATATTGATCATGACAGATATCAAGAAGCCGTTTGATGTATATTGTGATGCATCCAAGATTGGTCTTGGATGTGTGTTGATGCAAGAAGGTAAAGTCATCGCATATCTATCTCGACAACTGAAACAGCATGAGCAGAACTACCCCACCCATGATCTCGAATTAGCAGTCGTAGTTTTGGCACTGAAGACATGGAGTCATTACCTTATGGGTAATCGCTATGAGATTTACTCAGATCACAAAAGCTTGAAGTATATTTTCACTCAGAAGGAACTGAATATGAGGCAAAGGAGATGGATAGAGTTAATCAAGGATTATGACCTTGACATTCACTATCACCCCGGCAAAGCCAATGTGGTAGCGGATGCTCTTAGCAGATTGCCGTGTAGGCTAAACACTATGATCAAGGAGAAGCAACCAAGTTTGCATGAGGAGTTGGAGCAGTTTAGAACTGAGCTAGTTAGCAAAGAATTTTTATCTAGCATTGAACTTCAACCCACTTTGATTAGCCAAATCAAGGAAGCCCAGAAGGGAAATGCAAGTATCGACAGAATCAAGCGTTGTATTGGTATAGGAAAGGTACCTGGATTCACCGAAGACGGAGAAGGAGTTCTGTGGTATAAAGGACGTATCTGTGTGCCAGCAGATTCGGAGCTGAAGCAAGTGATCATGCAAGAAGCTCATGATACCCTTTATTCTATCCACCCCGGAGGAATAAAGATGTATTGGGATTTGAAGGAGCAATTTTGGTGGCACAAGATGAAGAGAGAAATCAGTAGCTACATCGCCAAGTGTGATATCTTTTAAAGAGTCAAAGAGGAACATCAGAGACCCGCAGGACTGTTGCAACCATTGCAGATTCCGGAATGGAAATGGGATTCTGTCGGAATGGACTTTATCACCAGTTTGCCTACTTCTAGTAGGGGAAATGAGTCTATCTGGGTCATCGTTGATAGACTGTCCAAGGTAGCCCATTTTATACTTGTCAAGACAATCTACCAGAGCTTGAAGCTAGCAGAGTTGTACATTGCTAGAATTGTTAGTTTGAATGGAACCCCCAAGACCATAGTATCAGATCGAGGAACCCAATTTACCTCGGGATTTTGGCAGAAAGTTCAAGAAGGATTAGGAACCAAGTTGAATTTAAGCACAACTTATCACCCGTAGACTGATGGATAGACTGAGAGAGTCAACCAAATATTAGAAGATATGTTGAGAGCTTGTGAGTTAGAGTATGGATCAAAATGGGAAGATTGTCTGCCTTACGCAGAATTCTCATACAACAACAGTTATCAAGCCAGTTTGTAAATGGCCCCATTTGAGTTCTTATATGGAAGAAAGTGCCGTACCCCATTGAACTGGTCGCAAGTACGAGAGAGTCAGATTTTCGGACCCGACATCCTACGCGAAGCCGAAGAGAAGGTTCACAAAGTCCGTGAGCACCTCAAGACCGCCCAATCCAGACAGAAGAGTTATGCTGACAAGAGAAGGAGAGACCAGACTTTCAATGTCGAAGATTTTGTGTATCTCAAAGTTTCGCCATTGAAGGGAACACAATGTTTTAGTCTGAAAGGAAAGTTAGCCCCCAGATATATCGGACCCTTCAAGATTCTGAATCGTCGAGGAGAAGTATCGTATCAACTGGAACTGCCTAAAGAGATGTCAGCCATCCACAATGTGTTCCATATCTCGTTACTTTGCAAATGCCTAGAAGTGCCGGAGAAGACCGAAGTTTTCAAGAACATCGATCACCGAGCCGTTGATATCAACAAAGATCTAACGTATCGTGAAGTGCCCATCCGTATCTTGGAGGAAGCTTACAGAACCACCAGGACCCGGAGTATCAAGTTTCTCAAGATCTAATGGAGCAACAACACCGAAGAAGAAGCCACTTGGGAGCGAGAAGATTACATTAGGACTGAGTTTCAAGATCTCTTTAGTTCCTAGTTTTCTTTCTTGAATCTCGGGACGAGATATTGTTTAAAGGGGGAAGGTTTGTAACATCCCAAAACTTTAATCTAATATATCAAGATCCAAATCACCCAATTTAGGGCTAACAAAAACTTTTTCTCATTTAAAAAATTAAGCATGCATATGTGTGTTGCATTAAATGGGAATTGTTTTGAATTGCCATGATTGTTTGTTCTAATGGTTGTAAAATGATTCTAGGATGAATGCGACATCATCTAGATCATTCCCAAGCAAAATCCAAAGAAAAAATAATCAAATAGAATTAATAAATGGAAATGGCCACTTTTGCCATTTTAATCACCTAGGCCAGTTTACGTGTTCCTAGCACTCAAATTCAAACAGAAACAATTATGGATCTTTGCACCCCTTGATAGTACAAGTAAAGATGTACCAAGGCCCACCTTGTGATCTTACAAAAACATTTAAACCCTAATTTAAAATGGCAATTGAAAATGGAATCTATTTCATATGTCTAGATCCCACTTCTCCAAAAACCATTCAAATGAATTCAAGTTGACAATCCCCAGCAACCACACACTACTAAGCAACAGTGGATATCACTGAAAACTTTTCATTCAAAAATTTCAAAGTGGATTTCTTTCGGCCATTTTGCCAAACACCTTATGAGCACAAATCAGACAAAAACCACAAACACTATTGTGAGCAGTGTTCTGGCCAATGTGGTCTCCCATTTTGTAACCAGAGCAACCCCAGTGCACTCCCTACCATTTGCTAGCCCGGCCACCCACTGTGCACACGACGAAATGGTCATGGCCACCCTGGCCGAGCACACTGATGACCGTCACCATTGACACCACGCCCCTAGCGCTGCCAGCCTTGCCCACCTTGTCTAGTGCGTCGCCCGTGCCCCACTTCCCCCTCTAGGCTAGCCCCAGCTCGAAGACAGAGAGAGGAGGAACCAGGAACCGCCGCGCCCAGACCTAGTCTGCCATGCCGACGCCACCCGTAGTTCACGCCCTGGCCCCGCTCAACCCGACCTCGCCTCACTACCGCCACCCACCTACACGATCACCAGTGACCTAGGAGGCTAACAGACATGCCCGTTTCCTCGACCATGACCCATAGCCGCCGGCCGCCGTAAAGTTCGTCGTCGACTAAGGGAGCGTGCGTGCAGCTACGCTCGCTTCTCCTGACCACCTCGCACTGCACGCGGACCTCTGTGAAGACCGCCAGGGAACCGCCCACCGTCCTAGCCCACCGCCCACGCCTCTAGCTCACTGTGTCGCCGCCCCCGTCGAGCTCTGCCCATGCCTCTCTGCCGCCTCATCGAGTCTATATAAGGAGGCCACCCCCAGCCTGATTTGCCACAATCCCACACTCCCCTCTCACCACTGATCATTTCCCCTCTCTCGCCGGAGCCACTCGAGCAGCCAGTCGCTGGAATTGAGCCGGAGTTAGCCGGAGCAGAGGAGGAGACGCCCCCATCAATTTCATCGACCCCTGGAGCTGTCGTGACCTCGCCTGAGTCCACTGTCGTCTCCTCGTTCGATCGCCCCCATCGCCACACCCGCTGGAGCCCTGGTATGCCCCCACTGCACCCCCACTGAGCCGCTAGGGTTCTACCTCACCAGCGACATGTCCGTCGTTGACGATGAATGTGAGCCGTAGATCCTAGTTCTAATCATGCGGTCCATGTTGCCCCGTACCGCTTCGTGTTTAAAGAGCCACTGACAGGTGGGACCCCCATGTCAGCTGTCCACAGCGCCGCAGAGTGAAACCGGGCCAGCCCATTAGTGTTCCCGCGCAACCCAGCAGATTCAAATAAATCTTTTTCTTTTTAGAAGTAAACTAGTTTCGGTCCTTTAGTTTAAAAATCAATTCAGAAATATCTACAGAACCAAATTGAGTAATTCCAATTTTGTTGGAAAGATAATTTAAATCTATATCCAAGCCCGTTCGATTTAAAAAAATTAGAGTTATAGATCTCGCCTAGCAAAAATGACAAGACAGAAGCTTTTTCACATTCAAACATTTTTCTAAAATCAACCATAATAGTTTTTGAGTTGATTCCACATGTCAAAAATCACATTTGAATATACCTATCGGAATATGTAAAAATATTAAGGTTTGCATGCAGTGACTTTGGACTAGTACCAAAATAGTGCTATATAGGCATTTTTAGTCACTTTAAATTATTAAATATTAAACTTAAACTTATTAAAATGCGATCCAACATTTAAAACACATTCCCATAGATTGGAATATGTGGTGATTACATGTGTCCACATCATCCCATATTTTAATTGGAGAATATTAAATCTTAGATATTTTCAATGAGTAGAAATTACTTTTCTCAAATAAAATAAATGAAACTAGTTCATTAAAACCTTGTGGTGAATGTGATGATAATAGATCATCAAATGTGTGCCTTAGTGTGCTAAGTAGACTAGTTAAGTATTGTTTGGTGATTGTGTATTCCGTATGTATTTATAGACGATAGTACCGACCAAGTCTACGAGGAGGAGGAGTTCTACCCCGAAGAAGACGAGGAGAATTTTAACCACTGCACCAACCAAGGCAAGCCATCATTAACAATGCAAGCTATTGTTAGCAAGCTAGAATTAAGCAAGATAACCTAAGAAAGATGCATTAGGCATGCTTTGGTTATACCTTTTGACTTATACCTACTCCAAGTTTTACTTACAAGCTTTACCTTCTCTTACTTTACCAACGTTCTTTACTTTGTTTATAGATAGCATCAAGAGTATAAAACTTGACCTATGAGTTAGACTTAGATGTCCATTGCATGTGCGTTCTTTTCCTAAACCACATGGATCCACTTGTGACATTGCATGTGTGTTTGTTTCCTAAACCACATGGATCCACTAGAGTGATTGCATGTATGTTCGTTTCCTAAACCACATGGATCCACTTGAGACATTGCATGTGTGTTCTTTTCCTAAACCACATTGATCCACTGGAGACATTTGCATGTTTGTTCTTTTCCTAAACCATCTGGATCCACTAGAGTCACTTTTTGTGTTATTTTCCTAAACAACATTGATCCACCGGTGACATTGCATGTGCGTTCTTTTCCTAAACCACATTGATTCACTAGAGTCATTGCATGTGTGTTATTTTCCTAAGCCACATGGATCCACTAGTGACATTGCATGTGTGTTCTTTTTTCTAAACCACATTGATCCACTAGAGTCATTGCATGTGTATTATTTTCCTAAACCACATGGATCCACTAGAGTCATTGCATGTGTATTATTTTCCTAAACCACATGGATCCACTAGAGTTATTGCATGTGTGTTCTTTTTCGAAACGACATTGATCCACTAGAGTCATTGCATGTGTGTTATTTTCCTAAACCACATTGATCCACTGGTAACATTGCATGTGTGTTCTTTTCCTAAACCAAATGGATCCACCAGAGTCATTGCATGAGTATTCTTTTCCTAAACCACATGGATCCACTAGAGGCATTGCATGTGTATTCTTTTCCTAAACCACATGGATCCACTGGTGATATTTGCATGTGTGTTCTTTTCCTAAACCACATGGATCCACTAGTGACATTACATGTTTGTTTTTTCCTAAACCACTTGGATCAACTGGTGACATTGCATGTGTGTTCTTTATCATAAACCACATGGTTCCATTGGAGTCATTACATGTGTGTTATATTCCTAAACCACATTGATCCACTTGTGACATTGCATGTGTGTTCTTTTACTCAAGACATTGATCCACTGGTGACATTGCATGTGTGTCCTTTTCCTAAAACCACATTGATCCACTAGGGACAGTGCATGTGTGTTCTTTTCCTGAACCACATGGATCCACTAGAGTCATTGCATGTCTGTTCTTTTCCTAAACCATATGGATCCACTAGAGACACTTCATGTGTGTTATTTTCCAAAACCACACGGATCCACTTGAGTCATTGCACGTGTGTTCTTTTCCTAAACCACATTGATCCACTTGTGACATTTCATGTGTGTCCTTTTGCTAAAACCACATTGATCCACTAGCGACATTGCTTGTCTGTTCTTTTCCTGAACCACGTGGATCCAGTAGAGTAATTGCATGTCTGTTGTTTTCCTAAACCACATTAATCCACTGTCGCTAGGCATGTAAAAGGCCTTTGGGCCTTCGGCCCATGTACCCCTTAGTCCGTCCAGAACTTGTCTTTTATTCCCAAACTACCCCTGTTTAGGTGGTTGGCCTATATATAGTCCTCCACCTCTATTGTAAACCCTAGGCATGACATTTGGAATTAGTGGAAACCCCTTGTGGATCTATCTTGTTCTTGCCTCATGCTCCTTCGAGAAAGGAGCACCAAATATCCCAAACCTCGTTGGAGTTTGCATCGTGCCTCCGTGTTGTACAAGGCCTAGGCATCGGAGTCCCTTTGCCTAGACGTCAAGATCTCACCAAGTCTCCCTCCTCGTCATGCCGGTTCGAGAGAGAGTCCTCCGCCCGACGCTGATCCTAGGGATTGCGCCAAACCGGTCAACGCCGGCATGAGCTATTGGTGTGTATCATGGTTTTGTGTGTGTGTTCATCGCGTTCTTCATGCGTGAGTTCGTCGTGTTCATCCTCCCATCCTCTCCCTGCACTCCATCCTCGATTTGAGTGGGATTCGTGAAAGATCAGGCCACCCTAGAGGTTTGCCCTCAACATATTGGTATCAAGAGCTTCGTTGCTCACGAATTCCTCCACAAATATTTCTTCTATCCAGCCCAATTTGGCCAATTTTTCGGGGATTTGAGGACCCAAGATGTGGATTTCCGCTCAAGAACACGAGTAGTTCACGATCTAACTCCATACCGGAGTTTCTGGCCTCTCCACACTGGGGTCTCTGGCCTGGACCAGAGTTTCCGGCCTGAGACCCCGGAGTCTCCGGCCCTAACACCTGATTTTGATAGTTTTTCCTCTAATATTGCATTGGCTAATTTCCTCTTGTTTGTTTGTGCCTGTGTGCGTGTCGTCAACTAACAACAAGCTTCCACATCGACAACTCCCACGATCATCGACACCACAGCCCACGAACATCATCCCGCACCACCGACGGCAAGTTCATCATCGCCAACAAAGGTATAACTTGCGTCAGCTTGTTAACCCCTATCTTCCTTTGTGTGTACCTATCCCACGAGAGTGCTCATCTTGTGTTTGCTTGAGCATTGTGCATTTGTCCTTGGATAGTGAGAGTGCAAGAGCAATATCAAGTGTGAGTAGGTAGCATCAAGGGAGAGCAAAAAAAAGATATAAAAGAAATAAAAAGATACAAAGCAAAAGAAAAAGATAATAGTCTCCCATTGCAAAAGAGAGTCTCAAAGCTTTTAAGCAAGAGAGAAAGAAGAGCGCCCAAGGCAAGTGCACAGATCCGTCGCTCATTTTTCTTCTTTGCAAACGAGGCATAGTCGCTCCTTGCATTGGCACGACACCGAGCGTAGTCTTCGTTAGGACATTTTATTTGCTCATTTTCATAGTCGTGTCAATCCCAACAATCTCCACGTGTGTGTATATAGTCGTAGGTTCCCGTCACCCTTTTGAGTTGTTAACCTTCACCTTTGACTTGAGTTTTGTTTGGATTTTACCCACTTTTGACTATCCCTTTTCTTTTGGTTTGTTCTTTGGCATCCACAACCCTAACCTACAACCAACAAGCTTTCGAGAGTTAGTTCTTTATTTAGTGTGAGTTTTATTTGCAAATTCCACTTTGCACGCTTATAGCTCTCACTTGTGGTTTCTAGTTTGGTGCAATCCCCAAGGTGAGGTACAAGGCTAACGCCACCATATTCCACTTCCATATGCAATACTTGTGTGTTTTGCATGATGGATAGGCACGGTGAGTCGAGCCAACCACCTCCGCAAGAACAAGAACATGGACCATACATGACGCGCGCAAGTCACTCATCGTCTGACAAGAGTTCCGTGATTGTTGCCAAGACCTTGAGACGCGACAAGATGAACAATTTGGCGAGACGCAAGCCGAGTTCAAGAACATCAACAACTACTTCGACGGCCTTGAACGACAAATGCATGCAATGCATCACAACTTCGGCCACCAAAATGAAGCGCTTCAATGCTCCATCACCGAAACAAATGACAATCTTCGACGCCTCATCGATGGAATGACAAGACCACGTTCATGTGCATCAAGCTCTTCAAGTTCTTCGTCTCGTCATGCACCTCTTCAACAAGATCTTCATGCAAGTGCTCCAAGATAGAATGATGCCCCCATGGTTGAAGATGGAAGTTCTTCGAACTATGTAACTTCCCCACGGCATGCCGCAACGTCAAGCTATGATGGTGATTTCTCTTCAAGGCCACAAGCAAGGAAAGAAGCACACCATCATCACGCAAGGGCACTAGTGATCCAACAAGCACAACCACAAGAATAACCGCGAGTGCAACCACAAGTCTACCACCATCGACCGCGACACGTATTTGACACAACAAGTGATGACTCTAATTTGGCAAATCAAGCTCGTCATCGACGTGAAGCTCTCCAAGATGCTCCTCCTTGTCATCACCATCATGAACGTCCGCACCGACAACATGGTCATCATGAGGCGCTGATGGCTCAATGTTGATGTAGAGCTCGTTGGGAACCCCAAGAGGAAGGTATGATGATACAGCGGCAAGTTTCCCTCAGTTATGAAACCAAGGTTTAATCGAACCAGTAGGAGCAAGGAAACACCCCAAAGGTGTTGCTAGCTGAGCCTTGGCAAGGCGCACTACCGGTGCTAGTAGCAACATGGAGACCTGCACAACACAACCACAGAACTCTGTCCCCAACTTGCGATGAGGGTGTCAATCTCACCGTGTTTTGCTGAAAACAAAGGATTAAACGTATCGAATGGAAAGAAGTAATAGTTTGCAGAAAGTAAACACAAAGCAGTAACAATTTGTAGATTGTATGTAAAAGAAAAGGACCGGGAGCCATAGTTCACTAGAGGTGGCTCTCCTTAAGATAGATAACATGTTGGGTGAACAAATTACAGTGGGTCAATTGACAAACATCGAGAAAGCATACAAGCATATACTAATAATCTTGACTCCTTTGAGACTTGATTTTGCATTACAACATTATACATAGACCGCCATCCAACTGCATCTATGACTAATAATCCACCTTCAGGTTATCATCCGAACCCCCTCCAGTATTAAGTTGCAAGCAATAAATTATTGCTTTACGAATTGTGTGTAAAGTAAACAATATGATTCCTCTATGAACAAAAGATTTTTGTTTTCTCCCTAGTAGCAATAGCACATCTTGTACCTTAGAGATTTCTGTCACTTCCCCAGATTACCAGAGGCATGAACCCACTATCGAGCATAAATACTAACTCTTGGAGTTGCTAGGATCTACTTGTCCAAGATAGCTACTAACAACGGAAAGCATGCAAGATCACAAATAACAAAGACATGATAGAATCAATAATCAATCTGAAATAGCATCTCAATATCCATCGGATCCCTGCAAACACAACATGCAGAATTACAAATAGATGATCTTGATCATGAACGAAGCTCACAAGATCTAGACATGAAAGCACAAAGGAGGAGAACCAGCCATCTAGCTACTACATGGATCCATAGTCCAAGGATGAACTACTCACGCATCACACTGGAGGCTTGCATGGTGATGAAGAAGGCCTCCATGGTGAATTCCCCTCTCCGTCAGGGTGCCGGGAAGAGCTTCAGATCCCTCCCGATCTAGGGATGGAGATGACGGTGGCTACAGACTATTTCGTGGATTTTTTATCGGGTCCTTAGGGTTTTTGTCCCGAGGGCATCTTATAGGCGGAAGGGGAGGCCGAGGGGGTGCTTGAGGCGGCCACACCACCCCCTCGCGCGAGCCAGGATGGGCCGCGCGGCCAGGTGGTGTGGTGGCCCCCTGGCCCCTCTCCGTCTCGTATTCTGGCATCTCATGACTTCTGGAAAAATAGGCAAAATGGCTTTTGTCCCATCCAATTCCGAGAATATTCATTTTCTGACTTTCCTAGAACCAAAAACAGTAGAAAACAGGCAGCTGGCACTATGGCTCTTGTTAATAGGTTAGTCTAAGAAATCATATGAAAATTACTCCAAAGTGTGGAAAAAACACAAGAAAGTGGGTAAAACCAAGCATGGAACATCAAAAATTATAGATACATTTGCAATGTATCAACCCCAAGCTTAACTCCTGCTCCTCCTCGAGTAGGTAAGTGATAAAAAGAAAGAATAATTTTTGAGTTGACATGCACCATCAAAGACTTGATCAAAGTATTTGTTAAACATTCAAAGCTGGGATCATAGTACTTCAATCATAACATGAAAGACAAAGTTCTAGCAATAAGACAAAGAAACTATGATGCAACATGAAAAGGCACAAACAAAAGATTCATGAATAACAATACTTTGCAAGACGTTTGTTTGTTTCACATAAAGAAAACATAGCATGATAGTATTCATCTTGTCCCTCATAGAGTAGAAAATATAAATGCATAGGACACCTTCAAAGTTCATAAGAGTGACTAGATACAAATAGTTTAAAACAAGCAATGTCATGTTATGCATCAATCAACTAGTCTTCAGACAATGCACATAGAACTAAGAATGGCCACTATGCTCTCAAAGTAGGTGCATAAAGATAGAAGGTGGAGACTCAATATAATGGTGGAAGAAAGGCCTTTATAAAAGGAAGAAGGGATTCAAGTCTCATAAAGAGCTTCCAAAAATTATGGTACTTATAGCTTTCAGCTCTCATTGCCCCTATCATAAGCATCTTGAAGTGATTAAGGTTAAAGTGAACAAACTATGGTGTACATGCTTGACGAAGTATAAGTTAGGAATCTCATGTCCCTTGTATACGAGGGCCGCTCCTCATGCTACTCAAGTTTAGTCACCAGTAAGTTCTTGTCATTGTAAGTACATGTGTATCATCGAGAACCTCCAACGGGGTACCCCTTACCCGATGATACAGAAGAATCCCCATATCAAAATGACAAGGCAAGCAGACAACGAGCATCTCAGCAATCTTCTTATTTACCATGGGAATATGGTGCTTTTTTCTCTCTTTCCTCTTTTCATAATCTCTTTTTTTTTTATTTTTCTCTTTTTTCTCAACATAGGACTCTTTTTTATAAGAAGAATGCTTCATAGACATCTCATTATGGTTACGCTGTAGGTTACCACTATGTCAGCATGGATTAGACCAGCGGCCTAGGCGTTTCTCTAACACATATATATAACTCCATGGACTTACAAGCTCCCCTTTCATTTCACACCGACGACATCCATATACAAAAGAGCATGATATCAACTAGGTACAAGTACCAAGTGCAATGTTGAAAGCGTTCCCCATGAAAGCATGGTTCTGCTAATCCCCAACAAATAAGTGCAAGCATATACAACATAGACGACACAATGGTTCAGGTTTATTAAGGGCAGGAAAAGTAAAGTGTGACATCAAGTTCGTGAGAGCTTTAATCACTAGTTTTCTCATAACAAGTTTAATTTGGAAGGTAAACCAAAGCATGAATATACTTGTAATAGCATAAGCTAGTAGGTAGGTATGGTGGACTCTTTGGAATAACTTGGTTCAGGGAGTTGGATGCATGAGTAGAACTCATACTTGGTTATGGAGGCTAGCAAATGACTAGGAGCGATAAACTAAGAGAGCAATAATGGCCATAATTATGCAGAGCGGCAAAACATCATTGATCAAAGCAAAAAGTGATACTACAATTTGAAAACTAAAGGATCATAAAGGCTATGGTGACTTTAGATAGTCATAACATGGTGTGAGCATGCGCCAAGTCAACCCAAATAAAGCATCAAAGGAGAATACCACTATACTATGCTTTAATATGCTAAAACAACGCATGATTCGTCCAAGGCACATTAATCAATCTCAATTGTTTATAACTAGTCATGCTACAGAAAATAATACTAAGCATAAACCCAAAACAATATCAAGCATGGCATGGCAAAGCATTAGGCCATAGTCAAAAACGAGCTCTTTTTACCACATAAGCATGAACTTTCCTACTCTTTTCCAAACCAAACCAAACTATTTGCAAACCAATGTATGAAAGACGGGGTCCAACCAATTTATTCATAAAACTAAGCAAACGAAAACCAAAACAAAAACAAAAAAGAAGACTCTCCAAGAATAACACAACTGTGCATGAAACAATAAAAATGAAGTGTTTGAAAGAAACCTGGGATTTTTTTATTGATGAAGAAGGGGATGCCTTGGGCATCCCCAAGCTTTTACGATTGTACTTCTTGGATATTTCTTGAGGTGACACGCGTGGCATCCCCAAGTATGAGCTTTAGTCCATCCTTCATCTCATTACTCATTCCTTCCATACACCTGAAATTTTTCCTTCATAAAAAACTTCACACAATCTTTATTAGCAACATTTGTGCACTCAAGATAAAAGGTATTAAGGTTCAGTTCTAACACCAAATAAACTTTCATTAGAACACTAGCTACTGTAGTACTTCCCTAAAAAATCACAATTCCCCAAAAGAACTCAAAAAGGAACCAACAAGAAGCAAATCCAGAAAATGGCAGAAATCTGTCAAAACAGAACAGCAGGTAAAGACGAATTTTTTGGAAGACCTTATGTTGCTCAAATCAAAAAGTGTTGAACTAACGAAAGTTATATAACAACCTGCGGCAGAGTCACAAAAATTCACGCCTCAAAACGACGTTCAGAGAGTTTACACGAATTTTTACGGTGAAGCACAGAAATTTGTTTAGGGAGAGCAACTTTCCCAATCATTACTTCTCTCTCATTAGAGGTTACTCTTGGCACAAAAAGCAAATAAAAAGGATAAGGAGCGGTTATTACTGAAGTAATAACTTCCAAGACTCATCTAAAACTTTTGGGTTATCTCCCAATAAGTACTTTTCTTTAATGCCTTTAAGTTAGGCATAAGAAGCAAGAAAGAATCAAGTGTTCTCAAATGAAGAAGCATTAAAACCAAATTTCTTGACCTTACCTCTCTTACTTTTATTCTTAACCTTGGGGAAAATATGATTGTTTGGTGGAGAAGAAAGGTGCATGGTCCCCTTTCCCACATCTATTATTGCTTCAAGGAGTTCTAATAGGTACCTTCCAAGTGTAATTTGTCCTTTTCCTACACATTCAATAACAAAATAATCAGTTGAAATCATTTTCCCAAGGATCTTTGTAAACACTCCTTTAGCTATTCCAATAGGTAATATGGTAGCATTATTAGCAAGAGATATTTCTTTTCCTCCTTAAGTAATCCCCCAAAGATTCAAAGATTCATAAATATCTTTGGGCATAAGACAAAATTCAGACATGATATCACAGCGAGCTTGAAAAGTTTCAGTGTTTATCTCAATCTTTACTGTAGGGAGCCACTTTGATGGTTCAAAATTTATTGGGACATAATTATGATGCTCCCTAAGCGTATTATAGCAATATTTTAAGCTAGTAGTGCTAGTCTCAAGTGTGTTCAATCTAGCAAATATTCTTGCGAAAGAAATAACAGTTTGGCTAGGCAAGTTGTAAGTGAGGATCAATTTATTTATAGAATTTATAGCATCATCCTCATTACATTGGAAGAAATGTCCTCCCACAATAGCATCTAAAGCATATCTATAGCAAAGAGCAATCCCAAGGTAAAAACTGCTAAGGAACAAGCTTTGAGTCATTTTAGGCTCAGTTTTTTCATGTAGATCAGAGATTCTAGACCAGGATTCCTTCAAGCTTTCCTCAATTCCTTGTTTAAAAGTGAAAATCATTTCCTCAGGTGACATAGTGATTGGAGCAAGGCTAGACATAAAGGCAACTTAAGATAGGAACTAATTTTTTGTGTTTTTTAAAAATAAGAAAGCAAACTAGAAAGGAACTAATTTTTTTTGTGTTTTTGATAACAAAACAAGCAAACAAAGCAAAAAGAAACTAAGAAAAACACAAATAACAAAGTAAAGAGATTGGTTATGAGGGAATCCCCTTGTGAAGATGTCCTTGACTCCCCGGCAATGGCGCCAGCAAAATGCTGCTGGCGGATGGTTGACGTGGGAGCTTCTTCTTCTTCAGTCCCTGGCAACGGCGCCAGAAAAATGCTTGATGGCTCAGTGTTGATGTAGAGCTCGGTGGGAACACCAAGAAGAAGGTATGATGAGCACAGCATCAAGTTTCCTTCAGTTATGAAATCAAGGTTTCATCGAACCAGTAGGAGCAAGGAAACACCCCAAAGGTGTTGCTAGCTGAGCCTTGGCAGGGCGCACTACCGCTGCTAGTAGCAACATGGAGACCTGCACAACACAACCACAGAACTCTGTCCCCAACTTGCGATGAGGTTGTCAATCTCACCGTGTTTTGCTGAAAACAAAGGATTAAACGTATCGAATAGAAAGAAGGTAATAGTTTGTAGAAAGTAAGCGAAGCGATGTGATTGTAGATTGTATGTAAAAGAAAAGGACCGGATCCATAGTTCACTAGGTGGCTCTCCTTAAGATAGATAACATGCTGGGTGAACAAATTACAGCGGGGCAATTGACAAACATCGAGAAAGCATACAAGCATATACTAATCATCTTGACTCCTTTGAGACTTGATTGGGCATTACAACATTATACATAGACCGCCATCCAACTACATCTATGACTAATAATCCACCTTCAGGTTATCATCCGAACCCCCTCCAGTATTAAGTTGCAAGCAACAGATTATTGCTTTACGAATTGCATGTAAAGTAAACAATACGATTGTTCTATGAACTAAATATTGTTGTTTTCTCCCTAGTAGCAATAGAACATCTAGTACCTTAGAGATTTACATCACTTCCCAGTTACGGAGGCATGAACCCACTATCGAGCATAAATACTAACTCTTGGAGTTGCTAGCATCTACTTGGCCAAGATAGCTACTAACAACGGAAAGCATGCAAGATCACAAATAACAAAGACATGATAGAATCAATAATAAATCTGAAATAGCATCTCAATATCCATCGGATCCCCGCAAACACAACATGCAGAATTACAAATTGATGATCTTGATCATGAACAGAGCTCACAAGATCTAGAATTGAAAGCACAAAGGAGGAGAACCAGCCATCTAGCTACTACATGGATCCGTAGTCCAAGGATGAACTACTCACGCATCACACCGGAGGCTTGCATGGTGATGAAGAAGGCCTCCAGGGTGAATTCCCCTCTCTGGTAGGGTGCCGGGAAGAGCTTCAGATCGCTCCCGATCTAGGGATGGAGATGACATCAGCTACAGACTCTTTCATGGATTTTTGATCAGGTCCCTAGGGTTTTCGTCCCGAGGGCATCTTATAGGCGGAAAGGGGAGGCCGAGGGGGTGACGGAGGCGGCCACACCACCCCCTGGCGCGGGCCAGGCTGGGCCGCGCGGCCAGGTGGTGTGGTGGCCCTTGGCCCGTCTCCGTCTCGTATTCTGGCATCTGATGACTTCCGGAAAAATAGGTACTTTGGCTTTTGTCCCGTCCAATTCCGAGAATATTCATTTTCTCACTTTCCTGGAACCAAAAACAGCAGAAAACAGGCAGTAATTGTGGCTCTTGTTAATAGGTTAGTCCAAGAAATCATATGAAAAGTACTCCAAAGTGTGGACAAAACACAATAAAGTGGGTAAAACCAAGCATGGAACATCAAAAATTATAGATACATTTGCAATGTATCAGGCGCCTCCTCCACCACACCAAAACTTGGAGCGTCAAGTGGTACAAGTTGAGCGACGCCCACCACGTCAAGAGGCTCAAGACCATGATCATCGTCGTGAGGCCCATGTCCCTAATCAACATAACCAACCAAGGAACGAGCCTCCTCTTCATCATCAACCATGTCATGAGGCTCCACATCCTCAACACCCTCATGAGGCCCAAGTGCCCCATCATCGTCAACAACCGTGCCAAGAGCAAGAGCAATCTCCACAACAATAATATCAAGAGCAAGCTCCGCAACTAGGTCGCAAGAACCAAGTTCCACCGCCTCAACCACAAGAGCATCAACAAGGTCACCAAGCTCGTCACAATGACCGCAATGATGAAGAAACTTTCAGAAATCTCAAGTTCACAATGCCCAAGTTTACCGGATCCAATGACCCTGAAAAATACCTCTCATGGGCACTCAAAGTAGACAAGATCTTCCGCATGCACAATTATAGGAACGAGATGGTGGTTGCCATGGCTTCGCTTGAGTTTGATGATTACCTCAACCTTTGGTGGGAACAAGTTCAAGTTGCTCGTGATGCAAGGCAAGAGCCACCAATCACAATTTGGCATGACATGAAGGCTCATATGAGATCCCGCTTTGTCCCCGCGCACTACACGCGTGACCTCTTCAACAACCTTCAATTGCTTCGTCAAGGGACAAAGACAGTGGAAGAGTACTTCAAGGAAATGGAACTCAAGTTGATTCACGCCAACATTGATGAGCGCATGGAGCAAACTATAGCACACTTCCTTATTGGGTTGAACCACCCAATCAAGTGCATCATTGAGTTCTAAACATACAACACCATGGTTGAGCGTGTGCACATCATAACAAAGGCCGAACGTCAAGTGCAAGAGGACATCAAGTATAAAAATCCCAATACGTATTTCACCTACAAGAAAGCTTCAACCGCTACACCAAAAACCTTCAATGGAAGCTCCTCAAGTACCTCCAAGCCTTCCTTCAAGCCCACACTTCCTCAAGGAAAACTGCCCCCAAGTGGCAAACAAGCAAAGAGTGATACACCTTTCAACAGTGAATGCTACAAGTGTGGAGGCAAAGGACACAAGTCGGCCGAGTGTGGAAACAAGAAAGTGTTGTTCATCCATGACAATGGCGACGAAGAGTACTTGAGTGAAGATGAATTTGATGCTCGCGTCAAGGAAGCAATGGCAAGGCAACGAGTGGAATATGACCAAGAACTCCTCATGTGTGAACATGACGCAAGTACATCGCTTGTCGTCACAAGGATATTGACCACTCAAGAACAAGAGCATGAAGACCAACGCTCAAATATCTAACAAACACGAGCAGGCATCAACGGAAAGTCTATCAAAGTGATCATCAATGGAGGGAGTTGCCACAACCTTGCTAGCACCGAGTTATGTGAGAAGCTCAACCTCACCCTCCATCCGCACAAGAACCCCTACCACGTGCAATGGCTAAGTGACCAAGGGTCCATGAAGATCAAGCATACCATATCGGTCTCCTTCTCCATTGGTACTTACAAAGACACGGTGGAGTGTGATGGTTCCTATGACAGTTTTCCACATGCTTCTTGGTCGACCATGGCAATTTGACAAGGCTTCTCTACATGATTGTCGCACCAATGTGTACACCTTCAAATGGCTCAACAAAACATGTGTTTTGCAACCAATGACTCCTAGCCAAATAATTGTGGATAATACAAAGGCTTTAGCGAGGGCACAAAGCATAACACCTACCTGTGAGAAGAGCGGTGAGAGAGAGAACCACCTCATAGTGAGTGAGAGCCACAAGCCAAACTCGAGTGGAAAAACTAAGAGTGTTCTCCTTGCCACCAAAAGTGAGATGAGAGATGTTCGGAACAACCCATCCATCTTGCACTATGTCCTCCTTTGCAAGGGACTAGCGCAAGGAACTAATGAATTAACCAATGTTCCTCCATATTTGATGAATGTTTTGCACGAATTCAACGATGTGTTCCAAGAAGAGCTCCCACATGGACTACCTCCTCTTCGCGGCATCGAACATCGCATTGACCTCATCCCTGGCGCACCCCTTCCCAACCGCGCCGCTTACCACACGAACCTGAAGGAGACAAAGGAGATTGAACGTCAAATCAACCAACTCGTATCCAAAGGTTTAATCCAAGTTAGTACTAGCCCAAGTGCCGTACCCATGATTCTTGTTCCAAAAACGGATGATACGTTGCGGTTATGCATGGGCTGCCGTCCAATCAATGCTATCACTATGCGTTATCGACATCCCATACCACGTCTCGATGACATGCTTGATGAGTTGTGTGGAGCCACTATTTTTTCAAAAATTGATCTTGGTAGTGGTTACCATCAAATACGCATGGACGAAGGTGATGAGTAGAAAACCACCTTCAAAACCAAACTTGGTATCTATGAATGGTTGGTTATTCCCTTAGGTTTATCGAATGCCACATCCACCTTCATGCGCCTTATGAATCATATTTTGCATTCTCTCATTGGCAAGAGTGTTGTTGTCTATTTCAATGATATACTTGTTTATAGCAAGTCATTTGAGGACCATATTACACATGTCAAGGAAGTCTTGCAAATCCTTCGACATGAAAAGCTTTATCCTAATCTTCCCAAGTGCACTTTTTCTGAAGACAAGTTGATTTTTTTTGGATTTGTCGTTTCTTCGAAGGGCATTGAAGTTGATGTGTTCAAGGTAAAGGACATACGAGATTGGCCCATCCCAACAAATGTGAGTGAACTCCGAAGTTTTCATGGGTTGGCCGGTTTCTATCATCACTTTGTGAAAGACTTTTGGACCATCGCTTGCCCCTCAATGAATTGACCAAAAATAATGTCACCTTCGTGTGGGGCAAGGCACAACAAAAAGCTTTTGATGGACTTGAAAATAGGCTCACCGAAGCACCTCTTCTCGCATTACCGGATTTCACTAAAACTTTTGAGATAGAGTGTGATGCTAGTGGTGTTGGCATTGGAGGAGTCCTCATGCAAAATGGACGTCCTATAGCCTACCATAGCGAGAAACTTGATGGTTCTCGCCTTAATTATCCAATTTATGACAAAGAGCTTTTTGCCTTAGTTCGTGTTCTTCAAGTTTGGCAACACTACCTATGGCCCAAGGAATTTATCATACATTCCGACCATGAGTCATTGAAATATCTCAAAGGCCAAGCCAACTTGAGTAAGAGACACGCTAAGTGGGTTGAATTTATGGAGTCTTTTCCATACATTGTCAAGTATAAGAAGGGCAAAGATAATGTAGTTGCGAACGCTTTATCTCGCAAACACACAAACCTTATTACACGACTTGAAATCAACATGTTGGGTATTGAGGAAATAAAATCTTTGTATGCTTCCGACCCGTTCTTTGAACCAATTTTCGCAAAGTGCTCCAAAGACAAAGGAGTTGATGATTTCTATTTGCATAAGGGCTTTCTATTTAAACAAAACAAGCTTTGCATTACGAAGTCATCCCTCCAACTATTGCTTCTCCAAGAATCTCATGGTGGAGGCATTATGGGTTACTTTTGTCGTGACAAGACATTGGACATGCTCTCCACTCACTACTTTTGGCCCAAGATAAAGCGTGACGTGGAGCGCTACGTTCAACGGTGCACGTCATGTGTTCAAGCTAAGTCGCAAGCTAACCCTTATGATCTTTATATGCCATTGTCATGGTGGTGGCACGGTAGATGCCATGGATAGGCTAAAGATGGGGCCAATGTTTGCTAGGGGAATCCAGGGAGGGAAAACGTGGTGATTCCACGCACATATGTTCTAGTCTTTCCTCTATCAATGGTGGTTACAAGTTCTCCTCAAGTTGTTCTTAAGAAGGAGACTATGTATCTTACTCCCCACAACCTAGCCCTTGAGTTCTAACTTAGACAGAGAAAATTATTGATCCCCCTGTATGGAGGCCCCGTTGCTCCTTATATAGGGGAGCCCGGGTTACAAAATTAGGGCACACGTGGCGGTATATTCTCCGAATATGCCCCTTGGTTAAAGCTAGATGCTTCTTTATTCCCTTTAACGGCTCATCTGGGATTTGGACGTAACCCCCGACATAATCCTTGCCTTTAAGCGTCACCAGACACGGACTGCGTCAGCCGACATTGCCCGTGTCATCTTGGTCGCCCCTGACCCGCTGGTCCTCCTCTTTGCTTTGCTTTGCTCATGCTACAGCTAACAAAGCCACCTTTTGACCAGCGGGAGATTCCTTCATTCTCTTGGAAGCCATATGATAGTCTGGCTAGCACGTGGCTAACCCGGCTATGAGGGTACCTGCATAATAGACAGAAAAACATGGCCGGCATATGTTTCATGCCGGCCGGGCTAAGGCTAAAGAGATGCTCCACATGCTGGGTTACTCCGTAGGTCAGCCTGCCTTGAGGTGACCCTGCCAGCACTTTCTTTGACCATGCCGTACCTCGACTAACTCGGCCTTTATACCCGGCGTTACCCTACCCAGGGGTATTCCCCCAACATTAGTCCTCGAAGCTGGTGCGGTCTTAGCAACTTTAGTTGTTAAGGCCACAGCAGGTTCCCATATCCGGATCCATGCCTCTTTGGCCGAGTTACCCCGTAACCCAGAGTTTTTTCTCTGGCGATCCCGTGGCTCATTCTGAGTTATTCCTCGCTGGCCGGGTCTTTTGCTTGCTTATCCGAGTTACCCTTTCCTTCTCTCGTATGCTTCCGCACATCCTACATGGAGGGTAATCATTATTTCGCCTCATTTTAAGGGCCACACGCATTTAATGCGCCAGTTACTGTTGCAATGTTAGGAATATCTGCTGCGCACGTCCCTTCACTGCAGCGCCTCATTAACTGTAACACCATGTTGCGTCATGGGATCTTCTGCTCCATGTGGCCCTTGCTATGGCCATGCTCTGATTGGCTGACTCGGCTGCGTACACGCGTGTTGTGTGTGGCGTGGCAACCGCAAAGGATCCCACTACAGGCCCTCTCGCGCGGTTAAGTAGTGGGCCTGGGCAATCTTTGTGGAAGTTCCCCATTTCTCTCGCGCTCCCTAGCCTCCTTTCTCTCTTACTGCAATTCCACCGCCGCCGCTGCTTCTTGGCCATTGCTGCGTCACCGCGGCCGCACTTAGCAACTCCTCGCGCACGTGTTGCCGCTTCTGGCCAAAGTCTCCACCACGGGGCCCTGCGCTTCCAGGCTCCCTGCCAGCGGCTACATCTATTCTGATTTTTTCCTCGAGGACCTCGACTTGGCCATGACAGAGGAGGAGGCTGGCATGGTCGCTCAACAGGAGGAAGAAGAAGAGGGCCGCGAGTGCGGCTGTTGGGACGGCGCGTTTGTCTGCGAGGATGACCTAGATGGCTCTGTGCCACGCACCGCATTCCCACCGATGTTGCTTGCCGCCTCATCGCTGACGAGATTTCCCCCTCTCCCAATCCTGGTGAGTATGGTGTCTTTCTTTCTAACTTCCAACGCAGCTTCGGCCTTTCTATCTCTGACTTTTTCCACGATTTCATCTCCACATACCAGTTGCAACCACACCATCTCCCTACCAATGCCATCACCTCTCTATCCTCTTTCGCCTTTGGCATAGAGGTGTATATCGGCCTCTGGCCGTCTAAGGAGATGTGGATTAAATTCTTCGGTCTCTGGAAGAATGTTGTTTGATAACGCACAAGTATAGGGGATCGTGTGTAGCCTTTTCGATAAGTAAGAGTGTCGAGCCCAACGAGGATCTAAAGGTAGGATAAATATTCTCTCAAGTTCTATCAACCACTGATACAACTCTACGCACACTAAACGTTTGCATTATATAGGAAATAAAACTAGAGCAACAATACGAGTAATATAGATAGCTTTGCATGATAATAAATAATAAGAAAGTAAAGCTAGTTGTTGTAGCAATAAAATACACTAAACTAATAGAACCATGAGTGTGGAATAGTGGTGGTAATTGTGGTGGCTTTGTCCAAGTTTAAATAGCGAATAGATCAGGTTCATTGTCTTCGATGCAGTTTTCTATGTGGGAGAGGCTAAATATTCATGCGCTTCACTACTTGGAATTACATGTACTATATGATTGGATTGTTAGAAAACATCCATAAGTACTAAAAATGCATTAAGGTTTCCCCAACCATAGCCTTAAGTTTAATGGTCCTCCTACTCCCATACTGCAACGTTCCGGTTCGCGTCCTCAGGTTTCTGTCACTCCGGCAGAACTCCCCCCTTCCTTTTACACATACTACAAACCCTATGATGTTTAATCCATGGACACCAAAGGACTGTATCATATCAACATACAACTCTAATGAACCAAAGATGTTCAACCATTCAATCTAAGAACAAAGAAACTACACAAACATGACATAGATCATAGGATTATAACTTATAGCATCAAACACCATGTTTACATAGGACGGTACAGAGGTGTGTGGGAGGATGAACCACTGCATACTAGGAGGATTAGGTGATGGAGATGGCGGTGAATATGGTGAGGATGGTGAAGAGGGCGGTGGCGGCACCGTCGGCGGTGCGGGGGACTCCTTCCCTGCCGCAAGTATCATGGGGGAGCACCGCCCTTAGACCCCTTCCTTCATGGCTTGTTGGGAGCCCTCCCCCATGGAGATGGGATCCATGGGGAGGCAAAAACGTGGCTTTGGCGACTACAAATTCGTGGGTGGGGGTTTCTTGGGCGAATTAGGTTTCCTCCCTTTATATAGCTTTTTCGATTCCCATCACCCCATCTTGGGCTGTAGTAAATCAGGCCTAGCGGGCGCGTCCAGACTCGGAATCAGCTAAATTTTATGTCTAGAACATTTGCCGCAAAATTTCCAACAACTTTGTAGTTGAAGAGTTTTCCGTTTGATGCCGTCTTCGAGCCGAAATGTGACCATTTATAAAAGAGTTCTGAGACAGATTTCTGGAAAAATCCCAATTTGACTCCAACAAGGTTTCCACTTGTATTCTTGGTAATTCCTACACATCAAAGTGTAAAACAAGAACATTGTGCACCTTTTCAACTATTAGTAGGTTAGTGCAAATAAATCATAAACTTTATACAAAGAGGAGTGTCAAAAGCATATTATTAGCATAAAACCATCAAAAATTATAGATACGTTATGGACGTATCAACATCCTCAAGATTAGTTCCTGCTCGTCCTCGAGTAGGTAAATGATAAAAACAATATAATTTTTAAGGTGACATGCAGACAACACAATCTTGATCATCATTATTGTAAAAGAGTTGATAGTTGAGATCAAAGGTACTCTAAACATGAACATGAAAGATAGAGTTCTAACAATATAGCAACTATGTTGTAACATGAAAAGGTACAAATAAAAGATCATGAATAACAATGCATTTAAAGACGTTTGTTTGTTTCACATATAGAAAACATAATAAGAGTGGTATTCAGCTTGTCCCTCATGGTATAGCAAAACATAATTACATAAGACACCTTCAAAGTTTATAAGGGTGACTAGATACAAATAGTTTAAGAACAAGCAATATCAAAGTTATGAATCAATCAACAAGTCTTGGGACAATGCACATTAAACTAAGAATGGCCACTATGGTCTCTCAATAGGTGCATAAAGATAGAAGATGGAGACTCAAGGTAAAAGTAAAAGAAAGGCCTTCATAGAAGGAAGCAGGGATTCAAGTCTCATAAAGAGCTTCCAAAAATTATGGTACTTATTATCTTTCAGCTCTCATTGCCCTATCATAAGCATCTTGAAGTGATTAAGGTTAAAGTGAACAAACTATGAGTACATGCTTGACAAAGTATAAGTTGGCAATCTCATGTCCCTTGAATACAAGGGCCGCTCCTCATGCTACTCAAGTTTAGTTACAGGTAAGTTCTTGTCTTAGTAAGTACATGTCATAGAGAACCGCCAACGGGGTACCCCTTGCACACGATACAAGAGTTATCCCATAATCAAAATGACAAGGCAAGTAGACAATGAGCATCTCAGCAATCTTCTTATTTACCATGGGAAAATGGTGCTTTTTTCTCTCTTTCCTCTTTTCTGATCTTTTTCTTCTTCTCATTCTCTATCTCTTTTTTATAATAATAATGCTTAATATATTGCTCACTATGGTGATGCTGCAAGTTTCCACCATGATTAGGCATGGCTTAGGCTAGTGGCTCAAGCGTTTCTCTAACACACATACATAACTCCACGGACTTACAAGCTCCTCTTTCATTTCACACCGATGACATCCATAAACAAAAGAGCATGATATCAACTGGGTAAAATGTACAAGTGCAATGTTGAAAGTGTTCCCCATGACAACATGGTTCTGCTAATCCCAACGTATAAGTGCAAGCATATACAACATAGATGACACAATGTTTCAAGTTTATTAGGGGCAAGAAAAGTAAAATGTGCCATCAAGTTCGTGAGAGCTTTAATCACTAATTTTCACATAACAAGTTTATTCGGAAGGTAGATAAAAACATGAATATACTTGGAATAGCAAATGCTAATAGGTAGGTATGGTGGACTATTTGGAATAACTTGGTTTTATTTGGAGTTGGATGCATGAGTGGAACTCATACTTGGTATGGAGCCTAGCAAAAGACTGGGAGCAACCAACTAAGAGAGCAATAATGGCCATAATTATGCAAAGCGACAAAACATTATTAATTAAAACATAAAATGATATTACAAGACGAAAACTAAATGATCATAGAGGCTATGGTGACTTGGTATAGTCTTAACATGGTGTGAGCATGCGCCAAATCAACCCAAATAAAGCATCAAAGGAGAATACCACAATATTATGCTTTTGAATGCTACAACAACGCATGATCCTTTCAAGGCACATTAAGAAATCTCAATTGTTTGGAACAAGTAATGCTACAGCAATAATCACTAAGCATAAAGTCAAAACAATATCAAACATGACATGATAAAGTCTAGGCCACAGTCTAAACAAGCTCCTTTTTTACAACTTATAAGCATGAAGCTTCCTACTCTTTTTCAATCACCAATCAACTTATTTAAAACCACATATGAATGCAGGGGTCCAACCATTTTTTTTAAGCAAACCAAACAAAATAAAACTAAAAACAAAAACAAATATGCTCCAAGAATGATGCAATTGTGCATTAAACAATAAAAATGAAGTGTTTGGAAAGAAAACCTGAGATTTTTATTGATGAAGAATGGGATGCCTTGGGCATCTCCAAGCTTTGACGCTTGTACTTCTTGGATATTTCTTAGGGTGACACGGGGTGGCATCCCCAAGATTGAGATTTAGTCCATTCTTCATCTCATTACATCATTCTTTCCATAACACCTGAAATTTTTCCTTCATACAAAACTTCACACAATGTTCATTAGCAACATTAGTGTACTCAAGATAATAAGTCTTTGGGTTCAGTTCTAACACAAGTAAAACTTCCATTAAAACACAAGCTATTGTAGCACTTCCCTCAAAAATCTCAATTCCCCAAAGAGAACCCAAAAAGGAATCAACAAGAAGCAAATGCAAATAATGGCAGAAATCTGTCAAAACAGACCAGCAGATAGAAACCGATTTTTTTGAAGTCCTTCTGCTGCTCAAATCGAAAAGTGTTGAACTAAAGAAAGTTGGATAACACCCTGGGTAAGAATCACAAAAAATTACAGCTCAAACCGACCTACAGAGATTTTTCATGAATTTTGACAGCGAAGCACAAAAATCTGTTTCGGGACAACAACTTTCCCAAGCATTACTTCTCTCTCATTAGAGGATACTCTTGCACAAACAGAAAATAAAAAGGATAAGGAGCGGTTGCTACAGAGGTAAAAACTTCCAAGACTCAAAGAAAACAAATTGAAATAGTGTTTGATGCTAAGATAAATAAATAAAAAGATACAAACGCTCTAAATTTATTCAAGTTTCTATGCTGCTCAAAAAATAAAGTTTAAAGGTTTGCAAATCGAGGGGTTGTTGAAGAAACTTTTGGCCATTCTTCAATTTCTCTGTTTGGAGTTCCTTATTCTCTGTGAAAAAACTTCAAAAAAAAAACTTTCCCATTCTTTCCTGTGGTTTTTAACTGAAAAGCTTCCATGGGAAGATTTGTTTTGGTTTCATAGGCATGAACACAAGTGTTCAAGGTCGACCCCCACTAAACCATTACTCATCTTTCCAATCACTTTCCTTTTTGAAAACATTTTTAGGTAACAAGTACAACTATTTTTTTTTGTAATTCACATTCCCTCTCCATACTAAGATAGAGAACAACTTAAAACTAAAAGTAAAACTATTTAGAGATAAAATAAACAAGTGCACACAAGGATATTCCCCCACACGCTCATGCTTCCCAGCAACGGCGCTAGAAAAGGTCTTGATAACCCACAAGTATAGGGGATCGTGGGTAGCCTTTTTGATAAGTAAGAGTGTCGAACCCAACGAGGAGCTAAAGGTAGGATAAATATTCTCTCAAGTTCTATCAACCACTGATACAACTCTACGCACACTAAACGTTTGCATTATCTAGGAAATAAAACTAGAGCAATAATACGAGTAATAGAGATAGCTTTGCATGATAATAAATAACAAGAAAGTAAAGCTAGTTGTTGCAGCAATAAAATACACTAAACTAACAGAACCATGAGTGTGGAATAGTGGTGGTAATTGTGCTGGCTTTGTCCAAGTTTAAATAGCGAATAGATCAGGTTCATTGTCTTCGATGCAGTTTTCTATGTGGGAGAGGCTAAATATACATGTGCTTCACTACTTGAAATTACATGTACTATATGATTGGATTGTTAGCAAACATCCGTAAGTACTAACAATGCATTAAGGTTTCCCCAACCATAGCCTTAAGTTTAATGGTCCTCTTACTCCCATACGTGCAACGTTCAGGTTCGCGTCCTCTGGTTTCTGTCACTCCGGCAGAACTCCCCCTTCCTTTTACACATACTACAAACCTTATGATGTTTAATCCATGCACGCACAAATATAATGGACACCAAAGGACTGTACCATATCAACATACAACTCTAATGAACCAAAGATGTTCAACCATTCAATCTAAGAACAAAGAAACTACGCAAACATGACATAGATCATAGGATTATAACTTATAGCATCAAACACCATGTTTACATAGGATGGTACAGAGGTGTGTGGGAGGATGAACCACTGCATACTAGGAGGGTTAGGTGATGGAGATGGCGGTGAAGATGGTGAAGAGGGCGGTGGCGGCGCCGGCGGCGGCACGGGGGACTCCTTCCCCGCCGCCGGTATCATGGGGGAGCACCGCCCCTTAGCCCCATTCCTTCATGGCTTCTTGGGAGCCTTCCCCAGTGGAGATGGGATCCATGAGGGAGGCAAAAACGTGGCTTTGGCGGCTGCAAATTCGTGGGTGGAGGTGTCTTGGGCGAATTAGGTTTCCTCCCTTTATATAGCTTCTCGGATTCCCATCACCCCATCTTGGGCTGCAGTAAATCGGGCATAGCGGGCCCGTCCGGACACGGAATTAGCTAAATTTTATGTCCAGAACATCTGTCGCGAAATTTTCAACAACTTTGTAGTTGAAGAGTTTTCCGTTTGACACCGTCTTTGACCCGAAACGTGACCATCTTAAAAAATAGTTCTGAGACAGATTTCTGGAAAAATCCCAATTTGACTCTAACAAGGTTTCCACTTGTATTCTTGGTAATTCCTACACATCAAAGTGTAAAACAAGAACATTGTGCACTTTTTCAACTATTAGTAGGTTAGTGTAAACAAATCATAAACTTTATACAAAAAGGAGTGTCAAAAGCATATTATTAGCATAAAACCATCAAAAATTATAGATACGTTATGGACGTATCATTGTTCCGGCTAAGGAGCTTACTCCGGCGGAGAAGCACCTGACTCAGTGCGGCAGAGCCTCCATATCTCCCTGCAAAAAATCCACATTTCCCTGGGTCACCGGGCTCGAGTCTTGCAAAGGCTGGGCCCGGACATTTTTCTATGTCCGGAACACAACTTCTGAGGACTTGAGCCGGCTCCTCCCCTTCAAGCTTGGTCCTCCGGACACCACTCTTTGGGAGAGTATCCCGAAGCGGCCCATAGCTCTGGCGAATCTGGTTGATCGCCGGATCAAGGAGCTGCTCAAGGAGAAGCTTCGGGGGGAGGACATTATGATCACCTTTGTCCGCAGCCGGGTCTCCCCCTTCAGAAGCGCGCCCACAAGATCTGCTACTTGAGCGGCCCCCTCCACC
This sequence comes from Avena insularis, assembly GCA_023614405.1. NCBI lineage: Eukaryota > Viridiplantae > Streptophyta > Magnoliopsida > Poales > Poaceae > Avena > Avena insularis. The sequence goes on from CM042688.1 coordinate 264,955,791, forward strand.
CCTACCGGACTTCATCTTTTGAGCTCGATAACTCGACGGTTTACTGCCGGGTTAAGGCCATCTTCAACGTGGAGAAGGAATTCTTTGAGGCTTGGGAATAGGGGCTAGCGCCATACACCCGGGACAACCCTCCTCCAAAGGTAAACTTCGTACTTACAGCTTTTCCAGGTCTTCTCGATATGCCGAACAACTTTCTTAGCTTGACCATTGTTGTTTTATTCTCAGCGATTTCTCCAGCAGCCACTGGAAGATAGCGAGGTGCTGGCGAGCAAGTGGGTACCAGACCACGCCGAGGAAGACGAGGTGGAGCCTGATCCGAAGACCTTCCTGCCCACTCCCGACATCGTCAAATGCAGCTCTAGTAAGGCCTCTTCTTTAAGGGATTGGCCGGATGACGATGACTCAGATGTTGAGGTTCTGGAGGTACTTGACCTGGTTCCCATCTCTTACGCATATCTGGTTATGTTCGAATCTTCAGCTAACCCGGCTGATCAGGTCCACGAGGTTCCCCCGTTCGCCGAGGGTGGTCTGGTCCCTGCTCCCTCCCAAAAGTGCGCAGCAACCTCGGCCGCAGGTTCTGAGGCACCTCCGCCCAAGAAGAGGCAGAAGAAGTCCGGGGTGAAATCCTCGACTAAGCCGGCCACAAAGAGAACGGTCCGGAGGGCGCCCAAACCTCGGGCACCCCCAACCTCGGACGAGTAAGTCTCTTTACATTTGCACTTGGGGTTTTTCCTTTTTGTTTTCACCTTTGCTTCTTATCCATTTTATCTTTCTGTTCTTGACTTGGTGCTTTTTATTTTCCAGAGCTCCTAGGATTATTCCCCAGAGTGGCTCTAGCATTGCCTCTCCAATCCGGAGCAGTCCTTCTCCCCCTGCGATTACGACACTCGCTCGCTCATCCCTATTCAAGAGAGCTCCGTGGCTGCGCCTCACCAGAGCCCACCTCGTGATGAGGGGGGCAATGTCGGCACAGGGTTAGTGGCGCCTCAGGATACGGCCATGCCGGATCTTCCTCGTTCCTCTTAGGCGCCAGCGCCTAGTGTTGAGGTGCTAGTTTCATCGGCACCGCCCCAATCAAGTTATTCTCCAGTTAAAGTTTCTTGAGAACCAGTAGCACCAGCATCTCCAGCATCAACAACATCACCACCAGCACTAGCATCAGTACCAACAGCAGCACCAGCAGCAGCACCAGTAGCAGCAACACCAACAGCCTCAATAGCAACAACCTCCACCAAGGCCACAAAAAGGAAGGCTCCGTCGGCCGCCTCCGGATCAACGATGTCTATTGCAGACATTTTCCCGCTAGCTTCCCAAGCTCCGTCTGGATCAGCAGCCTCGGATCTTCCACCACGTCCTCCGTCATCCGGCAAGCTCAAGAAAGATGCCGGATTAGCCAAGGGAATCACCGTAGGGTCTCCCGCTGTCGGATCAGAGTGTAGCCGACAGCCGGTCCTGCATACCAGCCCTGCTGCAGCTCAATCTGCCAGGCGAGAAGCCCACATCAAATGCTTGGTGGTGAGTTACTCTTCAAGCGGCGAAAGTTATAGTCCACTGCTCCTGGAGTATGTGCGTAACTAGAAGTTCATCTACCCCAACGATGATCTGCCGGAGAAGTTCGGCCCAGCCGATTTCAGTGCCCAGATGAACTCCACCACCAAGGCCATCTCTTTGGCTGGCCAGATGGCGGAGGTAACTCTTTTCCTCTATTGTGGTACTTTGTATGCATGAGCACTTGTAGATATATCCCCTAGTCCCCGAGCCTCCGAGGGAGTAACTTGTTACTCGGTTGGATGCTCATAGAGAATTTAGTTTTCGTCCTTAGGAATTTCAAATAGTGATGAAGTTAGACACTGGTTAAGTTCCCTTGGCCAGGATCTTGTACACTTCAAATATCCACACACCTAGAGCCGGGTTAATTTCCACTTGGCCCGGATCTTTTAGACTTCGAATATCCACACTCCTAGAGCCGGGTTAAGTTCCACTTGGCCCGGATCTTGTAGACTTCGAATATCCACACACCTAGAGCCGGGTTAAGTTCCACTTGGCCCGGATCTTATAGACTTCGAATATCCACACACCTAGAGCTAGGTTAAGTTCCACTTGGCCCGGATCTTGTAGACTTCGAATATCCACACACCTAGAGCCGGGTTAAGTTCCACTTGGCCCGGATCTTGTAGACTTCGAATATCCACACACGTAGAGCCGGGTTAAGTTCCACTTGGCCTGGACCTTGTAGACTTTGAATATCCACACACCTAGAGCTGGGTTAAGTTCCACTTGGCCCGGATCTTGTAGACTTCGAATATCCACACACCTAGAGTCGGGTTAAGTTCCACTTGGCCCGGATCTTGTAGACTTCGAATATCCACACTCCTAGAGCCGGGTTAAGTTCCACTTGGCCCGGATCTTGTAGACTTCGAATATCCACACACCTAGAGCCGGTTTAAGTTCCACTTGGCCCGGATCTTATAGACTTCGAATTATTTTCACTTCACCTTTGAACTTGACATTGTCTTGGTTTTTTTAGATTACCACTAACCACCGATCTGCTGAGTTCTAGCGCCTGCTGGACTCCTACAAAGACGTTTGTGCGTGTTATGGCAAACTCCTGGAGGAGCACCAGAAGAAGGGTAATTTTTCTTACTTAAGACTTTTCCTTCTTCTACTTTCGTTTGTTCGAGTTATCTGTGATACGTATTAATTTGTTATCTGAACCATGCAGCCGAGGTTGAAGCTGAGAATATCATCATGCAGAAAAATCTGTCTGAAGTCAAAGGTATCTTATCTCGTTAACACCATCAATGTGCGCTCTTTTCTTTACCCGGTGGATATTTATACTCTGGCACCGCCGGATTAACCCACTATTGCAGTTGCTCTTGAAGACAACGTTCCTATGCCTGATATCATGACCCATTTCCTCGAACAAACAGGGAAACATGAGGCAGAACTTAAGAAGAAGGACGATGAGATAGCTCGGCTGTGGCTCCAGGACTCGGAAATTACTCGGCTGGATGCCGAAATTTAGAGGCTCAAGGACCTCCACAAGTACGAACTGGAGAAAGATGACCAGGAGTTTGCCGAGGAAAAAGAGTGTTTAACCACGCAAATTTCCTAGGACCAGAGCTTATTGTAGGAAGCCGACGTCAAACTTATGTTGGTGACCTCTGAATACGAGAAACTCCAGGCCCACAGCGCCAATGTCCATGCCGAGCTTTAGCGAGTCCTCTTCCAGATTGCCCATGAGTTCTTTGCCCTTGCTCAACTTTCATTTCTCCGGATGTGGTGCTTTTTCTCACTATTTCCTCTGCTCTATTCTTAGGCAAATTTCTAGAAGGTGATACTCTTGCTGCTGCTGTAGCCCGGTCCCGCAAGCAACATGGAATCCCCACAGGCCCTGATGCTGAGCTGATCCCGTATGATATGTAGGACCTGCTGGCGAGCCTCTTCACTCGCATGCAGCTAGTGAAGAACTACAGCACAGACATTATGCCGCCAGCAATGCGGATGTTCATCTCCCTCTGTCCCACTAAGCCCACTCCCAAAGGAAATGCGGCGCTAATCGCCAAACTGATGGAGTGCGAGCATCAGCTGAATCTGTGTTGTGAGTCAGCTGCATGAGCCAGGGCTGACATTGCCCTGCGCATGCGCACCGGATCCAAGTGGACCGAAGATCCGGCGTGGGTTGCACGTCGCAAAGCAGTGCTAACAAACTTATCTAGTATTCCTTCTACCATGCTTGGAACAAAGGGCCGATCTACCTTGACGTTTTCGATGATGAAGTTGTCTCTAAAGGTGAAGAAGATGAGGGGAGTGAGGGTGAGGCCTCCGAACTTGGCGACGAGGCTGAATACCCGGAGGATGGCAAGCCCAACCCCGAGGATGAGGCTGAGGCTAGCGCCCCGCCCCCAAATTCCGAAGTACCTCCTCCTTCGGCCGATGATTCGGCTGCTCCCCTGCTCCTTAAAAACACTTGACCGTATTCGTCAGATCCCCGGAATGCCGGGTGAAAATGTATCTAAGTACCTTGGTTTGATTTTAATACAATTTATACTATTTGGAACTAAGTTTTTAATGTCGGATTATCGTGGGCGAAGTACCTGAGTTTCATTTTCTTGTTCTCCCAATTTTTGACTCGGCCCGCGTCTACCTTGATTGGTTTTTTTCCTTACGAGTCCAAGGTTCAAAAAATTGACTTAAAAATACTTGAAACTTTGAGATTATATCAAAATAATCCGGCGTTAGATAAATACAATAAGCAAAGGGTTAGTCCGAATAACAAATGTCGGCTCGTTTAAGTTCCTTTCCTTAGTCGTTTTTCATGTGCTTTGCCATTCCAAACTTGTTCTCTTGCTTTCCACGAAGCCAATTCTTGTTGGACAACTGCAAAGTCAAAGAGTTGGGTTTTTGATGCTCACATATTACTAATCCGGCTAAGATATAAGCGACTTAACCCAGCCAACAAAAAAATACGAAAAAAAGAAGAACAATTATTATGGCTGTCCGTGAGTTTCTGCTCGGGGTGCCAAAGTTTCATTAATAAGCTCATTACCGACATACATACGGACATATGAGTAGCTCGGATACATTCACCTCTTTGGCAGGTGTAAAAAGGACGAAGTAGTGCTACATTCCACAATCGCTTAGATTCCTCTCCGGACCTGTCCGCCTTGTTCTTTTCCTATGGCTGTGCATCAATAAGATAGTAGGAATCATTGTGCAAAGTTTTTCTTACAATGAAAGGTCCTTCCTATGGAGGGGACAACTTATGCATGCCAGCTGTGCGCTGCACCAGCCGGAGTACCAGATCACCTTCCCGGAAGACTCGGGGGTTTACTTTCCGGCTATGGAAGCATGGGAGATTTTGCTGATATATGGCGGATCTGGACAAGGCCAGTTCTCTCGCTTCTTCCACCAGATCAACATCATTTTGCGGAACTTCACGCACTTCGGCTTCTGTGTATTGGGTGACTCTTGGGGAATCATGCTCTATGTCGGCTGGTAATACAGCTTCTGCCCCATATACCATAAAGAATGGTGTATAGCCTGTTGATCGATTCAGAGTTGTTCTTAACTCCACAGTACTGCTGGTAGTTCTTGTATCCAGCACCCCGCTGATCTTTGCAGTGGCTCTATGAGACGGGTTTTTATCCTGGACAATACCAGTCTGTTGGATCTTTCCACTTGCCCGTTCGATGCGGGGTGGGCCACTGAAGCTAGATCTAGCTGGATTTTCTTTTCTCGGCAGAACCTCGCAAATGCTCCTTCAGTGAAATTTGTGACATTATTAGTTATGATATTGTGGGGGTAGCCATATCTCAGGATTATATCCTTGAGAAATTTCACTCTTGTTGGCCCATCACATTTCCTGGTTGGCTTCACTTCGATCCATTTGGTGAACTTGTCGACCATAACTAGGATATGGGTCATTCCTCCTTTAGCTGGCTTAAATGGCCCTACCATGTCCAGGAACCATACGGCAAATGGCCAAGTAATGGGGTTAGTTTTGAGTTCCGACATTGGCAAATGAGTTTCCGTGGCGTATCTCTGACAGCATTGCATTTTCTGACCAAATCTCCTGCTTGCTCCAAAGCACTTGGCGAATAAAATCCATGCCAGAAAGCTTTTGCCACTAATGCTCTTGAAGATGCGTGGTGACCACATTCTCCTTGGTGGATATCCCGAAGTATGTCAAGTCCTTCCTCCAGGTCTATGCACCGCTGTAGTACTATGGTTACACTTCTCTTATATAGTTCAGCATTGATAATGGTATAGGCCTTTGCCCTTCTATAGATCTTCCTTCAGAGTATTTCATCATCCGGCAAGATTCCCTCTTTCAGGAAGTCAAATATTGGCTTGGCCCAAGTGGGTATAATTCGGACTGGGAGAAAGGTTCCTCGTCAATTTCCATCGCATCCACCGACATAACTCCTGCCAGGTCTGGCTATCCAGTCCTCGGGTTTGCTAAGGCAGTCCCTAGGTTTACCGAAGCAGTCCCCGGGTTTGCTGAGGTACCTCCCCAATCTATTTCCATTGGTGTAGCTTCTGATCCGTAGAATGCCGGGATATAAATTGATTCGGATTTGGGCGATGGAGTAATAGATGGTTTTCTTAAGTGTTCCAAGGTAACATTTGGCGGGATTGGTTGCCGGGATGAGCCCAACTTGGACAGTACATCGGCCGCCTTGTTTTCAATCCGAGGTATGTGGTGGAATTCACATCCCTCGAAGAATCCGCTTATCTTTTGCACATGAAATCTGCAAGGGCCATCTTTGCATCCAAGGTGTCCCAGTTGCCAAATACTTTCCGCACCACCAAATCCGAATCTCCAAAGCACTGTATCTGACGTAGACCCACTTCTTTTGCTACTTTGAGACCATGTACCAGTGATTCATATTCCACGATATTATTTGAGGGACTAAAGTGGATTTGAACGACATATTTCAATTGATCCTTCTTGGGCGAGGTAAGCACTACTCCAGCGCCCAACCCTTCTTTCAGTTTTGATCCATCGAAGTGCATTCGCCAATAATTGGAGTCCAGGAGAGGTGACTCGTACTTCATCTCGGCCCAGTCCACAAAGAAATCTGCCACAGCTTGTGATTTGATCGCATCTCTTCTGTCAAACTACAGTGCATACGGGGCTAGCTCAATTGGCCATTTTGCTATCCGGCCACTTGCATCTTTGTTACTCATAATCTCTGATATGGGTGCCTCACATATCACTTTGACGATATGTTCCTCAAAATAGTGTTTGAGTTTCTTGGCCGTCATATACACACCATACGCCATCTTTTGATAGTGTGGGTAATTCTGTTTTGAAGCAAATAATACCTCGCTCGGATAGTACACTGGCCTTTGCGCCGATTTTCCTTCTTCTTCGCATTCCACTACAATTACTGCACTTACGACTCACTTGGTCACGGCTACGTAGAGCAACATAGGCTCCTTCGATAGTGGTGTGGCTAGGATTGGTGCAGTAGACAACATCTTCTTCAATTCTCGAAATGCGATATCCGCCTGTGGCGTCCATGTGAATTTGTATGCCTTTTCATTAACTGGTAGAAGGGCAAGGCCTTCTCTCCCGTCCGACATACGAACCGGCTTAATGATGCCAGGCAACCAGTAAACTTCTGCACATTGTTAAGACATTTTGGCAGTTCCATTCTATCTATGGCCCGGATTTTCGTCGGTTTAGCTTTTATACCTCGGCTAGACACTAGAAAACCGAGTAACTTTCCTGCAGGCACACCAAAGGTGCATTTTTCCAGGTTAAGCTTCATTCGTAACCGTCTGAAGTTCGCGAACGTCTGCCGTATGTCATCAAGGAGCTTATTGCTTTCCTTAGTTTTTATCACCACATCGTCCATATAAACTTGCATGTTCCGACCTATTTGGTCATGTAAACATTTTTGCATACATCGCTGGTACGTTGCTCTAGCATTACGTAATCCAAACGGCATAGTGCAATAGCAATAAGCCTGTACGGGGTAATAAACGCAGTCTTTAATTGATCATCCGAGTTTAGGGGCATCTGGTGGAAACCAGAATACGCATCAATGAATGATAATAGCTCACATATGGCAGTTGAGTCTATGACTTGATCTATTCTAGGGAGTGGGAATCGATCTTTAGGACACGCCTTATTTAGGTTCGTGTAATCAGTGCACATGCGCCATACCACGGCCACGTTCGGATCATCCTTCTTCTTTTACACAAGCATTAGATTAGAGAGCTAATCCGGATAGAGTACTTCCATGATAAACCCGGCTACAAGGAGCCTAGCTATCTCGTCCCCAATGACTTTTCTTCTATCCTCGGCGAATCGCCGGAGAGGCTGCTTCACCGGCTTAGCACCGGGTCTTACGTTCAAAGAGTGCTCGGCCAACTCCCTTGGCACACCTTGCAGATCCTGTGTGGACCAAGCAAAGATAAACCGATTCTCACGGAGGAAGTTGACGAGCTCGTTTTCCTATTTGCTGCTTAACCCGGCACCAATGGTTATGATGTGCTCTGGGAATTGATCGTCAATAGGCACTTTCTTCATATCCTTTGTGGCTTGGAATGACACACTTCCACGTGGGTTGGTCAGAGCCGGCATATGCTGCTACGCGGATTAAGCCAATGCCGCCACTTCCAATATCTTTCTTTTTCCTAAGCTATCATGAGTGACTCGGCTAAGTTAGATCCGGCTGAGGCGCACTCGATCGAACGCCTGAAGTCCCCGGATACAGTTATCACTCCCCTAGGTCCGGGCAGTTTCATCTTTAAGTAGCTGATGTGAGTACTTGCCATGAACTTGTTCAGCACGGGCCTGCCGAGTAACGTGTGATAAGCGCTCTCCAGATTCACCACTTCGAACTCCAAATTTTCAGTCCGGCAATTATCCCTTGTGCCGAATAACACATCAACCCGGACCTTACCAATTGGCTCACAGGAAATACCTGGCACAATGCTGTGAAAGGTGGTCCTCGTTGCTTGCAGCATGTTCTCTGATATTCCCAACTTGTGCATGGTATCCTTGTACATAATGTTGATGCTATTGCCATTGTCAATCAATACTTTGGAAAACCTCACATTGAGATTCGACCCGATGAAGGTTGGATCCAGGACCAGTGCATAGGTCCCTGGACTAGGCATGATCTTTGGGTGATCCTTAATACTCCATGTAATCTCCTGATCCGACCAAGGCATATATCTTACTACTGCTGGCATTACCATGTTTACCTCCATATGCCAGTGCTGCAAGCTTTTCCAGTTAGTCTCTTTCGTGGTAAACACACAGTAGCTTTGGTGATGCTCATTGTATTCATTTCGTCCCTCATTTGTCTGGTAACCTTGGTCTTGCTATTGGTTGTTATTCACTTGATGCACAACATCCCTTCTTTCCTGATTTTCATACCTCGGCGGAGGTGGAGGCAACATTAGTTGCTGTCCATTTCCCCCTGTCGGTAATGGCTGCCGTGGTGCCTCATTCCTAGGTGCTTCGTTCCGAGGTGCCTGAGCATTCCCCGAACTGCCCTATTCTAACTTCCTCATCCACTCACATTGCCGGGTTGTATGATTCGCCGAACTATTCAGACTTGGTGTATGAAACTTGCAAGGTTGATCCAGCATAGACTCGAACGTATACCCAATTTTGCCCTCCAGTTTTCTAGCGCCGACATTGGGTTGATCCCGGTCTACCGCTGCCACCTGCTCCGACTTATATCTGTAATCCGGACGCTCATCCCTTCTCTTTCCTCGGAAATCATTTCTCCTCGACAACCCAGAGCCATCTCGGTTGTAATATTCCTTGTTTGCCTTTCTTGAAATTAGCCGGGGTTGGGTTGGATCTCCCAAAGCGTACGAATCTGCGATCCGGATCATCTCAGCCAAAGTGGTTGGCATATCTCGCTGCAGTCTTTGCCACAACATACTTCCATATCTACAGCCCTGGGAGAAGCACACAATTACTTGTCATTCAATTACCCCCTCTCATGAGTTACGCACATTGCACTGATAACCCACAAGTATAGGGGGTGTATCGTAGTATTTTCGAGGAAAGTGAAACCCAATTTATTGATTCGACACAAGGGGAGCCAAAGAATATTTATAAGCCTTAACAATTGAGTTGTCAATTCAGCTGCACCTAGAAACAATATTGCTCATAGCAGTTTATCAGTAGCAACAGTTTTGTAGTAGGAATAGCAATGTAGCAGCAGCAGTAAAGTAAAGACAACAGTAACAATAGCACTAAACAGTGGGAGTCGAGTTCGGTAGGCATAGGGATGGATGGATGGACGGGCGTTGCATGGACAAGACAATTCACATAGCAATCAGAGCATAGGGCAATTGCAGATAAATAAGATAAAGCATCCAAGTACTAGACAATCCTAGGCATGTGTTCCATATATAGTCATACGTGCTCGCAATGAGAACTTACACAACATCTTTTGTCCTCTTGCCCGTTTGCGGCGGGGCCTCTAGGAACTATCGAAATTAAGGTGCTCCTTTTAATAGAGCACCGGAGCAAAGCATTAACACCGTGAACACATGTGATCCTCACATAAAAGCCATTCCCTTCCGTTATCCCGATTTACATCGCCGGGGCCATAGGTTCCGGACAACAACGTGTGTATACAACTTGTAGATAAGACCAGAAACAATACTATCATAATGAATCAATAACATGTTCAGATCTGAAATCATGGCACTCGGGCCCTAGAGACAAGCATTAAGCACAACAAGTCGCAACAAAGTCATAAAGCACTAATAAAAGATACTAGGTACCATGCCCTAACAATCTGATGCCATTACATGAACAATCTCATCCAATCCCTACCATCCCCATAGCCTACAGCGGGGGATTACTCACTCATAGATGGAAACATGGATGGTCGATGGAGAAGCGATGGTGATGATGGCGATGATCTCCTCAATTCCCCAAAGAGGTGCGAGAGAGTTTTGGTGCTGTTTCGTGGAATCTGGTGGTGGCGGCGTGAGCGGAACTCATACGGAAAACGTCAAACCCCAAAGTTTTTAGGTGGAAGGCTCCTTATAAGCGAAGAGAGAGGCCGAGGGGTGCACAGGGGCCGACACCACTCCACAACGCAGTGCTCACGGCGCCACCGGTGGTGTGGCCACCTAGCTCTTCTCCGTCTCGTATTCGCTCCTGAGTCTTGGGTGAAATAGGATTTTTGGCATATTTTCCGGGATTTTTCCTGATAGTTGGTTTTCTGCACAAAAAGTAGACACCAAGGCAATTCTGCTGAAAACAGTGTCAGTCCGCAATAGTTGTATCCAAATCACACAAGTATAGAGGAGAAACAATAGCAAAAGTGTTCGGGAAAGTACATACGTTTTGGACGTATCATGCACCACCGAGTAAATAAATCTCGGTCTGGCTCATTCGGTCTCCGTTGGCATAGCACCAGCTTCTGCGGCCTGTTGGGCCTCTTGTAAGTGCTCGAGAAGCTGCTAATGAATAACTCCTCAAAGTCTAGCCAGCAGTTAACACTTCCTGGTGGCAAGCTGTTCAGCCAAACTCTCGCTAGTCCTTCCAACATTTGAGGTACATACCTCACTGCCCATCTCAAATTTCCAGTTGTGATCTTGGCCACCGTTGCGTAATCAATCAGCCAATCCTCTGGCCTAGTACTACCATCGTAAGTCCTTGTTCCTTTGGCCAATTGAAAGTTCAGCACTGGCGGCTCCTTCATGATCCGGGGCCCAAAGCATGCCGGACTAGGAGGACCTTGTACCTCGATCAGCTCCAACCTGTAAATTCTATCCAGTTTCAGCCTCGCATCATCTGGCTGCAAGATTCTGCCTCCCAGCCTTGACCCAATTATATGGTGTTCCAGTCTGGGGTATCCGTCGTTGATCATAGCTGAATAACCATCATTGTATCTTTCCTGATCCGAACAAGCATTCTGCCGTTGCGCTACTTGACTTGCACTTCTCTCCTACCAAGGTGCGCACTGCTGCTGCTGCTGCCGATGTACATTTTGTCTTGTTCCTACCGGATCACGCTGTCCGGTATTACCGTTGCCAGCGTTCCTTTGACCGACATTGCCTTGGTCACGGTTACCTCGGCCAGCTTCACCTCGGCCTGTGCTGTGACGATCTTCATCTACTTGCACCGCTTTGCCTTTTCTAGGTCTCATCGAGTCGTAGGGGACCATCTGTTTGTCTCTTCTCCCGGAGTTTACCACCTCTTCACTCCTTGGGGTTGTGACCCGGAGATGATGTGGCTCCACCGGACCTTGCCGGGTTATTTCTGGCTGAATAAACCACGTGTGATGCTCCTGGTGGTGCCGGGTTTGCTTTGTTCATTTCTTCATTTTGCTGGTAAGCGACCCTCGGCAAGTGGTTCACCCTCTCTTGTTTCCTTTGTCGGGCCTCTCCGGTTAGACCTTCTAACTCGGATGCAGCCGCATTTGTTGCCCTGAGGTTCTTTGTCGGGGTACTGTACCTCTCCAGCCCTCCCGTTACTATCGTGGCTGTCTAACCTGCCTAGGCTAGTATTCCTTGTCAAGCTCAATAATCAGGTCTTTACCTTGGATTTTTACTCCATATATGCGGTTTTCCTTTGCATATTCCCTCAAAGTAATGTTCAAGGACTGCTGTAACTCTACTACTTTCTTTGCCCCAGCTAACATTTTCTGCCTAGTTTCTTCTAACTCAGCTTGCGCCTGAGCCAGATCTACCATAGGTGCTATCGACATTGCTAGGCTATCTATTGCCTGCTGGAGCACATTCTCCAGCCTCTCTAGTGGGGGGAACCTACACCTGGTCTGCTTCGGCGTGACTTCCGGCTCTAGCGCCAGGCCCCTGCTTGCTCCTGCGTCTAGCATGGTCATCAGGACCTCAACGCTGCTAGTGGGGCGAGTGATACGCACACCACAAGCTGCACTGAGAGGTGGTTCGCCTCCCTCGACGATGTGTCGCGGATGAACGCAGGATTCGTCCATGCCGACGTAGATTCTGTGCGCGCCAAGTTTGATGAAGACGCCATTGAGCGGAGGGGGGTGCCTGCCGAAGCTCCCTGCGTTGTCGCTAACGTAGTCCAGCGCACCAAAGCACTGAACCTGGCCGGAGACGATGCGCTCGCCGGTGTTGGAGATGCTTCCCGTCCGGATTTTCACCCCTGCTAGCACCGCTAGCCCCACGGTGGGTGCCAACTGCCGTGGTGGTGGCACGACAGATGCCATGGATAGGCTAAAGATGGGGCCAATGTGTGCTAGGGGAATCCAGGGAGGGAAAACATGGTGATTCCACGCACAGATGTTCTTGTCTGTGCTTTATCAATGGTGGTTACAAGTGCTCCTCTAGTTGTTCATAAGAAGGAGACTACGTCTCTTACTCCCCACAACCTAGCCCTTGAATTCTAACTTAGACAGAGAAAATGATTGATCCCCCTCTATGGAGGCCCTGGTGCTCCTTATATAGGGGAGCCCGGGTTACAAAATTAGGGCACACGTGGCGGCATATTCTCCGAATATGCCCCTTGGTTAAAGCTAGATGCTTCTTTATTCCCTTTAACAGCTCGTCCGGGCTTTGGACGTAACCCCCGACGTAATCCTTGCCTTTAAGCGTCACCAGACACAGACTACGTCAGCCGACATTTCCCGCGTCATCTTGGTCGCCCCTGACCCGCTGGTCCTCCTCTCTGCTTTGCTTTGCTCATGCTACAGCTAACAAAGCCACCTTTTGACTAGCGGGAGATTCATTCCTTCTCTTGGAAGCCATATGATAGTCCGGCTAGCACGTGGCTAACCCGGCTATGAGGGTACCTACATAATAGACATGCAAACATGGCCGGCATATGTTTCATGCCGGCCGGGCTAAGACTAAAGAGATGCTCCACAGGCCGGGTTACTCCATAGGTCAGCCTTCCTTGAGGTGACCCGGCCAGCACTTGCTTTGACCGTGCCGTACCTCGGCTAACTCGGCCATTATACCCCGGTGTTACCCTACCCGGGGGTATCCCCCAACAGCCATTGCCTATTCCTCATACACCTTGCTCCGACATTAGCATGGATTTTGTGTTAGGATTGCCTAGATCTAAGCATGGTCATGATTCTATCTTTGTTGTCGTGGATCGCTGATGACCCACAAGTATAGGGGGTGTATCGCAGTATTTTCGATAAGTAAGAGTGTCGAATCCAACAAGGAGTAGAAGGTGTTGGCTAGTGGTATGGATCAGGAATTCTCCGCAAATACTTAACAAACGGATTTTTAGGGGTTTTTGATAAAGCAAGTAAACAAAGTACGAGTAAATAAAAGACAGTAGGAATAAATGCAGCAAGTGGCTCAATCCTTTATGCAGCAAAGGACAAGCCGTTTGTGTTTCTATAGATGACCAAACGTTCTCGAGGACACATGGGAAGACTGTCAAGTGCTTTCGCTTCATATAGCTGATTAATCTTCTCTAGCTTGCTAAGTGTTGTGTGGGTGAACCTGTGCTAATGTACCGCCCCATCCAAGACTAATACATACTTGTGATTATAGCCCTTGCAAACATCCGTAAGTACAAGAAAGTAATTAAGGTAGAAACCTAACCACAGCTTTAAACTCTACGACCCTTACGTCCCTTGTGCAATGGTTTCCTAAGGGGGGTTCAGGTTTCTATCACTCCGGCAACCCCTACAATTAGTAGCCAAATACACAATGCATTCCCCCAGGCCCATATAGGTGAAGTGTCATGTAGTCGATGTTCACATGACACCACTATAAGAAGTACACCACAACTTAAATAACAATCTATTGAATCTTTCTCAACGCAACTCCACCACTAACAACAAGACTTCTCCCATGTCCTCAAGAACAAAACGATCTACTCACAAGACATCATATGGATCATGATCAGAGATGGAATAATGATGTATAACAAGCTGAACATAAACAATAATTCAACGGTTCACTCAATAGCATCAACTACAAAGAGTAATCAACACCGGGAAAGTTTCCCCTATGAACTAATGCAAGATTCAACTCAACTGTTACAGCGATATGGAGATGGTGATGAGGGTGCTGATGGTGATGATGGTGGTGATGATGATGAGGATGATCCCGATGAAGTCCAGCTTGATGGTGGTGTTGATGGCGACGATCTCCCCTCTCCGGGAAGGAATTCCCCGAAAAACTGCAATCACGCCGAGAGATCTTTCTCTCTCGGTGTTTTCCGCCCCGCAGAGGCGGCGGAATCTTTCTGTGGTCACTCCCCAAGTCTTAGGGTTTCGGGAGGATGATATACGCCAGAGGGGAGAGGCTGGAGTGGGCCAGGGCGGCCACACCACTCCCAGGTGCGGTCTAGGCCTGTCCGCGCCATGGGGTGGTGTGGGCCCGCTGTGGCCCACCTCCACTCCATCTTCTGGCATCCTGAGTCTTCTGGAAAAATAGGATTTTCCATATATTTTCCCGGATTTTCTGATCTTCGCGAATTTTGCCTCCAAACAGCACCTTTTCCATCAGAATCCTCACTGCAGCGGTCCATGCTCCAAAAGTCATCAACCATGCAAAAATAGATGAAATAACATAAGTATCACCTCTCAATACGAAATATATCAATGAATAATAGTGAATTAAGGCATAGAATAGTGATGCAAAATGGACGTATCAACTCCCCCCAAGCTTAGACTTCGCTTGTCCCCCAGTGAAACTGAGCTCAATAAACATGACCTCAAGTTTATGGAGTGAAGAGTCGATAAAAGAATACGGACAAGAAGCATCACATTCATCAAATACATAGATCATAATAGAAGACAACTCACTATTATATAATTCAACTTGTAATGAGTAAAGGAAACACAAATAAAGATACATAAAGTGAATCATAATTGGTAATGGCAAACTTAGCTCTTGGTCGAAGAATAGTTGATAATTTGCTGGAGTTCACAGATAACTGAATTTTCAATGATAGCTTTCAAAGTAGTAAACTTCAAGATAAGAGCAATGTCCAAAACAAGGAACATAAGACATGATTGCATAAATCATCATATGAATGAATGAAACACAACAACTCAAAATACTTGCTGAGATAGAAGGGAGTAGGTTTACTGACTCAACTACAAAATAAAAGAAAGGCCCTTCAAAGAGGGAAGCAGGGATTGCAAGTCTCATAAAGAGCTCCCAAAAATTATGATACTTACTAGCTTTCATCTCTCATTTCCCCTATCATAGGCATCTTTAGGTGATTAAGGTTAAAGTGACTCAACCAAGAGGATATGCTTGACAAGTTATAAGTTGAAATCTCATGCCCCTTACTTATGAGTATCGATCCTCATGCTACTCAACTTTAGTCACGAGCAAGCTCTTGTCATTGTAAATACATGCGTTTCATCGAGAACCGCCAACGGGGTACCCCTTGCACATGACACAAGAGCTATCTCATAATCAAAATGACAAGGCAAGCAGACATTGAGCATCTCAGCGATCTTTTTATTTGCTATTTGCATAGGTTTTTATTGAGGATGCTTCATATAATGCTCACTATAGTTATGCTACAAGTTTCCACCATGATTAGGCATGGCTTAGGCTAGCGGCCCAGGCGTTTCTCTAACACACATATAAACTCCATGATCTTACAAGTTCCACTTTTATTTCACAATCACGGATCCATAAGCAAAAGAACATGATATCAACTAGGTACAAGTACCAATGAAGTGTTGAAAGCGGTCCCCATGATACATGGTTCGGCTAACTTCAACTCAT
Organism: Avena insularis; assembly: GCA_023614405.1. Taxonomy (NCBI): domain Eukaryota; kingdom Viridiplantae; phylum Streptophyta; class Magnoliopsida; order Poales; family Poaceae; genus Avena; species Avena insularis. Next base: position 264,971,985 of record CM042688.1, read on the forward strand.
AAAGCGCAAGCATATACGCAACAAAGAAGGACCCAATGGTTCAAGTTTATTAAATGCAAGAAAGTAAAGTGTGCCATCAAGTTGGTGAGAGCTTTAATCACTAATTTTCACATAACAAGTTTAATATGGGAGGTAGATAAAACAAGAATTTACTTGGAATAGCAATAATGCTAATAGGTAGGTATGGTGGACACAAATGGCAAAGGTTTTGGTTTAAAGGAGGTGGATGCACGAGAAGAATACCCTCTCAGTACAGGTTTTTGGCTAGCAAGGCTGGGTAGCAAGTACAAGAGTTCAAGGAAACAACCAAACATACAAATGATAAAAACAAACATGCAATCTTCCTTGTAAGCACAAAAGATCTTAACTATAGAATACTAGACTTATGAGAAAATCAAGAAAGAAAGATGATGAAATTATTTTTCTTTAGAATACTACTATCTTTTTCTTTTCAACTCTCAAAAGGTGTTGCTACTGACCGAGCCAGGTTTGCCAAAACCAACTAAATTAACTCAATGATCCCAAAGTGATACCAATACTAACAACAAGATCAATCATATAACCACAAATTGAAAACTAACATAAGCTATGCAAAAGAGTGAATGATAGAACTTCTCATTAATATTCCATAACGGAAACTCACACCAAGGGATACAAATCTAACGAGAGAGGGGACACTTCCATAATGCAACCCATGCTACATAATAACTCCTCTTATTCATGATATGACTCTACTAATAAGGTAAAAAGATAGAAGATAGTGATATGATACCGCGGCACTCCCCCAAGCTTGGAACAAACCAAGGGGATGCCAAAACTGATGACGAATTACTCCTTAGGTGGTGGTGGTATCCTCTCGATGAGCTCTCTGATCAGTTTCCCCAAGTCCTCAATATCGAAGGTGAGATTACGAATAAGCTACGAGTTTTGCTCAATGCGGCTCATGATCATGTCGAGTTGAGAATTCCAGCTCTTGCTATTCTTTCCCCACTCTTCCTCCTTGAAGTCTTCTTTTCCTGCATGGCTAGAACGAGGCAAATCCCAATTGGAGGGTAATTTCTACTTGGGCATATTCTGGTATTGATGCTCATGGATAAGGGTATGGAAAGGATTCCTGGTGCATGGAGGAAGTGACCTGGAGCCAAACTGTGATGAGGAGCTTTCCCCCCCAGTCTGCATCCATGCAGTCCTTCTGATCTTGGCAGGTTTCACCACTCCAATGCTTGCAATGGTGGTGCCGATATGCGGACGTTGGCCTTGCTCCTCTTCACCTTCACTCTTGATCTCCTTCTCCTTCCCGGGGTCTTGGAGGTCTTCCTCCATGGGCTCCTTCCCTTTATCCTTGGCGGACACCATTGTGCTTCTAAGCTTTCAAAGAGTATGCCCTGGCAGAAACAGATCGAAACAAAAACATGACAAAAAAACGATATACGGACCTCGGGGGATCCGGGGGGTTATATATTATGAAGTTTCACATCAAAAGGAAAGTACTGGGAGAAAATGAGTCGGAGGTGGATTCCTGGGTGGCCTCACCACCTGGTGGCGCGGCCAGGGGTGGGCCCGCGCCATGGGGTGGTGTGGACCACCCTGGCTCCGGTTCCGTCCCTTTTTCGCTTCGAAACTTTCCTTATTGACTGAAAACTGCAAAAATATAGTTGGATTGTATTTTCGCGGAACTTTTCTTACCAGAACTGTTACCTATTTGAACATGGACTCTGCAGGTCTCTGAGTTTGGTATCTAGTAGATTCTTCCAGGGTCATCTCTTGAATATCATCGATATCTTCATCTTCATATACTTATTACTTGAGTCATAAAACCTTTCTCTTCCTTATTACACCATTGTCTCCTCTTCCTGTAAATTTCTTTCACACAAAACTTCATACAGTTCTTATTAGCAACATTAGTATAAGTAAAGTGATAAAACCTTTTGAGTCCAACTTCAACCGAAAACCATCAAAACATAGGCTACTGAAATTTCTTTCACACATAACTTCACACACTTCTTATTAGCAACATTAGTATAAGTGAAGTGATAAAACCTTTTGAGTCCAACTTCAACCGAAAACCATCAAAACATAGGCTACTGTAGCAGCTCCTTCCAAAAAACCAAAAAGAATTCAAAAAGGAAATCGGATAAAGAAGCAAATGCAAGAGTGGCTAAATCTATCAAAACAGACCATCAGGTAAAGATCAATTTTTTCAAAAATCTTCTGTTGCTCAAATCAAAAAGTGCAAAACTAACGAAAGTTAAATAATAACCTGGGGCAGAAGCACAAAAAATTACAGCTCAATCCGACATACAGAGATCTCTCGCGAATTTTTACGGTGAAGCACAAAAATCTGTTTCGGGACAGCAACTTCCCCAAATCTTACTTCTCTCTCATTAGAGGTTGATCTTGACACAAAAACCAAACAAAACCGATAAGGAGCGGTTATTACCGAATTAATAACTTCCAAGACTCAAAGAAACAAAAACAAACTGAAAGAAAAAACAAATTGGGTTGTCTCCCATAAAGCTCTTTCTTTATAGCCATTAAGATGGTCATGATAATTTTGAAGAAGCTCTCATAGGGATATGGATTAAAGTGAAAGAGAGCGTTAAGAAGCAAAAACACACACACATTTAAGTCTAACCCACTTACTATGCAAGGATATTTTGTAAACAAACAAGTTATTGAAACCAAAGGCAACTTGCATAAGAAGGCAAAAGATGTGCAACATAAAAGTTTTCAGCATAAAACAAGGAAACTTGATATTATTGAGATACATAAGAACACTTTTCCCTCTCTCATAGTAACTTTCAGTATCATGCATAAACTTAACAATATAGCTATCACAAGGACCATCACAGCAATGATCACTTATTCTAACAGAAAATACGGGAATATTAGCTCTCATAACACTACTTTGTGAAACAATATTAGAGGTATCCTTACAAAGGATAGTGTGTCCCTCTTTTTCATACTTAGTGACAAAGTCTTTCACATTTGCTATTATAGGTTCATCAACCATCTGTTTATCAGGTTCAACAGCTTTACTAGTACTTTCATTAACCATACTAGCTATCATAGAATGTTCCTTTACCTTAACTGGAAAAGGCATTTTCTCAATATAAGGTTCAGGTAAAACATGATTAGCAGTATACACTTCAGTATTTCTTGAAGGAACACTCTTAGCAATATCTTTATAAGGCTCATGATACTTATTCCACTTCTTTTTAGGCACTTCAATATAGGAAGCAAAGGCCTTAAAATAAGAAGCAATAGCTTGAGAGTTTAGACCATAAGCATTTTTAATATTTTGAAAGTCATCAGTTCCCATAAAAGATTCAATGCATTCATAATCATAATTTATACCTGACTTTCTACCTTTGTCATTCTCCCAAGCTTCAGCATTGTCTTGAATACGGTCTAGAAGATCCCATTGAGCTTCTTCTTCCATACAAGTGAATGATCCAGCACAAGAAGCATCCAATAAATCCTTGTCATGTAGAGGGAGCCTTGCATAAAAGTTATTGATAATAATATTGTTGGGGAGCTCATGAATGGGATATTTGAGCATTAGTAACTTCAATCTCCCCCAATCTTGAGCTGTACTCTCTCCATCAAGAGGCCAAAAGTTGTATATTTGATTCCGACCTTTATGAATCTCACTAGGAGGATAAAACTTTGAGTAAAAGAGAGGCACTATTTCCTCCCATTCCAGAGCTTGACCATTCTTCAGCAGCTTATACCATTCCTCAGCTCTTGCTTTCAGTGATAATGAGAATAACTTCATCTTAACTTGATCTGTAGTAATACCTGCACACTTGAACAACCCACATAATTCGTGTATAAAGAGTAAATGATCACCGGGATGGACAGTTCCATCCCCAACATAATAGTTATCCATAACACGATCAATAATTCTTGTAGGTATTTTGAAAACATCTTTCTCAGCAGGTGGTGGTTTATCTACTACCTTAGCAGTAGTAGTAGCATTACCAAATAAGAAACTCAGCGAATTATCCATAACGAAAATAAAGCAACTAGCAGAAGTAAACAATACTCACAGTAGAAGTTTCCTTTACCAGTTCCACTCTCCAATAGCGCTTCACTCCTCGGCAACGGCGCCACAAAATAGACTTGATGACCCACAAATATAGGGGGTGTATCGCAGTATTTTCGATAAGTAAGAGTGTTGAACCCAACGAGGAGCAGAAGGTGTTGGCTAGTGGTATGGATCAGGAATTCTCCGCAAATACTTAACAAACGGATTTTTAGGGGGTTTTGATAAAGCAAGTAAACAAAGTACGAGTAAATAAAATATAGAAGGAATAAATGCAGCAAGTGGCCCAATCCTTTATGCAGCAAAGGACAAGCCGTTTGTGTTTCTATAGATGACCAAACGTTCTCGAGGACACATGGGAAGACTGTCAAGTGCTTTCGCTTCATATAGCTGATTAATCTTCTCTAGCTTGCTAAGTGTTGTGTGGGTGAACCAGTGCTAATGTACCACCCCATCCGAGACTAATACATACTTGTGATTATACCCCTTGCAAACATCCGTAAGTACAAGAAAGTAATTAAGGTAGAAACCTAACCACAACTTTAAACTCTAAGACCCTTACGTCCCTTGTGAAATGGTTTCCTAACGAGGGTTCAGGTTTCACTCCTCAACCCCTACGATTAGTAGCCAAATACACAATGCATTCCCCTAGGCCCATATAGGTGAAGTGTCATGTAGTCGATGTTCACATGACACCACTAGAAGAAGTACACCACAACTTAAATAACAATCTATTGAATCTTTCTCAACGCAACTCCACTACTAACAACAAGACTTCTCCCATGTCCTCAAGAACAAAACGAACTACTCACAAGACATCATATGGATCATGATCAAAGATGGAATAATGATGTATACCAATCTGAACATAAACAATAATTCAACGGTTCACTCCATAGCATCAACTACAAATAGTAATCAACACCGGGAAAGTTTCCCCTATGAACTAATGCAAGATTCAACTCAATTGTTAAAGCGATATGGAGATGGTGATGAGGGTGCTGATGGTGATGATGGTGTTGATGATGATGATGATGGTCCTGATGAAGTCCAGCTTGATGGTGGTGTTGATGGCGACGATCTCCCCTCTCCGAGAAGGAATTCCTCCGGCAGAAATCTGTCTGCCGGAGAGATCTTTCTCTCTCGGTGGTTTCCGCTCCGCAAAGGCGGTGGAATCTTTCTGTGGTCACTCCCCGAGTCTTAGGATTTCGGGAGGATGATATATGCCAGAGGGGAGAGGCTGGAGTGGGCCAGGGCAGCCACACCACTCCCAGGCGCGGCCTAGGCCTGCCCGCGCCATGGGGTAGTGTGGGCCCCTATGGCCCACCTCCACTCCATCTTCTGGCATCCTGAGTGTTCTGGAAAAATAGGATTTTCCGTATATTTTCCCGGATTTTCTGATCTTCGCTAATTTTGCCTCCAAACAGCACCTTTTCCATCAGAATCCTGACTGTAGCGGTCTATGCTCCAAGAGTCATCAACCATGCAAAAATAGATGAAATAACATAAGTATCACCTCTCAATACGAAATATATCAATGAATAATAGTGAATTAAGACATAGAATAGTGATGCAAAATGGACGTATCAATCGCTTTTCCAAAATGGCACACTTCATACCGTGCCATAAGACCGACGATGCTTCACATGTTGCCAATTTGTTTTTCAGGGAAATCGTCCGTCTTAACGGTGTGCCAAGAACAATAGTCTACGACCACGATGTCAAATTCATGAGCTACTTATGGAATACCCTCATGGCCAAGCTCGGCGTCAAGCACCTCTTCTCATCTGCGTCACATCCTCAAACCGATGGCCAAACCGAAGTTGTCAACCGAAGCCTCAGGACTCTCCTTCGTGTGTTGATCAAGAAAAACCTCAAGGATTGGGAGGAATGCATTCCACACGCCGAGTTCACCTACAACTGTGCCAAGAAATCAATAACCAAGATGAGTCCCTTCATGATTGTCTATGGTTTCGAGCCCCTCACCGCGCTCGACATCCTACCACTACCTCTCCATGAGTGCTCCAACATGGACGTTGAGAAGCGTGCACAAGCTATGAAGAAGCTTCATGAAGAAACAAGAGCTACTATCGAGCAACAAGTCCTTCACCAAGCTTCAAGGTTAAACAAGGACAAGAAGGAGATGATCTTTGAAGAAGGTGATCTTGTGTGGATACACCTAAGCAAAGACCGCTTCCCCAAGGAACACGACTCCAAGATAAAGCCAAGAGGAGATGGTCCCTTCAAGGTCCTCAAAAGAATCAGCAACAACGCCTACATCATCGACATACCGACCTCCAAGTACCTTGCAAGAAATACATTCAATGTCAAGGACCTTTCACCCTACCATGGAGATGTTCAAGATGATACCAATGAAGAGTTGAGGACGAATCTTTCCCAAGGGGGGAGCTAATGCAGCCCGTCCTACAGGCGCTCCTACATCTACACCACCAAGTCCCCCAACTGGACCCATGACTAGTGCCCGAGCCAAACTCCTACAAGCTAAGGTGAACTCACTCCTCTCCTTGTACCAATTTGATACATCCTTGGATGGTGTGCTACTTTATGCTACTACTTTATGCATCATCAGGTACGAAGCCCCAAAACATCACCAAGCACCCAAGGATGGAGAACAAGGAGCAGATCGTGAAGAAGAAGATGCTGGAGCTGCTCAGACCGGAGTCTCCGGTCCACCAAAGTCTCCAGCCTGAAGACCCTGGAGACTCCGGCCCACCTCCGGTCTGACCCCTGAACCAGGCCCCAGGATAGCCAGATGGCCATGCCGGAGATGGACCGGAGACCCCACTGGAAAATGTGGCCTAGACCGGAGTCTCTGGACCACCACGTCGGAGTCTCCGGACCGACCGTCGCCAGGCATGTAAAAGGCCTTTGGGCCTTCGTCCCATGTACCCCTTAGTCCATCCAAAACTTCTCTTTTTCCCAAACTACCCCTATTTAGGTGGCTAGCCTATATATAGTCCCCCACCTCTATTCTAAACCCCAGGCATGATATTTGGAATTAGTGGAAACCCCTTGTGGATCTATCTAGTTCTTGCCTCATGCTCCTTTGACAAAGGAGCACCAAATATCCCAAACCTCGTTGGAGTTTGCATCGTGCCTCCGTATTGTACAAGGCCTAGGCATCGGTGTCCCTTTGCCTGGACGTCAAGATCTCATTGAGTCTCCCTCCTCGCCGTGCCGGTTCGAGAGAGATTCCTCCGCCCGACGCCGATCCTAGGGATTGCGCTGGACCGGTCACCGCTAGCGTGAGCTATTGGTGTGTATCGTGCTTTTGTGTGTGTGTTCGTCGTGTTCTTCATGCATGATTTCGTCGTGTTCATCCTCCCCTCCTCTCCCTGCACTCCATCCTTGATTTGAGTGGGATTCGTGAAAGATCAGGCCACCCTAGAGGTTTGTGCTCAACACATTGTCTCACTAGTTTGAAAGATGCTGCATCACCACACCCACTTGGTTATGTGTGTATTAGTGTGCATCATTATGGTTTTGGAAAAGAACACATGCAATGATGCCACTCGAGCATGTGTCCAACCATGTCCAGGAATCCAGCAACATGCTGGGATCCAACTGCAACATGCATTGTATCACCAGTTTGAAAGATGATGCAACACCACACCGACTTGGATGTGTGTGTGTATCAGTGTGCATCATTGTGGTTTTGGAAAAGAACACATGCAATGATGCCACTCTAGAATGTGTCCACATATGTCCAGGAACCCTAGCAAAATGCTAGGAGTCAACTACAACATGCATTGTATCACCAGTTTGAAAGATGCTGCATCACCACACCCACTTGGATGTGTGTGTGCATCAGTGTGCATCATTGTGGTTTTGGAAAAGAACACATGCAATGATGCCACTCCAACATGTATCCAGCAATGTCCACGAACCCTAGTAGCATGCAGGAATTCAACTGCAACATGCATTGTATCACCAGTTTGAAAGATGTTGCATCACCACAACCACTTGGAATCACCACAGCCACTTGGATGTGTGTGTATGTTGGGTCGCAGCGTAGAAAACAAAAAATTTCTTACGATGTGAACATCTAAGAACTCTAAGATCTATCTACTAGATACAAGAAACGGGTAGATATATATCCATAGAGAACATACCCTTGAAGATCGACAAAGCATTGTTAACGAAACTGATTTCGTGGTTGATCTAGTCGTACACTTGCCGATCTCAAGATCGTGATAAAGTCCAGCAGGTCCAGCCGGTCCAGTACCATCAAGTCCAGCACCGCAAAGCAGCGGTGAATCCGTGATGACACACACGTCCGGTCCACTGAACAACCTCTGCCTCCTCGCTCTAGCGATGCAGCGGAAGCAACAACTCCTTCTAGACGAAAAGCCATCAGGAACATGTATCTCGCTAATCCGAGACCATGGGGGAATAAATCTAGAGGGGGAGGGAGATCCGTCAAAAGGAGCTGTAAGTGAGAAGTGAGGAGAGGGAGCCTTTTATAGGAGGAGGGGGCAGCCCCTTCACCTCCTCGCATTCATGTGGTGGTAACTCCCCTCCACATAAATATGACCCTTCACATTCTCCACTTAAAACTCCACTTAATGCATTAAATTTCTCCAAATTTAATACTCTCTCATTTAATAAAACTTTTTTTATTATTTTATTCAGAATTTTGTTAATTAATTCAATTAACAAACATTCACATTAAACCCCCTGCAACATTTCCATATTACCTGTAGAACCAATTTCAGCAATTTCGCCCGAAACAATTCCGGTTTCCATCGAAATAATTCCAGGACTTTGTAATTCTTTTCTCTGGAACATATTTGCTCCAAATGGTATTGGTATCCCTTAAGTGTGTCACCCTATGGTTCATCAAAAATGCATACATGATCGAGACCTTTCTCCAATCAATAATTAGTAGTGGGACCTGGAGATCCATACTGACTCCCACACATTCAATGATGACGTCTGTGATCATGAGAACATTTTACACATGTAACTCAATGCCTTTGTCTCGCGATATATTACATGTCCAAGATCCGATCATAGGTATCCCCATACCTAATTTAATCTCATTACCGACATGCACTCATTTCTCGTTCCCGTGATATAACATTCTAGTGATCATATCACTTGCTTGCAAGCTAACTAATGTGATATCACCAATAGGGCCCAAAGTATATCTATCCGTCATCGCGATGGACATATTCCACTCTTGATGCATGAGCCTCAACATAACACCTCCGGAGTATCTAAACCCACCTTTATAGTCAGCTTGTTACGGTGTGACATTTGATGTTATCAAGTTACTCTTCTAGTGTTAGCAATTAACATGATCTCATGGTCTAAGGATTAAGATTACTTCGTAAGATGTTATTGCAATTTAAACACAATGATTTTGATCGTATTGCTATACTTCAGATGAATGTTCATCACATCATTTCATGAATGTTGTGACCTCGTTATTAACAACATCCAATGTCCATGATCAAGAAACCTTGGTCAACTTGTTAATCAATGAGCTAGTTTATAAGAGAGGCATAACTAGGAACTTGGCATTTGTTTATTAAACACACATGTATTAACGTTTACAATTAATACAATTATAGCATGCAAAATAAACTTTTATCATAAACAAGGAATAAGATAATAACCACATTATTATTGCTTCTCAGGCATATTCCCTTCATTCTCCCACTTACACTAGAGTCAATAATCTAGTTTGAAAACTTTGCGTATTGAACACCTATGGCTTTCTGTTGTTTCATATACGCGATTGCTAGTGGTTAACATAATATCCAAATCTAACACTTTTAGTTCCGTGTGTATTCGCATCTCTTTGCGTCTCTACGAATCACTCATTCTCAAATGAGATGGCATTGTATAAATTTGGTCCTTTGGTGAGACCTTTAGTTCGTTTGGTTTAAAATATGTTGATATTATTGTCATACAATATATCTTCATAGTATTATCCCACTTTGAACCATACCTAGTTTGATGACAAACTACTTAACACAATTGCCCTCCTTTGCTGCTACTATAGTAGCCATATACTTAGCCTTTTTGTTGCAGTATCCGTCACAATGTCTTAACTTTGGAACTCATCCAAATCCATCATGGAACATCCTTTCCATTACATTGTGCCATCCATAGTATAAATTGAGATAAGTTTAATGTGTATCTTGTGACAAAACTAGTATCAATGTAACACTTTACAATCAACTATCTGTAACCATTTATCACCTATACATAATATATTCTTAGTTCTTCCAAAGCTCATAAGAATATCCTTACTATCGTCCAATCATCATCTTATGAGTCATTCTGGTATATGTTCATAACATTTAGAGCATAGGACATATCTGGATATGTACATATCACGGTAAATATTATTGATCAAAATATTCATGTGATTTCACTCATCAAGTGTCAAGAAACACTTGAATCTCGTTTCATTCACCAAGTGTTAATACACTTGAAGCTTGATTCAACCTTTTCCGTGCGGCAAGAACCTTTCTTGTCATTTCCATATTGATCTTATCCAATATCTCATATATGTAAGTTTGGCATAACCATATTAGCGCCTCAATCTATCCATATAGACATTGATGCCAAATATTCCGGTTTTTCCCAAGTCTTTCATTGAAATCCAATTTTAATGAAATTCTTGACTTGTGTCAATAAAAGATACATCATTTCCAATCAACACCATGTCTTCTAAATGATGTATTAGAAATATGTCTCAGTGCTCCCACTTAATTTCTTGCAAATGCAAGCATCTTCATCGTCTCCAATGAAATTAAACTATTTTAACAGTTTCATCATGGTGAATATTCCAACTCTGCTATGCTTGCTTCAACCATTCAAGTTTGCACGCCCTTTTAGCATCCTTTTAACAAAACCCTTTGGACCGTGTCATATAGACATCCTAGGTAACCATTCTATTAGAAGAATCTTGTTTTGTTTATTCAACTACCATATATCAAAATTGACGTATGTAGTGGTTGCTACAGTAATCCGTCCAGAATAGATATCTCTACAAAAGATCAAATCTTATCGCAATCAACTCCTTGAACATTGTCATAAACTCTTTTCGGACATGTAGACTAATTCATAGATGTGAAACATCCATGTCCATCCCTTTATAGATCCAAATACGACTGGTAGGCTGCATGCCTTTTTGGAGGATCTTCCAAGTTCAAAAATTTGATTACTCGTGTATGGAAACTATCATGGATTTTTATGACTTCTAGTCATTTTATGGAGTTAGGGCCCATCATCGCTTCTTGCATGCAGTCGGTTCATCATTGTCCAAACAATAACGACTTGTTTATCAAATCTCACTATTTGATTCTTACCTGACCCATACAGTTCAATAGGAACTCTAATATCCGAGATTACAACCTTTGTAGTCACGAGAGCCATGAGCATTGTGGCTGCCTCCAAGACACTTCCCGGTGATGCGCTACTTAGCACATGTTGCTTAGGTTCATCAACCTAATCAAAGTTCTATGGTCCTCCCACTTAACTTTTGCGAAAAAATCCTTCTCAAGAAACTTGACGTTCAAAGTGACAAACTCTTTTGTCTTTGGTATTATGGAGGAATACCCAACTGTTTCTTTGGGATAGCCTACAAAGACATGCTTATCCGACTTAGATTGTAAATATTTTACCTATGCCAAGCATACCAAAATTTAAGAAAAGACAACTCGGGTTTTATCCCAAACCCTAAATCATATGGTGTCATTTCAATGGATCACGATGGTGCTCTCTTTAGTGTAAAAGAGGTAGTCTCTAAAGCTTTAATCTTTAAAACATAATGGCAGTTTTATAAATGACACCTTTGATCATACCATGTAAAACAAGGTTCGATTTGATCTCTCGAACATACCATACTTCTATGGTTTATCGGGAAATGCAAATCCATGGAACAATTCCTCAAATCTTAGGTGTTTTGCTAAACATGTAACTCAAATATCATCCTTTATGATCGAATCATAAATTCTTTATTTTCTCGTTACAGTGATTTTCCACTTCATTTTGAAAATATTTGAACATTTTTCAAATGTTTCATACTTCTTCCTTGTTGAGTAAATATACAGATATATTCACTCAAATTTTCGGATAAAGCATATGAAGCTGAAAGATCCATCGCATATGGCTACACATGACGGACTATGCACATCAACATGCACAATTTCCAATAAGTTACTCATCCGTTCCTCTTTGGCCTATGAATGGAGTTTCAATTATCTCGAGGAAAGTTCCACAAGCGTCAATTGATAAAAATCAAAGACTCAAAAAATCCATCAACATGGAGTTTCTTCATGTTTTCTTTCCAATATAATTAAAATGGCAATGTCACTTCATAAGTGATCTTTCAATCATTTGTCTTGTGACATTTTAGCATTAGTTTTATGGACGTGATTTCTCCAACTAGACTTGTAAAAGTTCATCCATTTTCTATGGAATACGGTAATTACTTGAACAACCATTGTTCTCATAATACCGGAACAAAATAACAATTATTTAAAAAAATCTTGAAGGTAAGCTTTTTGATGTCAACAAGAAACACAATAACACTTTATTTATTTTCGATGAACACCATCACATATTCTTTTGCTAGTTACTTAGGCCGTCGTAGTTCATGAATTGTGTTGCTTTGTGTGATATTTCACACCAACCAATTCGGTATCGAATACCTAAGAACCACATTGTTTAACAACCAAAGAATACAACCATAACATGTATACCATCCATATACCTAAGCTGGACTTTTCCAACCTTTTCTTTTCTGCCAAATAGTTAATAGATTCTCTTTCAGGATTTCCTTTTCTTTAAAAGAATTTATCAACATCAATAGTGGCGTCATACACATGACACATAATCCAAAGCATGTATAGTCAAATATTAATACTTTTGGACTTGCACTTTGAAGTTGATCACCATCATCAAATGTTTGGTGTTCTTTCAAAAATCCATGCTTTAGTAATATTTTAGTGTAGTAAACATTTTGCCCAGATATTCTATTCATCCTTATCATGATAACTTTCATTCAAGATACTATAGCTTATAATGATGAACCATGAGTATAATGTCAGTTCCCAAAACCTTTTTGGGAGATTAGGACGTCTAGCATCTCCAACATTCGCAAATTCTCATATAATATGAGAACATGTATTTTGCTAAATTATACTCTATCATGTTGCAACCATAAACATTGTTACAGATATAAAAATATCTTCCACACATGATGGTTTCTGAAACAGTTCTTTCAGCTCCTAGATAACCTCAATATTAAAACTATTTGAATATCAAGAATCATGGAGGCAAGCATGATACTTAAGATACTGTTGGGGATATACTTTCTGGGTATCCTCACAGTTCCTCACTGACCAGGGTGGACCACTTCGGGTTAGAGCTTTACTTCACGGGTGGCCTAGTCAGGGAGAAAGACGGAGTCCAATCTGGCTACGGGAAGGCCCAGATGACTTACCGACTTAGGCCCATAATATTACTTGTAGTTCAAGATGTACTCTGTAACCGACTCTTAGTCGTAGCCGGATAGATATCTTCTGAAAACCCTAGGCCGGATATCTATATAAGCCGTCCTAGGTAGAGCCTTTAGGGCAACACCTCAATAGTCTACAATCTCAACTCGCACAGGTGAAACCCTTGTAACCCATATTCCGGCTTTGCCATATTACTGGATTGCTAGAAGGAGTAGGGTCCATCCAAAGCCGGAGGATTTGAACCTGGGTCAACTTGTGTGCTCACCGTCCCGGAACACCGTACGTCTCACACCCCTCTCTTCCGCACGCCTCGAGGACCCCCTCATGGCATACTTTTCATCAATCCGACGATAGTTGGCGCCCACCGTGGGGCAAGTGAGCTTCGTTCCGAGTGGAATCTGCAAGAATCGGAATCGGCGAGACTATCATCGTCGGTCGCATCCTCTACGCCAGCGACGTCCCTCTCATCGGTCTCGACGAGACCTGGATTCTGGCTAAGGAGGCTGTGACTACCTACACAATCATGTCTTTTGGCGAGATCGATGTTTACATCGGTTTCGCTGAACCTGCCCCACCCACCCCAGCGGTGATGATAGAGGTAGAAGAATCTTTTGGGTCCCCTTTGTCCGCAGAGGCAGCAGAGTTCTGGATCTCAGAAAACCCTAAACCCACCCAGCCCGCACCAGTTGTGGAGAAAGTAGAGAAATCCGAGCCTGAAGAAGACCTAGCGGCCCAAGTGGAATCTGGAGTGGATCTCCCTGGAGGAGCCGGATCCCAGATCGACCCACCCGCGGAAGTCAAAATCCAGGAGGAGCATATCAATGACACTGATTCCGGCTCTGATGATGCCGGGACAGACAGACCTTTCCTAAGGTACACATTACGACGTATGATAATGCAAGATCGCGCGGATGCAATTCTCGATACCATCAAATGTTTGGACTTGGGTGATCTCGAAAGCCGCAGGTACCTCAGGAAGCACGCGTCGCACTTTGTCGGGTACGTGGGATCCGGATCTGGCTCTGCCGATGCTGGAGAAAACACCGACTCGGTGCTGGAGGCAATTGGAACAAACCCCGACGTACCCGCATCCTCGGATGAATCGACGACGTCAGCAGATTTCCAAAAGTTCTCCGCGGAATATGAAGAGGAGTACAACTCCAAGGCTGTAGAAGAAGGGAAATCCATGGATGAAGGATCCAGGGAACACTCTCCTAAAGCGCAGGATGACATGGACGTCGGAGATAATCCCGAGGTCCAGATGTCCGAAAATACCGATCAGAGCCTGACTCCGGGAAACGGACCCAAAGCCGTCTTTGCTACCGGCGCTACCAAGAAGGCAAGAAAGAAGAACAAGAAAAACAGGACCCCGGCAAAAGACCCTCTGGCTAAGGAGGTGATTGCCGAGGAATACAAAGAAGACTCGGATGGAGCACTTATCCCAGAAGAGCCGAAAAAAGAAGAATCGGTGGATGGACACGTCATCACCGAAGGTGCGCATAAACTCATCGATGCTACATTAACCACACCTATCCCTACAGCTGCAGAACTTACTGCTGAAGAGCTGGACGAAAGGGCTCAAGCCCTAGAAGCGCATCATCAACAACTCCTGGATGAAGCTAAAAAAATCGAGGAGGAGAAGAAACGCATGGCAACTAAGTATTTCATGTCTCGGTTGCATCAGAAGACACGGAAGCGTCACACCAATGACGACCAATTCCCACATATCCGTGCCGTCCTTTTCGGAGATGAGATGGGGAAGCCACGGAAAGATAGCAAAGGAGATTGGGTATATCCAACCCCAGTACAGAATACCGTGGCGGCCCGAGAAATTCTATCGGCTAATCCAGGACCAGATGAGATCCATTTGGGTATCAAGCTACTCAACAAGGGACTGGAGCATCAAAAGGTTGCCCTGTCCGGAAGTCAAAAACTGGTCTCGGATTCCAACCAATGTTGAACAGATCCGGCATGGGCTAACGTGAGACCCCACCATGTTCTGGAGCAGCATTATCGCCCCGAACGACGGGAGGACAATTATCCGAGGACCGGATCATTAGGACAGCATCACAGGACTGCATGCGACTGGAGCAACGTTGCACCAGCGGCCGAGAAAGAGGCCATCGCTGCTCTGAATCTGAGGAATCCTCCCCGACAAGAATCTAACGATCAAAGGGGAGAAGATAAAGAGAAACATTAGGAGGAGGATCGTCAAAAAATGCCACCTCCTAGACATGCAAGCCGTCCGGCTGAGCCCCACCATGGTGGGAACGACAGACGAAGAAACGACGGAAACCACGCCGGAACAAGCAGGCAGGGGGCTCGTCATAGTCAAGACCCTCCCTGGAATCGGAATAATGACGTTCCGGACGGAGGCCGGCGATCAGCCGGAAACTATCCAGCTGCCTCACCCTCTCCACCACACCGTCATCACAACGGCTCCCAAGGAGGGCAAGGAGGACGACGTGGGGGAGGAGGTGGTGGCAGA
Organism: Avena insularis; assembly: GCA_023614405.1. Taxonomy (NCBI): domain Eukaryota; kingdom Viridiplantae; phylum Streptophyta; class Magnoliopsida; order Poales; family Poaceae; genus Avena; species Avena insularis. The sequence goes on from CM042688.1 coordinate 264,988,021, forward strand.
AGCCGAAGTCCGGCTCCAAGGCACCGCAGCCACAACCGACATTCGGGATGGTCTTTGTCCCCAAATGACGCAAGGCACAAGATCAACTCCAACATAGAGGCTCGGCGCTAAGAAAATGATGATATCTACGTGGGACCAAAGTGCTTCGGACCACGCATCAGAGCTACAAAATTCCCGAAAGGATTTGCTATCTCAAGACATATCCAAGCCTACGATGGCATTGCTCGGCCAGATACCTGGCTACAGGATTTCTTCCAATCTTGCTGCATCGACAAAGGCGGAAACAGCCTGGTCGCAACCCGATATCTCCCACTTATGTTGCGGAAGACGGCACGATCAAGGCTCAATGAACTTCCAGAGAACACCATCCATAACTGGTATGACATGCAAAGTGCATTCTTTCGGAATTTCGAAGGCACATATCGGAGGCCCTGTACGGTTGGAGACCTACATCGTTGCACCCAGAAAGCCGGAGAAACTTGCCAGGACTACCTCGGACGATGGATCGACACCAAGAACTCCTGTGAAGGTGTAAATGATCAAACTGCGATTGAAGTTTTCATTGCAGGTCTCCCAATTAGTCTACTGCATCATCGCTTGAAGTGTGACAAGGTCACTGATTTGGGAGAGATGATAGAAACAGCGAGCAAGTATGCAGATGCTGACGACGATGTAGAGGGATTGGTCAACGTCCTAGTGGTGCCTCAGTCGGCAAGACAACCAAAGCAACAAGCTCAGAAGCGAAAAAATACCTCGGAAGAAAAATCCAATGCGGAAACTGCGGTGGTTACTACCGTTTCCTGGTCTGGAGGGCGAGGAGGATGTGGCGGAGGCCGCAGGCGTGGCCGTGGGACTTCAAGGGTCCAAGGTAGAGGAGAACAGCAACTAGGCAAAACCTACTCTTGGGCCGACATTGCCAATAACCCATGTGTGCATCACCTACACGCCAATGGGGGCTCGTCCCACACCAACGCTGAATGCCGTTTCAATGACGACATCAAAAGAGATGACACCGCGGGCTACAAAGCTAAGCGGAAGAAGGGAAAGAAAAATCCCGAAAAGGACAAGGAGACCAAGGAATATTCCGACATGGAGGAAGCCGATGCTTCAAATCCCAAGCCAGAAGGGAAGAAAACTTTTCCCACCAAGAAGGACACTTATGTCACTTTCCTCGGATCTCAACCAGCAAAGGTCAAGAAAGCAGTTCTACACGAGCTCAATGCAGCGATTCGTCATCCCCGATGCTCTGGACTGGTCGGAAGTGGCAATCACATTTGACCGCGATGATCATCCGCCTAAGTTACACAGGCGAGGAAAATACGCCTTAATTGTCAACCCACTTATTGACGGTTATGGTTTCTCCAAGACTCTCATGGACGGTGGTAGCAGCATCAATATTCTCTATGTCGAAACGCTACGTTGGATGAAGATCTCGGAAACCCAGCTGAACCATAGCTCTGTGATATTTCACGGAGTTGTCCCAGGAAGACAAGCTAATACCCTGGGAGAGGTTACTTTGGATGTTACCTTTGGAACTCCGAAGAACTATCGAACGGAAGCACTTTCCTTCGAAGTTGTCCTGTTCAAGAGCGCATACCACGATATATTCGGACGTCGGGCTTACTAGGCTCTTATGGCTCGTCCGTGTTACATTTACAACATGATGAAAATTCTAGGTCTCAACAGCGTGATCACTATCAGGGGAGACCCGAAGAAAGCACGAGAGTGCAAGGATGGAAATGCCGCCTTTGCTGAAGCCGTGCTGCACGCCGAGGAGTACCAGGAGATCAAGAAGAGCATAGATCCATCCGAGATGCCCACAACGAAGAAGGAGGTGAAAAAGCTAAATCCGGAGTTCAAGGCATCAGAAGAGACGAAGAAAGCACCGTTGAAGGATGATGACCCCTCCAAGGTGACCCAGATAGGCGTAGGCCTAGGTAGCGCATGGGAAAGCGCACTCGTCAAGTTCCTCTAAGCAAATCAAGATATCTTCGCATGGCAGCCATCTGACATGAACGGAGTACCTAGGGAACTTGTCGAGCACTCTCTAAATGTAAACCCGAATGCTAAACTCGTCAAATAGTCCTTACGAAGGTTTGGCGATGAAAAGCGTAAGGCAATAGCTAAGGAACTAGCACGGCTCGAGTTAGCCGGATTCATAGAAGAGGTCATCCACACTGATTGGTCGGCCAATCCTGTAATGGTCCCTAAAAAGGACACCACTGATTTAAGGATGTGTGTTGATTATACTGCCTTGAACAAGGCTTATCCAAAAGGTCTGTCCGCTCTTCCTAGAATTGATCAAGTTATCGATTCTACAGCAGGCTCGGAACTACTCTGTTTTCTCGACGCATATTCTGGTTATCACTAAATTCGGATGAAGGAATCTGACAAAGTCAAAACTTCATTCATAACCCCTTTCGGAACCTTCTATTTTGTTGATGCCTTTTGGGCTGAAGAACGCAGGAGCTACGTACCAGTGCACGATGCAGTGTTGCCTCCATGACCAACTCGGACGCAATGTACATGCATATGTGGATGATATCGCGGTAATGTCCAAAAAGAAGGAAACGCTGATTTCCGACTTGGAGGAAACATTTGCCAATCTACGAAAATACAACATCATGCTTAACCCGAAGAAATGCTTCTTTGGAATACCAGCCGGAAAATTGTTAGGTTTCATTGTGTCTCAAAGAGGCATAGAGGTGAACCGAGACAAAATCAAGGCTATACTCAATATTTCCAGGGCAACTCACTTGAAGGACGTACAAAGACTAACTGGTTGCATCGCTGTAGTCAGTCGATTTGTAAGCCGTCTTGGTGAAAGAGCCGCACCATTATACAAACTCCTAAAAAAGACCAAGGATTTTGTTTGGACTGACGAAGCTGAAGCTGCACTACAAGATCTGAAGAAAGTACTCGCATCTGCTACTATCCTTGTAGCGCCGGAACCTAAGGAACCGATGTTGCTCTATCTCGCTGCGACAAATAAAGTCGTTAGTATCATCATGGTGGTGGAGAGACCAGAGGAAAATCAGGAACACTTGGTGCAGCGTCCGACTTACTTTGTCGTGAGGTCTGAGAATCAAAGCAGCGGTATCCGCACTATCAAAAGTTGGCTTACAGTGTTTTTCTAGCATCTCGTAAGCTACGACACTACTTTCAGGAGCATCCAATTACCATGGTGAGCACAGCTCCCATGAGAGATATAATCAACAACAGTGACGCCACAGGACGCGTCGCCAAATGGGGCATAGAGCTTTCAGCTTTCGATATTGAGTACAAACCTCGGACAGCAATCAAATCCCAGATCCTTGCTGACTTTGTCGCTGATTGGACAGAGATGAAGGAGAACATGATCCTCCCTGAGTCAAAAAAATTGGACCCTCTTTTTTGATGGGTCTAAGGCTCGAGGGGGCTCGGGGGCTGGCGTGGTGCTCAAATCACCGCAAGGAGATAAACTTTTATATGTGTTGTAGATACACTTCACAGCGACAAACAATATTGCCGAGTATGAAGCACTGCTGCATGGAATCCAGATTGCTAAGGATATTGGCATCCGACGTTTGATGTGTTACGGAGATTTGGATCTTGTTGCTCAGCAAATGTCGGATATTTGTAACGCAAATAAACACATGGCAGCATAAAGCTGTCGTGGATGATCTATCTAGATCGTTCGAAGGGTTTGAAGTTCAACACATCCCTTGAGCAGAAAATGAGGAAGCAGACGCACTATCTCGGATAGGTTCTATGCGGAAAGGGGTCCCGGATGGCGCTTTTTTAGAGCACCTCAAAGTTCCCTCAATAAAGGCAGTAGATGAGGAATATCCGACCAAATCCGACTCACCTCTGATAGTAGTCCTGGCTGTAATTCCGAGCTGGACTCAACCCTATCTCGATTATTTGGTAGATGGCAAATTACCCGAAGACGAGGTGCTGGGCCGGCAGATTATCCGACGAGCAAAAGCCTATACTATTGTTAAAGGTGAGCTCCATAAACGGAGTGTTTCTGGGGTTTTTCAGCGCTGTGTATCTCCGGAAGAAGGAGTGGAAATCTTAAGAGAAATCCACGAAGGCGAGTGTAGTCACCATGCTACAGCCAAATCTTTAGTGGCAAAAGCTTTTAGACACGGATTTTTCTGGCTTACAGCTCAGGCAGATGCCGAACGATTAGACAAGACGTGCAAGGGCTGCCAAAAGTACGGCAAGCAAGCTCATGTTTTGGATGATCAGCTGCGAATAATACCTATAACATGGCCCTTTGCGGTTTGGGGGCTTGATATCATAGGACCTTTTAAACGAGCTCCAAGTGATTTTACTCACCTCTTAGTGAAGGTGGATAAATTCACCAAATGGATCGAGGCTAAACCTGTCACTAGTTGTGATGGAGCAACAACCAAAAGATTTGTCGAGGATGTTATAATCCGGTATGGTTATCCGCATAGCATTATCACGGACAACGGGACTAACTTTTCTATGGGAGAATTGGCTGAATTCTGCAACGAGCAAAATATCCGGCTTGACATTGTGTCAGTCGCACATCCACAGGCTAACGGACAAGTCGAAAGAGCAAATGGTTTAATTCTACAAGGCCTAAAACCGAGATTCGAAGCACCACTACGACGTGCTGCGGGGGCTTGGGCAGAGGAATTACCCTCTGTAATTTGGAGTTTACGAACAACCCCAAACAGGTCAACAGGATACACACCTTTCTTCTTGGTCTATGGCGCAGAAGCAGTTCTTCCTAGTGATTTGATTCATACTTCTCCTAGAGTGGCCACATATATCGAAGAGGATGCCGAGATTTCTCGACAAAATGATCTCGACTTAGTCGAAGAAGTTCGCGTCGTTGCTGAAATGAGATCTACAGCCTATCAGCAAAAGTTATGCAAGTATCATAGCTAGAGAGTCCGAAATAGATCTTTTAATAAAGGTGATTTGGTTCTCCGTCTTGTGCAACAAAGAAAGCACAAACTTTCCCTAGTATGGGAAGGGCCCTTTTTAGTTAGTCGAGTGTTACACATGGATCGTACTACTTAACTGACATGAGGCCTGTCAAAGAAAGACCTGCTACTACGAAGAGAAAGAGAGCTAGAGGCAGTACAAATCCGGATGAGTTAGACAGACCGTGGAATATTACTCAGCTATGTCCCTTTTATTCTTAGTTTATCCTTCTTTGTAAACATATATATGTACATGTTCTCTGAGAAATAAAAGTTTTGGTTGCCTCAAGTTTTTCTGAGAAGTTTTTACCATCTTATTTCTGAATGATCATGTCATAGTCGAAAATCCCAGAATGCTTGAAAGTACTTTATGCTCATGTTCGTTCTGGTTTAGATTTCCGATTCTAAAAATTGCTACCCTTGGGTATAACTCTAAAGTTTCTAGTCTTTACTTTGGTTATTTGTCTAATTGCTGGATGCGGGCATTTTCCGAGTAGTGAATTGTTAGTACTGGAAGCCGGCTTTGTTTCCGAGTTTAAACTGGTCTAGCAATGGAGCTCCGTTGCTCGGCAAAGTTTTTGGCAGAAGGTTTAGCCGGCTCACGAAAGGGACGAGGCGGAAAGCCAGATAAATGATAAGTAGATACGAAAAAATACAAGTGCCTATGTAAACATTTTAGGCACGCAAAAAATTTAAAGCCAAAAGTGCTGAATAGATCAAAAGCTTAGCACTAGAAAACTTCTGGAGGAGGAGGCGGAGTAGCCACGTGGGAGAAGAAGGGGATCTCGTAGCTGGTCAGGTCAGCCATGTGACACCCATATCCGGCGCAGGAGTGCATGATGGCTTGAAGGTCCTCCTCCTGGCCGTCTTCATCTACTTTGCAGTACCCTCTGGTCACTTGCCATGTTTCCATGGTGGCTCATGACCATGGTGAGAGCGTTCTGCGCAGCAGTCCACGCGTAGGACATGTTCCAATCCCGAACAAGTTGCGGCATCTCCTTTGCCTTGTCCCGCACCTGAAAATCCGACATGCTTGGCATGTCCGGAATCTTGAGAGCTTCGCCGATGTCCTCAAGGGACTGGCAGAAGTCATGAAGCAGGTCACTGACTTGGGTGAGCTGGTGGGTGCCGGGCTTGGAGGAGGAAGAGTTCGTCAAGTTCAGAGGACCTATACACAAAACAAGTTAAGAAAAATCCGACATTGATAAAAGTCGAAGAAAGAGACAAGTCAGATAGATGGAACGTACCGAAAATGACGTCATCAATTTTCGTCTTCTCCTCCCGGAGACTCTGGAGTTCAGCCCAGAGTGCCTGGGACATGTCCTTCTCTCTGCTAACCTCATTTTTGAGGTCCGAGATTATTTTATCTTCAGCAGCGATCTTGCGATCACGCTCTTCAGTAGCCATGGAGGAGGATTCAAGGACTTGAGCTATGGTCTTTTCATGAGTTGCCTTGAGCTGGTCCAGCTCTTGGCGAAGCTCCTTGTTCTCCACCACCAAGGTCTTGAGCTTCTCGGCCTCTTCAATCATGGTGACGGATTGTTTCACCAGTGTTGTAAGTCAAAAAGAAAAACAGTTCAGAAAAATTCGGCATTGAAAATAACAAAGACAAGGTTTGAATCTCGGAATGTTTACCTTCGGCCTCATTCTTGGCAACTTTAAGTTCAGCACTCTTAAGCCGGAGATCCTTGATCTCTCTCCGCTTATCACATACATTCTTCAATAAATCCTGGTTATAGGAACATACTTTTTGTAAGTTAGAATACCCAAAGTCAGAAAGCTACTTAAGACTCGGGCTAATATTTTTGCTAAATATCAGCACGAGCCTTGGGGGCTACACTAGTTCGTTCTTTGGCATCCTAATGAAGCATAAAACCGTATTATATCCTACTTCATGCTTGGGGGCTAGAGGATATGATATAAAACAATGGAAAAAACAGGAGTTGGAATTCCGACTTACATATTGTTCGTGGGTTAGTTTATCCAAACCCGTGTTCACTTCAGCGGCCACCTTTTCGGCGAGAGTCTAAGGAATCACTGGGGCTATTGGAAGCTCACTAGTCCTAATCCTCTCGTCGCGAAGGCACACTTGGGCGAGAAGGTCGGAGAACTTGACGTCCTCTGCTTCTTGCGCTTCTTCCTCGGCAGATAAGGTTCTTTTCTCCAAGCATTGCTTGGCGAGCCGCTGGATTTCTTCAGCAGATTTCCAGGACAGGCCAAACTTGGCAAGTCCCGGATTGCTGATAAGGTTTTCGGCGATGGTTTCTGCCGAGGGATCATTACCCAAAGAAGGTTCACCCTTATCTAAAGCTGACCCACCCATGGTGACGTCAGTTTGCGACCCAAGGTTCGCAGGCTCCGTTGAAGGAGCCGGATCTTCTGCGGCATCTGGAGGGATCACCAGCGTTGCATAAGGTTGAGGGGCAGGAGTCGGAGGAGCCACAGCAGGAGAAGCTATCGTAAGCTTCGTCTGCCGCAGCGGCTTCGAAGGAATCCCTTTCCCTTTGCCCTTGAGGAGAAGTTTTTCTCTGAGAATGTAGTAAAGTCGGAAACATTACATGTCAGAAAGAAATTTGAGTAAAGTACAAAGGCGGAAAATTGTGATTGAAAGTTACCTCTTCACAACGGGAACCTCCTTTGTGCCAACAGCCACTGTCGGAGCTTTGCGCTTCTTGAGCGCAAGATCCGGCAATGGGACCACTTCTACCTCCTGAGAGAACTCCGGAGGATATCCTTCGAGCGGAGCAAGTTCCGACTCGGGGAGGTCAGCAAGCTGAAAAGAAGAAAACATATTAGCATTGCACTATAACTCAAATGTTGAAACACATAAAAAGGCGTACTGATAGAAGCTTACCGGCACTACGGGGTTATCCGCCGTGTGCATGTCCAGAGAAACCTCCGGGATTCTCCTCTCGATCCGCTCCCTAATCAGCCACTTGATCTGGATTATGTAGCCCTGTGTGGTGTAGGCTTTGGAGCTGATGCGAAGGGAGTCTTTCGGAGACGACGTGATGGAATGCATCAGTCAGGTTCCGTGGTACTGGAGGGGCTGGATCCGACATGAGACCCAGCATTGGACCAAGTCGGATCCCTTCAGATCCTTGTGTTCGATCAAATATTCGATCCACCTCTTAGCGAGGATCAGATCGTCGGTGAGAGCCGGAGCGGCCTCGTCCCAGGAGCCAGAATGGATGAAATCCGACAAAGCAGTGGCTTTGCCGGGAGCCAGAATATCCCTATGATAGAAAAACGTGGCTGGCCATTGTTTGACCGAGTCACTAGATAGAATTTTGGGATACGCGCACTCGCGTCTAAGCATAAAACTAATAGTGCCGGTGATATAAGGAACACAAAGAGAGTTGGGAGGAAGATGATGGAGTTGAACTCCGTAATGATCAATCACCTCGGAGAAGAACTCCAAGGGAGGAAACGACAAACCTCTTTCGAGGTGGGTGCCGAAGTGGACCCGCTCGCCGTCACGTGGGTTGTGGACGGTTTCCTCGAAGCCGCTCCGCCAGTCGCCGGCGGGAAGAAGCCCCTCCTTATCCATGTTCTTGAGGCCCTCCTCGTTGAGTGTGCAGGGAATCCAGAGCCCGCGAAAGCTCTCTTTCTCCGCCACCGCTTCCACCGTCGCCGCCGCCGCTGTTGTCGCCAAGCCAAAGGAAGAAGATGAAGCCATTTCTCCAGCGAGCAGTTGACCTAAAAGGGGCGGCGCTGGGAGTTCTGTGGGGGAAGAATAGGGGAGCTCTGTGTGCGCAGGGAGATTGGGAGGAGAAGAAAAGGCAAAGGACTGGTGGAAGGAGAAGGAAGAAATCCTAACCCCTTATATCCACCTAACTACGCCAAGATTCGTGTGAATGCTACAGTGTAACCGCCACGCGTCGTGGAAGGAACTGGGAAGGTCCCACGCGATGATTACGTCGCCTCGATCTCCACGCACGCATTGAAACGGCGCCTCGGTTCCACGAACCGCGGACCCACTAACGGTCGTGCTGACGGAATGCCTGTCAGATGACGTGACTTGACCATGACTTGTGTCAGGTGGCGTTAGAGATCAAGTTCCAGCTTAGTTTGAAATCAAGCTGGAAAATCCGAGTAACCTGTTGATAGGTCCAACTTATTTTTAAGACCCAGATCGTATTTTTTGTTGTGAAGTTTCAGGAACCCTTCAAGATTCTGCAAGCCGAAGATCAAGCTAGACGATGATAAATCCGACTTTGGATCTTGGAGGCCTCCGGGGGCTGCTGTTGGGGATATACTTTCCGGGTATCCTCACAGTTCCTCACTGACCAGGGTGGCCCACTTCGTGTTAGAGCTTTGCTTCATGGGCGGCCCAGTAAGGGACAAAGAAGGAGTCCAATCCGGCTACGGGAAGGCCCAGAAGACTTACCGACTTACGCCCATAATGTTACTTGTAGTTCAAGATGTACTCTGTAACTGACTCTTAGTCGTAGCTAGATAGATCTCTCCTGAAAACCCTAGGCCGGATATCTATATGAGCCGTCCTAGGGAGAGCCTTTAGGGCAACACCTCAATAGTCTACAATCTCAACTCGCACAGGCGAAACCCTTGTAACCTGGGTAAACTTGTGTGCTCACCGTCGGGAACACCGTACGTCTCACACCCCTCTCTTCCGCATGCCTCGAGGACCCCCTCATGGCGTACTTGTCATCAATCCGACGATAGATACTAACACTGGAATTGTTACTCTTTGTTTAATACTACTTATTAAACTTCATGGAGTAAATTGAGTTTGCGGAAAGTGTGCAATAGGACTTCTAAACTTTGGAATGACACTCAAAACAATACGATACCAGTTCGTAAAGTAAATATCCAGAATTCTATAGTTCTATTATCTCAATTAAAACTAAGCATAAGGTAGTAAACAGATGCCAATGACTATAGAAAATTATACAAATTCACTTTGATTTAGTTTATGACAAATTGAGTTCGACTCCAATCATATTACTACATGAACTCCCACTCAAAAACAACATCCCTCATGCCTTTTTGGTGATTACAAGAACCAAATCCACTACACCAAGTCCGATCATCACGTGAGTCAGTGTAGCTTCAAATGAGAGCATCTATATGGGCATCATATCTACCATATGACTCATGCTTAACCTTTCAGTCCGTGTTCTGAGGCGATGTCTGTACATGCTAGGCTCGCCAAGTAAGAACCTTAGTACTCGCATGTGTAAAACTATCTTACACCCGTTGTATGAAAGCGTAGAGTCGAGTACACCCGATCATCACGTGATTTCTCGATACACGACCCATAGAACAGTGCATACTTAAGGAAGAACACATTTTTCTCTTTATATATAAGTGAGGGATCATTTTATAATGCTACTAAAACGACAAACAAGCAATATAAGATGCAAACATCAAATGCGTAAAGTGAAATGATATGGTTCTTGCACTTGATCATTATCATGTGCATCGTGGTATGATCATTATCATTCCTTTGTGTGCAAGGACAAGGTCTATGGAACTTACACGTTAGGTATGTTGCAAGAGTATCAACTATACATCAACTTACAACATTACCATATCATGACACCAGCCCAACAACGATCTAAACTAGACGCTTCTAATTTATCAATTGCAAGTTTTACATGGCTTAGGGCTTTCGAAGATAGAACGGTTCTTACCTACGAACATGGAACCACAACGATGATAACCAAATTATTAGAAACTCGTTGTAAATCAGATATTGACTATAGTAGGTGAGACGGACACCTGCTAGCCACTTATGCAAAACTAGTTGCATGTCAAGCATGGAACAAGTCTCATGTGCGAGGACATGTAAAGTTAGTCTAGGCCGCTTCATCCCACTATGCCACCAATATCCAAAATACATAGAACATGAAATAAAATGATCATCAGGACCCACATACTCAAATGTGTTCTACCTGTGCAAAGCATCTACGCATTGATCCGGTTCTGATACCACTGTTTGGTTTGCAACATCGAAAACAAAAAAATTCCTACGATGTGAACATCTAAGCACTCCAAGATCTATCTGCTAGATACAAGCAATGGGTGGATATACATCTATAAGAACATACCCTTGAAGATCGACAAAGCATTGTTAACGAAACTGATTTCTTGGTTGATGTAGTCGTGCACTTTCCGATCTCAAGATTGTGATGAAGTTCAGCAGGTCCAGCTGGTTTAGTACCATCAAGTCCAGCACCGCAAAGCAGCGATGCATCCGTGATCACACACACGTCCTGTCCACCGAACAACCTCCGCCTCCTCGCTCCAGCGATGCAGCGGAAGCATCAACTCCTTCCAGACGAAAAGCCACAGGGAACATGTATCTCGCTAATCCGAGACAATGTGGGAATAAATCTAGAGGGGGAGAGAGATCCTTCACGAGGAGGTGTGAGTGAGAAGTGAGGAGAGGGGGGATTTTTATAGAAGGAGGGGGCAGCCCCTTCACTTCCTCTCATTCATGTGGTGGTAACTCCCCTCCACATAAATATGACCCTTCACATTCTCCACTTAAAACTCCACTTAATGCATTAAATTTCTCAAATTTTAATACTCTCTCATTTAATAAAACTCTTTTATTATTTATTCATAATTTTGTTAATTACTTTAATTAACAAACATTCACATAAACCCCCTGCAACATTTCAATATTACATGCAGAACCAATTTCAGCAATTTCACCCGAAACAATTCTGGTTTCCATCAAAATAATTCCAGCGCTTTGTAATTCATTTCTCTGGAAGATATTTGCTCCAAATGGTGTCGGTATCCCTTAAGTGTGTCACCCTACGGTTCACGAATAGTGCAGACATGATCGAGACCTTTCTCCAATCAATAATCACTAGCGGGACCTAGAGATTCATACCGACTACCACACATTGAACGATGACTTCTGTGATTGTGATAACCTTTTACACATGTAACTAAATCCCTTTGTCTCGTGATATATAACATGTCCAAGATTCGATCATCGGTATCCCCATACCTAATTTGATCTCGTTACCGACATGCACTCTTTTCTTGTTCTCGTGATATAACATTCTAGTGATCATCCCACTTGCTTGCAAGCTAACTAATGTGATATCATCAAGAGGGCCCAGAGTATATCTATCTCTCATCAGGATGGACAAATTCCCCTCTTGTTCCATGAGCCTCAACATAACACCTTCGGAGTATCTGAACCCACCTTTATAGTCACCCTATTACGGTGTGATGTTTGATGTTATCAAGTTACTCTTCTAGTGTTAGCAATTAACACGATCTCATGGTCTAAGGATTAAGATTACTTCGTAAGATGTTATAGCAATTTAAACACAATGACTTTGATAGTATTGCTATACTTCAGATGAATGTTCATCACATCATTTCACAAATGTTGTGACCTCGTTATTAACAACATCCAATGTCCATGATCAGGAAACCTTGATCATCTTGTTAATCAGTGAGCTAGTTTATAAGAGAGGAATAACTAGGAACTATCACCGGTTTGAAAGATGTTGCATCACCACACCCACTTGGATGTGTGTGTATCAGTGTGCATCATTGTGGTTTTGGAAAAGACACATGCAATGATGCCACTCCAGCATGTTTCCACCCATGTTTAGGAACTTTAGCAGCATGTTGGTATTCAACTGCAACATACATTGTACCACCAATTTTAGAGATGCTGCATCACCACAGCCACTTGGATGTGTGTGTTTGTGTATTAGTGTGCACCATTGGGATTTTGGAAAAGAACACATGCAATGATTCCACTCTAGCATGCGTTCAACCATGTCCAGGAACCCCAGCAGCATGCTGGGATTCAACTACAACATGCATTGTATCACCAGTTTGAAAGATGCTGCATCACCACACCCACATGGAAGTGTGTGTGTATCAATGTGCATCATTGTGGTTTTCGAAAAGAACACATGCACTGATGCCACTCCAGCATCTGTCCACCCATGTCCAGGATCCCTAGGAGCATGCTGGGATTCAACTGTAACATGCATTATCTCAACAGTTTGAAAGTTGTTGCATCACCACACCCACTTGGATGTGTGTGTGTGTATTAGTGTGCATCATTGTGGTTTTGGAAAATAACACATACAATGATGCCACTCCAGCATGTGTCCACCCATGTCCAGGAACCCTAGCAGCATGCTAGGATTCAACTACAACATGCATTGTATCACCATTTTTAAACATGATGCATCACCACACCCAGTTAGATGTATGTGTGTGTGTATCCGTGTGCATCATTGTGGTTTTGGAAAAGAACACATGTAACGATGCCACTGTAGCATGTGTCCAACCATGTCCATGAACCCTAGCAACATGCTGGGATTCAATTGCAACATGCATTGTATCACCAGTTTGAAAGATCCTGCATCACCACACCCACTTGGATGTGTGTGTGTGCATCATTGTGGTTTTGGAAAAGAACACATGCAATGATGCCACTCCAGCATGTTTCCAACCATGTCCAGGAACCCTAGCAGCATTCTAGAATTCAATTGCAACATGCATTGTATGACCAGTTTGAAAGATGTTGCATCACCACAGCCACCATGATGTGTGTGTCTGCGTATCGGTGTGCATCATTGTAGTTTTGGAAAAGAACACATGCAAATGATTATCGTGGTATTGCCGATGAGTACTCCATGGAGGGGTCCTCACAGTGCGTGTTTAGAGACTTGGGGTAAGTCGGAGAGTTGGCGGGTACGAGGTAACACAGCTTACCCAGGTTCAAGTCCCACAACGGTGGCAGAACTCTACTCGTGCTATAAATCACTATAATGGCAATACAGCGAGTTACAAAGATAGGTTCGATGTGCAAGGTGTTGCACGTTGTACACAGCAATCTAAGAGGTTGTCTATTATCGTTGCCCTAAAGGCTCCCGGAGGCCGGCTTATAAAGGCTCCCAGACTTAGGGTTTACAGGGAAAGTGAAAGAACATGTGTGCCCCATGTGTGGTTTTGGTAATTAATGACAATGTTTTATGGACTTATGTTTGCATTGAATTTTACTTGTAGGTTTTGTCCATAGACAATGCTTGAACCATATGTTCGCTTCAAGGTTGGAAGCAGAAGAGAGTGAAGAAGATCAAGTGTTGATCAAGGTTTCAAGGAATGATCCGGAGATTGGTCAAGTAGAAGTTGAGACTATGGCAAGTGTGTCTTGAATAATAAGATGATATCAAGTGTAGCTTTCCATCCTTATGGTGATCATGGATATGTGAAGATATGCCTAAAAGAGAGGCTCTTCCATAGTGGAATATGGGGGAACAAATTCCAAGTATTCACCAAGCTAGCGCAATCAAGAAAGGTGTTCCATCTTGAGGTGTAGAAGATGATCATCACCAACATCAAGTGGAATATACACAAGGAAATTTTTTGATCTTTATAGGGCTTCTTTCTTGCTGGTCTCGTGGTGTTAGTTGGGGAGACCGGTTATAGGATATATAACCGTACTATCAAGAGGGGCTCTCGAGTGAGTAACTTGATCATATCCCTCAGTGAGAGCTTAAATCGTTGCATACTTGGCATCAGCTTTCTTGGTTCTTATTTGCGTCTTACTCATGTGAGTATTTAGATCTTGTGTTATTCTCCATGACAAGCTCAAGTTCATCGAAAACGAATTTCATATGCATTCTCTATTGCGTTTTCGATGTTGGAGGTTTTATCGGTTCGTATTTTTGAGAGAGGTCAAACCTTTCATAATTTGGTTCTATCCTACCCTGCTGTAATATTATGTTTCTTTGGATGATCTTGTATAGCTCATTTTCCTCTTTAAAATGATCCCAAGGTCATCAAAAATGGAGTCCGGGTGTAAAAGTTATGATTGTTTCAGTTTCGCTGTTTCTGCCAGTTTTTAGGAGGGAGAATTATCCAGCCAAGGGGGCAGATTATCCGGTCCAATTTTCGGAAAACGGCTAAGGACTTTGAGGCATGGCTCCCTGTAACAGGGGCGGATTATCCGGGCCTCCAGGGGGCGGAATATCCGGCCCAAATATCTGCCCCCTATACAGAGGGTCGCGCCGCGAAGTCCTTAGCCATGTTTTCGCCCGGGGAACCCGGAATATCTAGGGGATGGGCGGATTATCCGGCATGGGACGTCCCAAACAGTCATATTTCATTAGGGAGGGGTATAAATAGACCCCTTCTTCCTCCTTAGGCTGGTTGCTTGCATTCTCTCTCGTCCATTGTTTTGACCTTCAAGAGCTTGCAAATACTCTCAATCCTTTCGATAGTTTTTGAATCTTTTTGGGGGATTTGAAAGGGGGATCAAGATCTACAACTCCACCAATTCATCTCTCCTCTATGTGAGGGGAACATATAGGGTTTTAGATCTTAGGGTTTATTTTGTGGATTTCCTCTTGTGTTCTTCCTGTCTTATTCTCCCACTAGCTTTTGTAGCTTTGGTGGAACTTGGAAAAGAAGGACTTGAGCACTCCTTGTGTTATTGACATTGCATTTGGTGCATTTGTTTGAGTTCTCAGTGAGGATTCGATTGGGTGAAAGGTGAGAAGCTTTTTACTCTTGGGTTCTTGGAACCCTAGACGGTTTAGTTGTTTTGAAGGTTTGTGGATTACTTGGGGCCTCCAATTGAGTTGTGGAGATTTTCCTGAGCTTGTTTGTTGGGAGCCTCCAATTGAGTTGTGGAGAAGTGCCCCAATATTTGTGAGAGGTTACGGATTGCCACCGACAAGTGCACCGATAGTGAAGAAGTGAACCAGGCCTCTTGTGGCGAGGTTCACAGGAGAATAGGGTGAGGCCATTTGTGGTGTGGTGGTATTAGTACTGCCCATTCCTCCAACAAGACGTACTCTCTTTATGGGAGGAACTCGGTAATAAATCATCGCCTCCGCGTGCCTCGGTTATCTCTATACCCGAGCTATTTACTTATGCACTTTACTTTGTGATAGCCTTTATGCTTGAAGTCTTATATATAGCTATCACATAGTTGCTTGTTTTGCTTAGAATAAGTTGTTGGTGCACATAGGTGAACCATAGTTTATATAGGTTTTGTGCTTAACAAAGTAAACACTAATTTTATTCCGCCTTTGTTAAGCCCTTCTTGTAAAAGTTTTAAACCGCCTATTCACCCCCCCTCTAGGCAGCATCTATATCTTTTTCAATTGGTATTAGAGCCTGTTCTCTCATTTTAGGCTTCACCACCTTGAGAGTAAAGATGTCGGCTAGTGGGTTAGTGCACAGTGACATTTTCATATTCGATGGCACGTATTATGAGATTTGGAAAATTCGTATGCTTGATAATTTTTAGGCCATGGACCCAAATTTGGAGAAAATTGTAGATATAGGTTTTTCTCCTCTAATGGATTTCCTAAATCTATCTTGTGAGGATGAGAAAAACTTATATCTCTATGCTCAAGCTTCTAATGTGCTTGTTAATTCTTTGAGCCATGTAGTTACTTCTTCAATCATACCTTTTTGGAGCGCTCATGAGTTATGGACAAAACTTCAAGATAAATATGATGTGTCCAATATTATTGAGGATGATGGTATTGCTTCCACTTCCGTCCGTGATGAGTTATCATCCTCTTGAACTTCACCAAAGTGTGGCAAGACACAAGGTAATGATATGGTAAGTGGTGATGAAAATTGCAATGTTGATACTAAGCTTACTGTTGATGATTCTTCATCTATGTCTCATTATAATGCTTCATCTTTGGACTTAAACACTTCTAGCACTATATATGATTTACATGCTCGTGTTGATAGTCCTTGCATATCATGTGTAAGTTGTTTGAATAAATCTCATGATGATATGCTTGATATTCCTTGTTGCCATGATATAAATGCTTTTATTTCCTCTAGTTGTTGTGTTTCTAACAATGTAGAGGAAACTGAAGATTCTACAGGTCAAGACAACATCTTGAATGAAGCCTCAAGTAATTCTTCATTATCATCATCTCACGGTTCCCATCTATGCTTTATGGCTAGGGATTCAAAGGTATCTCCTACTTTGGAACCCAATACCTCTTGTGATGATGCGGATGAGTATAATGAGGAAGAAGAGATTGATGTTCATTTGTTACATGAAAATGATTAGATTGTTTATCATGCTCTTGTTAAGAATAATATTGCTTGCTCTAACTTTGTTGAAATCTTGTGTTTTACTATTGAGAGCAAAGAACGTATTGATAAGTTAGAAGCTCAAGTTGAGCAACATGATAACACAGTTTACAAAATGGGTAGCCTTGAGCGTGAGTACGCTAATGATATTGCAAATATAAACGAAGCTCTTGAAGAAGCACAAGCAACTGAAGAATCTCTTGAGGAGACATTTACTCTAGAAGTGTCTAAAGTAAAGGAAACCCATGATAAAGCTCTTGAGGTGGCAATTGATATCAAAAGAAAATATAATGAGATTGCCAAGTTTTCTTCTACTATTGCTAATTATAATGATGCTTGTGCTACTAACTCTATTTCTTTTGAAGCATCTATCTTGAAGGAGAATGTTGAGCTAAAGGCTCAACTTGCTTTGCTAACTAGCAATTATGGGAAATTGGAAGAAAGTCATGTTATGCTATCAAGCTCTCATGAGGATCTTCTAGCCTCCCATGATATGCTAAAGTTAGCTCATGAGGCTATTGTGTCAAAGGTAACATCTAATGAGCCTCATGTGGACATTAGCACTACAGCCACTAAAAATGTCATACTACCATGTGCTAGTCCTATTAATTCATCATCTCATATTATTGCTACATCTTCTAATGAATTACATCCTTACCTTGTTGCTCTAACAATGAAGCTTCTACTTCCTCTAGTATTTGTGTTGATACTAACCATGTAGAGGAAATCAAAGAGCTCAAGGCCCAAGTCTCATCTTTGAAGAGGGACTTGAAAAAGGGTCAGGAAGGGAGGGCCACACTCAACAAGATCTTGACTGTGCAAAAATTCCCCAATGACAAGAGTGGGCTTGGATTGAAATCTAGTGTCAAGAATAGGTCCACTAACAATAATAAGTTCAAGATAAACAATAAGTAGGGCCAAGAACATGTCAATAATTTAGCCAACATTGTTTGCTTCAAGTGCAAAATTGAAGGGCACCATGTTAGATCTTGCCCATTGAAGAATAAGACTCTCAGTGAGAAGCAAAAAGGGAAGAGGCCTCAAGTTCAAGGTCATGGTGTACCTCAAGTTGAAGAAAGGACACTTCACAAAAAGAATCAATATAATACTCCCATGGTGGATAAATAAAGTGTGAGGAAATGGAAGAAAAGGACTTGCTACATATGTCGTGAGAAAGGTCACCTCTCTTCTTCATGCACTATTGGTAACTCCTCATCTAACCCTATTATGATTGATGATGTTTATTCTCGAAGCTCCCGGTGACGGTCGACGCCGACAGTGAGCGCGGCGACGACCTAGGCACGTCCTTGCTCCTCCTCGCAGCTGCTCCAGTAGGCAAAGTCCTGGGCGGGGTTGAAGATGGCTGGTGACTAGATGGGCGGCGACCGTGGCGAGGCGGCCATGGCGGGGCGGACGACCTGGCCTTTGCTTGCGGGAGGGGAAGGTGAGGACGAGGCTCTGCTGCTCACTTTATTGCATATAGAGAGATAGCGGCAGGCGCACGCGAGATGTGTGAGGGTGGCAGTCGCGGTGCGTGTGAGCTAGGTGCTGATCTTGGCTTGCCGCGATTCTTGAGGCTGCTGATGCGCGATGAAGAGTTCAGTACAGCCCTTTCTTGTTGCTAGCTGCTAGCTTCATTCTCTTGGCCTGGGTAGTTTAGGTGTGGCTGGTTGGGTAGGTAGATCAGGTAGTTTAGATATTTAGGCTTTTAGATGATATTAGAGTAGATTTAGTCTAGGATTTAAAACAGGGTTTTAAGAAGATAAAAGTGGGGTTTTAGATAGGTATATATGTAGGATAGGTATATGGGGTGTTTTATGAAGGTTTAAAGGGACAAAGTTTAAATAGAAGATAAAAGGAGAATAGGTAAAAATAAAGCGATTGCTTATGATCAAAAGGAGATGAGGTATGTATGTATATGCATACACATATACATATAGCAAAAGAAGGGGTTAATCAAGAATAGAGAGGGATCAAGTAAAGGAGATCAACACCAAAACAAAATACAAATAAAATAGAGCTATGGATTATGGAAAATATAAGTGGGCTAGGAATTAAATATCAACAAGATTCAAATAGAGCCCACGTATAAGAGCTACAATGAAAGGAGAAGATGATTAGACTGTCAAGAGGTTAGTGGTAGGCAGGAAATAAAGAGATATGCCCTCAACTCCAATTGGGCATTATATCAAATTTAATAAAAGCCAAATACAGTTATATCAAGAACCAAGTCAAATGCCAAAAAAAAATATGATGCATGCATGATGAAGACAAGAAATACACAAATCATCACAAAAGGTGGGGATTGGAACCTTGGGATGTCACAATCATCATCAACATCAAGTGGAATATACACAAGGAAATTGTTTGATCTTGATAGGGTTTCTTTCTTACCGGTCTCGTGGTGTTAGTTGGGGAGACCGGTTATGAGATGGTTAACCGTACTATCAAGAGGGGCTCTCGAGTGAGTAACTTGATCATATCCCTCGGTGAAAGCTCAAATCTTTGCATACTTAGCATCATCTTTCTTTGTTCTTATTTGGGTCTTACTCATGTGAGAATTTATAGCTTGTGTTAATCTCCATGACAAGCTCAAGTTCATCGAAAATGAATTTCATATGCATTCTCTATTGCGTTTTTAATGTTGGAGGTTTTATCGGTTCGTCTTTTTGAGAGAGGTCAAACCTTTCGTAATTTGGTTCTATCCTACCTTTCTGGAATATGATTTTTCTCTAGATGATCTTGTAGAGATTATTGTCCTCTTTGAAACGATCCCAAGATCATCAAAAACGGAGTCCGGATGTAAAAGTTATGCTTGTTTCAGTTTCGATGTTTCTGCCAGTTTTCAGGGGGCGGATTATCCGGCCCAATTTTCGGAAAATGGCTAAGGACTTTGAGGCGTAGCTCCCTATAACAGGGGTGGATTATCCGGGCCTTCGGGGGGCGTATTATCTGACCCAAATATCTGTCCCCTATACAGAGGGTCGTGCCGCGAAGTCCTTAGCCATATTTTGGCCCGGGGAACCCGGAATATCCGGGGGAGGGGCGGATTATCTGGCCTGGGAGGTCCCAAACAGTCATATTTTGTTGGGGAGGGGTATAAATATACCCCTTCTTCCTCCTTAGGCATTCTCTCTCCTCCATTGTTTTGACCTTCAAGAGCTTGCAACTACTCTCAATCCCTCCGATATTTTTTGAATCTTTTTGGGGGATTTCAAAGGGGGATCTAGATCTACAACTCCATCAATTCATCTCTTCTCTATGTGAGGGGAACATATAGGGATCTAGATCTTAGGGTTTTTTTGTGTATTCCCTCTTGTGTTTTTCCTCTCTTATTCTCCCACTAGCTTTTGTAACTTTCGTGGAATTTGGGAAAGAAGGACTTGAGCACTTCTTGTGTTATTGCCATTGCATTTGGTGCATCGGTTTGAGTTCTTGGTAATGATTCGATTGGGTGAAAGGTGAGAAGCTTTTTACTCTTGGTTTCTTGGAACCCTATACGGTTTAGTTGTTTTGCAGGTTTGTGGATTACTTGGGGTCTCCAATTAAGTTGTGGAGATTTCACCGAGCTTGTTTGTTGGGAGCCTCCAATTGAGTTGTGGATAAGTGCCCCAATCTTTGTGAGAGGTTACGTATTGCCACCGACAAGTGCACCGATGGTGAAGAAGTGAACGAGGCCTCTTGTGGCGAAGTTCATGGGAGAATACGGTGAGGCCTTTTGTGGTGTGGTGGTCTTAGTACTGCCCACCCCTCCAACGAGACGTACTCTCTTTATGGGAGGAACTCGGTAATAAATCATCGTCCCCACGTGCCTCGGTTATCTCTATACCCGAGCTATTAACTTATGTACTTTACTTTGTGATAGCCTTCATGCTTGAAGTCTTATATATAGCTATCACATAGTTGCTTGTTTTGCTTCGCATAAGTTGTTGCTGCACATAGCTGAACCGTAGTTTATATAGGTTCTGTGCTTAACAAAGTAAATGCTAGTTTTATTCCGCCTTTGTTAAGCCCTTCTCGTAAAAGTTTTAAACCGCCTATTCACCCCCCTCTAGGCGGCATCTGTATCTTTTTCAGAAAGGTCCTTGCCGAAATCCAAGGCTCCACGTATTTCGGTGACTCCCGCATAACCTTACGTGTCTTGTACTCCAAGGCTCCACGCATGTCCTACACTAATACGAACTAGTCTTCCGTGTCTTGTACTCCAAGGCTCCACGTATGTCGGTGACTCCCGCGTAGCCTTCCTTAATCCGGGATGGGCCTCCCTTCAGGATCCGTCTAACTAGGCCGCCCAGCAGGCTATAGGCCTTGCTACCAACTATGGGCCACCAGAGTTAGGCTGAGTGGTGACATGCTATGAGGATACCCATATAGCATATCCCCAACAGTGGCCCCCGGAGGACTTTGAAATCTTGCATCGTCTTGCTCGTTGATCTTCGAATATCCCGTCTAAGTGATGTCAACAATCCATCAAGCAATATCTCAAAGGTCTCCCAAAGAACCATGCAATCCTCTTCGGCTTCATAATGTAACCGGATATTCCTTGAGTCTTTGTTTCCAGAGTTGGACACTCTCCACCTTTGATGGAATCTTTAGACATGACCCTTCACTGCAACTATCGGGAGGATGACGTAGGGTACAGCTTGTGCTACCTCGAAACTTATAGAAACAGAGAATTAATCATCAGCTATTTTCACGCGAGCGAAATCTGAAATAGCAGAGCAGCAAAAGACAGAGGTCGTGGCGAAATTACCGCGCACGTTCACTTCCAGGTCGGCAACATTCCTTCCGTCAGATATTTTTGCACAAATCTTGATGCGAGGCTTATATATTTCCACCGCGGTCAACTTATTTCTTTTTACCCGCATTCGCTTCCTAGTCTTCGTCTTCCTCCAGCCGCACGACCGTTCGAGCGCTTCTGCAAAAACCCTAACCAGAGCCCTTTCTTCCTCCACCTTCTCCTTGTCGTAATGGCCTCTAGTAGCTCTGCTCCTTCCACTGCGGTGATTCCTGAGGCTACGCCAGAGCCATCCCAGGGAGTGATCGTCCCATCGGAGGGGGTGGTCATTCCTATCTCTGCCATGATGGAATCCACCGGCGATGACGAAGAACGAGCGGTGCCCGAAGCCGATGAAGAGGAAAATGACTCCCACAAGGGGATATGGAGAGGCTCTGATCTCTACACCAAAGATCTGCAAGAGCTGGTCGCCGAGGGGTATCTCCCTGCGGCGGAGAAGTTAGTCTGGCGGGCGGTGCCGGCCGGAGAGGTGGTCCCTTCTCCCCAACCCGGAGAGAAGGTGTACCTCAAATCTCAGCTGGTACGTGGCGTAAGCCTGCCAGTCTCCGACTTCTTCTTGGATGTTCTACGACAATTCTAGGTACTTCCCCACAATCTCTCTCCCAACAACATTCTAGTCCTTAGCAACTTTGTAGCTCTGTGCAAAGGATATCTAGGGATCAAGCCTAGACTAGATCTGTTTGTATATTTTTTTCACCATCAAGAGAGAGTCCATAGAGTCCAAGGACGAATTGCGGATCTGTGGAACCATTAGCTTCAAAATCCGGCCGAGCCAGCACTTCCCCGACATCGTAGGGCATGAGTCTTGCAAGAACTGGAAGCGCACGTATTTCTACGGGCCAGATCTCCCTCTGCCTGACCACCTTGAGACCTACCCCAACTTCTTCGATGGAGCTACCACCGAAGTGCCCGCATGGCGGACCCCAACCTGTCTTCCCTCCAATTACAAAGTCGATCGCGCCGTAAGGCGGATCTAATGGCTTGTAGATGAAGGTCTGACGTGCTTGGACCTTGCCATGTGTTGGTACGTTAGGCGGATCCAGCCTGTGCAGCACCGTACCAAGTTGATGTGCAAGTATACTCAAGATAGGAGGGATCCCATGTGAATTTCAAGGGATAACTTCTCTACTGACTCCATCAAGCTCTGACTTAAGGACATCGTCAGGGTGAGGGACAAGAAGTAGGGCTTCAAGATCACCTATGACATGTTCGACTGTGGTACATGACCAGAGGTATTTTCTGTTTCCTTTGTTGCTCGTTACATGCTCTAAGGTTTTTCAGACATGAAGTTCTCCATCTAACACTCCTCTGTATCCCAGCTGGCAACCTTGGCGGCGGATCAAATGGCCTCCCAGGTCTATGATCCAAAGAAGAAGGATATCTAGGTGGTGTCCGACGATGACGCCCCCAAGGATCAACCAGCTCCGGCAGCGCAAAAGCGGAAGAGCTCCACCTCTAACGCTGCTGCCAAGGCCAAGAAGAAGAAATCGTAGAGTGGAGTCTCCAAACGTTCCACTGTCGCCTTAGAGGCGGAGAAGAAGAAGAAGTCCACCGGCATTCCCCTCACCAAGGCTCCTGCCGTGGAGTAAGTACTTTCATTCTCCGGCTTGTATTTTTAAGCTCGCACCTTTTTCAACTCTTGTACTTATACTTTGTACGTTTTAGGAGGAAAGTCGGTGTTAGTTTGAAGTGATCCTCCAAAGATGTTGGAGGGTCAAAAAACATTCGCGATATGCTAACCAAGGATCTAACCGCAAAGTCCTCTCCCACCACTGCTCCCCCTACTCCTGCCGCCAAGCCCTCTACTGGCCCCGCTAGGCCGTCATCCCCCATCATCCCTGAGACCTCCGCCATGGAGATAGATATCAGTCCAATTCTTGATCTCTAAGTCTCTATCAAGGCAGACATTGCTCCCAGTGGCCAGGCGATGAAGGAGAGCACTTCCTTTAAAGTGGCTGAAGCTCCGGATAAGGATGCCACCAAGAAAAGGAAGGAAGTGGTGGAAGAGGTGGATGTAGAAGCAATGATCGAGGCAGGAGCCTCCGAGCCATCATCTGCTTTGAAGGTGCAGGAGGCAGCTAGGGCTTCATCCATTCCTCCGGCTTCAACCTCTCCATTGGCTGCAACTCCTCCGATGTTGATCCTAGATGACCTCATCAAGAAGGCCGACGCAATCTATAAGAATGCTCCGACCTTCCATGATTCCTATGCTCATCTGGCCAACAATCTCAGGATCATTGCCATTGTAAGTTTTTTGAATTTCACTTATTTTACTTTGCGTAGTATATCCCACTGTAGCCCCCGAGATCTTAGGCGGATAATCCAATAGTTATTGGCCTAAGTGCTCCAAAGAACTAAGTGTAGACCTTGTCCGTGTATCCCCCAAGTGTTTAGTTGAAACTGGATAGTTCCGACTAGATACTCTAGAGAAACTAGTTTACTTTAAAATCATGTACTGTAGCCCCCCAAGAATTTAGTTGAAACTGGATAGTTCCGACTAGATTCTCTAGAGAAACTAAGCATGTTAACATCTTGTGCAGAATTAGAATAAACAGAGGATAACCACCAATGAGAGGTTTGCTGCTCTTCGGAAGGAACTGGACCTTGAACAGGGTAAAACCAAATTCCTAAAGGAACAGATCAAAAATAGCCAGAGTCTGTTTCCTACAACAGCTCCTTGCTTTTCTCATTGAATTATTTCTTCTGTCTTCTGGTAGCACTTTCTGATTTTCATCTTACAGAAGCCATTGCCAAGGGCAAGAGCATCAACGAGCAATCCAAGCATATCTAGGAGCTCGATGATGAAAACAAAATTCTGAAGAAGGACCTGGATGAGGCCGTCATAGGCCATGAGGCAGCGATGAAGGTGCTGCAAGAATCTGCTGACTCTGAGATGCAACGCCTGAAAGGCGAGATTGCCCAGCTCAAGGAACAGAACCAAGATGCCAAATAGAAGAACGCTAGGAACCTTGAGGTGTACAAGACTGTCCAGAAGGAGCGGGATGCATTGGCGAAGTCATGCTCTCAAGCAGAGATGAGCATCTTCGGTAACCTTCCTCCGTCTTGGTCATTTCTGTATTGTAGACGATTCTTTAATTATTTTGTGCTCATGGCCCTTGTTTCATTTGCAAACTGTAGCCCCTATTGGCTTAGCCAATTTGGGAGAAGGTGTTCCAGACCTCAAGGAACACATGATTCTTGTCGGAAACTTCGTCAGCACCGCCATTGTTCAAGCCAAGGAGATAGCTCAACCTCTGGGCATCAATATCAAGGCGGCAGACTCAGCAACCAAGTATGCGGAAATCCTGCACCGATCCCCCGAGAAAGTCAATGACTGGAAAGCCTCGTGCGTTCGGGCTGGTGCCAGGATGACCCTATCCTTGGTCAAGGCTCACTACGACAATGCCAACATCGACTTGGTGACTTCCGGCATGCCCAAGCTGGACGAGGAAGGACAAGAGATTGATAGCGATGCTATTGGGAACTATCTTGCCGGCTTTGATACTAGAGTTGCCAAGATGGTCAAGGCTGATGTCTTCGTGCCTGCCGAGATCCTGGATGACGATAGGGCCTTGTCTGAGTCTAGACCCTCTCCTTTAGAGTTTGTGAGCTCTCCCGGCCTAGCTCTCCTGATGATGCCACCATGAAGCCCCCTACAACAGAGCCATAAAAACAATGGCTGTATTAAATGTATCTCTGCAATGTGTATGCGGAAAAAACTTATGTTTTGGCTAAGGCGGAAAAACTTGTACTCAATCTTCCTGCAACTTATTTGTTTCTAGTATGTGTATATATTATTAAGCAAGTGTTGGCTTATCCATTATTCTGGTTCGTATGCTTAAACTTTCATGAGACGGAAGACTTGCTGGACAGAACTATGCTCTCAGGTGATGATGCTTAATATCACCGTCAAGAACCCAAGAACAAAATCGCCGGCTGTGAGTGCCGAAAAGTCACTACTCCGGAATCCACATAAAAACTTCAGAAAACATGTAGACCAGAAAACTTAAGCTAATGCCCGTAGGTGGAATTTTCACAAGGGCAAATGCAACCTTGCGCATAAAGGGTTTATATGATCCAAAAATGAACAACTAAAGGAGGTAAAAGACTCAGAGGATATGACTGAACCAAATGCTTTGTTTCATTGATCATATAAGAAACTTATTACATAATATAAATGTGCTAAGTGTAAAAGGGACGTAGTTGTTCTATGTTCCATGCCCGATCTATCTCCGGGTAATCATCATCGGAGTCACATTGCTTGCGCTTGCGATTTTTTGGCCTATCTTTCAACTTGCGAATATCGACGAGGTAATAGGAACCATTTAGCAATGCTTTTCTTATGACGAACGGTCCTTCCCAAGGCGGGGATAGTTTATGTGATTTCTCCTGCTTGAGTCTAAGCACCAGACCCCCCTCTTTAAACGAGTGATGCTTTACGCGGCGACTATGGTAGCCGTGCAGCTTCTGCTGGTAGACGGTGGATCTCTGGCATGCCAGCAAATGCTCTTCTCCACAGATAGTCATCTGGATTCTTCAGCGTCATCCTCCTTGTAGGCGGAAACTCTTGGTGCATCGTGGAGGATGTCAGATGGGAGAACTGCTTCTGCTCCATAAACCATGAAGAAAGGAGTTAAGACGGTGGATCTATTGGGTGTTGTTCGTAAACTCCACAAGACAGATGGTAGTTCCTCCGCCTAGGCTCTAGCTGCTCTACGTAGTGCTGCCTCTAAGCATGGCTTGATTCCGTGCAGAATTAGTCCATTGGCCCTTTCAACTTGCCCATTTGACTGTGGGTGTGCCATAGACGCTAGGTCAAGGCGGATGCCTTTCTCATGACAATATTCTTCAACTTCTCCGAGAGATAAGTTTTTGCCATTGTCGGTGATGATGCTATGCGGGAGACCAAATCTCACTACTAGATCCCGGACAAACATTAGGGTTGTTTCCCCATCAAGCTTTCTAATGGGTTTAGCTTCAATCCATTTCGTGAATTTTTCCACTGCTACTAGCAAGTGTGCGAATCCACAGGGTGCTGTCTGCAAAGGCCCCACCATGTCCAGCCCCCAGACTGCGAAGGGCCAAGTTATTGGTATTGTTCGCAATTCTTCATCTGGAACACTTGGTTGTCTTGCATAAAACTGACACTCAAGGCATGTTTGTACCAACTTTTCGGTGTCCGCCTTGGTTGTTATCCAGTAGAATCCTTGTCGGAATGACTTAGCCACCAACGATCGAGGAGCGGCGTGGTGCTCGCAATCTCCGAGATGTATTTCTCTAAGGATTTCAATACCTTGCTACTGGGAAACGCATCATAGGAAAACTCCTGTGGTACTTCTTTTGTATAGCTGGATGTGAATGATGACGTGGCCTTTTCCTCTGCGTACTATTTGCCGGCTTTCGACTTCGTCAGGAGGCAAAGTTCCATCTTGTAGGTAATCCATGAACGGCTTCATCCAAGCCGGAGAGGTCACTGTTACTGTGTTAACAAATGAATCCACTCTATCCGGGTTGTCGGGGTCCGCTCCCTTCATGGATGGAGTCTGTAAATGCTCCAGGAAAATGCCTGGCAGAATTGTTCGACGAGCTAATCCAAGCTTTGACAGCAGATCTGCTGCCTCATTATCTTCCCTTTTGACGTACTTGACTTCGTAGTCATCGAAGCACTTGGCTATTTTTTCTACTTCCTCTTGATATGCCGCCATCATAGGGTCCCAGGTTCCAGCTACTTGATGGGCAACCAAGTCGGAATCTCCACAACAAACTATGCACTTGATGCCAATTTCCTTGGCTATGAGAAGTCCGTGAATGAGGGCCTCATACTCCGCCATGTTATTGGTAGCGTTGAAATGGATCTACAGGACGTATTGCAGCTTCTCTCCTGTTGGTGATTGTAATAATACACCAGCCCCCGAGCCATTGAGTAATTTCGATCTGTCAAAGTGCATGACCCAATACTCTGGCTCTGGCATAAGAGTGTCTTCTGGCAGTTCTGTCAAATCTGCCAATGCTTGTGACTTGATAGCGTCGACTCGCTTGTAGGTGATGACAAAGGTGGCAAGTTCAATGCCCCACTTTGCCACTCTCCCTGTAGCGTCGCTGTTGTTGATGATGTCGGATAGTGGAGCTTTGCTCACTACTGTGATGGGGTGCTCCTGGAAATAATGCCTTAACTTACGTGAAGCAAGGAAAACTCCATAAGCTATCTTCTGGTAGTGCGGGTAACGCTACTTGGATTCCGTCAAGACCATGCTTACATAGTAAAGCGGCCACTAAACTCCACACTCGTGCGTTGGTTCCTTGCGCTCCTAGCTCGGTTGGTTGCTGCCATGTAAACTAACATAGGCTCCCTTGGCACCAGTGCTGCAAGTATAGGTGGGGAGGAGAGTATTCTCTTCAACTCCCGAAGTGCTACGTCAGCTTCGTCTATCCATGTGAATTTATCCGCCTTCTTGAGCAACTTGTAGAGTGGCATAGCATTCTCACCAAGTTGGCTGATGAACCGGCTGACTGCTGCAATGTAGCCTGTGAGCCTTTGTATGTCCTTCAGGCATGTCGGGAGTTTGATGTCGAGGATGGCATTGATTTTCTTCGGGTTCACCTCAATTGCGTGATGCGAAACGATGAAGCCCAACAATTTGCCAGATGGTACCCCAAAGACGCACTTCTTTGGGTTTAGCATCATGTTGTATTTCTAGAGATTGTCGAAGGTTTTCTACAAGTCAGGGATAAGATCATTTGATTTGTTTGACATTACCGCGATGTAGTCCACATAATCATGTGCATTGCGACCTATTTGGTCGTGCAGGCAACGTTGCATCGTCCGCTTGTACGTGGCACTAGCGTTTTTCAACCCAAAGCGCATCGTGACGTAGCAATATGTACCGTAGGGTGTGGTGAACGAAGTGGCCAATCTGTCCAACTTTCGCATCCGGATCTGGTGGTATCTTGAGTAGGCATCAAGAAAACATAGAAGTTCTAAGCCAGCCGTCAAGTCAATGACTTGGTCAATGCGAGGCAAAGCAAACGGATCCTTCGGACATGCGTTTTTCAAGCCAGTGTAATCAACGCACATTCTTAATTCATTGGTTCCCTTTTTGGGGACAAGTATAGGATTTGCCACCCATCGGGTGTGAATAACTTCTCGGATAAAGCCAGCCTTAAGTAACCTAGCTATTTCTTTGCCTATATCCCTTCCTCTTTCATCACCAAAGCGTCGTAGAGGTTGTTTCACCGGTTTGGCATTAGGATCAATATTCAAGCTGTGCTCGGCAAGTTCCCTAGGTACACCTTTCATGTTGGCAGGTTGCTAGGAAAAGATGTCCCTATTCTCACGGAGGAACTCGATGAGCGTGCTTTCCTATTTGGGATCCAGGTCCGTGCCAATGGCGGTGTTCTTGGAGGAATCACATTCGACAAGATCCACCTGCTTGGTCTTGATGGCGACCTTGAAGGCGGGTTCAGCAGCAGTGATCTGCTTCTTCGAAGCAAGCATCTCCGAGGCATCGACCTGGTTCTAGATCTCCTTGAACTCCTCACTATATAGGACTGCCTCAGTGAAGGCGGCTTCACTGAGCTTGCACTCCCGTGCCTTGGTTAAGCTTCCGTCAACGGTGATGACGCCATTTGGTCCGGGAATCTTGAGCTTGTTGTAGACAAACCATGGCCTTGCAAGGAAGGAGTGGAAGATGTCGCATCCGAAGATGATGTGGTACACACTCTTGAAGGGCACCACTTCGAAGGTCTTGCATTCTTGGCGGTAGTTGTTGACATCGCCAAAAGCGACCAGAAGGGTGATGCAGCCCAGGGAATTTGCTTGTCAGCCAGGGACAACCCCATGGAACATGGTGTTGCTCTTCCTCAGCTGTGTCTTCGTCAAGTTCATCTTGTGCAGTGTATCCAGGTACATGATGTTGATGCTACTTCCACTATCCATGAGGCACTTAGTGAACTCCGTGCCGTCAATCAAAGGGTTGATGACCATGGCATACTGGTTCTCTGTTGGGATAAGTTCTTGGTGATCTTTCCTATCCCAAGTAATTTGAACTTCCGACCACCTGACATACTGGGGAACCGGAGGGAGGGTAGCCATCAGTTTCCTCAGAGAGGTTTTCTGGGCCCAGACGGTTGGGGTGCCAAGGAAGGTGTGGTAACATGGAGACTTCTTTTCGAAGGGATTTTTCCCTTTATCCTCTCCCTTGTCGGAAGATTTTGGGTCCATGTCCTCGTCCATGTCACTTGATTCCTTGGTATCTTCCTCCTTCTTCTTCCCTTTACATTTTTCGCAGGGTCTGTTTTTCTGACTTTGCTTGTAGCCCGACTCAGGGTCCTCCTTGAGATCATTGACAAACTAGCACTAGCGATTAGTGTGGGTGGATTTGCCATTGGTGTCGAGATGGACGAAACACGGCATATCGTGGTACTCTTCATATGTTTGGGGAATGCGGGGCGCTGAGGGTGTAGTGTAACTCCTCTGCTAGCCACTGCTAGCCCCCCGACCACGTCCACGCTGTCTGCCATTGCCTCTGCCAGTGAACGTTGGGGCGACCATGTCGGCTACTTGCTTCTCTTTGGGAAGATTCTTCCTCTTGTTATTGTTGTTCTTCCTAGCCTGGGTAGGGATTGCTATCGCCGGCAACGATCCATGCACATCGTCATCCACAGCGGCTAACTCGCTAGCCATGGTGATCATTGCGTTGAAGTTGATCTCATTGTTGTATTGCTTGTGCTTCAACATATGTCAGGGCAAAGTTCCCTTTTCCA
The DNA here is from genome assembly GCA_023614405.1 of Avena insularis. NCBI lineage: Eukaryota > Viridiplantae > Streptophyta > Magnoliopsida > Poales > Poaceae > Avena > Avena insularis. The sequence goes on from CM042688.1 coordinate 265,018,609, forward strand.
GGACATCAATGAAGGCATCCATAGCGGTCTGTTCATGCACCCCTGTGCAGGAATTTTTCATATGCAGCCAGCGAGAGAGGTAGGCACGAGAGGTTTCATGCTTTTCTTACACACACCGCTGTAGGTCTCAGAAAGTATAGGGATGTTTGTACATACCCTCGAAAATTTTGGTGTATGCTTCATGCATGTCCAACCAATTGCATATTGATTTCTCTGGTAAGTTGTCGATCCATTGTCGGGTGGTGCCGGTCAACATGAGTGGGAGGTACTTGACGGTAACGTTGGGGTTCCCCCTGCAATGTGGATCGCTTCGATGTAGTCCTACAACCACGTTGCTGGACTAGCAGTGCCGTTGTATGGCTTGATGGTCTTGTCTATCCAGAGGCCCTTGGGGTAGGTTGTGGCCCGTATCACTGGTCCAAAACAACGTGGCCCAAGGTATGGGAGCTCCCGAGCTTCTTGGATCTTGTCCAGCCGTAAACGTGCATCGTATGGCTCTGACTGCTTCCCTTTTCCATCATGGGGAGGGGAATTGTGGCGCGATCTATGAGATCCTCCGTATCCTCCGCCATGATGGCTGCTAGGTGGCGATGGCGGCAGTGGAGGCGGTGGGTTAGCTCTCTTGTTGTTCCCCTCCTGTGATTCCTCACGCCTGTCGCAGTTGCTTGTCGGACGTGGCGGTTCCTTGTGGGACCTGCTTCTATGTCCGTCATTGCTGCTGTGCTCTCCGGCATGCCGAGGCTGCTCGCCCTGATCGCGTATAACGATGCCGGGCTGGGACCGCCTTGGAGGTGGCATGCTTGTGCGGTGGCACGGATCTGGTTCCTCGTGACGCTGAGATGGTGGTGGAGGTGGTGACCGACGGCGACGCGCCTTTTCTCCGTGATAGGAGGATATGGGGATGGCGTCGGCCCTGTTGCGTGCCTCTCTCCATCTTCGCTCTATAGAGCCTGTGCGGGATCATTCGTCACAGGGAGATTTTGGCCTTCTGCGGTTGTTCAGGGTTGACTAACAAAGCTCTAGGTTGGACTCAAGCCTCTGTGAGGTGGCCTTTTCCAGTTGCTTGCATGCCTTAGCGATAAGGTCGTACACCTGAGCAACTGCTTCTGGCGACCTGTCCTACTCCAGGAGGGTCTTGGCGATGGCAATGTTGAGAGCGGGAGTTGGCATGACCTGCCTCCCCTCTGAATCTATGTAAGGGGTGTCTTTTGTCAGCTTTGACCCGTTATATCCCAACCTTTGCCGAACACCGGGATCTTCGACGACGTGAGCTGGTACCTTCTTTGTCTTTTGCTTTAACAGCAATTGCTTGTATTCGGCCTCCATAGCTCTTGCCGCCTTGATGGATTGTTGTGCCTTAGACATGTCTTTGTCCAGGTTAGCGCCCTGCTCCGCGATGCACTTGGCCTCCGCCAAGATTTCTGCGCGCTTCTCATCAAGCTCCGTAATGCTCCGGGTATGGGCCACGGTGATTGGCTCAACAAGAAGTGCGCCGTAGATTGCTTTGTCGGCGGGATTGGCCAGTGGGTTGCCGGCTGTAGACGTTGATGGTGGCATTGGCGGATGATTTGATTGTCGGGCCATACTAGGGGTCGTGGTAAATTCCTGCGCCAGTAGTGAGCAGATAGCCGGAGGAGGCATAGCTTTGGCCGGAGCCAGAGGCTCGGCGGATTTTTTAGCTGCTGCTACTCTGGTGACCGCTGGCGTGGGCGGATCTCTCTCATGTTCCAGTTCCTGTCCGTCTTCTTCCATCACGCTCCCAATGGTGACTAGCACCTGGTGGGAAGTGTTGGTCTTCTCAGCGCGCTCCTCCTTCTCGATCTCTTTCTCGATCTCCCTCATAACAGCGTCATATTCATCCGAGTTAGCGTCTGAGCCACCGACATCTATACTGATATCGGTGTAAAGTTTGTCAAGGACGAAGTCAGAGTTGGCCTCGATGTTGGCGATGGCGGATGTGGAGGGTGATGGAGGCGGGCCGTTGTTGTTGTTTCCTCCTCCGGTTATGATGGTGGTTGCCGCCATGCCCTCTTCATTGGCTTTCGCGTATTCATTGATTATGGAAACCATCTCACCAAGGGTGAGAGGGCCTGCGGCCTGCCGCCTTCGGAGGTTATGCCGGAGGAGTGTTCCAGGCGTGAGCCCTTCCACAAAGTGGTATACGAGCTCGTCAGCGCGGTCGCCCTCTAGGGTTTCCCTCACCCTCATCCATCTAGCGAGATATTGGCGGGGAGGTTCTCCATCCATTGAACGCATCTGGCTAGATCGAAGATGGTGATGACGCTGAAAAAGTGTGACTTGCGCATCTCTAATGCTCGGGGAAGACAAGCGGATCTGTGGGGTCCTTCCACCTCTATATCCTGCACAAGGGCGGTTTGGTGGAGTCCATCGCTGATTCGACTGGGCGTCCAAATTGGACTCAACTACTCCGACTGTCAAAGGGACACCTGCATCTGAATCAACGATGGCCTCGTGGACTACTGACGGGGATATGCCGAATGGGGTATTCCCATCAGGACGTTCAGATTGGGCCAAAGGTCTCATGAGTGGGCCTGCAGGACGGCGACTAGAATGCGACTAAGGAGAAGGCCTGGCGACTGGAGACTGGAGGCCCAAAAGCATACTCGAAGCCTAGTCGGATTAGGTCAAAGCCTCCGAATCCATATTCTGTTCGGTTGTAAACTGTAAACCCTAGCGGGGTACCTCATATATAAACCTCCCTATGGTATCCTAAGGACTTACGTTCCATCATACACCCCTTCAAGTGACTCGCTGCTTAGACGCCGAGCTCGCCGCCATGGTAACTCGCCCTCTACTAATCCAATGTAGCAGGAGTAGGTATTTACCCTCCGGGAGGCCGAACCTCGATAAATCCATGTGCATCCGCCCCCATCTCGCACCGCAGATGGCCGCCAGCTCTCGCCCCCGATTCAATCAATCGTTGCCTACTGCAGCGACTACCATGGCCATTTCCACGACAGTGGCACCCACCGTGGGCCCCAGCCGGACTGGCCTGAGTTCTGCGGCGAGACCCTACTCGCCAACCGATCCGATGATTGCCATCGGCCGCATGATCGCCATTGGCGGGATCTTACAGATCCTGCCCAGCAGCTACGTCCCGGCGTTGCGCCCGATCACCCACAGCTCGATAATGCCGGTCGGCTCCATCAACCTCTTCGTCGGCTTCACCGGCACGGTCGACCCAGCGGCAATGGTGATCGTTGGCGGATCACCGCCGCATCGCGATCTGCTCTCAGAGGACCAGGTCCGCTCCATCAGGAGCCTCGTCACCGAGTATGACTCGGCCGCCAGCAACGCGGCAGAGACCAACACCGTCGCGGACGACGAGGCCCTAAACGACGATGCTGACTCCGTGACCCCTGCCTCGGTCGACGGATCCATCACCGCGGAATCACGAGAGGACTCCATCACGCGGGTCTCCAACCCTAAGGATTTTGAGGACTCCTCCATTCTCGGGATCTTCGATTCTGATCTCGGCTCGGAGTTTCCCGAGGACTTCCACGCCAAATCCAATCACTTCAACACGATCTACATGGCGGGCAGCACGGCCGCCCCACCAGATCCATTTTCCACACCGATCCGGCCAACCGCCATGGTCACAGAGGTGGAGGAGGCCCGCCTGCGACTCGCGGAGGCGCAGCGCAATGAGCTCGTCGAGCGTGAGAGATACCGCCTCGAGCAGGAAACGGCGCGGGAGCTATCGCTCTATCACCAGCGCCGCATCAGGACCCGCCTAAACTCCAACATCCAGGGCCGCGTCCTCCACTTCAATGACGAAAGCGACCTCGCACGTGCGGCCGAGCGTGAGTACTGCGAGAACGCACCACCAGGTGGAAGCAATCAACCACCACCCGGCGCACCGGCGACCGGAGCCCCTCCACCACCCATTGGCCGTGCGCCCCCGCTGGACCAGCGGTGGATCATCATCTCGCCATAGGCCCGTGACGCCAACAGACTCCCACTATACTCCACCCCGATGGACAACGACGTCGCGGCCGACACCGCGGTCGCCAACCTTGACGTCTAGGGAGAAGGCGCGCTACAGATCCAGTACACCAAGGCCCTACTAGACAGGGCTATCGAGCAACAAGCCGTGGGAGTCGACCCGTGAGGCCGGATGTATTCCCGCTCCTCGGCAAGCAGGCGGCCTCAAGCGGCCACCCCACCATCGCCAATGCCGTGACCTACCCACCACCGCAGCCCCTGGCGACGCAGCCACGGGCCGCCAACCCCGCGCTCTCCACCAATGAGCCGCGACCGGTGAACAACACGGTCGCCGCCAACGGGCAGCCCATCGATGCCCGCACGCACATCGTCAACAACCAGGCTTGACGGGTGCCCCAGCCCAACGACTTGAGGCATACCCTCAGTAATCGCGGCGACCCCGAACCCAGGGGCTCGCTCAGCCGAGTCGGCCCCCAATGCTTCGGGCCTATGATCAGAGGGGAAAAGTACCCTGGCAACTTCAAGGCGCCCAAGGAAATCGAAAAGTACGATCCAACGTACAACCCAGCAGTGTGGCTGGACACATACCTCATGGCAATGGGAATCGCCAGCCACACCGACCTGCTCGCCGCCCGCTACCTCCCCCTAATGATGGTGCGACCCAGAAATGGATCAACACCCTCCCCGCCGACAACATCAACTCCTGGGAGGAAATGCGAGATGCCTTCGTCAGGCACTTCGAGGGCTCCTACACCCGCACCACCACCATCGAAGACCAGGAGCGGTGCATCCAGGGACAATGCGAGTCGACCTGCCACTGGATTCAAAGGTGGCAAGAACTATGGATCAATGCTTCCGGCATCCACCCGGACACGGTGATACATTGCTTCAAGAACACATGCCGGTACGAACCCCTGGTCACCAAGATCAAGCGGGTCTACCGAACACTCGACAACATCCCTGACCTCCTCGAGATCGCCAAGAGATACGCGGAGGAGGACCCCAATCAAGACTCCGACGACGAGTCGGGAGGAAGATGCCGCACCAGCAGCCACGACAGCACGACATGCGCTACAGCAACACCCGCATCACCGGCAAGCACCGCACGGATGGGCGAGTCGACTTTCTCGCCAACACCGGCTATGGCCAACGCGACCCCAAGAACTACCGCCGTGACGGAGGAAATTACCGGGACAGCGGAAACTATCGTGCTAACAACGCGGCGAGGCCGAAATTCGACCCCACTGCCCTGCTCCACCAGTCCTGCATCTGCCACAGTAGGGAGGGAAAACCCACCACCCATACCACCACGGACTGCCACTCTCTCAAAGAGATCGAAAAGGCAAGGCGAGCAAGGGAGGACCCCAACAATAACCCACCTCGGGACAACGGAAACGCCGGCGGCTTCGGCAATGCTGTCGGCTCGCTACACACTTTCACCGGGCTCGGCACCAAGCGCGAGAGGAAGGTGCTCGCCCGCACAGTAGCTGTCAATGCGGTGACACAGGTCGATATCCCACGCTTCCTCAGCTGGTCCGAGTAGAGCATCACCTGGAGTCGCCATGACCATGCACCAAAAATCGAGTACCCTGGGCGAGTCGCCCTAGTGGTCAGGCCCAAAGTGGTTGACTATTGGCTGCCCAAGACACTGATGGACGGCGGGAGATCCATCAACATCATGTATCTGGACACGTTCAAAAGGCTCCAGCTCCCGGAATCGGCAATCCAGCCGACCCTGACAACCTTCTACGGCATCGTCCCTGGTCGGAAGGCGTACCTGATAGGAAAAGTGACATTGTCGGTCACCTTTGGCACACCAGCAAACTACCGCACCGAGCGAATCGAGTTTGAGCTGGTGAACTTCCACAACCCCTACCACTGCATCCTGGGATGCCAAACGTTCGCCAAATTTATGGCGACCCCCCAATATGCATACAACATGACGAAGCTCCCAGGGCCGAGTGGCATCATCACCATCCACGGCGACCCCGATATGGCCGTGGAATGCAATGACAAAGGTGCTGAGCTCGCCAACGCCGTCATCACCATGGAGACTGATCACGCGGAGGAGCTCCCGAAATACGCGGGCAACATCAACAAGGACGACCCCACCATCCTGAAGAAGCCAACCGCTACGAACTCCATGTTCGAGGCGACCACGCATACTCGCACCGTCGAGCTCGTCCCGGTCGAATCCAGCCAGACGGTCACCATTGGGGCGCACATGAGCCCCGCATAGGAAAGCATGCTCATCGGGTTCCTCCGTGAGAACCCTGACATCTTCGCATGGAAACCTTCTAACATGCCAGATGTCCCGATGGAACTCGCAGAGCACAAACTACACGCCGACCCCAAAGTTCGACCGGTAAAGCAGTCGCTGCGGCCCTTTAATGAAGAGCATCGTCGAGCAATCGCAGAAGAAGTGCAACGCCTGTTGGCCGCAGGTTTCATTCGGCCAATAAAATACTCCAAGTGGCTGGTAAACCCAGTCCTGGTTCTGAAAAAGAACAACACATGGAGAATGTGTATCGACTACACCAACCTCAACAGTGCTTGCCCGAAGGAGGAGTTCTTCCTACCGCGCATCGATCAGATCATCAACTCAACAGCGGGATCGGAGTCGCTGTGCTTCCTCGATGCATACTCTGGTTACAACTAGATCAAAATGGCGGTCGAAGATGAAGAGAAGACGGTGTTCATCACGCCATTCGGCGCCTTCTGCTACACAGCCATGACATTCGGCCTCAAGAACGCTGGTGCCACATACCAAAGGTGCATGCAGGAGTGCCTCGCGAGCCAAATTGGCCGCAACATTCATGTCTACACCGACGACGTGGTGGTAAAATCCACCCGCCAGGACGACCTGCTCGCCGACTTGGCCGAGACCTTCACAAATCTGCGGAGGTACAATATCAAGCTGAACCCAGGAAAATGCACCTTCAGCGTCCCCACCGGACAACTACTAGGATACGTAGTCTCCAAGCGAGGTATCGAAGCCAACCCCAACAAGATCGACACCATCGCACGACTCGGGAAACCCGAGTGCCTGCGCGACGTCCAGAAGTTGGACGGGTGAGTCGTGGCTCTCAGTGGCTTCATCCCCCGACTAGGCGAGAAGGCAATGCCCCTCTATCGCCTGATGTGCAAGAACCCCATGTTCCAATTGGACGCGGAGGCGGACGGTGCACTCAAAGCACTCAAAGAAGTGCTACTCGCGGCTCCACTCCTTGCCGCCCTAATTGACAAAGAGCCAATGCTCGTCTACATGGCAGCCTCCACTCAAGTCGTTAGCGCCGTGATGGTCGTTGAACAGCCAGGGGAGGGAAAGGAGCGCCCCATACAACGCCTTGTATACTACATCAGCAAAGTCTTGACGGACTCACGACAACGCTACTAGCAGTACCAGAAACTGGTGTACGCGATATTCCGAGCTCAGCGGCGACTCCCCCATTATTTCCAGGAGCACCCCATCATGATGGTCTCCTCCGCACCTCTACAGGACATAATACGCAATCGCAAGGCGACTGGGCGAGTCGCCAAGTGGTCCTTCGAAATCGGTGTCCACAACACCAAGTACGAACCCCGCAAAGCGATCAAGTCACAAGCCCTAGCTGATTTCCTTGCAGATTGGGAAGAAGCGCAGCAGCCGGAGAAGCTACCATACCTCCACTACTGGTCGCTCCATTTTGACGGCTCCAAGAATTCCGACGGCACAGGGGCCAGGGTCATATTGACCTCCCCCAAAGGAGACAAGCTCCGCTACGTGCTCCACCTCAACTTCAAGCCCTGCACCAACAACATGGAAGAGTACGAGGCCCTCCTCCACGGCATGCGTGCCGCCAAGGAGATGAACAACAACCGCCTACGGTGCTACGGCGACTCCGATCTGGTCGCCGGCCAGGTCGCCGGAACTTGCAGCGCTGTCTCTCCGACAATGATCGCGTACCGCCAAGAGGTAGACCAGCTGGGAGGACACTTCGACGGCTACTCCGTCGAATGGATCGACAAGCAAAAGAACGAGGAGGCAGACGCCCTTTCCCCTATCGGGTCGGCCCGACAGACGCCACCCGCAGGGGTCTTCCTCGACATCATCCACAAACCTTCGTTCTACCCACCGAAGGAGATAGACATCGGGATACCACTATAACCCGAGCCGGCCCTAGTCGCCATTATCATGGAGCCCAACGACTGGACGGCATCATATGTCGCCTTCCTCGAGCACAAGATCCTCCCAAGAAATGAGACGGAGGCGCGAATGATACGTGCACCGTTACAAGTCCTTCGTAATCATCAATGGCGAGCTACACAAACACAGCGTGACTGGCGTGTTCCAGCGCTACGTACATCCATAAGAAGGCTGCAAGATTCTCCAGGACATCCACGCCGGCGACTGTGGCCATCACGCTGGCGCCAAGACGCTTGTCGCCAAAGCCATGCGGCATGGCTTCTACAGGCTCACCGCGCGTGCCGACGCCACCAACATCGTCCAACGATGCGTCGGGTGCCAGAAGTATGTCAACCAGACGCACCTCCCTAGTTCATCCCTCAAGACCATCCCCATCACATGGCCATTCGCTATCTGGGGCATGGACATGGTCGGCCCATTCAAAAAGGCCCCATCCAGCTTCACCCACCTCCTGGTCGCAGTCGACAAGTTTACCAAATGGGTCGAGGCCAAGCCGATCAAGAAGTGCGACGGCAAGACGGCCACCAAGTTCCTGCGCGAGCTCATCTACCGGTATGGCTACCCGCATAGCATCATAACGGACAATGGCACCAACTTCGCCAAGGGCGCCATGGCAGAATTCTGCGAAGAACATGGCATATGACTTGACCTTGCCTTAGTCGCCCACCCGGAGTCGAACGGCCAAGCAGAACGAGCCAACCAGAGCGTCCTCCACGGGCTCAAGCCACGACTCCAAGTGCCACTCGAGCGCACCCCAGGATGCTAGGTCGAAGATCTCCCCTCCGTAATATGGGGGATCCGCACCTCCGTCAACCGCTCCACGGGATTCACACCATTCTTCATGGTGTATGGCGTCGAAGCCATAATGCCAACCGATCTGGCGCACGATTCACCTCGAGTCGTCAACTACGTCGAGGCGACAAACAAGATTGCCTTCCAAGACAGGATCGACCAGATCGACGAGGCACGCGACCTGGCTCGCTCCCGAACCGCCATCTAACAATAGGGGCTCCGCCGGTACCACAGCCGCCGAGTCCGGACCCGCACCTTCCAGGAGGGCGATCTGGTCCTACGACTGGCCCAGGACAAGAAGGGCATGCACAAGCTTCCCCCCCCCCCATGGGAGGGGCCATTCGCCATAGGCCGAGTCCTGGGCAATGATGCCTACTACCTCATCGATATATGAGGCGATGGCCAGCTCGAGGTCGAGAGGCCATGGAATGTATACCTTCTCCAAAAGTTCTATACATAGAACTCAAACTTGTACTAAGACGATATATAATGAAAATCATTCGGATCACACAAATTGTGTCTCCTCGCCATACTCTTGTGCCACTCGCACTCGTACAATTAGGAATACGCTACTCATGGAAGTCAACCCTTGGTCGAGCGACCGAGACGACTAAGTATTGCGGCCCAAGGGAACCTAAAAACATTCGGGCCTTGTGTCGTCCACGAATACCCCAACCCGGAGCCACCATCGGAGTCGCCTAGCTCGACTGGCCCACCGAGCCAAGACGATGGTACACGCTTCTCACAGCGACATGTCCTTCCCATCCTCGTGCAAAGCGACTCGAAAAGTTAAGCACCATGCATGGGGACTCCGCGAAATGGAAACCCTCATGTGGCTCAGGAACACACTAAGTAAGAGAGCTGCCTTGGACCCGCCTAGCTACTGGCTCTCCAAGCCAGGGGAGGAGACGCATTACAACCAACGCACCAATAACTCGCAACAGGCACGCGCAACACTATGCTTGGGGACTCGCCTATAAACAACCCCACTCGCGCTCGAGGACTCGCCCCTTTCAAAAAACGCAAGGGATGACGAAGCAGCGCGTGGGGTTTGTCTTTGCTGGCACCCAAAACTCATCTGGAGGGACGATCAGGATGTTGCCAGAGAAGAGAACACGATTGATGGCTACAGTATCACTAATTCCCGCGAACAGATTGGACCTCGCCCGGTGTAGAGCTCGAAGCGCCTCTTACCCCATGGTGGGCGCCAACTGTTGTGGTATTGCCGACTAGTACGCCATGGAGGGTTCCTCATAGTGCGTGTTTAGAGACGTGGGGTAAGGAGCATAGTTGGCGGGTACGAGGAAACAAAGCTTACCCAGGTTCAGGTCCCACAACGGTGGCAGAAATCTACTCCTGCTATAAATCACTATAATGGCAATACGTCGAGTTACAGACATAGGTTCGTTGTGCGAGGTGTTGCGTGTTGTACGCAGCAATCTAAGAGGTTGTTTGTTATTGTTGCCCTAAAGGCTCCACATGCCGGCTTATAAAGGCGCCCAGACCTAGGGTTTACAGGGAAAGGTCCTTGCCGGACAAGGTAAAGAGTCCTACACTAATACGAACTAGTCTTCTATTTCTTGTACTCCAAGGCTCCGAGTATGTCGGTGACTCCCTCATAGTATTCCTTAATCCGGCATTGGCATCCCTTCAGGATCCATCTAACTAGGCCACCCAGCAGGCCATAGGCCTTGCTACCAACTATGGGCCAGCCGGGTTAGGCGGATTGGTGACATGCTATGAGGATACCCATATAGCATATCCCCAACAATGATGGCACTCCATAATGTGTCCAACCATGTCCCGGAACCCTAGCTGCATGCTGGGATTCAACTACAACATGCATTGTATCACCAGTTTGAAAGATGTTGCATCGTATCAATGTGCATCACTGTTGTTTTGGAAAAGAACAAATGCCATGATGCCACTCTAGCATGTGTCCACCCATGTCTAGGAACCCTAGTAGCATGCTGGGATTCAACTACAACGTGCATTGTATCACTAGTTTGAAAGATGTTGCATCACCACACCCACTTGGATATGTGTGTGTATCAGTGTGCATCATTGTTGTTTTGGAAAATAACACATGCAATAATTCCACTCCAGCATGTGTCCACCCATGTCCAGGAACTCTAGCAGCATGCTGGGATTCAACTACAACATGCATTGTATCACCAGTTTGAAACATGCTGCATCACCATAGCCACTTGGAGGTGTGTATCTGTGTGCATCATTGTGGTTTTGGAAAAGAACACATGCAATGATGCCAGTCCGGCATGTGTTCACCCAGGTGCAGGAACCCTAACAGCATGCTGGGATTCAACAACAACATGCATTGTATCACCAGTTAGAAAGATGCTGCATCACCACACCCACTTGGATGTGTGTGTGTATTAGTGTGAATCATTGTGGTTTTGGAAAAGAACACATGCAATGATACCACTACAGCATGTGTCCAACCATGTCCAGGAACCCTAACAACATGCTGGGATTCAACTACAGCATGTATTGTATCACCAGTTTGAAAGATTTTGCATCACCACATCCACTAGGATATGTGTGTGTATCAGTGTGCATAATTGTTGTTTTGGAAATGAACACATGCAATAATGCCACTCCAGCATGTGTCCACCCATGTCTAGGAACCCTAGCAGCATGTTGGGATTCAACTGCAAGATGCATTGTATCACTAGTTTGAAAGATACTACATCACCACAACCACTTGGATGTATGTGTTTGTGTATTAGTGTGCATCATTGCAGTTTTGAAGAAAGAACACATGCAATGATGCCACTTCAACATGTGTTCAACCATGTCCAAGAACCATAGCAGCATGCCGGGTTTCAACTACCACATGCATTGCATAACAAGTTTGAAAGATGCTGCATCACCACAGCCACATGGATATATGTGTGTATCAGTGTGCATCATTGTGGTTTGGAAAAGAACACATGCTCTGATGCCACTCCAACATGTGTCCACCCATATGCAGGAAGCCTAACAACATGCTGGGATTCAAATACAACATGCATTGGCTCACCATATTGAAAGATGCTGCATCACCACACCCACATGGATGCGTGTGTATCAGTGTGCATCATTGTGGTTTTGGAAAAGAACACATGCAATGATGCCACTCCAGTATGTGTCCACCCACGTGCAGGAACCCTAACAGCATGTTAGGATTTAACAGCAACATCATTGTATCACCAGTTTGGAAGATGCTGCATCACCACACCCACTTGGATGTGTGTGTATTAGTGTGATTTTTTGTGGTTTTGGAAAAGAACACATGCAATGATGCCACTCCAGTATGTGTCCAACCATGTCCAGGAACCCGAGCAACATGCTGGGATTCAACTTCACATACATTGTATCACCAGTTTGAAAGATGATGCATCACCACACCCACTTAGATTTGTGTGTGTAACAGTGTGCATCATTGTGGATTTGGAAAAGAACACATGCAATGATGCCACTCTAGCATGTGTTCGCCCGTGTCTAGGAACCCTAGCCACATCTTGGGATTGAACTGCAACATGCATTGTATCACCAGTTTGAAATATGATGCATCACCATACCCACTTGGATGTGTGTGCATTAGTGTGCGTCATTGTGGTTTTGGAAAATAACACATGCAATGATGCCACTCCAACATGTGTCTAACCATGTCCAGGAACCCTAGCAGCATGCTAGAATTCAACTGCGAGATGCATTTTATGACCAGTTTGAAAGATGTTGCATCACCGCAGCCACTTGGATCTGTGTGTCTATGTATCAGCATGCATCATTGTGGTTTTGGAAAAGAACACAAGCAATGATAGCACTCCAGCATGTGTCTAACATGTCTAGGAACCCTAACTGCATGCTGGGATTCAACTACAATATGCATTGTATCACCAGTTTGAAAGATACTGCATCGTATCAATGTGCAGCACTATGGTTTTGGAAAAGAACAAATGCAATGATTCCACTCCATCATGTGTCCACCCATGCCTAGGAACCGTAGCAGCATGTTGGGATTTAACTACAACATGCATTGTATCACTAGTTTGAAAGATGGTGCATCACCACACACACTTGGATATGTGTGTATTTCAGCGTCCATAATGGTTGTTTTGGAAAATAACACATGCAATAATGCCACTCTAGCATGCGTCCACCCATGTCCTGGAACCCTAGCAGCATGCTGGGATTCAACTGCGACATGCATTGTATCACCAGTTTGAAAGATGCTGCATCACCATAGCCACTTGGATGTTCGTGTCTGTGTATCAGTGTACATCATTGGGGTTTTGCAAAAAAACACATGCAATGATGCCACTTCAACATATGTCCAACCATGTCCATGAACCCTAGCAGCATGCTGGGATTCAACTACAACATGCATTGTATCACCAGTTTGAAAGATGCTGCATCACCAAACCCACATGGATATGTGTGCGTATCAGTGTGCATCATTGTGGTTTTGGAAAAGAACACATGCTCTGATGCCACTCCAGCATGTGTCCACCCATGTGCAAGAACTCTAATAGCATGTTGGGATTCAACTGCAACATGCATTGGCTCACAAGTTTGAAAGATGCAGTTTTCTCCCTAGTAGCAATAGCACATCTAGTACCTTAGAGGTTTCTATCACTTCCCCAGATTCCTAGAGGCATGAACCCACTATCGAGCATAAATACTCCCTCTTGGATTTGCTGGCATCTACTCGGCCAAGATAGCTACTAACAATGGACAGCATGCAAGATCACAAATAACAATGACATGATAGAATCAATAATCAATCTGAAATAGCATCTCAATATCCATCGATTCCCGCAAACACCCAACATGTATAATTACAAATAGATGATCTTGATCATGAACGGAGCTCACAAGATCTAGACATGATAGAACAAAGGAGAAGAACCAACCATCTAGATACTACATGGACCCGTAGTCCAGGGATGAACTACTCACGCATCACACCGGAGGCAGACATGGTGATGAAGAAGGACTCTAGGGTGAATTCTCCCCTCCGGCAGGGTCCTGGGAAGAGCTTCATATCCGTCCCGATCTAGGGATGGAGATGATGGTAGCTACAGACTCTTTCGTGGAACTTTGATCGGGTACTTAGGGTTTCTGTATCGGAGGCTTCTTATAGGCGAAAGGGGAGGCCAAGGGGGTGCCTGAGGTAGCCACACCACCTGGCGCAGTTAGAGCGGCACAGCCGTGGTGTGTGGCTGCCCTTGGCCCTCTCTCTCGTCGTCTTCAGGCTCTATGTTCCCCTCAGTGAAATATTGACTTTTGCTTTTGTCTCGTCCAATTCCAAGAATATTCATTTTCTGACTTTCCTGGAACCAAAAACAGCAGAAAACAGGCAGCTGGCACTGTGGCATCTTGTTAATAGGTTAGTCCCAGAAAGTGTATAAAAATACTCCAAAGTGTGGACAAAACATAAGAAAGTAGATATAAAACAAGCATGGAACATCAAAAATTATAGATACGTTAGCAACGTATCAACATCCCCAAGCTTAACTCCTGCTCGTCCTCGAGTAGGTAAGTGATAAAAAGAAAGAATAATTTTTGAGGTGGCATGCACCATCATAAACTTGATCAAAGTATTTGTAAAACATTAATAGCTGGGATCATAGTACTTTAACATAGCATGAAAGATATAGTTCTATCAATAAGACATAGCAACTATGATGTAGCATGAAAAGGTACAAACAAAAGATTCATGAATAACAATGCTTTGTAAGACGTTTGTTTGTTTCACATATAGAAAGCATAATGAGAATGGTATTCAGCTTGTCCCTCATAGTGTAGCAAAACATAAATGCATAGGACACCTTCAAAGTTCATAAGGGTGACTAGATACAAATAGTTCAAGAGCAAGCAATATCAAAGTTATGCATCAATCAACAAGTCTTGGGACAATGCACATTAAACTAAGAATGGCCACTATGCTCTCTTAATAGATTCATAAAGATAGAAGATGGAGACTCGACATAAAAGTAAAAGAAACGCCTTCATAGAAGGAAGCAGGGATTCAAGTCTCATAAAGAGCAAAATTATGGTACTTATTAGCTTTTAGCTTTCATTGCCCCTATCGTAAGCATCTTGAAGTGTTTAAGGTTAAAGTGAACAAACTATGGAGTATATGCTTGACAAAGTATAAGTTGGCAATTTCATGTCCCTTGAATACGAGGGCCGCTCCTCATGCTACTCAAGTTTAGTTACCGGCAAGTTCTTGTCTTAGTAAGTACATGTGTATCATAGAGAACCGCCAACGGGGTACCCCTTGCTAGATGATACGGAAGAATCCCCATATCAAAATGACAAGGCAAGCAGACAATGACCATCTCAGCAATCTTCTTATTTACCATGGGAAAATGGTGCTTTTTTCTCTCTTTCCTCTTTTCTCATCTCTTTTTTTTTCTTTTTTCTCAATATCTATCTCTTTTTTATAAGAAGAATGCATCATAGATTGCTCATTATCGTTACGCTACAGGTTTCCATCATGATTAGGCATGGATTAGACCAGTGGCCCAGGTGTTTCTCTAACACACATACATAACTCAATGCACTTACAAGCTCCCCTTTCATTTCACACCAACGACATCCATAAACAAAAGAGCATGATATCAACTGGGTACAATGTACAAGTGCAATGTTGAATGTGTTCCCCACGACAGCATGGTTCTGCTAATCCCCAACGTATAAGTGCAAGCATATACAACATAGATGACACAATGGTTCATGTTTATTAGGGGCAAGAAAAGTAAAGTGTGCCATCAAGTTCGTGAGAGCTTAGTCACTAATTTTCACATAACAAGTTTAATTCGGAAGGTAAATAAAAACATGAATATACTTGGAATAACAAATGCTAATATGTAGGTATGGTGGACTCTTTGGAATAACTTGGTTTTATTTGGAGTTGGATGCATGAGTGGAACTCATACTTGGTTATGGAGGCTAGCAAAAGACTGGGAGCCACCAACTAAGAGAGCAATAATGGCCATAATCATGCAAAGCGACAAAACATCATTAATTAAATCATAAAGTGATATTACAAGTCGAAAACTAAAGGATCATAGAGGCTATGGTGACTTGGGATAGTCTTAACTTGGTGTGAGCATGCGCCAAGTCAACCCAAATAAAGCATCAAAGGAGAATACCACAATACTATGCTTTAATATGCTAAAACAATGCATGATTCTTTCATGGCACATTAAGCAATCTCAATTGTTTATAATATGTCATGCTACAGCAAAAATCACTAAGTATAAAGCCAAAACAATATCAAGCATGACATGACAAAGCATAGGCGACAGTCAAAAACAAGCTCCTTTTTACCGCTTAAGCATGAACTTTTCCTACTCTTTTCCAATCCAAACCAACTTATTTGAAAACTAATTCATGAATAGGGGTTCCAACCAATTTATTCAAGCAAACTAAGCAACGAATCAAACGAAAACGAAAAACAAAAACTAAGACGCTCCAACAACAACACACCTATGCATGAAACAATAAAAATGAAGTGTTTGGAAGAAACCTGATATTTTTATTGATGAAGAAAGGGATGCCTTGGGCATCCCCAAGCTTTGACACTTGTACTTCTTGGATATTTCTTGGGGTGACACGGGTGGCATCTCCAATATTGAGATTTAGTCCATTCTTCATCTCATTACATCATTCTTTCCCTACACCTAAAAATTTCCTTCATGCAAAACTTAACACAATCTTCATTAGCAACATTAGTGTACTCAAGATAATAAGACTTTCAGTCTCAACACAAGTAAAACTTCCATTAAAACACAATATACTATAACAATTCCCTCAAAAAGCTCAATTTCCACAAAAAGAACCCAAAAAGGAATCAATAAGAAGCAAATGCAAATAGTAGCAGAAATCTGTCAAAACAGACCAGCAAGTACAAATTGATTTTTTCGAACACCTTATGTTGCTCAAATCGAGAAGTGTTGAACTAACGAAAGTTGGATAACAACCTGGGTCAGAAGCACAAAACATTACAGATCCAACTGACATACAGAGATTTTTCACGAATTTTTATAGCAAAGCACAAAAATCTGTTTCGGGACAGCAACTTTCCCAAGCATTACTTCTCTCTCATTAGAGGTTACTCTTGGCACAAAAACCACACAAAAATGATAAGGAGAGGTTATTACTGAATCAGTAACTTCCAAGAATTAACTAAAACTTTTGGCTTATCTCCCAATAAGTACTTTTCTTTAACGCCTTTAAGTTAGGCATAAGAAGCAAAAAAAGAATCAAGTATTCTCAAATGAAGAAGCATTAAGATTAATACTAGAAATATCTTCAACAAGGCAAGGTATCTCATCCAAATAGGTTCTAGAGGATCCTCTCTCAATACTCTTGGGTTCACTATTTTCATCAAACGGGTTTTCAGGAACAATCCAATCAAAATTCTTTTCTAAGGCTTCATGCATTCCTACAAGTTTAAAAGGTATTGGTATCTTAATTTCCTCCCCATTAGGTTCGGTTTTGTCCATCTTTTCTCATGTACCAATAACATCTACACATGATCCTATCATATTAAAACGATCAAACACTTTTCTATGTTCCTTAGCAACATCATAGAATTATTTAAGCAAGGTTTCCAGAATAAAATCTCTCTTTTCAGGGTCCTCAATTTCTTTAAGTTTAAGAAACATTACTTGCATCATGGGGTTAAGGTTAACAAACCGAGCTTCCAACATGTGATCTAAAGAAGCTGTAGTAATTTCATAATTTGGAGCAAGTTCTGCAAGGGATCTATCCTCAATATCCTCATGCTTACTAACATGATTAAAAAATTCTTCAATATTATCTTTTCCAATTATAGAGTCACTACCTAATGCAAGGTCTTCTAGGGTGAACTTGGGGATCAACATGGTGAGCTAAGAACGAGGAAAAAAATTTATGTTTTTGATAAAGAAAGCAAACTAGTGCAACTAATTTTTTGTGTGTTTTTAATAAAGAAACAAGCAAACAAAGCAGAAATAAACTAAGCAAAACAAATAAAACAAAGTAAAGAGATTGGTTAGGAGGGACTCCCCTGTGAAGATATCCTTGACTCCCCGGCAACGGCGCCAGAAAAAGTCTTGCTTACTCAATATGTTGAGCTCGTTGGGGAACCCCAAGAGGAAGGTATGATGAGTATAGCAACAGGTTTTCCCTCAGTTATGAAAACAAGGTTATCGAACCAGTAGGAGCAAGGAAACACCTCCCATATGTTGTTTCCAACTTGGAATCCTGCACAACACAATCACAGAACTTTGCCCCCAACTAAGTGAGGTTGTCAATCTCACTGGTTTTGCTAAAAACAAAGGATTAAATGTATTGTGTGTAAGATAGTAATTGCTTGCAGTAAATAAACAGAAAACAGTAAATAGTAGATTGATGGTAAAAGAAAGGACCGGGGTCCATAGTTCACTAGTGGTGATTCTCCTTAAGATAGATGACATGTTGGGCAAACAAATTACAATGGGGCAATTGACAAACATCGAGAAAGAATACATGCATATACTAATCATCTTGACTCCTATGAGATTTAATTGGGCATTACAACATTATATACAGACCGTAATCTAACTACATCTATGACTAATAATCCACCTTCAGGTTATCATCCGAACCCCCTCCAGTATTAAGTTGCAAGCAACAGATAATTGCATTAAGCATTATATAAACAAAGGATTGTTGTTTTCTCCCTAGTAGCAACAACACATCTAGTACCTTAGAGATTTCTATAACTTCCCCAGATTACTAGAGGCATGAACCGACTATCGAGCATAAATACTCCCTCTTGGAGTTGCTAGCATCTACTCGACCAAGATAGCTACTAACAACGGAGAGCATGCAAGATCACAAATAACAAAGACATGATAGAATCAATAATCAATCTGAAATAACATCTCAATATCCATCGGATCCCCACAAACACAACATGTATGATTACAAATAGATGATCTTGATCATGAACGGAGCTCACAAGATCTAGACATGATAGCACAAAGGAGAAGAACCAACCATCTAGCTACTACATGGACCCGTAGTCCAGGGATGAACTACTCACGCATCACACCGGAGGTAGGCATGGTGATGAAGAAGGCCGCCTGGGTGAATTCTCCCCTCCGGCAGGGTGCTGGGAAGAGCTTCAGATCCCTCCCGATCTAGGGATGGAGATGACGGCGGCTACAGACTCTTTGTGAAATTTTGATCGGGTACTTAGGGTTTCTATATCAGAGCCTTCTTATAGGCGAAAGGGGAGGCTGAGGGGGTTCCTGAGGCGGCCGCACCACCCCTTGGCGCGAGCCAGGCCTGGCCATGTGGCCAGGTGGTGTGGCCGGCCCCTGGCCCCTCTCCGTCTTGTCTTCTGGCTCCGTGTTCCCCTCGGTGAAATATTGACTTTGTTTTTGTCCCATCCAATTCCGAGAATATTCATTTTCTGACTTTCCTGGAACCAAAAATAGCAGTAAACAGGCAGCTGGCACTTTGGCATATTGTTAATAGGTTAGTCCCAGAAAGTGTATAAAAATACTCCAAAGTGTGGACAAAACATAAGAAAGTAGATATAAAACAAGCATGGAATATCAAAAATTATAGATACGTTAGCAACATATCATAGGATTCAACAGCAATAGGCATTGTATCACCAGTTTGAAAGATGCTGCATCACCACACCCACTTGGATGTGTGTGTATTAGTGTGAATCATTGTGGTTTTGGAAAAGAAAACATGCAATGATGCCACTCTAACATGTGTCCAACCATGTCCAGGAACCCTAGCAACATGCTAGGATTCAACTTCAACATCCATTGTATCACTAGTTTGAAAGATGATGCATCACCACACCCACTTAGATGTGTGTGTATCAGTGTGCAACATTGTGGTTTTGGAAAAGAACACATGCAATGATGCCACTCTAGCATGTGTCGACCCATGTCTAGGAACCATAGCAGCATGCTAGGATTCAACTGCAACATGCATTGTATCACCAGTTTGAAAGATGTTGCATCACCATAGCCACTTGGATGTGTGTGTCTGTGTATTAGTGTGCATCATTGGTGTTTGGAAAAAGAACACATGCAATTATGCCACTTCAACATTTGTCCAACCATGTCCAAGAACCCTAGAAGCATGCTGGGATTCAACTACAACATGCATTGCATCACCAGTTTGAAATATGTTGTATCACCACACCCACATGGATATGTGTGGGTATCAGTGTGCATCATTGTGGTTTTGGAAAAAAACACATGCAATGATGCTACTCCAGCATGTGTCCAACCATGTCGAGGAACCCTTGCAGCATGCTAAGATTCAACTGCAACATGCATTGTATCACCAGTTTGAAAGATGATGCATCACCACACCCACTTAGATTTGTGTGTGTAACAGTGTGCATCATTGTGGTTTTGGAAAAGAACATATTCAATGATGCCACTATAGCATGTGTCCGTCCATGTCTAGGAACCCTAGCAACATGTTGGGATTCAACTGCAACATGCATTGTAGCACCAGTTTGAAAGATGCTACATCACCACACCCACTTGGATGTGTGTGTGTGTGTGTGCATCAGTGTGCACCATTGTGGTTTTGGTAAATAACACATGCAATGATGCCACTCTAGCATGTGTCCAACCATGTCCAGGAACCCTAGCAGCATGCTGGAATTAAACTGCAACATGCATTTTATCACCAGTTTGAAAGATGTTGCATCACCACAGCCACTTGGATGTGTGTGTCTGTGTATCAGTGTGCATAATTGTGGTTTTGGAAAAGAACACAAGCAATGATAACACTCCAGCATGTGTCCAACCATGTCAAGGAACCCTAGCTGCATGCTAGGATTCAACTACAACATGCATTGTATCACCAGTGTGAAAGATGTTGCATCATATCAATCTGCATCACTTTGGTTTTGGAAAAGAACAAATGCAATGATGCCACTCCATCATGTGTCCACCCATGTCTAGGAACCCTAGCGGCATGCCGGGATTCAACTACAATATGCATTGTATCACCAGTTTTAAAGATGTTGCATCACCACACACACTTGGATATGTGTGTGTATCAGTGTGCATCATTGTTGTTTTGGAAAAGAACACATGAAATAATGCCACTCCAGCATGCGTCCACCCATGTCCATGAACCCTAACAGCATGCTGGGATTCAACTGTGACATGCATTATATCACCAGTTTGAAATATGTTGCATCACCACAACCACTTGGATGTGTGTGTCTGTGTATCAGTGTACACCATTTTGGTTTTGGAAAAAACACATGCAATGATGCCACTTCAACATGTGTCCAACCATGTCCAGGAACCCTAGCAGCATTCTGGGATTCAACTCAACTTGCAATGTATCACCAGTTTGAAAGATGTTGCATCACCACACCCACATGGATATGTGTGCGTATCAATGTGCATCATTGTGGTTTTGGAAAAGAACACATGCTCTGATGCCACTCCGGCATGTGTCCACCCATGTGTAAGAACCCTAACAGCATGTTGGGATTCAACTTCAACATGCATTGGCTCACAAGTTTGAAAGATGCTTCATCACCACACCCACATAGATGTGTGTGTATCAGTGTGCGTCATTGTGGTTTTGGAAAATAACACATTCAATGATGCCACTCCATCATGTGTCCAACCATGTCCAGGAACCCTAGCAGCCTGCTGGGATTCAATTTCAACATGCATTGTATCACCAGTTTGAAAGATGATGCATCACCACACCCACTTAAATGTGTGTGTGTATCTGTGTGCATCATTGTGGTTTTGGAAAAGAACACATGCAATGATTCCACTATAGCATGTGTCCACCCATGTCTAGGAATCCTAGCACTATGCTAGGATTCAACTTCAACATGCATTGTATCACCAGTTTGAAAGATGCTCCATCACCACACCCACTTGGATGTGTGTATGTGCATCAGTGCGCATCATTGTGGTTTTGGAAAAAACACATGCAATGATGCCACTCCAGCATGTGTCCAGCCATGTCTAGGAACCCTAGAAGCATGCTGGAATTTAAGTGCAACATGCATTGTATCACATGTTTAAAAGGTGTTGCATCACCACAGCCACTTGGATGTGTGTGGTTGTGTATCAGTGTGCATCATCGTGGTTTTGGAAACAAACACATGCAATGTTGGCACTCCAATATGTGTCTAACCATGTCCTGGAACCCTAGAAGCATGCTGGGATTCAACTACAACATGCATTGTATCACTAGTTTGAAAGATTCTACATCGTATCAATGTGCATCACTGTGGTTTTGGAAAAGAACAAATGCAATGATGCCACTCCAAGATGTCTCAACCCATTTCCAGAACCCTAGCAGCATGCCGGGATTCAACTACTACATGCATTGTATCACAAGTTTGAAAGATGCTGCATCACCACGCCCACATGGATATGTGTTTGTATCAGTCTGCATCATTGTGGTTTTGGAAAAGAACACATGCAATGATGCCACTCCAACATGTGTCCACCCATGTCCAGGAATTCTAGCAGCATGCTGGGATTCAACTACAACATGCATTGTATCACCAGTTTGAAAGATGCTACATCACCACACCCACTTGGATGTGTGTGTGCATAAGTGTTCATCATTGTGGTTTAGGAAAAGAACACATGCAATGATGCCACTCGAGCATGTGTCTAACCATGTCCAGGAACCCTAACAACATGCTGGAATTCAACTGCAAGATGCATTGTATCACCAGTTTGAAAGATGTTGCATCACCACAGCCACTTGGATGTGTGTGTCTGTGTATCAGTGTGCATCATTGTAGTTTTGGAAAAGAACACATGCAATGATGGCACTCCAGCATGTGTCTAACCATGTCTAGAAACCCTAGCAGCATGCTGGGATTCAACTACAACATGCATTGTATCACCAAGTTAAAAGATGCTACATCATATAAATGTGCATCACTATGGTTTTGGAAAAGAACAAATGCAATGATGCCACTCCAACATGTGTCCACCCATGTCCAGAAACCTAGCAGCATGCCGGGATTCAACTACAACATGCATTGTATCACCAGTTTGAAAGATGTTGCATTACCACACCCACTTGGATGTTTGTATCAGTGTTCATCAATTTGGTTTTGAAAAAGAACAGATGCAATGATGCCACTCCAACATGTGTCCACCCATGTCCAGGAACTCTAACAGCATGCTAGGATTCAACTACAATATGCATTGTATCACCAGTTTGAAAGATGCTACATCACCACAGCCACTTGGATGTGTGTGTTTGTGTATCAGTGTGCATCATTGGGGTTTTGGAAAAGAACAGATGCGACTTTAGCATGTGTTCAACCACGTCTAAGAATCCTAGCAGCAGGCTGGGATTCAACTATAACATGCATTGTATCACCAGTTTGAAAGATACTACATCACCACACCCACATGGATGTGTGTGTATTAGTGTACATCATTGCGGTTTTGGAAAAGAACACATGCACTGATGTCAGTCCAGCATGTGCCCACCCATGTCCATGAACCTGTAACACCCCTAGTTTTAGTAATCCTTCTTTAGGGTTGTTTGTGCATCATAAGCATTGCATGCATCTTTTTAAGTAAAGAAATGTTGCAAGAAATAATTGCAATGTCTAAACCCTAATCCTCTCCTCTCTATTTTAAATGTATTCAAAATAGTTTTGTACTTTGAAAATTACCAAAAATATGGAACCTAAATGGTTATAATGGGTCCCCTTGTATTTTTAAATGTTTGCAAAAGTTCTTGTATTTTGGAAATATCCAAAATAGAAAACAAATTGAAAATACAAAAGGGAAAATGAAAACAGAAAAAGAAAAGGTTTTTCGAAATAAAAAAATACTAGGTAAACCTACCTTGGGGCGAAGCCCACCTCCTCTCTCTCTCTAGCCGCCACACCGCGCAGCTGCCAACAGCCTACCTTTCTTGCATCGTTGCGGCCCACCAAGACCATCTCTAGCCTAATAGCAGCCCGATATTGTTTTGCTGGTCGTCGTCTTCCTCACGTCACCGTCGACCTCCCAATGCAGCGAAGCTGCTCGCTGTCGCCAGCGCTGTCTTCACCGTGCCAAGATCAACGCTGCCGCTAGCCATCGCTTATAAGGACTGCTCCTCGCCCTAGACGTGCCCACTTTATCTTCTCCTTCCTCTCATGGCGCAGCATACCAAAACCCTAGCCCCAGGAGCTCCGGTGGCCCGTCGTTCTCGGCCACCTCTCGCTGATATGAGTGTATCAGAGTGACCGCCATGGAGTTCTCGTTCTCTTGCCTAGTCAGCGCAAGCTGGGGAGCTCTCAGTCGTTCCAATCGACCATTTCTTCCCAAAGACCGGCCGAGCTCTGCCACGACATCATCGTCGCCTCCGACCTCCTCCAGCCAAATCAACCCCACCAACAGCATCATGGTGAGCCACCGGTGTTTAAGCAACTCTTCGTTTTCTTCCTCTTGCTTTCTGTCATTCTCCCCATGACCACCTGCGAGCACCGCCCCGTTTGTCGTTGCCGGCGAAGCTCCGGCAATCATTCAAGGGTGGTGCCACCATCGTTCGACTCCCCTCGATGCCCTCTATCCAGCGCCCCCACCCGCACATCTAGGCGTGCACGAGATCGACAGATCCATGGTCGACCTGGGGGCTCAACCATTGATTACGTCATGTTGATGCAATAATCCCCTGTTTTCTTTTTATTTAAAATAATTTTTGTAATTGTTTTATTAAATGAAAATGTTGACAGGTGGGTCCCTAACGTCAGGTTTTTATTCTTTTTGGAAATGTTTTTTGAAATTAATAAAAGTCTGACATGTGGGTCTAGGTTGTAAAATAATTTAATAAATCCCAAAAATGTTAATTGTTTTAAATTGATTTAAAATGGATTAAAATTGGGAAAATCATAACTAATTTATTTTAAGTCAGAAAAATACAAATAATATATCAAAATGTTTAGAAAAATGAGATCTACACAATACACTCATAATCATGCATTGATCAACAACTTTAATTAGAAGAACAAAATAACCCCTCTCATATGCATCCGGGGTTTCTCCGAATTAGGGTTTGGACCCCTCGGACCCCGTTCAAATTGACAAAGCATGCCTTAGGGATTCATTACAACTCAATTAAACTTGTCATATCATCATCCTTGCTTGAGCATTGCATCGATGCCATGTATTGATTGTTGCTTTCCTTTCCGGTGTTTCTGCTTCTTCTCGGTAGACCTCGGAGTTTATGTGAGCAACGATAGCAAGTTCAAGATTGAAGATCGAGATTAACACCATCAAAGATCGATGAACAATACTTGATCAACTATAATCAAGTCCAGTACATGATATCTGAGGATCTGCGAGTATCAACAAGCAAAGGTAAGCATAGCCCCACACATGATATAATCCTATGCTTTCAAATTATTTCATTCTTGCCATGTGCATATAATTATAAAGTCTTTCATCGATAGATACAGTAATCCTATCTGATGCATGTTACCTTTTTAGCCTATATTCCCTGATCCACTGCTCCTAGCATAACTAGGGTTTGGCTTATGAGCTTCGCTGGAGCTGTTTATTTCCATTGTGCTTAGCCACGCTTAGCTGCTACTGCTGGTCCATCCGGTTGATGAATCAGAGCTACAAATGAACCTAGTTGGACAGGATGGCGTGGTATGATTAGAGATGAAAGTGAAACATGCTAAGGCTTGTATGGGAGGCCACGTCGGGTTGTGGTTTTTGTAGTCCCATACTTTCCACCACTAGGATCCGAGTTCTTGCCTCTTGAACCAAGACAAGCGTACAGCCACACGGGGGCCTAGAAACCCCCTCGACCAACTAACTTGCCTAGTAGATTCCATGAGTCACATAGTTCGGGCATTCCATTCGACATATGCATTATGGTCGTTCTTGAAGGACGTGAAGGAGGTTCATTCATAGAGGTAGGTAAGAGTGGCAGGGAATGGGAGAGGCATGGCCTCCGTAATCTCAAACCATGTTCACATCTCTAGCTACCGGCTTCGGGATTTGACCCGTTACGGTGACATCTCCTTAGGGAGTGACTCATGGTCACAGCGAAAGCAAGGTAAAGGTCATGGTCAACCCCTCTCTGTCGGCCTTCCAAGGAAGAGGGCTAACACGTTGGCATTAAGAGTTGGTTGGTACGTGTGGGTAAAGTTGTACACCCATGCAGGGTTAATAATCTTTTCGAAAAGTTGTGTCCACGGTTATGGACGACTTGGGAATGGACATGATGATGATAGAGAACTATAACCTAATCATAAAATTTGGTAAGTAAGTAAAGTGTGTTCTAAGGATGCTTCCTTAGGGATCGAGGCGGTGATCCTAGTTAGTAGAATCGGATGATAAAGATTCGGTGGATATCAAGAGAAGATCGAAGCTAGTGATATCGCTTTCTTATCCCCTTTTAAATGTTCTACTTCGTCGAGCTTATCCTACCTCTTTTACAAAGAAAGTTAGCTTTATGCAAAATAACCCCACCAGCCATAAGTCTTGCGGAGTACACCCTGTACTCAGCCTTGCTTTGTTGATACTTTTGCATAAGGTAAGTGTTACCATAGAAGATGAGTTCATTACAGCATCGACATCGACGAGTACTTGGAGTTCCTGGTCGGCAACTTGGAATCTATGGATTGGGACGTCATCGCTATGCTTCATGCCTCTTAGGCCATTTGTTAAGTTTGCTAGACCTAATAGCATAATTTTCCTTCTGTAGTTTGATGTTTGTGGTCAATGACCTCTGCTTCTAATAATTTGGATCTTCGCTCAGTTATGAGCCTGCTGTAATAAACTTTGTGTCGTAGGGTCACTGTAATGTTACCGCTTCTTCCTATGTACACTTCTGAGATTTAGGTTAGGCTTATGATTAGACGAAGGTTTGGTATTTGTCTAGCCTTAATCCCGGTGGTGTCATAGAACCCTAGCAGCATGCTGGGATTCAACTACAACATGCATTGTCTCACCGGTTTGAAAGATGCTGCATCACCACACCCACATTGATGTGTGTGTGTATCAGTGTGCATCATTGTGGTTTCGCAAAATAAGACATGCAATGATGCCACTCTATCATGTGTCCACCCATGTGCAGGAACCCTAGCAGCATGCGTGGATTCAAGTGCAACGTGCATTGTATCACCAGTTAAATAGATGATGCATCACCACACCCACTTGGATGTGTGTGTATTAGTGTGCATCATTGTCGTTTTGGAAAAGAACACATGCAATGATGCCACTCCAGCATGTGTCCAACCATGTCAAGGAACCCTAGCAACATGCCGAGATTTCAAGTGCAACATGCATTATATCACCAGTTTGAAACATGTTGCATCACCACAACACTTGGATGTGTGTGTGTGTCAGTGTGCATCATTGTGGTTTTGTAAAATAAAACATGCAATGATGCCACTCCAGCATGTGTCCAATCACGTCCAGGAACCCTAGAAGCATGCTAGAATTCAACTACAACATGCATTGTATCACCAGTTTGAAAGATGATGCATCACCACACCCACTTGGATGTGTGTGTGTGTGTGTGCATCAGTGTGCCTCATTGTGGTTTTGGAAAAGAACACATGCAATGATGCCAATTTAGCATGTGTCCAACCATGTCCAGGGACTCTAGCAGCATGCTGTGATTCAACTTCAACATGCATTGTATCACCAGTTTGAAAGATGCTACATCACCACATCCACTTGGATGTGTGTGTCTGTGTATCAATGTGCATCACTGTTGTTTTGGAAAAGAACAAATGCCATGATGCCACTCTAGCATGTGTCCACCCATGTCCAGGAACCCTAGTAGCATGCTGGGATTCAACTACAACGTGCATTGTATCACTAGTTTGAAAGATGTTGCATCACCACACCCACTTGGATATGTGTGTGTATCAGTGTGCATCATTGTTGTTTTGGAAAATAACACATGCAATAATGCCACTCCAGCATGTGTCCACCCATGTCCAGGAACTCTAGCAGCATGCTGGGATTCAACTGCAACATGCATTGGCTCACCAGTTTGAAAGATGCTGCATCACCACACCCACATGGATGTGTGTGTATCGGTGTGCATCACTGTGGTTTAGTAAAAGCACACATGCAATGATGCCACTCCAGCATGTGTCCACCCATGTGCAGGAACCCTAACAGCATGCTGGGATTCAACATCAACATGCATTGTATCACCAGTTTGAAAGATCCCCCGCATCACCATAATGTGTGTGTATTAGTGTGAATAATTGTGGTTTTCGAAATAGCGCATGCAATGATGCCACTCCAGCATGTGTCCAACCATGTCCAGGAACCCTAGAAGCATGCTGGGATTCAACTACAACATGCATTGTATCACCAGTTTGAAAGATGATGCATCTCCACACCCACTTAGATGTGTGTGTATCAGTGTGCATCATTGTGGTTTTGTAAAAGAACACATGCAATGACGCCACTCTAGCATGTTTCCACGCATGTCTAGGAAGCCTAGCAACATGCTGGGATTCAACTTCAACATGCATTGTATCACCAGTTTGAAAGATACTGCATCACCACACCCACTTGCATGTGTGTATGTGCATCAGTGTGCATGATTGTGGTTTTGCAAAAGAACACAAGAAATGATTCCACTCTAGCATGTGTCCAGCCATGTCCAGGAACCCTAGAAGCATGCTGGAATTCAACTACAAAATGCATTGTATCACTTGTTTAAAAGATGTTGCATCACCATAGCCACTTGGATGTGTGTGTCTGTGTATCAGTGTGCTACATTGTGGTTTTTGAAACGAACACATGCAATGATGGTACTCTAACTTGTGTCTAACCATGTCTAGCAACCCTAGTAGCATGTTGGGATTCAACTACAACATGCATTGTATCACCAGTTTAAAAGATCCTACATCGTATCAATGTGCATTTTTGTGGTTTTGGAAAAAGAACGAATACAATGATGCCACTCTAGCTTGTGTCCACCCATGTCCAGAACCCTAGCAGCATGCCGGGATTCAACTACAACATGCATTGTTTCACCAGTTTGAAAGATGTTGCTTCACCACACCGACTTGGATGTGTGTTTGTATCAGTGTTCATCATTGTGGTTTTGGAAAAGAACACATGCAATGATGTCACTCCAACATGTGTCCACCCATGTCTAGGAAATCTAGCAGCATGCTGGGATTTAACTGCAACATGCATTGTATCACCAGTTTGAAAGATGATGTATCACCACAGCAAACTTGGATGTGTTTGTTTGTGTATCAGTGTGCATCATTGGGGTTTTGGAAAAGAACACATGCAATGATGCCGCTCTATCATGTGTTCAAGCATGTCCAAGAACCCTAGCAGCATGATGTGGTTCAACTACAACATGCATTGTATCACGAATTTGAAAGATGTTGCATCACCACACCCACATGGATGTGTGTGTATCAGTATGCATCATTCTGGTTTTGGAAAAGAACACATGCACTGATGCCACTCTAGGATGTGTCCACCCATGGCCAGTAACCATAGCAACATGCTAGGATTCAACTTCAACATGCATTATCTCACCAGTTTGAAAGATGCTGCATCACCACACCCATTTCGATGTGTGTGTGTATTAGTGTGCATCATTGTGATTTTGGAAAAGAACACATGCAATGATGCCACTCCAGCATGTGTCCAACCATGTATAGGAACCCTAGCACCATGCTAGGATTCAACTCCAACATGCATTGTATCACCAGTTTGAAAGATGAGGCAACACCACACCCACTTAGATGTGTGTGTGTGTATCAGTGTGCATCATTGTGCTTTTGAAAAAGAATACATGCAATCATGCCACTTTAGCATGTGTCCACCCATGTCCAGGAACCCTAGCAACATGCTGGGATTCAACTGCAACATGCACTGTATCACCAGTTTGAAAGATGTTGCCTCACCACACCCACTTGGATGTGTGTGTGTGCATCAGTGTGCATTATTGTGGTTTTGGAAAAGAACACATGCAATGATGCCAATTTAGCATGTGCCCAACCATGTCCAGGGACTCTAGTAGCATGCTGTGATTCAACTGCAACATGCATTGCATCACTGGTTTGAAAGATGCTGCATCACCACATCCACTTGGATGTGTGTGTCTATGTATCAGTGTGCATCATTGGGGTTTTGGAAAATACACATGCAATGATGCCACTTCGACATGTTTCCAACCATGTCCAAGAACCCTAGCAGCATGCTAGGATTCAACTACAACATGCATTGTATCACTAGTTTGAAAGATGTTGCATCACCACACCCACATGGATATGTGTGCATATTAGTGTGCATCATTATGGTTTTGGAAAAGAACACATGCTCTGATGCCACTCCAGCATGTGTCGACCCATGTGCAGGAACCCTAATAGCATGTTGGGATTCAACTGCAACATGCATTGGCTCACCAGTTTGAAAGATGCTGCATCACCACACCCACATGGATGTGTGTGTATCAGTGTGCATCATTGTGGTTTCGTAAAAGCACACATGCAATGATGCCACTCCAGCATGTGTCCACCCATGTGCAGGAACCCTAACAGCATGCTAGGATTCAACATCAACATGCATTGTATCACCAGTTCGAAAGATCCCGCATCACCACAATGTGTGTGTATTAGTGTGAATAATTGTGGTTTTCGAAATAGCACATGCAATGATGCCACTCCAGCATGTGTCCAACCATGTCCAGGAACCCTAGAAGCATGCTGGGATTCAACTACAACATGCATTGTATCACCAGTTTGAAAGATGATGCATCACCACACCCACTTAGATGTGTGTGTATCGGTGTGCATCATTGTGGTTTTGTAAAAGAACACATGCAATGACGCCACTCTAGCATGTGTCCACGCATGTCTAGGAAGCCTAGCAACATGCTGGGATTCAACTTCAACATGCATTGTATCACCAGTTTGAAAGATACTGCATCACCACACCCACTTGCATGTGTGTATGTGCATTAGTGTGCATCATTGTGGTTTTGCAAAAGAACACAAGCAATGATGCCACTCCATCATGTGTCCAGCCATGTCCAGGAACCCTAGCAGCATGCTGGAATTCAACTGCAAAATGCATTGTATCACTTGTTTAAAATATGTTGCATCACCATAGCCACTTGGATGTGTGTGTCTGTGTATCAGTGTGCTACATTGTGGTTTTCGAAATGAACACATGCAATGATGGTACTCTAACTTGTGTATAACCATGTCTAGGAACGCTAGTAGCATGTTGGGATTCAACTACAACATGCATTGTATCACCAGTTTAAAAGATGCTGCATCGTATCAATGTGCATTTTTGTGGTTTTGGAAAAAGAACGAATGCAATGATGCCACTCTAGCTTGTGCCCACCCATGTCCAGAACCCTAGCAGCATGCCGGGATTCAACTACAACATGCATTGTATCACCAGTTTGAAAGATGTTGCATCACCACACCGACTTGGATGTGTGTGTGTATCAGTGTTCATCATTGTGGTTTTGGAAAAGAACACATGCAATGATGTCACTCCAACATGTGTCCACCCATGTCGAGGAAATCTAGCTGCATGTTGGGATTCAACTACAACATGCATTGTATCACCAGTTTGAAAGATGATGTATCACCACAGCAAACTTGGATGTGTTTGTTTGTGTATCAGTGTGCATCATTGGGGTTTTGGAAAAGAACACATGCAATGATGCCGCTCTATCATGTGTTCAAGCATGTCCAAGAACCCTAGCAGCATGCTGTGGTTCAACTACAACATGCATTGTATCACGAATTTGAAAGATGTTGCATCACCACACCCACATGGATGTGTGTGTATCAGTATGCATCATTGTGGTTTTCGAAAAGAACACATGCACTGATGCCACTCTAGGATGTGTCCACCCATGGCCAGTAACCCTAGCAACATGCTAGGATTCAACTTCAACATGCATTGTCTCACAAGTTTCAAAGATGCTACATCACCACACCCATTTTGATGTGTGTGTGTATTAGTGTGTATCATTGTGATTTTTGAAAAAAACACATGCAATGATGCCACTCCAGCATGTGTCCAACCATATATAGGAACCCTAGCAACATGCTAGGATTCAACTCCAACTTGCATTGTATCACCAGTTTGAAAGATGAGGCAACACCACACCCACTTAGATGTGTGTGTGTATCAGTGTGCATCATTGTGCTTTTGAAAAAGAATACATGCAATCATGCCACTTTAGCATGTGTCCACCCATGTCCAGGAACCCTAGCAACATGCTGGGATTCAACTGCAACATGCACTGTATCACCAGTTTTAAAGATGTTGCCTCACCACACCCACTTGGATGTGTGTGTGTGCATCAGTGTGCATCATTGTGGTTTTGGAAAATAACACATGTAATGATGCCACTCCAGCATGTGTCTAACCATGTCCAAGAACCTTAGCAACATGCTGGAATTCAATGTCAACATGCATTGTATGACCAGTTTGAAAGATATTGCATCACCACACACACTTGGATGTGTGTGTATCAGTGTGCATCATTGTGGTTTGGGAAAAGAACACATGCAATGATGCCACTTCAGCATGTGTCCACCCATGTCCAGGAACTCTAGCAGCATGCTGGGATTCAATTGCAACATGCATTGTATCACCAATTTCAAAGATGCTACATCACGACAACCACTTGGATGTGTGTGTGTATTAGTGTGCATCATTGGGGTTTTGGAAAACAATACATGCAATGATGCCACTCCAGCATGTGTCCAACCATGTCCAGGAACCCTAGCAGCCTGCTAGGATTCAACTCCAACATGCATTGTATCACCAGTTTGAACGATGATGCAACACCACACCCACTTAGAGGTGTGTGTATCATTGTGCATCATTGTGGTTTTTGAAAAGAACACATGGACTGATGCCACTCCAACATTTGTCCACCCATGTCCAAGAAACCTAGCAGCATGTTGGGATTCAACTATAACACGCATTGTCTCACTAGTTTGGAAGATGCTGCATCACCACACCCACATGGATGTGTGTGTATGACTGTGCATCATTGTGGTTTTGGAAAAGAACAAATGCAATGATGCCACTCTAGCATGTTTCCACCCATGTCCAGGAACCCTAACAACATGCTGGGATTCAACAGCAACATGCATTGTATCACCAGTTTGAAAGATGCTGCATCACCACACCCACTTGGATATGTGTGTGTATTAGTGTGAATCATTGTGGTTTTGGAAAAGAACACATGCAATGATGCCACTCCAGGATGTGTCCAAACATGTCGAGGAACCCTAGCAGTATGTTGGGATTCAACTGCAACATGCATTGTATCACTAGTTTGAAAGAGAATGCATCACCACACCCACTTAGATGTGTGTGTGTGTATCAGTGTGCATCATTGTGGTTTTGGAAAAGAACACATGCAATGATGCCATTATAGCATGTGTCCACGGATGTCTAGGAACCCTAGCAACATGCTGGGATTCAACTACAACATGCATTGCATCACCAGTTTGAAAGATACTACATCACCACACCCACTTGGATGTGTGTATCTGCATCAGTGCGCATCATTGTGGTTTTGGAAAAGAACACATGCAATGATGCCACTCCAGCATGTGTCCAGCCATGTCTAGGAACCCTAGCAGCATGATGGAATTCAACTTCAACATGCATTGTATCACTTGTTTGAAAGATGTTGCATCACCACAACCACTTGGATGTGTGTGTGTCTGTGTATTAGTGTGCTACATTGTGGTTTTGGAAACGAACACATGTAATGATGGCACTCCAGCATTTGTCCACCCATGTCCAGGAACTCTAGTAGCATGCTGGGATTCAACAGCAACATGCATTATATCACCAGTTTGAAATATGCTGCATCACCACACCCATTTGGATGTGTGTGTGTGTGTGTCAATGTGCATCTTTGTGGTTTTGGAAAAGAACAAATGCAATGATGCCACTCTAGCATGTATCCACCCATGTCCAAAACCCTAGCCGCATGACGGGATTCAACTACAACATGCATTGTATCACCAGTTTAAAAAATGTTGCATCACCACACCCACTTGGATGTGTGTGTGTATCAGTGTGCATCATTGTGGTTTTGGAAAAGAACACATGCAATGATGCCACTCCAACATTTGTCCACCCATGTCTAGAAACTCTAGCAGCATGCTGGGATTCAATTGCAACATGGATTATATCACAAGTTTGAAAGATGCTGCATCACCACACCCATTTGGATGTGTGTGTATCAATCTGCATCTTTCTGGTTTTGGAAAATAACAAATGCAATGATGCCACTCCAGCATGTGTCCACCCATGTCCAAAACCCTAGCAGCATGTCAGGATTCAACTACAACATGCATTGTATCACCAGTTTAAAAGATGTTGCATCACCACACCCACTTGGATGTGTGTGTATGAGTGTGGATCATTGTGGTTTTGGAAAATAATACATGCAATGATCCCACTCCATCATTTGTCCACCCATCTCCAGGAACTCTAGCAGCATGTTGGGATTCAACTGCAACATGCATTGTATCACCAGTTTGAAAGATGCTGCATCACCACACCCATTTGGATGTGTGTGTGTGTATTAGTGTGCATCATTGTGATTTGGTAAAAGAACACATGCAATGATGCCACTCCAACATTTGTCCACCCATGTCAAGGAACTCTAGCAGCATGCTGGGATTCAACTGCAACATGCATTGAATCACCAGTTTGAAAGATACTGCATCACCACACCGATTTGGATGTGTGTGTATTAGTGTGAATCATTGTGATTTTGGAAAAGAACACATGCAATGATGCCACTCCAGCATGTGTCCAACCACGTCCAGGAACCCTAGCAGCATGCTAGGATTCAACTCCAACATGCATTGTATCACCAGTTTGAAAGATGATGCAACACCACACCCACTTAGATGTGTGTGTATCAGTGTGCATCATTGTGGTTTTGGAAAAGAACACATGCAATGATGCCACTCCAACATTTGTCCACCCATGTCAAGGAACTCTAGCAGGATGCTAGGATTCAACTGCAACATCCATTGTATCACCAGTTAGAAACATGCTGCATCACCACACCCACTTGGATGTGTTTGTGTCAGTGTGCATCATTGTGATTTTGAAAAAGAACACATGCAATGATGCCACTCCAACATTCGTCCACCTATGTCCAAGAACTGTAGCAGCATGCTAGGATTCAACTGCAACATGCATTGTATCACCAGTTTGAAATATGCTGCATCACCACACCCATTTGGATGTGTGTGTGTATTAGTGTGCATCATTGTGGTTTTGGAAAAGAACACATGCAATGATGCCACTTCAGCATGTGTCCACCCATGTCCAGGAACTCTAGCAGCATGCTGGGATTCAATTGCAACATGCATTGGATCACCAATTTGAAAGATGCTACATCACCACAACCACTTGGATGTGTGTGTGTATTAGTTTGCATCATTGGGGTTTTGGAAAACAATACATACAATGATGCCACTCCAGCATGTGTCCAACCATGTCCAGGAACCCTAGCAGTCTGCTAGGATTCAACTCCAACATGCATTATATCACCAGTTTGAAAGATGATGCAACACCACACCCACTTAGAGGTGTGTGTATCAGTGTGCATCATTGTGGTTTTTGAAAAGAACACATGGACTGATGCCACTCCAACATTTGTCCACCCATGTCCAAGAACCCTAGCAGCATGCTGGAATTCAACTGTAACACGCATTGTCTCACTAGTTTGAAAGATGCTGCATCACCACACCCACATGGATGTCTGTGTATCACTGTGAATCATTGTGGTTTTGGAAAAGAACAAATGCCATGATGCCACTCTAGCATGTTTCCACCCATTTGCAGGGACCCTAACAGCATGGTGGGATTCAAGAGCAACATGCATTGTATCACCAGTTTGAAAGATGCTGTATCACCACACCCACTTGGATATGTGTGTGTATTAGTGTGAATCATTGTGGTTTTGGAAAAGAACACATCCAATGATGCCACTCCAGCATGTGTCCAAACATGTCGAGGAACCTAGCAGTATGTTGGGATTCAACTACAACATGCATTGTATCACTAGTTTGAAAGAGAATGCATCACCACACCCACTTAGATGTGTGTGTGTATCAGTGTGCATCATTGTGGTTTTGGAAAAGAACACATGCAATGATGCCACTCTAGCATGTGTCCACGGATGTCTAGGAACCCTAGCAACATGCTGGGATTCAACTACAACATGCATTGCATCACCAGTTTGAAAGATACTGCATCACCACACCCACTTGGATGTGTGTATCTGCATCAGTGCGCATCATTGTGGTTTTGGAAAAGAACACATGCAATGATGCCACTCCAGCATGTGTCTAGCCATGTCTAGGAACCCTAGCAGCATGATGGAATTCAACTTCAACATGCATTATATCACTTGTTTGAAAGATGTTGCATCACCACAACCACTTGGATGTGTGTGTCTGTGTATTAGTGTGCTACATTGTGGTTTTGGAAACGAACACATGTAATGATGGCACTCCGGCATTTGTCCACCCATGTCCAGGAACTCTAGGAGCATGCTGGGATTCAACAGCAACATGCATTGTATCACCAGTTTGAAAGATGCTGCATCACCACACCCATTTGGATGTGTGTGTGTGTATCAATGTGCATCTTTGTGGTTTTGGAAAAGAACAAATGCAATGATGCCACTCTAGCATGTATCCACCCATGTCCAAAACCCTAGCAGCATGCCGGGATTCAACTACAACATGCATTGTATCACCAGTTTAAAAGATGTTGCATCACCACACCCACTTGGATGTGTGTGTGTATCAGTGTGCATCATTGTGGTTTTGGAAAAGAACACATGCAGTGATGGCACTCCAACATTTGTCCACCCATGTCTAGGAACTCTAGCATCATGCTGGGATTCAATTGCAACATGGATTGTATCACAAGTTTTAAAGATGCTGCATCACCACACCCATTTGGATGTGTGTGTGTATCAATGTGCATTTTCTGGTTTTGGAAAATAACAAATGCAATGATGCCACTCCAGCATGTGTCGACCCATGTCCAAAACCCTAGCAGCATCTCAGGATTCAACTACAACATGCATTATATCACCAGTTTAAAAGATGTTGCATCACCACACCCACTTGGATGTGTGTGTGTGTATCAGTGTGGATCATTGTGGTTTTGGAAAATAATACATGCAACGATGCCACTCCATCATTTGTCCACCCATCTCCAGGAACTCTAGCAGCATGTTGGGATTCATCTGCAACATGCATTGTATCACCAGTCTGAAAGATGCTGCATCACCACACCCATTTGGATGTGTGTGTGTATTAGTGTGCATCATTGTGATTTTGTAAAAGAACACATGCAATGATGCCACTCCAGCATGTATCCAACCATGTCCAGGAACCCTAGAAGCATGCTAGGATTCAACTCCAACATGCATTGTATCACCATTTTGAAAGATGATGCAACACCACACCCACTTAGATGTGTGTGTATCAGTGTGCATCATTGTGGTTTTGGAAAAGAACACATGCAATCATGCCACTCTAGCATGTGTCCACCCATGTCCAGGAACCTTAACAACATGCTAGGATTCAACTGCAACATGCATTGTATCACCAGTTTGAAAGATGCTGCATCACCACACCCACTTGGATGTGTGTGTGTCTGTGTATCAGTGTGCATCATTGTGGTTTTGGAACAGAACACATGCAATGATGCCACTCCAACATTTGTCCACCCATGTCAAGGAACTCTAGCAGCATGCTGGGATTCAACTGCAACATGCATTGTATCACTAGTTTGAAAGATACTGCATCACCACACCGATTTGGATGTGTGTGTATTAGTGTGCATCATTGTGATTTTGGAAAAGAACACATGAAATGATGCCACTCCAGCATGTGTCCAACCATGTCCAGGAACCCTAGCAGCATGCTAGGATTCAACTCCAACATGCATTGTATCACCAATTTGAAAGATGATGCAACACCACACCCACTTAGATGTGTGTGTATCAGTGTGCATCATTGTGGTTTTGGAAAAGAACACATGCAATCTTGCCACTCTAGCATGTGTCCACCCATGTCAAGAAACCCTAACAACATGCTAGGATTCAACTGCAACAAGCATTGTATCACCAGTTTGAAAGATCCTGCATCACCACACCCACTTGGATGTGTTTGTTTGCATCAGTGTGCATCATTATGGTTTTGGAAAAGAACACATGCAATGATGCCACTCCAGCATGTGTCCAGCCATGTCCAGGAACCTTGGCGGCATGCCGGGATTCAACTACAACATGCATTGTATCACCAGTTTGTAAGATGTTGCATCACCACACCCACTTGGATGTGTGTGTGTGTATCAGTGTGCATCATTGTGGTTTTGGAAAATAACACATGCAATGATGCCACTCCAACATTTGTCCACCAATGTCCAGGAACTCTAGCAGCATGCTGGGATTCAACTGCAACATGCATTGTATCACCAGTTTAAAAGATGTTGCATCACCACACCCACTTGGATGTGTGTGTATTAGTGTGAATCATTGTGATTTTGTAAAAGAACACATGCAATGATGCCACTCCAGCATGTGTCCAACCATGTCCAAGAACCCTAGCAGCATGCTAGGATTCAACTCCAACATGCATTGTATCAACAGTTTGAAAGATGATGCAACACCACACGCACTTAGATGTGTGTGTATCAGTGTGCATCATTGTGGTTTTGAAAAAAAACACATGAAATCATGCCACTCTAGCATGTGTCCACCCATGTCCAGGAACCCTAACAACATGCTAGGATTCAACTGCAACATGCATTGTATCACCAGTTTGAAAGATGCTGCATCACCACACCCACTTGGATGTGTGTGTGTATTAGTGTGCATCATTGTGGTTTTGAAAAAGAACACATGCAATGATGCCACTCCAACATTTGTCCACCAATCTCCAGGAACTCTAGCAGCATGCTGGGATTCAACTGCAACATGCATTGTATCACCAGTTTGAAAGATGCTGCATCACCACACACCAATTTGGATATGTGTGTGTATTAGTGTGTATCATTGTGATTTTGGGAAAGAACGCACGCAACGATGCCACTCCAGGATGTGTCCAACCATGTCTAGGAACCCTAGTAGCCTGCTAGGATTCAACTCCAACATGCATTGTATCACCAGTTTGAAAGATGATGCAACACCACAACCACTTAGAGGTGTGTGTATCAGTGTGCATCATTGTGGTTTTGATAAACAACACATGCAATCATGCCACTCTAGCATGTGTCCACCCATGTCCAGGAACCCTAACAACATGCTAGGATTCAACTGCAACATCCATTGTATCACCAGTTAGAAACATGTTGCATCACCACACCCACTTGGATGTGTTTGTGTCAGTGTGCATCATTGTGATTTTGAAAAAGAACACATGCAATGATGCCACTCCAACATTCGTCCACCTATGTCCAAGAACTGTAGCAGCATGCTAGGATTCAACTGCAACATGCATTGTATCACCAGTTTGAAATATGCTGCATCACCACACCCATTTGGATGTGTGTGTGTATTAGTGTGCATCATTTTGATTTTGGAAAAGAACACATGCAATGATGCCACTCCAGCATGTGTCCAACCAAGTCCAGGAACCCTAGCAGCCTGCTAGGATTCAACTCCAACATGCATTGTATCACCAGTTTGAAAGATGATGCAACACCACACCCACTTAGAGGTGTGTGTATCAGTGTGCATCATTGTGATTTTGGAAAAGAACACATGCAATGATGCCACTCTAGCATGTGTCCACCCATGTCCAGGAACCCTAACAACATGCTGGGATTCAACTGCAACATGCATTGTATCACCAGTTTGAAAGATGTTGCATCATCACACCCACTTGGATGTGTGTGTGTGCATCAGTGTGCATCATTATGGTTTTGGAAAAGAACACATGCAATGATGCCACTCTAGCATGTGTCCAGCCATGTCTAGGAAAAATGGAAGCATGCCGGGATTCAACTACAACATGCATTGTATCACAAGTTTGAAAGATGTTGCATCACCACACCCACTTGGATGTGTGTGTGTATCAGTGTGCATCATTGTGGTTTTGGAAAACAACACATGCAATGATGCCACACCAACATGTGTCCACCCATGTCCAGGAACTCTAGCAGCATGTTGGGATTCAACTACGACATGCATTGTATCACCAGTTTGAAAGATGTTGCATCACCACAGCCACTTGGATGTATGTGTTTGTGTATCAG
Source organism: Avena insularis (assembly GCA_023614405.1). Lineage (NCBI taxonomy): Eukaryota > Viridiplantae > Streptophyta > Magnoliopsida > Poales > Poaceae > Avena > Avena insularis. Next base: position 265,058,872 of record CM042688.1, read on the forward strand.
TGTGCATAATTGGGGTTTTGAAAAAGAACACATGCCATATTGCCACTCTATCATGTGTCTAGCCATGTCTAGGAACCATGGCAGCATGCCGGGATTCAACTACAACATGCATTGTATCACCAATTTGAAAGATGTTGCATCACCACACCCACATGGATGTGTGTGTATCAGTGTGCATCATTCAGGTTTTGGAAAAGAACACAAGCACTGATGCCACTCCAGCATGTGTCCACCCATGTCCAGGAACCCTAGCCGCATGTAGGATTCAACTATAACATGCATTGTCTCACCAGTTTGAAAGATGATGCAACACCACACCCACTTGGATGTTTGTGTATCAGTGTGCATCATTGTGGTTTTTCAAAAGAACACATGCAATGATGCCACTCCAGCATGTCTCCACCCATGAGGAGGAACCCTAGAATCGTGCTGGGATTCAACTACAATATGCATTGTATCACCAGTTCAAAAGATGTTGCATCACCACACCCACATGGATATGTGTGTGTATTAGTGTTCATCATTGTGGTTTTGGAAAAGAACACATGCAACGATGCCACTCCAGCCTGTGTCCAACCATATCTAGGAACCCTAGCAGCATGCTGGGATTTCAACTACAATATGCATTATATCACCAGTTTGAAAGTTGTTGCATCACCACAACACTAGGATGTGTGTGTGTCAGTGTGGATAATTGTAGTTTTTGAAAAGAAAACATGCAATGATGCCACTCCAGCATGTGTCCAATCATGTCCAGGACCCTAGAAGCATGCTGGGATTCAACTACAACATGCATTGTATCACCAGTTTGAAAGATACTGCATCACCACACCCATATAGATGTGTGTGTATCCGTGTGCATCATCGTGGTTTTGGAAAAGAACACATGCAATGATGCCACTCCAGCATGTGTCCACCCATGTGTAGGAACCCTAACAGCATGCTGGGATTCAACAACAACATGCATTGTATCACCAGTTTGAAAGATGCTGCATCACCACACCCAGTTGGATTTGTGTGTGCATTAGTATGAATCATTGTGGTTTTGGAAAATAACAAATGCAATGATGCCACTCCAGCATGTGTCCACCCATGTCCAGAACCCTAACAGGATGCCGGGATTCAACTACAACATGCATTGTATCCCCAGTTTCAAAGATGTTACATCACCACACCCACTTGGATGTGTGTGTATCGGTGTGCATCACTGTGGTTTTGGAAAAGAACACATGCAATGATGCCACTCCAACATGTGTCCACCCATGTCCCGAAACTCTAGCAGCATGCTGGGATTCAACTGCAACATCCATTGTATCACCAATTTGAAAGATATTGCATCACCACAGCCACTTGGATGTGTGTGTTTGTGTATCAGTGTGCATAATTAGGGTTTTGGAAAAAGAACACATGCAATGATGCCACTCTATCATGTGTTCAACCATGTCCAAGAATCCTAGCAGCATGCTAGGATTCAACTACAACATGCATTGTATCACCAATTTGAAAGATGCTGCATCACCACACCCACATGGATATGTGTGAGTATCAGCGTGCATCATTCTGTTTTTGGAAAAGAACACATGCACTGATGCCACTCCAGCATGTGTCCACCCATGTCCAGGAACCCTAGCAGCATGCTAGGATTCAACTGCAACATGCATTGTCTCACCAGTTTGAAAGATGCTACATCACCACACCTGCATGGATGTGTGTGTGTATTAGTGTGCATCATTGTGGTTTTTGAAAAGAACACATGCAATGATGCCACTCCAGCATGTGTCCAACCATGTCTAGGAACCCTAGTAGCATGCTGGGATTCAACTCCAACATGCATTGTATCATGAGTTTGAAAGATGATGCAACACCACAACGACTTAGATGTGTGTGTATCAGTGTGCATCATTGTGGTTTTGGAAAAGGACACATGCAATGATGCCACTCTAGCATGTGTCTACCCATGTCCAGGAACCCTAGAAACATGTTGGGATTCAACTGGAACATGTATTGTATCACTAGTTTGAAAGATGCTACATCACCACACCCACGCATCATTGTGGTTTTGGAAAATAACACATGCAATGATGCCACTCTAGCATGTGTCCAACTGTCGGGCGGATGACCTCCGGATACCCCAACCGGACAAGAAATATGGCAGTCGGATCGCGTCTGCCTGGTCGAGCACAGCCGGACAGGGCAAGTCAAGCCGGCTACTGTGAGGTAGCCAGAGCAGCGAGAAGCAGCCGACTACAGCAGCGTAGCCGGAACCAAACAAGGAGACAGTGCGACATGCGGAACAGTGCGCGGTATGCCCTGTATGACGATGAGACTAACAACTACCCAGCCATACCGAAGACTTCACGGGGATGACGCGAGAACAGTGGCCCAATGCTGACGACAGGCTCGCACGGCGTTCACTGTGCCCATGACAGCCATACCACTCGTACTCTGATGGGACATGGTTGTACCAGATACTGTAGATGACCAGCCGGTTGGGACCAACCTGTGGGGCCCGCCAGTTGGATTGGCTAGTGAGACTGTTGCCTCTCTACCTATATAAGGAGAGACAAGGCCTCAGTATAAAGGGTTGGTCTCGGTGCATTTAAGACAATAGCTAGAGAATATAGCTCGAGGAGCACTTGTAGTTCGTATATCGCTCATAGTCAGATCGGCAGGAGTAGGAGTTTTACCTCATCACGCGGGCTTCGAACCTAGGTACTTCCTGCGTCTAGCTACGCTTGCTTGTATCCAATCCCGCCTGTAGACACCGTCGATAGCTTCCCTGCTAGTCCCCACACCTCTATCTAACCTTCTTAGGTACTGCCGTTCCCAACACAACGACAGTTGGCGCCCACCGTGGTGCTGATGGCTTCGACCGGAGTCACGTTCCGCACGGGACACCGCACTTCAGCTGGTGAGCGCGTGGCCTCCGGCCTGGTGCTCATGCTCGGCAAGTTCGATTGTGTCACCGACAACGTTTCCTGCTTCGCCGGAACCACCTTCCCGGCGAACGGCTCCATCCTGCTCTTCAGTGACCTCCCCGTCTACGTCGCCACCGTTCCGGAGCGTTTCCCTAGGGAGATCGTCTCCGTCGCGGAGCTACCGCATCCGGGCGGCAGCGCCACCGTTGCTTCCTGCGGCGTTGAGGTCATGATGGCCGGCTCCAGTTCTCATCCCCGCTAGCCGTGGGAGCGGGGCGCAGACGAGGGCGGAACCTCTGCCCCACCGCAGCCTCAGAATCCGGTGGAGTAGGCCATTGATTGGATCCTGACACCGGTTACCCGGAGGAGGCGGAAGCCAACTTCGCCATGGAGAGACAACTTCTCCTCCAGGAGGCCATGGAGCTGGCGGTAACCCGCAAGCAACTCTAGATCACCCGGCGTGAATACGACCGCGCGCACGGCTTCACTCCGGCTACCGCGGAGCCAAGCCAGCGCGGCCAGGTGCGGCGCCGGGGCGGCGAGCTAGGCGGAAGGATGGAAAAGTATGGGGAGCCAGATCCCGCGCCCGCCCTCATCCGGCCCACCTATAGCATGCCCATCAAGAATGTGCACGCGGCGCGAGCCGCAGCAGACAAACTACCCAACCTGGAGGGCGAGGAGCGAGCCCGCCAGCACGCTCGCGTGCAGGAGCTCCTACGGATCGCGGACGAGCAGGCTGACGCCAACCGGCAGATGCAGGAGGACCCCAGCTACTCCAAGGGGAGCGCCTCGCGACACCCAACATGCGTCCTCCCCTCAGCCGGCTAAGGCCCACAGCAAGCGCCGCAACTTTGGCAACAAGGGCCAGCCGCGCTAGGAGCAAACGGTGAACAACAACCCACCGCCTCCCCCTCCTCCAACCGGAGCACCAAGACCCGCCGGTTCCCGTCTCTCGGGCCGGGTGGAGTGCCCAACCCGGATCGTCCGGATTCCCGTGATCGTGTCGAGCTCCTCGCTCAAGCGCGCGTCACGGAGGAAGAAGACTCCACCAGACCGGTTTGTTTTGGACCCGCATCCGAGCAGGCCATTTCGGATAAGTTCACCCGCCAGGACACCCCAAATCTGCAGCAGTATGAAGCCGGAAGATTGGCTGACCGACTACGCTACGGCAGTCGGAATCGCCCATGGGAATAAGTGCACAACTTTGCACTACGTCCCCCTTATGCTAACCGGGTCGGCAAGGACATGGCTCATCAGCCTTGCGCCCAATAGCATCAATGCCTGGCCAGACTTCGAGAAGGTGTTCGTCCACAACTTCAATGGCACATACAAGCGTCTAGGACGCCCACGCGACCTGGCCTTGTGCGTCCAGGGTGACCACGAGACCGACTGCGAGTACCTCGCCAAGTGGACGGAGCTGCGCAACACTTGCGAGGGCATCCTAGAGAGCCAGGCCATCAGCTTCTTCATCGAGGGATGCCGAGAAGGCACCATGCTTCGCCACTGGCTACTGTGTGACGAGCCGAAAACCATGGTGGAGCTCATGACGGTAGCGGACCAGTACGCCATAGAGGATGCCACCATGAAGAATCCCCTCCGAGCAAATGCTGACGGGCGTCCGACTCCTACAGAGCCGGCCCGCGACCGCCCGAGAAATACGGCTAGAGAAGCCGGATCCTCCAGGCGCCATGGCAACGACAACCGGTTCCATGGGGACCGCCAAGCCGGACAGCAGAAGCCTTGCTACCATGCGCGGCAGGTCAATGCTGTGGAGGGCGCGCCCGACGCACCGGCTAATGATGCAAGAAGGAAGAAGCCGCGTCTCACCTTCAACTAGATGTTTGACGGCCTGTGCAAGTGGCATAGCGGTCCCTTCAAACTGGCTACGCACACCACCTGGAATTGCAGCTGGACTCGCCAGCTAAAAGACCAGGGCAACCAGCAACGTCTCCCCCTGCCCCCTCCTAGTGGACCACCACCACCGGCTAGGGGAGCCGACAATGATGGCAACAACGGCAACGGCGGCAACGGTGGCAATAACAACAACGGCTACCCCTAGTCGCACGCCGCCTACCACACCTTTGAGACGGAGCTGGGCGACAAGCACAGCCGCAGGCGACGCTCCAAGGAGGTCAACGCCATCGTCTCTCTGGTCCCCTAGTACCTGAACTGGTCGGAAACCCCCATCACCTAGAGCCGAGAAGACCAGTCGGAGAAGCTGCCGACTCCTAGGGGCTATGCCATGGTACTCGACCCCCTCATCGTCTCCAACAAGCGCATCTGCTGTTTCTCGCGTGTGCTCATCGACGGAGGCAGCAGCCTCAACCTCCTCTACCGGCCTTCACTGGAGAAGCCGGGCATTTGCGAATGCGACCTATGCCCGACTACCACAATGTTCCACGGCGTACTGCCGGGACCGCCTTCGCCCCGCTGGGTAAAATCCAGCTGGACGTCATTTTCAGGACCGAGGAGAACTTCCGCCGCAAACCAATCTGGTTCGAGGTGGTAAACCTGACGAGATCCTACCATGCTCTCCTCGGGCGCCTCTCCCTCGCCAAATTCATGGCCATCCCCCACTATGCATACCTCAAGACAAAGATGCCGGGACCCAACGGCGTGATCACCATCGCCGGCTGCTTCAGGCGGTCAATGGAGTGCGCCTCAGCCGGTTCCAAACTAGCAAAGGCCCTCATCATAGCCGAGGAGAAGCGCGTGATCATGTGCAACGTGGCCATGGCCCAACAAGACATACCGGCTAGCAGCAAGCCGGCTGGAGAAGGAGCTTTCCAGCCGGCAAAGGAGACAAAGAGGATCCTGCTCGACCCCTCCGACCCGAACAAGTTCATCACCATTGGTGCCAACTTGGACAGCAAATAGGAAGGTGCGCTCGTCGACTTCCTCCGTGAGAATTGGGACATCTTTGCATGGTCACCCAAGGACATGCCAGGTGTACCGAGGGAGTTCGCCGAGCACTCACTTCATGTGCGGCCGGATGCCAAGCCGGTCAAGCAACCTCTGCGCCGGTTCGCATAGGAGAAGAGGAAGATTATCGGTGACGAGATCACCCGAATCCTTGCAGCCGGGTTCATCATGGAAGTGTACCACCTGGACTGGCTGGCGAACCCAGTCCTGGTGTTGAATAAGAACAAGACCTGGAGCATGTGTATCGACTACACCAGCCTGAATAAGGCATGCCCAAAAGATCCATTCGCATTGCCCCGTATCTATCAAGTCATCGATTCCACGGCCGGCTGCGATTTGTTGTCTTTTTTAGATTGCTATTCTAGTTACAATCAGATCTGGTTAAACCCGGCTGACAAGATAAAGATATCATTTATCACCCCCTACGAGGCTTTCTGCTATGTAACCATGCCATTTGGTCTAAAGAATGCAGGCGCTACCTATCAGCGCTGCATGCAGAAGTGCTTGCACTCGCAAATCGGCCGAAACATGCACGCCTATGTGGATGATGTGGTCATCAAGACCAAGGAGAAGCACACCCTCCTCGAAGATCTGGGAGAGACATTTGGCAACCTCCGGCAGTACCAGATGAAGCTGAACCCGGAGAAATGCGTCTTCGGAGTCCCATCCGGCCAGCTACTCGGTTTCCTCGTATCGCAACGAGGGATCAAGGCGAATCCGAAGAAGATCACGGCCATCGAGAGGATGCAGCCGCCTAGGAGCCTGCTTGGAGTTCGGAAGTTCACCGGATGCCTGGCCTCCCTCAGTCGTTTCGTCAGCCGGCTGGGGGAGAAGGCACTCCTGTTGTTCCAGCTGATGAAGAAGACGGACAAGTTCTCCTGGACCTCGCAAGCCGACGCCGCCTTTCATGTCCTCAAGCGCATGCTGTCCACAGCGCCGGTTCTAGCCACGTCGGCTAGCAAGGAGCCAATGTTGCTCTATATAGCAGCCATCAGCCGGGTCGTCAGCGTCTTCTTGGTGGTGGAGCGCCCCGAGGAAAGCAAGGCTCAGCCAGCTCAGCAAGGTTCTTTCCCTCTCCAAGCAGAACTACCCCCACTACCAGAAGATGTGTTATGGCGTGTACCTGGCATGCAAGAAGCTCAAGCACTACTCCCAGGAGCATCCGATTAAGGTCGTGTGCACTGCACCCCTTTCGGAAATCATCGGCAACAAGGACGCCACCGGCCGAGTCGCCAAGTGGGCCATCAAGCTCGCCGCCTACTCCATCTAGTACGAGCCCCAGCTCACGATCAAGTCGCAGGCGCTGGCGGACTTCCTCGTCGACTGGGCCGAGACCCAGTACCTCCCACCGGTTCCGGATTCGGACCATTGGAGGATGCACTTCGATGGATCGAAGATGCTCGGGGGCTTGGGAGCCGGCATCGTGCTCACCTCACCCAAGGGAGACCGGCTGGAGTACGTCCTGCAGATTCACTTCAAGGCCTCCAACTACATAGCCGAATACGAGGCACTGGCGCACGGCCTCCGGCTAGCTAGAGAAATTTGTTTCAATCGGATCCTTTGCTTCGGGGATTCGGATCTGGTGGTGCAGCAAGTATCCGGAGAGTGGGACGCCCATGATGCAAACATGGCTCTCTACCGGTTCCACATACAGAAGCTCAGTGCCTCCTTCGACGGATGCGAATTTCATCATGTCCCTTGCGCCAACAACGAGGCAGCCGATTCGCTCACATGAATCGAATCCACCAGGCAGGCGATCCCACTCGGGTTCTCCTTGGAGCACCTGCGCAAGCCCTCCATCAACCCGTCCCCCGAGTCGGATTCCATTATATGGGCAGGGAGCGCTCCGGTTGATGGGGCGGCAGACGCAGAGCCGACAGAACCTCCAAAGAAGAAGTCCCGTGCCAACTCCGGCAAGTCCGTACCCTCCTGATCGCAAGACCCGGGGGCTGCCGACTCATCAAGTGGCCCGGGGGCTGCCTTTCCGGGTACCTCATCCGGACGACCCCCCGACATCAACCGGAGAGCGGAAGCGTCCTCGTCATCCGGGAAATACCATCATGGGCACAACCCTTCATGCACTACATCACCAACGGGGAGCTTCCGTATGACGAGGTGGAGGCCAGGCAAATCCGGCGCCGCGCGCACACGTACACCATCATCAACAAAGAACTGCACAAGCGCAGCGTATCCGGCATCTTCCAAAGGTGTGTCGATGTGGATACAGGCTACCGGCTACTCAAGGACATCCACCAGGGCGAGTGCGGGCACCACGCTTCGTCAAGGGCGATAGTCGCCAAGGCGTTTCGCCATGGTTTCCATTGGCCCACCGCCCTCGAGGACGCCAAACAGCTAGTCCGCGCGTGCAATGGGTGCCAGCGCTTCGGATAGCTCAGGCATATGCTGACTTTAGTGCTCAACACCATACCGATCACATAGCCCTTTGTTGTTTGGGGCCTCGACATGGTCGGTCCCTTCAAGCGGGCGCGCGTAGGCATGACCCATTTGCTGGTGGCGGTGGACAAATTTAAAAAGTGGATCGAGGCCAAGCCCATCCAGAAGCTGGACGGGGCGACAGTCCTCACCTTCTTCACCGACGTCATCAACCGGTTCGTCTACCCCAACAGCATCATCACCGACAACAGCACGAACTTCGCCAAGGGGGCCTTCGCCCGATTCTGCAGCAACAAGGGCATCCGGCTAGACCTCGCTTCCGTCGCGCACCCGCAGTACAACAGGCAAGTCAAAAGGGCAAACGGCTTAGTGCTAGCCGGCATCAATCCACGCCTCATCGAGCCTTTCGAGCGGTCGCCCGGATGCTGGATCGAGGAGCTTCCAGTTGTGCTATGGAGCCTCCGCACTATGCCGAATAGATCAACCGGCTACACCCCGTTCTTCCTGGTCTACGGATCAAAAGCCGTCCTCTCCGCGGATATCGAGTTCGACTCTCCACGCAAGCTCCTCTACGATGAAAAGGCCAACCAAGAGGCACGGGAAGATGGTGGGGACCTCCTCGAGGAGGCCCGTGAACTGGCATTGTCTAGATCGGCCTTGTACCAGCAATGCTTACGCCGCTACCATTTAGGCCGGATCCGCCCTGTCGCGTTCCTCAAGGGCGACCTGGTCCTCCGGCTGGTGCAAGACACGAAGGGCATGCACAAGCTGTCGCCACACTGGGAGGGTCCCTTCATCGTCAGCCGGGCGCTGCCCAACGACTCCTACTACCTCATCGACGCACAGCAACCGTGCAAGAACAAGATGGACAAGTCGGACGAGGAGACCGAGCGTCCCTGGAACGTGGCCTTGCTGCGCCCGTTTTACACCTAGTCACCAGACAGTGTATGTATCCCACAAACCCTATGAATGAAAATACGGACCCCTATGAGATGCTCGGGGGCTCCTTGCTAGAAATGTGTATGCATCTGTTTTTTGGTTCATATTTTCCGGCTCCGGCAACCCCTACCTAGGGGCTTGCCGGCTGGCCCGACCTGCTAAGTCAACAAACCGGCTGAGTAGTGTGCGACGATGTTAGAGGCCCACTCTTCGTCTCAGATCTAGACCACAACCCGGCTGTCCGACTAGCAAGAGCAAAATCCCGAGGCATCCCACATGAAAAACAGGGAGGAGATGCGACAGATCGGGCATTCCTGCCTCGCAACTAGCTTAAGACAATCCGGTTGCTAAGCCGTTAGTACCATGCGCAATGTACTGTCAGCTCTCTTCGATTCCGGCTGCATACCGCAACCCGACTGCCTGGCAAGGACGCAGCGAAAACAACAGAGCACACGGGAAAACGACTAAGTGTCTAGAAAGGCACAAGCTAGTTTTCAAAAAAGCTAATCCGCCTTCTCGCTACAGTTCAGCAGACTAACCTATTAACGGGTGAGAATGTATGTGTATTTATATATATTTTTGTACGACTACCTCGATTCGGAATTCAGGAAGAAAAGAAGAAGAAGATTCGAAGTCCTTGCCTTCACCAAGCGCTTTGAATCTCGGGGGCTACACTCTGAATCTCGCGCGCCCCCAGTGGAATCTTGTATTTTCCCGACCGGCTAAGGGAGTTTAGCCGGATATTTGGAGCCCAGGTGAGGGCAAGGGCAGGAGCAAGAGAAGAAGAAGATTCGAAGTACCTGGCTGCGCCAGCTACTCCAAATCTCGGGGGATACACCTAGTGGGTGCGCTTGCGCGCCCCCACTGGAATGTTAGTTCCTCCGGCTAAAGGCGTTCAGCCAGCGGAAGCAACTGACTAAGATGCGTCTAGTCGGATGAAGCTAGAGGACCTAAGAAAAGACAGAAGATTCGAAGTACCTGGCTACGCCAGCTACTCCGAATCTCGGTGGCTACACCCAGTGGGTGCGCTTGCGCGCCCCCACTAGAATTGCAGTTCCCTCGGCTAAAGGCGTTGAGCCGAGAGAAGTCCGCCGGATAAAGTCAGCCGGCGAAATATTGAAAAGACATAAAAACAACACAAGTCAAAAGCAAGCTAAGACGAGCCAAACTAGCATTAAAAAGGGAGACGAAGCTCCCATGAGTTTACCCGGCGCCAGAAACAGTCGGTACAGACAGACAAGTTTCAAACAAGACAGAATAAACAAATACACTCGGCATCCCAGGGTCATAGCTAAGAGGCGAGTCCCTTGCCGTGTGGAGCGCCTTGGCTGGCAGTAGTCTCAGGCGGGGGAGGAGGCGCAGCAGTCGACCCAGTTCTGGCATCGCCATCAGCCGGCTGCGTCGACGCTTCCGCATCCGGAGTGCCGACGGACTACGAGTCGGTGAGCACCTCGTCGGGATCCACATAGTCCACAATCTTGATGGCGGAGGCCCGGAGCTCTATACGGGCCTGGCGGATGGCGGCAAGGTCGGCGCTGGCGCGTAAACCTCCGTCGATCTTCTCAACGCGGGCGTCCTTGTACCATGAGAACATGAGGGCTAGGGCCATCTCCGCCCCGGCTCACGCCGCCAAGTCTCGCAGCCAGTCCACGGCAGCCGACACATCTCCCACCTTCGCGGCTAGCTGCGCCATCGTCTCCGGGACCGGAGCGTCCGGCCACAGAAAGGAGAAGATGGCCTGTGCCGCCTGGCGAAGCTTGGCAGCTTCCTCGCCGAGAAGGACGACGAGCTCCTGGGTTGTCGGTTGAGCTCCCGGCCAGTTCTCCTACAGCCGGTTGTAGGCCAGGAGGTCTATGCCGGGATAAAAAGCTATCAGAGAAAAGATAGTCAGATCCGGCTACCGGATCCGGAAAGACAAGAAGAGACGAAAAAGGGAGCTTATCCTTAGCCGTATGACCGACTTGCATCAGCTCTTCCACTAAGGCCTTTTCCTTCGCCGCCAGCCGCTTGATTTCCTTCTCTTGGTCCTTGTTCTAGGCCTCGAGAAGGTTGAAGGCGTCGATCCGGCTAGCGAGCGAGGCGTCGTGCTCCTTGACGATGGCCTCCGGAGCATCCACCTTAGCGTGCCAATCCTTTTTCTTCAGTCGCAGCATGGAGTTGGACTTGCTTAGCCGGTCGTTCGCCTTCTTCAAGCGATCGATCTCGCGCTGAGCGCACACAAGGATAGTTGCAACAAAACCAGCTATCGTCAAAAAAAAGGGATGATTCCGGATGAAGAAAACTTACTCTAGGAGGTTCCGTTGGCAGCAGCAAGCTTCTGCTCCAAGAACCGATACCCGCCGGCTGCAGCCTCGAGCAGCCGGATCTCCTTCACCGCCAGTTCGAGGGTGGCGGCGAGATCCGTCAACGAGGTAGCGGAGGAGGCATCGTCATCCATTGCATTGGCGGCCAGAGACTCTTTCGCCGCAACCACCGCCGTCCTCCATTCCTCCCTCGGCTCGTCCTCGGAGTTGTCATCACCGACAACCACGAGTTCTTTGCCGGTGGCCGCTCTCCGTGTCCCCGCGAGGAGCCGTCCCCGCTCTGTGAGGTGGTCTCAACCGTTTCCGGCTGGACCACCGCGTCCGACTGAGGACCCCTCGCTCCGGCTGAAGCAGCCAGCTCAGATCTAGGCGACGGCAAAGGTGGTGCCTCGGAGGAAGGAGGGGTGGAGGCAGACATGGCTGGCGCGCGGGGTGGCGACCCAGTCGGCGCTCGCGCCGGGCTCACGGCCCCCAAGGAGACCAACATGCTAAAGCAACAGAAAGAAAGAAAAGAGAGAAAGAAGCAAATAAGCCAAAGGCAAACAGAAGAAAACGAAAGAAACAGAAGGCGGTAAAGGCACCCGGAGAAAGACGTACCCCTGTACCACCGGGGGCGGCCCTTTCTTCCGGCCAAGACGGCTCGGGGGAAGGGCGTCGGTGCGGCTCCTCTTAGGAGCCGGCTCCTCCACGGCATGTCGGCTGGCACTGGAACGGCTGGAGCCACTCCCGCCAGCACCGGACCAGCTGGAGTCGCCATCTGTCACAAGGCGCCATGCCGGATCGGGGGCTGGCGCGGCCTCTTCCTCCTCGTCGACCTTCGCGTGGGGATCAGCGGCCGGCTCGTCATTCTGGCTGGGGAAGGCGTCTCTGTCCCTGTCCCCGTCCGACTCCTCGCCAGACCGCCGAGCGCGCGGCTCGGGCAAGTCAGGCGCGAACGTCTCAAGAGGGGCGTTGCCCTCCTCACGAAGGATGCAAGGGAAGATCTGCTGAATACAAAAGATTAGTTGGATAAAATAAAAAAGAAGGGAAGAGATACAAAAGAAAATTCCGGCTAGAAGGACCTACCCGGGGCGCTCCGTTGTCACGGCTGTAAGGGGCTAGCCCGAAGGTCCAGCCTTCTGGCAGCCGCTCCTTGGTGATCGTCCACTTCCACTCCTTCAGATTGTGGTAACGAGGGTCGCGGCGAGACAGCCGGGTCGGGTCCATCCGGCTGGAGTAGAAGCACATCTTGTGCACTCACTGCTGAAGCGACATCATTAGCTAGGACATCCAGCTCAGAGTGATGTCCAGGCTGGTTAGCCGGCAGGTGACGAGGGAGCACATGTGTTGTAGCATCGCATCCGACTCCTCCTTCTCCCCATAGATCTTCAAGTCCCAGTGCTGTCGGCTGGACTCCACGTCCTGGCACGCCGGAAGGTTGATCCGGTCCACGTCGGTGAGGTTCCGGACATAGAAGTACGACTGCTGCCATAGTCGTATCGTGTCGTGCAGCCGGAACTTCGGGTAGCCGGTCTATGCACGGGAGTAGATGGAGGCGCCGCCACAGACGACCAGCGGCCCCTTCATGAACTGTAACTATGGCTGGACTTGGAAGAGCCGGCAGAAGAGCCCAAGATCCGGCTGGATTCCGAGGTAGCTCTCGCAGAACGCTACGAAGTGCGCCAGCGTGCCGATTGCGTTGGCGCCGAGATGGTGCAGGCGGAGGTCGAAGAAGGCGAGGAAGGTGAGGAAGAACGGGTGCACCGGCAGCGTGAACCCGCGTGCCAGGTGCGAGAGGTAGATCACCCGTTCCCCCTCCGCCGGATGCGGCGACACCTCCCCCGCCGGCACAAGCCGCACCTCCACTTCCTCCTCCGACGGCAGGACGCGGGTGGCGCATTACTTTTGGATGTGCTCCTCCGTCACAGAGGAGCCACACCAGGCTCCGCGCTCGGCAGCCATTTCTGGCTCGCAGGGAGACGCGACGGCGGATGAGTGGCAGTGGCCCGTACCGCTGAAGACGACAAACGGGCGGCGTGACAGGTTACAGAAGCAACAGTGACGAGGTGCGAAAGGCAGGAGCGCAAAGGAGAAAGGAAGGCAACTAGGAGCGGGGGAAGCAAAGGAGAGGAACTGCCCTCCCCCAGGCGCCCCTTTAAAGGCCCGGAAGGGTAACCGTCCGCGGCGCCACGTGGCGTCCATCGAGGCGCTTCCTACCCCAACCGCCGCCACAGATCCCGTGTGCAGACGCGGGATGCGCAGAAGATCCCGGAGCGAGAACCGAAGCGTCAGGCGGCAGTTTCCCGAGGCGACGTGCGACGGGACGTGTCACTGCCCGCCGTAGAGCAATGATGGCGCGTGCGCGCGTGGCCAACGTCAGCACCGACCACATGGGTAGCGCAACCGCCAGGCATAGCCAGTCAGAAATTCAAAATGAAGAGGGAGCACGCGCACATTTCACCTAAGGGCGAAATCTACACGCACTCGGTGGCTAGTGTCGGGGGGATGACCTCCGGATACCCCAACCGGACAAGAAATATGGCAGTCTGATCGCGTCCGGCTGGTCGAGCGCAGCCGGACAGGGCAAGTCAAGCCGGCTACTATGAGGTAGCTGGAGCAGCGAGAAGCAGCCGGCTACAACAGCGTAGCCAGAACCAATCAAGGAGACAGGGCGACATGCGGAACAGTGCGCAGTACGCCTTATACAACGACAAGACTGGCAACTACCCGGCCATACCAAAGACTTCGCGGGGATGACGCGGGAACACTGGCCCAATGCTGACGACAGGCTCGCACGACGCTCACTGTGCCCACGACAGCCATACTGCTCGTACTCTGATGGGACATGGTTGTACCAGATACTGTAGATGACTAGCCGGCTGGGACCCACCTGTGGGGCCTACCAGTCGGATTGGCCAGTGAGACCGTTGCCTCTCTGCCTATATAAGGAGAGACAAGGCCTCAGTAGAAAGGGTTGGTCTCAGTGCATTTAAGATAGTAGCTAGAGAATACAGCTCGAGGAGCACTTGTAGTTTGTATATCGCTCATAGTCAGATCGGCAAGAGTAGGAGTTTTACCTCACCACAAGGGCTTCGAACCTAGGTACTTCCTGCGTCCAGCTACGCTTTCTTGTATCCAATCCCACCTGCGGATGCCGTCAATAGCTTCCCTGCTAGTCCCCACACCTCTATCTAACCTTCTTAGGTACTGCCGTTCCCAACACAACAACACCAACCATGTCCAGGAACCCTAGCAGCATGCTGGAATTCAACATCAACATGCATTGTATCAGCAGTTTGAAAGATGTTGCATCACCACATCCACTTGGATGTGTGTGTCTATGTATTAGTGTGCATAATTGTGGTTTTGGAACAGAACACATGCAATGATGGCACTCCAGCATGTGTCTAACCATGTCCAGGAACTCTAGAAGCATGCTGGGATTTAACTACAACATGCATTGTATCACCAAGTTAAAAGATAATGCCTCGTATAAATGTGCATCACTGTGGTTTTGGAAAAGAACAAATGCAATAATGCCACTCCAGCATGTGTCCATCCATGTCTAGGAACCCTAGCTGATGCAGCCCGTCCTACGGATGCTACTACATCTACACCAACAAGTCCCCCAAGTGGACCCATGACTCGTGCCCGAGCCAAGCTCCTACAACATAAGGTGAACTTGCTCCTCTCCTCGTGCCAATTTGATACCTCCTTGGATGGTGTGATACTTCATGCAACTACTCTATGCATCATCACGTACGAAGCCCCAACACATCACCAAGCACCTAAGGATGGAGAACTAGGAGCAAAGCGTGAAGCAGAAGTCACTGGAACTGCTCAGACCGGAGTCTTCGGTCTGCGCACACTAGAGTCTCTGGCCTGCCAAAGTCTCTGGCCTAAAGACCCCGGAGACTCCGACCCCTCCTTTGGTCTGACCTACTGCACCTGGCTCCAGGGCAATCTGAATGCCCCTCCGGAGGTTGGTCTGGAGGCGCCACCAGATTCTCCGGCCTAGACCGGAGTCTGCGGCCTGCACACTGGATTCTCCGGTCCGACCGACGCTAGGCATGTAAAAGGCCTTTGGGCCTTCGTCCCATGTACCCCTTAGTCCATCCAAAACTTGTCTTTTATTCCTAAAATACCCCGGGTTAAGTGGTTGGCCTATATATAGTCCCCCACCTCCATTGTAAACCCTAGGCATGATATTTGGAATAAGTGGAAACCCCTTGTGGATCTATCTAGTTCTTGCCTCATGCTCCTTCGACAAAGGAGCACCAAATATCCCAAACCTCGTTGGAGTTTGCATTGTGCCTCCGTGTTGTACAAGGCCTAGGCATCAGAGTCCCTTTGCCTAGACGTCAAGATCTCACCGAGTCTCCCATCTCGCCGTGTCGGTTCGAGAGAGAGTCCTCCGCCCGTTGTCGATCCTAGGGATTGCGCCGGACCGGTCACCGCCGGCATGAGCTATTGGTGTGTATCGTGGTTTTGCGTGTGTGTTCATCGCGTTCTTCGTGCGTGAGTTCGTCGTGTTCATCCTCCCCTCCTTCCCCCGCACTCCATCCTCGATTTGAGTGGGATTTGTGAAAGATCGGGCCACCCTAGAGGTTTTCCCTCAACATATTGGTATCAAGAGCTTCGTTGCTCACGAATTCCCCAATCATTGGCCACAATAAGAAATGAAATGTAATCGTACAAAACAATATTCAGGGATATACATAGTCAGGTAAAAAAACAAGCCTAAATATTGTAATTATAAATAAAAACCAAACAATTAATCTTCAGGTACATGTAAAAAATACTTATGATCAAAACCATTCATATACATATGCATCATACCAATCATTAAAAGATCAGAAACAATTCAAGGATTATATATGTAGTTCCATATGAGAATAAATCAAGGGCCTCATAATTTGTTTCAGAGATGGAGTTGGAGAACCAAACTACCAACAGCATAACCTATATTGTTTGTGTGGATTGCTGCCTCAGGTTCACCAACCCATCCCTAAAACACGACACCATCATACGTGTCTCCCCTTGAACTCTTTTGGGGAAAATTTCAAACATCGGCCTCGGTGACAAACTAAAATGTAATTCTTATACACTATGAATGCATGGAATAGATAATTCAAATATCATAGTTCTATGAATGTAGAATAAAGATTACAGCCCCATAAGTTTCTACAGAGATGGCGTAAGCGAACCAAGTAACAATTGCATAGCTTATATTGATCTTGTACATGGCCCCAGGTTCGCTCACTCATCCCTGAAAAATCTAACACCAATGTGTCTGCCTCTCTTTAGGGCAAATTTTAATCATTGGCCACAATAAGAAATTGAAATGTAATCATACAAAACAATATTCAGGGATATACAAATGCATCATACCACGCATTCATAGTTCAGAAACAATACAAAGATTATATATTTAGGTTCCATATGAGAGAAAAATTAGGGCCTCATTTTTTCAGCGATGGAGTCAGAGAACCAAAATACCAACAGCACAAACTATATTGTTTATGTGCATTGCTGCCTCAGGTTCACTAACCATCCCTAAGAAAACGACACCATCAGATGCCCTTGCACTACTTTGGGGCAAAATTGAATCATTGGGCTCAGTAAGGAATAGAAATGTAGTGTTATAGGCCTGCTGTGTATCGAAATCAACACTCAACTAGCAAACTCAACTAGATGGCAGATGAGCAGATTGGGGTTTTGTGACTAGACGGATTGGGGTTTTGTGACTAGATGGAAGATGCATCAATCAACCGATCGAATCATATATATACTACCCTACTTCAAGAGCAAAAGAATCTGTACACGATTGAGCAAATCCTATGTATGAACACTGAAAACTGTGGCTGTGACTAGAGAAGCTAGCAATGTAGTACCTCGGACTCCTCATCAGGGACCTCCTCCTGGAACTCATCATTCTCCACGATTGCGTCGAAGATTTCTTATATGGCGATGGGGTCGTTGATGTAGATCACCGGATTGCCTCTGCCTGCCACCTGCCCCGCATCCAGATCTGCCGCTGGCACCACGACATTATCGGCCACCTACTGCTCGGCGGCGATGGCTACCACCTGCTGCTCGGCAGCGACGGCTACCACCTGCTGCTCGGCGGCGACGGCTACTGGTAGGACGGATGAGCTCACACCCTCGACCGTGTGGCAACGAGCGGTGTTCGTGCCCGGAGAAGACGCCTCCGCCTGCTTGGCGACGACCGAGCCATCTACTGCTGCGCCTTCAACTGGCTTCACCTCTGGCTCGTCTCCACGCGTACGCTTCATGGCAAAACCAATGGGAAGGAGGTAGTGCAAGCGAGGGAGATTCAGCATGCACGGCAGGTATAGATTGGGGTCTTGGGACTAGACAGACTGGGGGGAAATGACACGAGCTCATGGAAGAAGAAGGTCGAGGGGGTAATAAACACCGGACCGTTCATAGTCCTCGAGTGGACTCGTGTGGTGAGCAGGGGGCAGGGGCTACCACGATCTCCACCCTTTTTTTCGGTTCCCTTTTTTTTGAAACAACCACGATCTCCACTTTAGAGCTGCATTGAAAAAACGCTCATGCAGACCTCGATTCCACTGCATGCAAGTGGCGTGGAACTAATTTCTAGCAACATTAGATCTACTCGAGGGGGTCCCTTGACTCATGGAAGTTACTAGCGGTAGGGCCTAGTTGGAAGTGAGCTTGAGAGTGCTGTGTAAAAATGGGATATGTCTTATTAAAATCAAGTGGCAATAAATTGCAGCGTCCCGTCGACAACCGTGCACTCGATGACCCTATTGCCCTGTGCATGTGTTGTAGTAGCAGTAGTAGGCTTTTCAGACTTGATTAAACTTGACATGACCGCTCGACGACTTTTTCCATGGACGGCATCGTGTTCCTTCCTGTAAAAGTCTCGCAGAGGGAGACATCGGTGCTGTCTCACGCTGTACTGTGAAGGGCACGACGTGTGCAACGATCATCGTTCGATCACACAGAATCAACGGTTGGTGCGCACGATCTACGTAACAACTGTGACAACCAATCAGGGAGTAGCAGACAGGGTGAGCATAGGTTTGGGCTTCTACGAAAAATAGAGAGAGGGGGGGCAAAACTAAGTAGTACCACATAAAACCAAGGGCAAAACTAAGTAGTATAAAAATGGAAAGTATCTTGTACAATGAAATACATCATGGAATACATCAAATTATACCAAGATAGATCCACTAGAGTTCATTTGATGTGTGTTCTTCTCATGAACCACACATGGATCCACCGGTGTCATTGCATGTCTGTTCCTCTAAACAAACCACATAAGGATCCACCAGTGTCATTGCATGTCTGTTCCTTTCATGAACCACACCCAGTGTCATTGCACGTGTGTTCTTCTAAACAAACCACATAAGTCATTGCATGTCTGTTCTTTTCATGAACCACACCCAGTGTCATTGCATATGTGTTCCTCTAGATAGACCACATAAGGATCCACCGGTGTCACTGCATGTCTATTCTTTTCATGAACCACATAAGGATCCACCAGTGTCATTGGATGTGTGTTCTTCTCATGAACCACACATGGATCCACCGGTGTCATTGCATGTTTGTTCCTCTAAACAAACCACATAAGGATCCACTAGTGTCATTGCATGTCTGTTCTTTTCATGAACCACACCCAGTGCCATTGCATGTGTGTTCTTCTAAACAAACCACATAAGCCATTGCTTGTCTGTTCTTTTCATGAACCACACCTGGTGTCATTGCAGGTGTGTTCCTCTGGACAAAAGACATAAGCATCCACCGGTGTCACTGCATGTTTGTTCTTTTCATGAACCACATAAGGATCCACCAGTGTCATTGGATGAGTATTCTTATCATGAACCACAGACGGATCCACCGGTGTCATTGCATGTTTGTTCTATTCATGAACCACAGCTAGAGTCATTGCATGTCTGTTACTTCCATAAACCACACATGGATCCAGCGGTGTCATTGCATGTCTGTTCTTTTCATGAACCACACCCAGTGTCATTGCATGTCAGTTCTTTTCATGAACCACACCCAGTGTCATTGCATGTCAGTTCTTTGCATGAACCACATAAGGATCCACCAGTGTCATTGCATGTCTGTTCTTCTCACAAACCACATAAGGGTCCACCAGTGTCATTGCATGTCTGTTATTTTCATGAACCACACCTAGTGTCATTGCATGTGTGTTCCTCTAGATAAACCACATAAGGATCCACCAATGTCACTGCATGTCTATTCTTTTCATGAACCACACATGGATCCACCGGTGTCATTGCATGTTAGTTCTTTTCATGAACCACACCCAATGTCATTGCATGTCAGTTCTTTTCATGAACCACATAAGGATCCACCAATGTCATTGCATGTGTGTTCTTCTCACAAACCACATAAGGATCCACCAGTGTCATTGCATGTCTGTTCTTTCCATGAACCACACCCAGTGTCTTTGGATGTGTGTTCCTCTAGACAAACCACAGAAGGATCCACTGGTGTCACTGCATGTCTGTTATTTTCATGAACCACACATGGATCCACCGGTGTCATTACATGTCTGTTCTTTTCATGAACCACACCCAGTGTCATTGCATGTCAGATCTTTTCATGAACCACGTAATGATCCACCAGTGTCATTGCATGTCTGTTCTTCTCACAAACCACATATGGATCCACCTAGTGTGATTGCATGTCTGTTCTTTTCATGAACCACACCCGGTGTCATTGCATGTGTGTTCCTCTAGACAGACCACATAAGGATCCACTGGTGTCACTGCATGTCTGTTCTTTTCATGAAACACATAAGGATCCACCGGTGTCATTGGATGTGTGTTCTTCTCATGAACCACACAAGGATCCACCGGTGTCATTGCATGTGTGTTCCTCTAAACACACCGCATAAGGATCCACCAGGGTCATTGCATGTCTATTCTTTTCATGAACCACACCCAGTGTCATTGCATGTGTGTTCTTCTAAACAAACCACATAAGTCATTGCATGTTTGTTCTTTTCATGAACCACAGCCGGTGTCATTGCATGTGTGTTCCTCTAGACAGACCACATAAGGATCCACCGGTGTCACTTCATGTATGTTCTTTTCATGAACCACATAAGGATCCACTGGTGTCATTCGATGTGTGTTCTTCTCATGAACCACACATGGATCCATCGGTGTCATTGCATGTTTGTTACCCTAAACAAACCATATAAGGATCCACCAGTGTCATTGCATGTCTATTCTTTTCATGAACCACACCAAGTGCCATTGCGTGTGTCTTCTTCTAACCAAACCACATAAGCCATTGCATGTCTGTTCTTTTCATGAACCACACCCGGTGTCATTGCAGGTGTGTTCCTCTCGACAAACGACATAAGGATCCATTGGTGTCACTTCATGTCTGTTCTTTTCATGAACCACATAAGGACCCACCAGTGTCATTAGATGAGTGTTCTTCTCATGAACCGCACATGGATCCACCGGTGTCATTGCATGTCTGTTCTTTTCATGAACCACAGCTAGAGTCATTGCATGTCTGTTACTTCCATAAACCACACATGGATCCACCGGTGTCATTGCATGTATGTTCTTTTCATGAACCATACCCAGTGTCATTGCATGTCTATTCTTTTCATGAACCAGACCTAGTGTCATTGCATGTCAGTTCTTTGCATGAACCACATAAGGATCCACCAGTGTCATTGCATGTTTGTTCTTCTCACAAACCACATAAGGATCCACCAGTGTCATTGCATGTCTGTTCTTTTCATGAACCACACCCAATGTCATTGCATGTGTGTTCCTCTAGAGAAACCACAAAAGGATCCACCGGTGTCACTGCATGTCTGTTCTTTTCATGAACCACACCCAATGTCATTGCATGTCAGTTCTTTTCATGAACCACATAAGGATCCACTAGTGTCATTGCATGTCTGTTCTTCTCACAAACCACATAAGGATCCACCAGTGTCATTGCATGTCTGTTCTTTTCCTGAACCACACCCAGTGTCATTGGATGTGTGTTCCTCTAGACAAACCACATAAGGATCCACCGGTGTCACTACATGTCTGTTCTTTTCATGAACCACACATGGATCCACCGGTGTCATTGCATGTCTGTTCTTTTCATGAACCACACCTAGTGTCATTGCATGTCAGTTCTTTTCATGAACAACATAAGGATCCACCAGTGTTATTGCATGTCTGTTCTTCTCACAAACCACATATGGATCCACCTAGTGTGATTGCATGTCTGTTCTTTTCATGAACCACATCTGATGTCATTGCATGTGTGTTCCTCTAGATAGACCACATAAGGATCCACCGGTGTCACTGCATGTCTGTTCTTTTCATGAACCACACATGGATCCACCGTTGTCATTGGATGTGTGTTCTTCTCATGAACCACACATGGATCCACCAGCCTCATTGCATGTATGTTCCTCTAAACAAACCACATAAGGATCCACCGGTGTCACTGCATGTCTGTTCTTTTCATGAACCACAGCTAGAGTCATTGCATGTCTGTTACTTCCATAAACCACACATGGATCCACCGGTGTCATTGCATGTATGTCCTTTCATGAACCACACCCAGTGTCATTGCATGTCTATTCTTTTCATGAACCACACCCAGTGTCATTGCATGTCGGTTCTTTGCATGAACCACATAAGGATCCACCAGTGTCATTGCATGTTTGTTCTTCTCACAAACCACATAAGGATCCACCAGTGTCATTGCTTGTCTGTTCTTTTCATGAACCACACCCAATGTCATTACATGTGTGTTCCTCTAGACAAACCACATAAGGATGCACCGGTGTCACTGCATGTCTGTTCTTTTCATGAACCACACATGGATCCACCGGTGTCATTGCATGTCTATTCTTTTCATGAACCACACCCACTGTCATTGCATGTCAGTTCTTTGCATGAAACACATAAAGATCCACCAGCGTCATTGCATGTCTGTTCTTCTCACAAACCACATAAGGATCCACCAGTGTTATTGCATGTCTGTCCTTTTCATGAACCACACCCAATGTCATTGCATGTGTGTTCCTTTAGACAAACCACATAAGGATCCACCGGTGTCACTTCATATATGTTCTTTTCATGAACCACACATGGATCCACCGGTGTCATTGCATGTCAGTTCTTTTCACGAAACACACCCAATGTCATTGCATGTCAGTTCTTTTCATAAACCACATAAGGATCCACCACTGTCATTGCATGTCTATCTTCTCACAAACCACATAAGGATCCACCAGTGTCATTGCATGTCTGTTCTTTTCATGAACCACACCTAGTGTCATTGGATGTGTGTTCCTCTAGACAAACCACATATGGATCCACCGGTGTCACTGCATGTCTATTCTTTTCATGAACCACACATGGATCCACCGGTGTCATTGCATGTCTGTTCTTTTCATGAACTGCACCCAGTGTCATTGCATGTATGTTCTTTTCATGAACCACATAATGATCCACTAGTGTCATTCCATGTCTGTTCTTCTCACAAACCACATATGGATCCACCTAGTGTGATTGCATGTCATCTTTTCATGAACCACACGGTGTCATTGCATGTGTGTTCTCTAGACAGAACCACTGAAGGATCCACCGGGGTCACTGCTTGTCTGTTCTTTTCATGAACCACATAAGGATCCACCGGTGTCATTGGATGTGTGTTCTTCTCATGAACCACACATGGATCCACCGGTGTCATTGCATGTCTATTCTTTTCATGAACCACACCCAGTGTCATTGCAGGTCAGTTCTTTTTATGAACCACATAAGGATCCACCAGTGTCATTCCATGTCTGTTCTTCTCACAAACCACATATGGATCCACCTAGTGTGATTGCATGTCTGTTCTTTTCATGAACCACACCCGGTGTCATTGCATGTGTGTTCCTCTAGACAGACCACATAAGGAACCACACGTGTCCTTTGCATGTACATTCTTTTCATGAACCACATAAGGATCCACCAGTGTCATTGGATGTGTGTTCTTCTCATGAACCACACATAGATCCATCGGTGTCATTGCAAGCCTGTTCCTCTAAACAAACCACATAAGGATCCACCAGTGTCATTGCATATCTGTTCTTTTCATGAACCACACCCAGTGTCATTATATGTGTGTTCTTCTAAACAAACCACATAAGTCATTGCATGTCTGTTCTTTTCATGAACCACACCCGGTGTCATTGCATGTGTGTTCCTCTAGACAGACCACATAAGGATCCACCGGTGTCACTGCATGTCTGTTCTTTTCATGAACCACATAAGGATCCACCAGTCATTGGATGTGTGTTCTTCTCATGAACCACACATGGATCTATCAGTGTCATTGCATGTCTGTTCCTCTAAACAAACCACATACGGATCCACCAGTGTCATTGCATGTCTGTTTTTTTCATGAACCACACCTAGTGTCATTGCATGTGTGTTCTTCTAAACAAACCACATAAGGATCCACCAGTGTCATTGTATGTATGTTCTTTTCATGAACCACACCCGGTGTCATTGCATGTCTGTTCTTTTCATGAACCACAGCTAGAGTCATTGCATGTCTGTTCTTTTCATGAACCACACATGGATCCACCAGTTTCATTGCATGTCTGTTCTTTTCATGAACCACACCCAGTGTCATTGCATGTCAGTTCTTTTCATGAACCACACCCAGTGTCATTGCATGTCAGTTCTTTTCATGAACCACACCCAGTGTCCTTGCATGTCAGTTCTTTTCATGAACCACATAAGGATCCACCAGTGTCACTGCATGTCTGTTCTTCTCACAAACCACATAAGGATCCACCAGTGTCACTGCATGTCTGTTCTTTTCATGAACCACACCCAGTGTCATTGCATGTGTGTTCCTCTAGACAAACCACATAAGGATCCACCTGTGTCACTGCATGTCTGTTCTTTTCATGAACCACATAAGGATCCACCGGTGTCATTGCATGTCTATTCTTTTCATGAACCACACCCACTGTCATTGCATGTCAGTTCTTTGCATGAAACACATAAAGATCCACCAGCGTCATTGCATGTATGTTCTTCTCACAAACCACATAAGGATCCACCAGTGTTATTGCATGTCTGTCCTTTTCATGAACCACACCCAATGTCATTGCATGTGTGTTCCTTTAGACAAACCACATAAGGATCCACCGGTGTCACTTCATATATGTTCTTTTCATGAACCACACATGGATCCACCGGTGTCATTGCATGTCAGTTCTTTTCACGAAACACACCCAATGTCATTGCATGTCAGTTCTTTTCATAAACCACATAAGGATCCACCACTGTCATTGCATGTCTATCTTCTCACAAACCACATAAGGATCCACCAGTGTCATTGCATGTCTGTTCTTTTCATGAACCACACCTAGTGTCATTGGATGTGTGTTCCTCTAGACAAACCACATATGGATCCACCGGTGTCACTGCATGTCTATTCTTTTCATGAACCACACATGGATCCACCGGTGTCATTGCATGTCTGTTCTTTTCATGAACTACACCCAGTGTCATTGCATGTATGTTCTTTTCATGAACCACATAATGATCCACTAGTGTCATTCCATGTCTGTTCTTCTCACAAACCACATATGGATCCACCTAGTGTGATTGCATGTCTGTCCTTTTCATGAACCACACCCGGTGTCATTGCATGTGTGTTCCTCTAGACAGACCACATAAGGATCCACCGGTGTCACTGCATGTCTGTTCTTTTCATGAACCACATAAGGATCCACCGGTGTCATTGGATGTGTGTTCTTCTCATGAACCACACATGGATCCACCGGTGTCATTGCATGTCTATTCTTTTCATGAACCACACCCAGTGTCATTGCAGGTCAGTTCTTTTTATGAACCACATAAGGATCCACCAGTGTCATTCCTTTCTGTTCTTCTCACAAACCACATATGGATCCACCTAGTGTGATTGCATGTCTGTTCTTTTCATGAACCACACCCGGTGTCATTGCATGTGTGTTCCTCTAGACAGACCACATAAGGATCCACCTGTGTCACTGCATGTCTGTTCTTTTCATGAACCACATAAGGATCCACCAGTGTCATTGGATGTGTGTTCTTCTCATGAACCACACATAGATCCATCGGTGTCATTGCAAGCCTGTTCCTCTAAACAAACCACATAAGGATCCACCAGTGTCATTGCATATCTGTTCTTTTCATGAACCACACCCAGTGTCATTATATGTGTGTTCTTCTAAACAAACCACATAAGTCATTGCATGTCTGTTCTTTTCATGAACCACACCCGGTGTCATTGCATGTGTGTTCCTCTAGACAGACCACATAAGGATCCACCGGTGTCACTGCATGTCTGTTCTTTTCATGAACCACATAAGGATCCACCAGTCATTGGATGTGTGTTCTTCTCATGAACCACACATGGATCTATCAGTGTCATTGCATGTCTGTTCCTCTAAACAAACCACATACGGATCCACCAGTGTCATTGCATATACATTTTTTCATGAACCACACCTAGTGTCATTGCATGTGTGTTCTTCTAAACAAACCACATAAGGATCCACCAGTGTCATTGTATGTATGTTCTTTTCATGAACCACACCGGTGTCATTGCATGTCATTCTTTTCATGAACCACACTAGAGTCATTGCATGTCATTGTTTTTCATGAACCACACATGGATCCACCAGTTTCATTGCATGTGTTCTTTTCATGAACCACACCCGGTGTCATTGCATGTCGGTTCTTTTCATGAACCACACCGGTGTCATTGCATGTCAGTTCTTTTCATGAACCACACCGGTGTCCTTGCATGTCAGTTCTTTTCATGAACCACATAAGGATCCACCAGTGTCCTTTGCATATTCATTTTCTTCAAACCATAAGGATCCACCAAAGTGTCATTGCATGTCATTCTTTTCATGAACCACACCCAGGTCATTGCATGTGTTCCTCTAGACAAACCACATAAGGATCCACCTGTGTCACTGCATGTCTGTTCTTTTCATGAACCACATAAGGATCCACCGGTGTCATTGCATGTCTATTCTTTTCATGAACCACACCCACTGTCATTGCATGTCAGTTCTTTGCATGAAACACATAAAGATCCACCAGCGTCATTGCATGTATGTTCTTCTCACAAACCACATAAGGATCCACCAGGTGTTATTGCATGTGTCTTTTCA
Organism: Avena insularis; assembly: GCA_023614405.1. Lineage (NCBI taxonomy): Eukaryota > Viridiplantae > Streptophyta > Magnoliopsida > Poales > Poaceae > Avena > Avena insularis. Next base: position 265,085,553 of record CM042688.1, read on the forward strand.
TGAACCACACCCAATGTCATTGCATGTGTGTTCCTTTAGACAAACCACATAAGGATCCACCGGTGTCACTTCATATATGTTCTTTTCATGAACCACACATGGATCCACCGGTGTCATTGCATGTCAGTTCTTTTCACGAAACACACCCAATGTCATTGCATGTCAGTTCTTTTCATAAACCACATAAGGATCCACCACTGTCATTGCATGTCTATCTTCTCACAAACCACATAAGGATCCACCAGTGTCATTGCATGTCTGTTCTTTTCATGAACCACACCTAGTGTCATTGGATGTGTGTTCCTCTAGACAAACCACATATGGATCCACCGGTGTCACTGCATGTCTATTCTTTTCATGAACCACACATGGATCCACCGGTGTCATTGCATGTCTGTTCTTTTCATGAACTACACCCAGTGTCATTGCATGTATGTTCTTTTCATGAACCACATAATGATCCACTAGTGTCATTCCATGTCTGTTCTTCTCACAAACCACATATGGATCCACCTAGTGTGATTGCATGTCTGTCCTTTTCATGAACCACACCCGGTGTCATTGCATGTGTGTTCCTCTAGACAGACCACATAAGGATCCACCGGTGTCACTGCATGTCTGTTCTTTTCATGAACCACATAAGGATCCACCGGTGTCATTGGATGTGTGTTCTTCTCATGAACCACACATGGATCCACCGGTGTCATTGCATGTCTATTCTTTTCATGAACCACACCCAGTGTCATTGCAGGTCAGTTCTTTTTATGAACCACATAAGGATCCACCAGTGTCATTCCATGTCTGTTCTTCTCACAAACCACATATGGATCCACCTAGTGTGATTGCATGTCTGTTCTTTTCATGAACCACACCCGGTGTCATTGCATGTGTGTTCCTCTAGACAGACCACATAAGGATCCACCTGTGTCACTGCATGTCTGTTCTTTTCATGAACCACATAAGGATCCACCAGTGTCATTGGATGTGTGTTCTTCTCATGAACCACACATAGATCCATCGGTGTCATTGCAAGCCTGTTCCTCTAAACAAACCACATAAGGATCCACCAGTGTCATTGCATATCTGTTCTTTTCATGAACCACACCCAGTGTCATTATATGTGTGTTCTTCTAAACAAACCACATAAGTCATTGCATGTCTGTTCTTTTCATGAACAACACCGGTGTCATTGCATGTGTGTTCTCTAGGCAGACCACATAAGGATCCACCGGTGTCACTGCATGTCTGTTCTTTTCATGAACCACATAAGGATCCACCAGTCATTGGATGTGTGTTCTTCTCATGAACCACACATGGATCTATCAGTGTCATTGCATGTCTGTTCCTCTAAACAAACCACATACGGATCCACCAGTGTCATTGCATGTCTGTTTTTTTCATGAACCACACCTAGTGTCATTGCATGTGTGTTCTTCTAAACAAACCACATAAGGATCCACCAGTGTCATTGTATGTATGTTCTTTTCATGAACCACACCCGGTGTCATTGCATGTCTGTTCTTTTCATGAACCACAGCTAGAGTCATTGCATGTCTGTTCTTTTCATGAACCACACATGGATCCACCAGTTTCATTGCATGTCTGTTCTTTTCATGAACCACACCCAGTGTCATTGCATGTCAGTTCTTTTCATGAACCACACCCAGTGTCATTGCATGTCAGTTCTTTTCATGAACCACACCCAGTGTCCTTGCATGTCAGTTCTTTTCATGAACCACATAAGGATCCACCAGTGCCATTGCATGTCTGTTCTTCTCACAAACCACATAAGGATCCACCAGTGTCACTGCATGTCTGTTCTTTTCATGAACCACACCCAGTGTCATTGCATGTGTGTTCCTCTAGACAAACCACATAAGGATCCACCGGTGTCACTTCATGTCTGTTCTTTTCATGAACCACACATGGATCCACCGGTGTCATTGCATGTATGTTCTTTTCATGAACCACACCCAGTGTCATTGCATGTCAGTTCTTTTCATGAACCACATAAGGATCCACCAGTGTCATTGCATGTCTATTCTTCTCGCAAACCACATATGGATCCACCTAGTGTGATTGCATTTCTGTTCTTTTCATGAACCACACGCGGTGTCATTGCATGTGTGTTCCTCTAGACAGATCACATAAGGATCCACAGGTGTCACTGCATGTCTATTCTTTTCATGAACCACACATGGATCCACCGGTGTCATTGGATGTGTGTTCTTGTCATGAACCACACATGGATCCACCGGTGTCATTGCATGTCTGTTCCTCTAAACAAACTACATAAGGATCCACTAGTGTCACTACATGTCTATTCTTTTCATTAACCACACCCAGTGTCATTGCATGTGTGTTCTTCTAAACAAACCACATAAGGATTTGCATGTCTGTTCTTTTCATGAACCACACCCGGTGTCATTGCATGTGTGTTCCTCTCGACAGACCACATAAGGATCCACTGATGTTACTGCATGTATGCTATTTTCATTAACCACATAAGGATCTATAGGTGTCATTGGATGTGTGTTCTTCTCATGAACCACACATGGATCCACCGGTGTCATTGCATGTTTGTTCCTCTAAACAAACCACATAAGGATCCACCAGTGTCATTGCATGTATGTTCTTTTCATGAACCACACCCAGTGTCATTGCATGTGTGTTCTTCTAAACAAACCAGATAAGGATCGTCATTGCATGTATGTTCTTTTCATGAACCACACCCGGTGTCATTGCATGTCTGTTCTTTTCATGAACCACAGCTAGAGTCATTGCATGTCTGTTATTTTCATGAACCACACATGGATCCACCAGTTTCATTACATGTCTGTTCTTTTCATGAACCACACCCAGTGTCATTGCATGTCAGTTCTTTTCATGAACCACACCCAGTGTCATTGCATGTCAGTTCTTTTCATGAACCACACCCAGTGTCATTCCATGTCAGTTCTTTTCATGAACCACATAAGGATCCACCAGTGCCATTGCATGTCTGTTCTTCTCACAAACCATATAATGATCCACCAGTGGCACTGCATGTCTGTTCTTTTCATGAACCACACCTAGTGTCAATGCATGTGTATTCCTCTAGACAAACCACATAAGGATCCACCGGTGTCACTACATGTCTATTTTTTTCATGAACCACACATGGATCCACCGGTGTCATTGCATGTCAGTTCTTTTCATGAACCACACCCAGTATCATTGCATGTCAGTTCTTTTCATGAACCACATAAGGATCCACCAGTGTCATTACATGTCTATTCTTCTCACAAACCACATATGGATCCACCTAGTGTGATTGCATGTCTGTTCTTTTCATGAACCACACCCGGTGTCATTGCATGTGTGTTCCTCTAGACAGATCACATAAGGATCCACCGGTGTCACTGCATGTCTATTCTTTTCATGAACCACACATGGATCCACCGGTGTCATTGGATGTGTGTTCTTCTCATGAACCACACATGGATCCACCGGTGTCATTGCATGTTTGTTCCTCTAAACAAACCACATAAGGATCCACTAGTGTCACTACATTTTATTCTTTTCATGAACCACACCAAGTGTCATTGCATGTGTGTTCTTCTAAACAAACCACATAAGGATTTGCATGTCTGTTCTTTTCATGAACCACACCTGGTGTCATTGCAAGTGTGTTCCTCTAGACAGACCATATAAGGATCCACCGGTGTTACTGCATGTATGCTCTTTTCATTAACCACATAAGGATCCATCGGTGTCATTGGATGTGTGTTCTTCTCATGAACCACACATGGATCCACCGGTGTCATTGCATGTTTGTTCCTCTAAACAAACCACATAAGGATCCACCAGTGTCATTGCATGTCTGTTCCTTTCATGAACCACACCCAGTGTACTGCATGTGTGTTCTTCTAAACATACCACATAAGTCATTGCATGTCTGTTCTTTTCATGAACCACACCCGGTGTCATTGCATGTGTGTTCCTCTAGACAGACCACATAAGGATCCACCGGTGTCACTGCATGTCTGTTCTTTTCATGAACCACATAAGGATCCACCAGTGTCATTGGATGTGTGTTCTTCTCATGAACCACACATGGATCTACCGGTATCATTGCATGTCTGTTCCTCTAAACAAACCACATACGGATCCACCAGTGTCATTGCATGTATGTTCTTTTCATGAACCACACCCAATGTCATTGCATGTGTGTTCTTCTAAACAAACCACATAAGGATCCACCAGTGTCATTGCATGTATGTTCTTTTCATGAACCACACCCGGTGTCATTGCATGTCTGTTCTTTTCATGAACCACAACTAGAGTCATTGCATGTCTGTTCTTTTCATGAACCACACATGGATCCACCAGTTTCATTGCATGACTGTTCTTTTCAGGAACCACACCCAGTGTCATTGCATGTCAGTTCTTTTCATGAACCGCACCCAGTGTCATTGCATGTCAGTTCTTTTAATGATCCACATCCAGTGTCATTGCCTGTCAGTTCTTTTCATGAACCACATAAGGATCCTCTAGTGCCATTGCATGTCTGTTCTTCTCACAAACCACATAAGGATCCACCAGTATCATTGCATGTCTGTTCTTTTCATGAACCATACCCAATGTCATTGCATGTGTGTTCCTCTAGACAGACCACATAAGGATCCACCGGTGTCACTGCATGTTTGTTCTTTTCATGAACCACATATGGATCCACCGGTGTCATTGCATGTCAGTTCTTTTCATGAACCACTCCCAGTATCATTGCATGCCAGTTCTTTTCATGAACCACACATGGATCCACCTGTGTCATTGCATGTCAGTTCTTTTCATGAACCACACCCAGTATCATTGCATGTCAGTTCTTTTCATGAACCACATAAGGATCCACCGGTGTCATTGCATGTCTATTCTTCTCACGAACCACATATGGATCCACCTAGTGTGATTGCATGTCTGTTCTTTTCATGAACCACACCTGGTGTCATTGCAAGTGTGTTCCTCTAGACAGACCATATAAGGATCCACCGGTGTTACTGCATGTATGCTCTTTTCATTAACCACATAAGGATCCACCGGTGTCATTGGATGTGTGTTCTTCTCATGAACCACACATGGATCCACCGGTGTCATTGCATGTTTGTTCCTCTAAACAAACCACATAAGGATCCACTAGTGTCACTACATGTTTATTCTTTTCATGAACCACACCCAGTGTCATTGCATGTGTGTTCTTCTAAACAAACCACATAAGGATTTGCATGTCTGTTCTTTTCATGAACCACACCCGGTGTCATTGCATGTGTGTTCCTCTAGACAGACCATATAAGGATCCACCGGTGTTACTGCATGTATGCTCTTTTCATTAACCACATAAGGATCCATCGGTGTCATTGGATGTGTGTTCTTCTCATGAACCACACATGGATCCACCGGTGTCATTGCATGTTTGTTCCTCTAAACAAACCACATAAGGATCCACCAGTGTCATTGCATGTATGTTCCTTTCATGAACCACACCCAGTGTCATTGCATGTGTGTTCTTCTAAATATACCACATAAGTCATTGCATGTCTGTTCTTTTCATGAACCACACCCGGTGTCATTGCATGTGTGTTCCTCTAGACAGACCACATAAGGATCCACCGGTGTCACTGCATGTCTGTTCTTTTCATGAACCATATAAGGATCCACCAGTGTCATTGGATGTGTGTTCTTCTCATGAACCACACATGGATCTACCGGTATCATTGCATGTCTGTTCCTCTAAACAAACCACATACGGATCCACCAGTGTCATTGCATGTATGTTCTTTTCATGAACCACACCCAGTGTCATTGCATGTGTGTTCTTCTAAACAAACCACATAAGGATCCACCAGTGTCATTGCATGTATGTTCTTTTCATGAACCACACCTGGTGTCATTGCATGTCTGTTCTTTTCATGAACCACAACTAGAGTCATTGCATGTCTGTTCTTTTCATGAACCACACATGGATCCACCAGTTTCATTGCATGATTGTTCTTTTCATGAACCACACCCAGTGTCATTGCATGTCAGTTCTTTTCATGAACTGCACCCAGTGTCATTGCATGTCAGTTCTTTTAATGATCCACATCCAGTATCATTGCATGTCCGTTCTTTTCATGAACCACATAAGGATCCTCCAGTGCCATTGCATGTCTGTTCTTCTCACAAACCACATAAGGATCCACCAGTATCATCGCATGTCTGTTCTTTTCATGAACCATACCCAATGTCATTGCATGTGTGTTCCTCTAGACAAACCACATAAGGATCCACCGGTGTCACTGCATGTTTGTTCTTTTCATGAACCACATATGGATCCAGCGGTGTCATTGCATGTCAGTTCTTTTCATGAACCACTCCCAGTATCATTGCATGTCAGTTCTTTTCATGAACCACATAAGGATCACCAGTGTCATTGCATGTCTGTTCTTCTCACAGACCACATAAGGATCCACCAGTGTCATTGCATGTCTGTTCTTTTCATGAACCACACCCGGTGTCATTGCATGTGTGTTCCTTTAGACAGACCACATAAGGATCCACCGGTGTCACTGCATGTCTGTTCTTTTCATGAACCACAGATGGATCCACCGGTGTCATTGCATGTATATTATTTTCATGAACCACACCCAGTGTCATTGCATGTCAGTTCTTTTCATGAACCACATATGGATCCACCAGTGTCATTGCATGTCTATTCTTCTCACAAACCACATATGGATCCACCTAGTGTGATCGCATGTCTGTTCTTTTCATGAACCACACCCGGTGCCATTGCATGTGTGTTCCTCTAGACAGGTCACATAAGGATCCACCGGTGTCACTGCATGTCTATTCTTTTCATGAACCACACATGGATCCACCGGTGTCATTGGATGTGTGTTCTTCTCATGAACCACACATGGATCCACCAGTGTCATTGCATGTTTGTTCCTCTAAACAAACCACATACGGATCCACTAGTGTCACTACATGTCTATTCTTTTCATGAACCACACCAGTGTCATTGCATGTGTGTTCTTCTAAACAAACCACATAAGGATTTGCATGTTTGTTCTTTTCATGAACCACACCCGGTGTCATTGCATGTGTGTTCCTCTAGACAGACCACATAAGGATTCACCGGTGTTACTGCATGTATGCTCTTTTCATTAACCACATAAGGATCCATCGGTGTCATTGGATGTGTGTTCTTCTCATGAACCACAAATGGATCCACCGGTGTCATTGCATGTCTATTCCTCTAAACAAACCACATAAAGATCCACCAGTGTCATTGCATGTCTGTTACTTTCATGAACCACACCCAGTGTCATTGCATGTGTGTTCTTCTAAACAAACCACATAAGTCATTGCATGTCTATTCTTTTCATGCACCACACCCGGTGTCATTGCATGTGTGTTCCTCTAGACAAACCACATAAGGATCCACCGGTGTCACTTCATGTCTGTTCTTTTCATGAACCACATAAGGATCCACCTGTATCATTGGATGTGTGTTCTTCTCATGAACCACACATGGATCCACCGGTGTCATTGCTTGTTTGTTCCTCTAAACAAAGCACATAAGGATCCACCAGTGTCATTGCATGTCTGTTCTTTTCATCAAGCACACCCAGTGTCATTGCATGTGTGTTCTTCTAAACAAACCACATAAGGATCCACTAGTGTCATTGCATGTCTGTTCTTTTCATGAACAACACCGGGTGTCATTGCATGTCTGTTCTTTTCATGAACCACAGCTAGACTCATTGCATGTCTGTTCTTTTCGTGAACCACACATGGATCCACCGGTGTCATTGCATGTCTGTTATTTTCATGAACCACACCCAGTGTCATTGCATGTCAGTTCTTTTCATGAACCACACCCAATGTCATTGCATGTAAGTTCTTTTCATGAACCACATAAGGATCCACCAGTGTCATTGCATGTCTATTCTTCTCACAAACCACATAAGGATCCACCAGTGTCATTGCATGTCTGTTCTTTTCATGAACCACACCTGGTGTCATTGCATGTCTGTTCTTTTCATGAACCACAACTAGAGTCATTGCATGTCTGTTCTTTTCATGAACCACACATGGATCCACCAGTTTCATTGCATGATTGTTCTTTTCATGAACCACACCCAGTGTCATTGCATGTCAGTTCTTTTCATGAACTGCACCCAGTGTCATTGCATGTCAGTTCTTTTAATGATCCACATCCAGTATCATTGCATGTCCGTTCTTTTCATGAACCACATAAGGATCCTCCAGTGCCATTGCATGTCTGTTCTTCTCACAAACCACATAAGGATCCACCAGTATCATCGCATGTCTGTTCTTTTCATGAACCATACCCAATGTCATTGCATGTGTGTTCCTCTAGACAAACCACATAAGGATCCACCGGTGTCACTGCATGTTTGTTCTTTTCATGAACCACATATGGATCCAGCGGTGTCATTGCATGTCAGTTCTTTTCATGAACCACTCCCAGTATCATTGCATGTCAGTTCTTTTCATGAACCACATAAGGATCACCAGTGTCATTGCATGTCTGTTCTTCTCACAGACCACATAAGGATCCACCAGTGTTATTGCATGTACATTCTTTCATGAACCACACCCGGTGTCATTGCATGTGTGTTCCTTTAGACAGACCACATAAGGATCCACCGGTGTCACTGCATGTCTATTCTTTTCATGAACCACAGATGGATCCACCGGTGTCATTGCATGTATATTATTTTCATGAACCACACCCAGTGTCATTGCATGTCAGTTCTTTTCATGAACCACATATGGATCCACCAGTGTCATTGCATGTCTATTCTTCTCACAAACCACATATGGATCCACCTAGTGTGATCGCATGTCTGTTCTTTTCATGAACCACACCCGGTGCCATTGCATGTGTGTTCCTCTAGACAGGTCACATAAGGATCCACCGGTGTCACTGCATGTCTATTCTTTTCATGAACCACACATGGATCCACCGGTGTCATTGGATGTGTGTTCTTCTCATGAACCACACATGGATCCACCAGTGTCATTGCATGTTTGTTCCTCTAAACAAACCACATACGGATCCACTAGTGTCACTACATGTCTATTCTTTTCATGAACCACACCAGTGTCATTGCATGTGTGTTCTTCTAAACAAACCACATAAGGATTTGCATGTTTGTTCTTTTCATGAACCACACCCGGTGTCATTGCATGTGTGTTCCTCTAGACAGACCACGTAAGGATTCACCGGTGTTACTGCATGTAGGCTCTTTTCATTAACCACATAAGGATCCATCGGTGTCATTGGATGTGTGTTCTTCTCATGAACCACAAATGGATCCACCGGTGTCATTGCATGTCTATTCCTCTAAACAAACCACATAAAGATCCACCAGTGTCATTGCATGTCTGTTACTTTCATGAACCACACCCAGTGTCATTGCATGTGTGTTCTTCTAAACAAACCACATAAGTCATTGCATGTCTATTCTTTTCATGCACCACACCCGGTGTCATTGCATGTGTGTTCCTCTAGACAAACCACATAAGGATCCACCGGTGTCACTTCATGTCTGTTCTTTTCATGAACCACATAAGGATCCACCTGTATCATTGGATGTGTGTTCTTCTCATGAACCACACATGGATCCACCGGTGTCATTGCTTGTTTGTTCCTCTAAACAAAGCACATAAGGATCCACCAGTGTCATTGCATGTCTGTTCTTTTCATCAAGCACACCCAGTGTCATTGCATGTGTGTTCTTCTAAACAAACCACATAAGGATCCACTAGTGTCATTGCATGTCTGTTCTTTTCATGAACAACACCGGGTGTCATTGCATGTCTGTTCTTTTCATGAACCACAGCTAGACTCATTGCATGTCTGTTCTTTTCGTGAACCACACATGGATCCACCGGTGTCATTGCATGTCTGTTATTTTCATGAACCACACCCAGTGTCATTGCATGTCAGTTCTTTTCATGAACCACACCCAGTGTCATTGCATGTCAGTTCTTTTCATGAACCACATAAGGATCCACCAGTGTCATTGCATGTTTGTTCTTCTCACAAACCATATATGGATCCACCTAGTGTGATTGCATGTCTGTTCTTTTCATGAACCACACCCAGTGTCATTGCATGTGTGTTCCTCTAGACAGACCACATAAGGATCCACCGGTGTCACTGCATGTCTAGTCTTTTCATGAACCACATAAGGATCCACCGGTGTCATTGGATGTGTCTTCTTCTCATGAACCAGACATGGATCCACCGGTGTCATTGCATGTCTGTTCTTTTCATGAATCACAGCTAGAGTCATTGCATGTCTATTACTTCCATAAACCACATATGGATCCACCTAGTGTGATTGCATGTCTGTTCTTTTCACAAACCACACATGGTCACACCAGTGTCATTGCATGGGTAACCGTTAGACCGACTCTTCTAGAAGGCATGCCCTAACACAGTTGTTCTGCTTGACGATTGTTACATACCATTCGATTGGGGCGCTTGGACGATTGGGATGGTCTTCGTGAGAGCGATCCGCGAGTAGGCTGTTCTGCGGCATGATTGGCCACGCTTGCTCTGGACAAACTGGCAACACCGGGCGTGCCCTGTTGCGAGTGTCACGTCTCACGAGTTCAGTGGGCCACATCCCAGTGTCACATCCCATTACTTCTCTTCCTCCCTGTACTTCTCTTCCTTACCCTCGAAGCCACTTTCCCCACTTCACTCCCATCCTGTCGTCGCCGCCAAGAAGGCGCCTCCATCAATCCCTCTCCGGCAGCCACCCCCTCCCCTATCGCCATGGGTTCAAGGAGAGCGAGAAACGCCGTCATGACGGCGAGGCGGTGATTTCGATGTGAGTCGTCTCATCTCTATTTCTATCATCTGTGGCCAGTTATCTATTTTTTGAGCTAGATCTAATTTGTTTACTCATGTGTGTATGATGTGTTAGGCCAACCAGACGATGTATGATTCCGACTATCACGGTTTAGCAGATGAAGACAGTCTTCTAGTATGTAAACATGGATATGTGCCTGCTAAATTTGTAGCGTTCGAAGGACAAAACGCAGGCAGGAGGTTTCTACGGTGTCAAGGACATCATGCAATGATGCAAGGCGTAAGTTGCGGTGTTGTCAAATGGGTAGATCTAGAGTGGCCCAAATCGATGTAGAAAACGCTGGACAAACTATGGGAAATGACTGTCGAGTTGAAAGAATCCATATTCAGCTCACTTCTTGATAATGTTGAGATGAAGCTATGGGAACCAGTTGACACAACCAAGGATAAGCGAGATCTCAGGTGGGTGCAAGACAAGGTTAGCAAAGTTGAGCAGGAGAGGGACGTGGCATTGGCCCTGAAGGCTAAAGCAGAGCAAGAACTGACTCAAGCAAGGAATGATCTCCACCAGGCCAAAGTCCTGCAGTTCACAACTACGAGTATTGACACGTGCATGAGGAAAAATGTAGAGAAACAATTGAAGCTGTGCAAGGAAGATGCTAAAAGGAAGGAGCAGACGATTCGATCCTTGCTTTCACAGGAAGATGCGTATCGGGCTAAGAGTAGGAAGATCAAGGAGATGTGTGATAACTAGTTCTATTTAGCTTAAGCTCCGTGCCTTTTTAAGTTGTAATAGTTGTACTTGTTGACCTAGCGATCTGAACTATTGGTCCCGGATTCCAGGGACGAAAAAATTTTCTCTGACCCCGCATTACTTATTTTGTCTGACCAATGCCCCTTGGATATTCCGCCCGTCGCTTCGTCGTCCTCGTGTACAAATAGGAGGCGCCACAGCACATCGCTTCGTCGTCCATCCCCTCATCCTCTCCAATCTCCATCGCGCCATCTCTTCATCGTCCATCCCCTTGCTCCCTCTCCAACCTACACTGTACGCCATGGAGATGCCCGATCTGAACTTCTACGAGGCGGTGATGTTCACGAACTTCGACATCCTCGCGCTGCCAGCCGCGACAGTGCCCCATGGATGGCACATCAGCTCTGCAGGGGTGTCGGTGGCTCCGCTCCCTGGCCGAGCCAAGATGGAGAGTGAAATCGTGGCGCGCCACCGCCAGATGCCCGCGTGGAAGAGGGCGCTGCCCGATGCGGCCAGCCCATTGCGCGGCTGTTCAAGAAGGAGCGGAAGGCCAAGATTGGCAACCGCATCGTTGACGGGCGCGTGGTGCACCAGGATCTCCGCATCCGAGAAGGGCGGGAGAGGTTCTGGTCCGTCCCTGGACGGACCAAGTACACCATCATCGCCGCCGCTCGGCGTGAGGAGGTGCTCCGTCTCGCGAACAATGCGGACATCATGGAGGTTCCGTCCGACAGCGACGAGGAAGCCAGCGGCTCGGAGGATAGTGGCAGTGGAAGTGAAATTGTTGACTAGTGGTTGAATTAATGTAGGATGTGAAATCGCACCTTTGTTTAGAATAATTTGTGGTTGAAGTAATGAAATGCCTCGATTTAGATCTCTGTCTCGATTAATTTGTGGAAGAATTTGTGATTTAGATCAATTTCTGCCTCGAGTTAGATCTCTGTCCTGGATTGGGAACGTGACCATGGACCAAAGACACCTTTTCTACTAGTGTATTCTGACATTGGTGGTTTGTTTAAACGTAATATACGTGGATTGTGCCGCATGCAAATGACACAACCACAATTTATAAAATGGAAGCACGTACATCCGGTTATTGGAGATAAGGGAGCTTCGCCAGATGCAGGGGATGCAGGACCAGAGAGGCGGTGAGATAGACGGGCTCAAGATTAGGCCAGAAAGTGGTACTGATTTCCTCCTCATCTGGGCATTATCAGTGAGAACATTGTTGTTTATGTTGGCATGTCGTTGTGCAGCATCTGAAATAAGTTGCGGCTTCATGGAGTGTGGCAGCTTAAATAATTTATTTCTGTGCCACTTACATTCCATCGTATTTGGAGACCTCCTGCCCTTCAGCAATCGTGGAACCGGTGGATCCTTGTTTTCAGATAGCAGTGGCACAATCACAATTTTGGATTCAACTACTGACTCGAGCGTTTCCAAACCCTAAGTCGCGGTACATTTTACTCAGAGAATGTGGGTAGATTGTTTCGCCCAGCAACATGCCACACACAGAGCGATCAGAATTTAATAGAATTACATATATAAGTTCAAGTTCAACACATTACTATGCATCTTCATTGCCAGCAACCTTCTTCCGCAGCCTGGGTGCCAAGCCTTCACGTCCACTGGCTTCTTCATTTCCTGCCTTCTTCCTCTTCCTCGGTGCCAATTTTCTTAGCTTCACATACTCTGCATCGCCGGGATAATGGGCACCAGAATCGTGTCCAACATCATCTTTCCACTCGTTTTTAATTTCTTCGGGCAGCAAAATAGGCGACCGGCGGTCATATGTTCTAACCTTGCGGCGCTTCCTATCAAAGAAACAAGACTATTGGATAACTGCCCCATATCTACAGAGTAAATAAAACAAAAATTACAATTCAGCACAAACATGTGAACCCCAAGAGACCTTTGCTTACCAGGAGCCAATTGGGTTCGAGCAACCACCCTGTCCAATAATAGAAGGGCGACTCCTAGTTGCAGCAGCTTCCACATCCAGTACATCACATTTCAGCTCAAACATCACAGCCGAAGCATACCTTTTCATCAACCCAATTAGCTGACTGGCACACGTTATTGGAACCATGATGCCATGTTCATCCATGAAGCTGAACTTTGCAGTTTGCTTCGGCCATAATTCAACATGATTACGCAGAGCAGCAACCATACTAGATATAGTGCAGATCTGTGCAGGCGCTTCTTCCAAAGGGAAACAATGGTGTCCATACCTCTTGCCCTTAGAGTCGTACCTGTAGAGGACTACCGTAACCAGATAAGGGGGGTCCACACAGATCCCACTTGACAGAAAACTGTGGACAAAATATATTTGTCAGCGTTGGGCTAACAAACAATTTGAGGTTCAGTAGCCAGCTAGCAGTTGTAATTAGTGTGAATAGCAAAGAGAAAGGTAGCTCACCCACTTGTAGACAAAACTTCTTCTTTCTTGATAGTAGGATATGCCATCCTCCGAGCTTCTCTCGGCTCGGCAATGAGGCGGGCTAGAGCCTCTAGCATGCCTGACGTCGCCATTGGAGCTCGGGATCAGCGACTGGGCGCAACAACTAGGCGCCGGAAGTCAAATGTCCGAAGGGATCGTCCTGCCTGGAGGGTGGATTCCAACGCTGCCGATGCTAGGGGAAAGCTGGGAATGGATTTGTGAAATTGGTCAATGCATCCAATCCACTTAGCTACTCGATTTTCCTAAGAGGTTGCCGTGTTGGCACTCGTGTCACGGACAGATGACCGACATGAGGGTCCCGACCGTCTACTACATGGGGCAGTTTAACGGAATGTTTGAATTTGGCAGGGGTGAGATGAGTTTGCCTCGAAATGGCCCCTCTCAGTAGTTAGCGGCCCAACTTTTCGAAACGCGGTAATTTCAGGCAACTTAGGTACCACCATGCGCTGGCCTGCGAACTTTTGTACTGCAGACGAACAAGCCCGCCGAGGTGGCGATGAGGTGGCGCCCACGTGGCCCTAACGTGGGTGTCTACCAAGATTTGCCACGGTGGCAACCTCTGTGGCCCCTGGCCCACAGGTCAGCCTCTATGGCTATGCCTAGTCGCGGTAGAAAATATCCCCACCCCTATGCTGACGTCATAATGACGAAGTAAATGTGTTAAATTGTTTTAATAATTCCAGAAATTGTTATGATCTTATAAAATTCATAACTAATTCATATTTAATCAGAAAAATGTGTGTAATGTATCAAAATGTTCTGAAAAATGAGATCTACAATTTAAAAATATAATCATGCATTGTTGATCAACCTAAACCCTAGATAGTTAGAAGAACATCGAAACCCCCCTAATTGCATATGGGATCGATGGAATGCCAAGCCCTCGGCACTCCGAAACCTTTTAAATCGATGTTAATCCTAGGGTTACCATGATAACATTAATCTGTCATATCATTCATGTGCTTGCGCATTGCATGGTTCGATGTATGAATTGTTGCCTTTCTTTCTGGTATTGCTTCTTCGCGATAGGATCCGAGCACAAGACCGAAGTCAACAATACCGAAGATCCATATCTGTCTACTGAAGGACAAGGCAAGCGTAGCCTCTCATTATGAACCTATGTTTTACAAAATATTTACTTTCTTGCTATGTTGCACCTGATTCCAATGTGGTCTTTTGTCAGTAGCTAGAGTTACCTATCTGCTGCATAGTTTCCCTGTTGTAGCCTTTTACACCTGATCCACTGCTCCTAGCATACCTAGGTCTGGCATGTGAACGTTGCTAGAGCTTCTTAGATGGTCAAGCTTAGCCATGCTTAGTAATTACGCCTGATCCATCCCGATGCTGATGAATCGGAGATGCCAAAGAATCAAGAAAGGGGGGAGATGGAGACATGATCGAAGGTGACCGATAAATATGCCAAGGCTTCCATGGGAGGCCACGTTGGGTGTGGTTTTCGTAGTCCTATGCTCGCCACTACTAGGAACCGAGTTCTTTCCTTTGGAACCAGGACGAGCATACAACCACATGGGGCCTAGAAAACCCCTCGACTAACTAACTTGCCTAGTAGATTCCATGAGTCACATAGTTCGGGCTTTCCATTTAGCATACGCATTGAAAATGTTTTCGAAAGAGGGGGTGAAGGAGGTGCATCATAACAGGTACGTAAGTGTGGACGGGGTTGGGTAGGTGGTTCCTATGGGTAAACTAACCTCGCCTCACATCTCAAGGGACCAGCTACGGGATTTGACCCGTTACGGCGGAACCCTCCTTAGGGCGTGACTCATGGTCTCGGCGACAACAAGGTAAAGGTCGTGGTCAACCACCCTCTATCGGCCTTCCAAGGAAGAGGGCTAATATTTTGGCATTAAGAGTCGGTTGGTACATGTGGGTAAAGTTATACACCCCTACAGGCTTAAATCTTTTCGAAAAGCCATGTTCACGGTTATGAACGCTTGGTGACCGAATTCTAAGATCATAGATAACATTAACTAAAAGTAAAACTTGTTGATCCACGTGTGCTTAAGGATGCTTTCTCGGAGGTGATCCTAGATGAGGAGTTCAGATGTACTTGGTTAACAAGTTCAGATGTTCAAGATGGAGTTGTCGCTCTCTTACCCTGTTTTGAAAGTATTCTGTGTAGACGAGCATCTTCTCTCCCTCTTGTTACAACCAAAGTTGGCTTTATGCAAAGAAAATCCAGAGAAAGCTTTTCTAGCCAGAGCATGTAGATACTAGGTTATCTAAGTCTTGCAGAGTAGTACTCAGCCTTGTGTTATTGTTGTTTTTCTCAGATGATCTAATCGCAACTGAAGGAGGCTTCTACGTTGACATCGACGAGTAGTTGGGAGTCCCAAGTAGCAGCCTGAGGACTATGGGTTGGACGTCGCTTATGTTTATGGCCTCTTAGGCCCTTTGTTAAGTTTGTTGTGTAGAACAACATAATTTGCTTTCACTGTTTGGTGTAATGATGGGTCTGCGACCCCTGGTTTGTAATAATCTGATATCGTACTCTACTATGAGTTTAAACTTATGCTGTTGAATCCCTGTGTTCTGTAATGCTACCGAATCATATACTGTGAGTCTTTGAGGTTGGAGTTAAATTTATCTTGGAGGTTAATCCGAGGTTTGTTTAACCCTAACCCCGAGGGTGTTACAATTTTTGGTATCAGAGCAGGATTTCTTGTAGGAAACCCTAGTATTGGTCGATGTTGAGTCTAGAAGTTGACAAAACTATTTAAAGGTTGAAAACTATTTGAAAAAAAACTCTGACTAGGACTCTTTTTACTCCTTTCCTGGTGTGAATCTATTACTGGAATTTTCTTGCCCTATTTGGTTTGAAAATGTTTTCATTCCTTACCCCTGATCTCAAATGTTTAGGATCGTGTCTTCGGGGTTGTTTTTCTAAGTACTCCGTAACTGGTTGCTAATCACAGAGTTATCAAGATATCTTAGATCTTCTTGATGCATAACATCTTTGCACTCCATTGTTATGGTTTGTAAGCCAGCTGGTTAGTGTATAGGTTAGTATGCTTTGATACTACTATGCTTGATGAGATGACATGTTTTACATCCAAAGATCTTACATCTTTGAAACCCTTAGCTAGCATATACATTCTAACAGGATGGGTGACACTTCTCGAGCTCGCACCCGTGCTCAAGCTCATGGGTCTAGGAATGAGGATGATCCTTCTAATCTTCCTCCACCACCATCAATGGTTCAACTTATGGATATGTATGAGACCAACCGTGCTGACAACATGAGACTCCTTGAAAGGATTGAGCACAATACCCAGCGCCCAAATAGCCAAGTCGGTATCAAGGATTTCATACGTCTCACTCCGCCAGTCCACAGCTATTCCACTAAGCCACTTGATGCAGACTACTGGCTTCGCACCATGGAGCGCAAACTTCAGGTTGGTCATGTTCCTGAAGCTGATTGGGTAACCTTTGCCGCGTACCATCTGGAGGGAGTAGCTAATTCCTAGTGGGAAATTTTTTTGGCACTACAAGCTTCTCAGCATGTTTTACTTGGCAAGAATTCACTAAAGGATTCCAAGCCTATCATATTCCGGAGGGTCTAATGGATAAAAAGATGGACGAGTTTCTCAAGCTGAAACAAGGCACTGGTTTTGTGTATGATTACCAGCGCAGCTTCAACCGTCTTGCATGCTATGCCCCTAAAGAAGTTTCCAATGATGCTAAGAAGCAAGCTCTATTCTGCAAGGGACTAGACCCTGATGTTTGACGTGATCTTGATCTGATGGATTTTGGGAATCTACAAACTCTTGTGAACAAGGCAATGAAAGTAGAGCGTGGAAAAGTGGAGTATGAGGAAACTCGTAAGCGTTCTTATGAAGGATCCAACAAGGCTGGCTCAAGCAATAAGAAGCGTCGTGTCTTTGTGCCTTACAGTGTTGTGCCACGTGCTCCCTACACTACAAAGTCTTCTGGATATGCTCCTTGCCCGAATGTTCCTCCAAACAATGCTGGTGGGTCAAACTACCGCCATTATGATGGTACTTCAGGGGAACGTAACTGCTTCACCTGCCACCAGCCCGGTCATTTTGCAAGGGAGTGTCCTCAAAAGGTTACTACCATGGTAGCTCCACCACCAAAGGAGTATACCAAGCCTCAAGGTGCTGGAAGTGGTCGTCTGACCCATATTTCTGCTGAAGAGGCTCGGGAAGATCCAAGCGCTGTTATGGGTACGCTTCGTATCAATCACATTCCAGCTAAAGTTTTGTTTGATTCTGGAGCATCACATTCATTCATGTCGCAAGCTTTTGCTGAATTACATGGGATAAGTTTTGAGGGGTTAGCAAAACTTTTGCTGGTTCAATCTCCTGGTTCTAGTTGGCATACCACCATGGTTAGTCATGGGAACCTAATAAATGTTGCCTCCCAATTGTTCCCCACTTCTCTTATTGCCCTCAAGTCAACTGATATTGACGTCATCCTGGGCATGGACTGGTTGTCCCAATATCAAGCGGTCATTGACTGTGCAACCAAGTATGTGACTCTGACTAGTCCTGCTGGCATAACAGTCACTTATTGGACCGTAGGGTCACTATCTCCTTCAGCTGTTTCTATTCCTCAAGCGGAGTTGTATGCTCTTGAAGTTCAACCTCCGTTAGAGATTCAAGATGTTTCCATGGTATGTGAATTCCCGGATGTCTTTCCTGAAGAGTTGTCTGGCATGCCACCTGATCGAAGGGTGGAGTTTGTCATAGAGTTGGTCCCTAGAACTGCACCTATTTCCATGAGACCCTATCGTATGCCCCCTCATGTGCTAGTAGAGTTGAAGAAGCAATTAGAGGAGTTGGAGGTAAAAGGACACATATAGCCTAGCACATCTTCTTGGCGATGTCCTACAATCTTTGTTAAAAAGCGGGATACCAATATACTACGACTGGTTGTGGATTATCGCCCGCTCAATGCTGTGACTGTCAAGAACAAGTATCCTCTCCCTAGGATCAACGATCTTTTTGATTAGTTAAGTGGTGCCACCGTCTTTTCCAAAATGGATTTAAGGTCAGGGTATCACCAAATCAAGATCCGAAAGGAAGACATTCCAAAGACTGCTTGTACTACTCGTTATGGTCTTTTCGAGTACACCGTCATGTCCTTTGGTCTTACCAATGCACCAACCACTTTTATGCGGCTTATAAACTCTGTCTTCATGGCGTATCTCGACAAGTTCGTTGTGGTCTACATCGACGATATTCTGGTCTATTCCAAGACTGAAGAATAACACGCTGAACATCTGCGTTTGGTGTTGACAAAACTTCGAGAACATCGTCTCTATGCCAAGTTCTCCAAATGTGAGTTTTGGTTGCAAGAACTCATATTCCTTGGTCATGTTGTTTTTGGCGAAGGGGTTGCTATTATTCCGAACAAGATTCAATCTATTCTTGACTGGGAATCCCCCAAATCCGTTAAGGATGTTCGAAGTTTCCTTGGGTTGGCACGATACTACCGTCGATTCATCGAGAACTTTTCCAAGATTGCCAAGCCAATGACTGATCTTCTTAAGAAGGACAAGAAGTTTGAATGGTCTGATAAGGCTGAAGAAAGCTTCCAGGTTTTAAAAACCAAGCTAACAACTGCTCCGGTGCTAGTTCTTCCAGACACCAGTAAAGATTTTGTTGTCTTCTGTGATCCCTCGCACCAAGGTCTTGGGTGTGTATTGATGCAATATGGTCATGTGGTAGCCTATGCCTCTCGACAGCTGAAACCACACGAGAATAACTATCCAACTCATGATCTCGATCTTGCAGCTATTGTTCATGCTCTTAAGCAATGGCGACATTACCTCATCGGTAGTCATTGTGAGTTATATTCGGATCATCAGAGTCTGAAGTATCTTTTTACACAACCTGATCTGAATCTCAGGCAAAGAAGATGGTTGGAACTCATCAAAGATTATGATCTGGGTCTCAACTGTCAACCCGGCAAAGCCAATGTCGTTGCTGACGCGCTAAGTCGAAAATCCTACTACAACAATCTATTGATTAAACAATCTCAACCTTCTCTTCATGAGGAATTTTCTCGACTGAATCTTGAAGTTGTTCCTCGTGGATTCCTTTCTACTCTTGAGGTGAAGTCTTCTATAGAGGATGAAATCAAGCTTTCTCAAAAGAATGATTCCGAAGTTGTTGAGATCAAAGAGAACATTGCTAAGGGATTGGCAAAATGGTTCTCTACTGATGATCAAGGTATCTTCTACTTCTTTAACCATCTGGTAATGCGAAAGAGAGCAAAGTTGAGGGGTTTAATTCTTAAAGAGGCTCATGAATCACCTCTCTCCATTCACCCTGGAGGTACCAAGATATATCGGGATCTCCATCAAAGATTCTGGTGGTCTGGTATGAAGAAAGATATCGCTTGTTTTGTTGATGAATGTGACGTTTGCCGTCGTGTCAAGGCTGAACACCAATGACCCGCTGGTCTCCTACAACCGCACAATATTCCTGAGTGGAAATGGGATGAAGTTGGTATGGATTTTATCACTGGTCTTCCCAAGACTAAAAAGGGAAATGACGCCATATGGGTAATCGTCGACTATCTGTCCAAGGTTGCTCACTTCCTACTTGTCCATGAGCGCATTACCGCTAATCAGTTGGGTGAATTATGCATCTCTCGGATAGTGGTCCTTCATGGAGTTCCAAAGAAAATTGTCTCTGATCGAGGGAGTTTGTTCACTTCAAGGTTTTGGTCAAGTTTCCAACAAGCTATGGGAACTCACTTATCCTTCAGTACAGCTTATCATCCTAGCAGCGGTGGTCAAACCAAAAGGGTAAATCAAATCCTTGAAGACATGCATAGAGCATGTGTCATATCTTTTGGTAAGAACTAGGAGAAGTGCCTACCTTTTGCTGAGTTCTCCTACAACAACAGTTATCAGTCCAGCATAGACATGGCACCTTTTCAGTTCTTATAGGGAAGATCATGTCGTACTCCTCTGAATTGGTCTAAACCGGCGAAAGAAAGTTCTTTGGACCGGATATGATAAAAGAAGTAGAAGATCAAGTTCGTATTATATGAGATCGTTTGAAAACTGCCCAGTGTCATCAAAAGAGCTACCATGATCGTCACCATCAACATGTTGAATATGAAGTTGGTGATCAATCTTATCTCCGAGTCACTCCGTTAAAGGGTGTGCATCTTTTCGGTATCAAGGGCAAACTGGCTCCTTGTTATGTTGGTCCTTTCCGTGTCCTTTCCAAGTGTGGTAAGCTCGCATTCAATTGGAGTTGCCTGCAAACTTCCCTGAGGTGCATGATGTCTTTCATGTGTCTCAACTCAAGCGTTGCTTCAAAGACCTTGTCCACGGTGTTGATCACCAAACTCTTGACCTTCAAGAGGATCTGACCTATCGAGAGTATCCTATTCGTATCCTTGATGAAGTCGAGCGCAAGACTCGTCGTCAAAGCATCAAGTTCCTGAAAGGTCAGTGGTCCCTCATCACTCTGAGGATCAAGCAACCTAGGAACGCGAAGATCGTCTTCGATCTGAATACCCTACCTTGTTTTCTAAAACTTAGGAATCCCGGGATGAGATTCTTCCAAGGGGGGTAGAGCTGTAACAACCCAAGTTTGCAATATGTGTAATTATTACTTAAGAGCATAAGCATGGATGCATCTCTTGCATTTTGGTTGCGTTTTGGAGACAAGAGGGGATAAAAACCCTAATCTCTAAATTGTCTTTCTTTTCAACTCTATCTCTTTTCAAATGGTTTTGTATTCGAAATCACCAAAATATGTGGATCCCAAATAGTATAAAGGGGTCCCTGCACTATTTTGGATTTTTGCAAACCTTCTGGTATTTTTGAAATAGTTCAAAACAGAAAAGATTTTGAAATAAAAAGAGAAAAGGATTTAAGAAAAAAGAAAAAGATTTGTTAAAAAAAATTGTAGCCCGAGCTTTCTAGGCCGCAGCCTAGCAAGCCAGGCCGCCTCTCTTTCTCTTTCTGCGGCCCAGTCGGCCCAGCACCATGGCCCGGTACCACTTCGGGAGCAGTTCGCGTTGTCGTCTTCATCGACGACGGAGAACCAGCTCTGTGTCACTGCCGCCTCCGTCGATCCGCGCCGCTTGCCCATGGCCATCCGTCGCGCTCGGAAGAGGAAGATAAGACAGCCCGTGTCGTGTCCCTCTTTGCCCGGGCTTCTCTCGCCCTCCCGCGCTTGCCCTCTCTCGCTCCCGCGTAGGGCCGAACCCTAGCCCGCCATAACCTTGATCTATAGCTCGTTCCCGGCCACCCCGAGCCCCGCTGAGTTTGTTATAAGCTACTCCACGCCGTGTGGAACCTCCTCGCCAAAGGAATCGAGCCCGGGCGCTCGCAATCGCCTGCATCGGCCACTTCTTCCCCGACCCCGACGTGCTCCGCCGTGACTATTGTCGTCGCTCTGGTCATCGCCCCGCCTCGTCGTCGCCACCAACCGCTCCAGGGTGAGCTGCTGGTCCTCCTGGACCTCTTCGTTCTTTCCCTCTTGCTTTGCTTTGGTCCCGCATCATCCATCGCCACTAGCCGCTATCAGGCACCGTCGTAATCGCCTCTCCGGCGACCTTTAACCAGCGGAGCCGCTACTCTCAGGTTTGCCTCGACGAGCCGCGTTGAACGCACCCCACCATGCTAGCCCACGTGTCCCCTAGCACCGCCAACCGCCGCCGGCCGACGTGCCCTCCGGCGAGCCCATGTGGCGCCGAGGTGGCGATGAGGTGTGGCCCCGGGTTCTCACGTGGCGTGGTGTCGACCAAGGTTTGCCATGGTGGCAACCTCTGGCCCCCCAGCCCACGACCCTGTGGCTAGGCCTAGTCCCAGTAGAAAATATCCCCACCCCTATGCTGACGTCATAATGACGCAGTAAATGTGTTAAATTGTTTTAATAATTCTAGAAATTGTTATAATCTTATAAAATTCATAACTAATTCATGTTTAATCAGAAAAATGTTTGTAATATATCAAAATGTTTAGAAAAATGAGATCTACACTTTAAAAATACAATCATGCATTCTTGATCAACCCAAACCCTAGATAGTTAGAAGAACATAGAAACCCCCCCTAATTGCATATGGGATCGATGGAATGCCAAGCCCTCGGCACTCCGAAACCATTTAAATCGATGTTAATCATAGGGTTTCCATGATAACTTTAATTTATTATATCATTCATGTGCTTGCGCATTGCATGGTTCGAGGTATTGATTGTTGCCTTTCTTTCCGGTATTGCTTCTTCGCGATAGGATCCGAGCACGAGACCGAAGTCAACGATACCGAAGATCCATATCTGTCTCCTGAAGGACAAGGCAAGCGTAGCCTCTCATTATGAACCTATGTTTTACAAAGTATTTACTTTCTCAATATGTTGCACCTGATTCCAATGTGGTATTTTGTCAGTAGCTAGAGTTACCTATCTGCTGCATAGTTTCCCTGTTGTAGTCTTTTACACCTGATCCACTGCTCCTAGCATACCTAGGTCTGGCATGTGAGCGTTGCTAGAGCTTCTTAGATGGTCAAGCTGAGCCATGCTTAGTAATTACGCCTGATCCATCCCGATGCTGATGAATCGGAGATGCCAAAGAATCTAGAAAGGAAGGAGATGGAGACATGATCGAAGGTGACCGATAAATATGCTAAGGCTTGCATGGGAGGCCATGTTGGGTGTGGTTTTCGTAGTCCTATGCTCGCCACTACTAGGAACTGAGTTATTTCCTTTGGAACCAAGACGAGCATACAACCACACGGGGCCTTGAAAACCCCTCGACTAACTAACTTGCCTAGTAGATTCCATGAGTCACATAGTTCGGGCTTTCCATTTAGCATACGCATTGAAAATGTTTTCGAAAGAGGGGGTGAAGGAGGTGCATCATTATAGGTAGGTAAGTATGGACGGGGTTGGGGAGGTGGTTCCTCTGGGTAAACTAACCTCGCCTCACATCTCTAGGGACCGGCTACGGGATTTGACCTGTTACGACGGAACCCTCCTTAGGGTGTGACTCATGGTCTCGGCGACAGCATGGTAAAGGTCGTGGTCAACCACCCTCTGTCGGCCTTCCAAGGAAGAGGGCTAATATTTTGGCATTAAGAGTCGGTTGGTACATGTGGGTAAAGTCGTACACCCCTACAGGCTTAAATCTTTTCGAAAAGCCGTGTTCACGGTTATGAACGCTTGGTGACCGAATTCTAAGATCATAGATAACATTAACTAAAAGTAAAACTTGTTGATCCACGTGTGCTTAAGGATGCTTTCTCGGGGGTTCGAGGGGGTGATCCTAGATGAGGAGTTCAGATGTACTTGGTTAACAAGTTCAGATGTTGAAGATGGAGTTGTCGCTCTCTTACCCTGTTTTGAAAGTATTCTGTGTAGACGAGCATCTTCTCTCCCTCTTGTTACAACCAAAGTTGGCTTTATGCAAAGAAAATCCAGAGAAAGCTTTTCTAGCTAGAGCATGTAGATACTAGGTTATCTAAGTCTTGCAGAGTAGTACTCAGCCTTGTGTTATTGTTGTTTTTCTCAGATGATCTAGTCGCAACTGAAGGTGGCTTCTACGTTGACATCGACGAGTAGTTGGGAGTCCCAAGTAGCAGCCTGAGGACTATGGGTTGGACGTCGCTTATGTTTATGGCCTCTTAGGCCCTTTGTTAAGTTTGTTGTGTAGAACAACATAATTTGCTTTCACTGTTTGGTATAATGATGGGTCTACGACCCCTGGTTTGTAATAATCTGATATCGTACTGTATTAAGAGTTTAAACTTATGCTGTTGAATCCCTGTGTTTTGTAATGCTACCGAATCATATACTATGAGTCTCTGAGGTTGGAGTTAAATTTATCTCGGAGGTTAATCTGAGGTTTGTTTAACCCTAACCCTGGGGTGTTACACATAAGTTGGAGACCATGATGTGGTAACGACCAAAGGGCAGGCTACATCAAGGAATATCACCAGGTCTGACTCATCTATGTCCGGCTTTGAGCGGTCCTGCGCCCATTTGAGCGCTGGCTCCTTGCCATCCGCCATTGTCTGCTGGAGAAACAACTAAGAGCAAAAATACTAAGGGATCAAATAAGGTTACAGTCCGACATACCACGAAACTCGGAAAGAGAGTGAGAAAAGGAACTTACTGGAGGAGGCAAGTTACCCTGGGTGAAGTGCTCTAGCCCCCATTTCCACGCCTCGGTGTACTTCTTATCTATCTTAAAGATAGCCTTAACCTGGATGAATATGCTGGAGTTGCTATGATCGAAGGAGGAGGTGTGATTGGGGTCAACAGGACCACTCAAGTGGCAAACCTTATGCGAGCGTTTCTAGAGAGGGGAGATCCGGCTGCACACGAAGGTGATCATAACATCCTCGCTCTGCAGCCCCGGCTTGATAAGCTCCTTGATCCGTCTGTCTACCTTATTTGCCAACGTAGTTGGCCGCTTTGGGATCTGTTCTCACAAGGATGTGTCCGGGACACCCATTTTGAAGGGGAGCAGCCGGATCAGGTCCTCGTCCGTGTTATTCTTCACATAGAAATAATTCCGGGCCTAGCCCTTGCAAGCTTCAAGGCCAGTAACCCAAGGGAAGGCAGAGTTTTTGCAAGGAGAGATTGAGGCTCAACCGAACTGGGTCAAAAGTTTGTCGGTCAGGGCAAGATGAGGATCCGAAATAACATTCTTGTGAAGGCCAAAGAATTTAATCCAATGTTCCTTGGAGGGCCAGAGGCCGACATAGCCCTCTATGTTGGAAGCAAAGGAAGAGAGGGATGTAATGGCATTGGCAGGAAGATGGTGCGGCTGAAGCTGATAGATGTTACGGAAATCATGGAAGAAATCACTCATAGGGAGGCCGAAGCTAGGCTGAAAGTGGGAGAGGAAAACCACATACTCGCTTGGATTGGGGGAGGGAGCAATCTCCTTGGCGGCGAGGCGGCACGTGATGCTGACGAGGATGCGGCGGGTCCGGTAGAGCCAGTCAATGTCATCTTGACAGACCCACGCACCTGCCCAGGTGTCGTGCTCGTGCGCTTCTTCTTCCTCCTCCTCTTCCTCAGCAACAATGATCTCCTCCTCCATCATCTCCAAATCTCTATCCTCCCAAGGGTAATCTACGATGGGGAGCAGCGACTTTGAGCGGCAAGGCCCCGTCGCGGGAAGCTTGCGCCGGAACAGTGGCACGGAAGGAGAAAAGCAGCGAACCACATCAGCGGCAGCGCTACGCTATGCAGAAGCGGTGATGGTGATGGTGCGGCTATGGAGAAGAAGGAGTAGAGGGCAGGGCGCATGCAAAGTGGGGCAAATCCCCAAGGGACGCCCCTGTCCCCTATTTAACTGCGCCCCTGGGAAGTGTAGTGTGATATATTGCTACAGTGGAGCCACACGATGTGGCTGTGTATTTACCAACCCATCCAACCAGGAGCGCGCCACACCTGGGGCCACTTGGAGCAACTAATCCCATGATGCGGCATGGTGATACAGTTAACGAGGGGGTTGCCATGACGTGACATGCGCAACATTTATTCTTGACAATCAATACAGTAACCGGTGCAGTAACTGGCACGACCCTTAAAATGAGGCAAGATGATGATTACCCTCCAAGTAGGACGTCGGGAAGCGTGTGAGAGAAAGAAAGATGACTCGGATATATGGAAAGTAACCCGGCCAACGATAAGTAACTCGGAATGTGCCAAGGGCATGACTAGAAAAAGAGACCAGGTTATGAGATAACTCGGCAAAGAATATACATGTCTTGTTAAGTGGAACCTGCTATGGCCTTATCAGCTGAAGTTGCTAAGACCTCACTAGCTTCGGGGACTAATGTTGGGGGGCTACCCCCGGATAGGGTCATTTCGGGGTATAAAAGCCGAGTTAGCCGAGGTACGGAAAGGTCAAACCGAATGCTGGCCGAGTCACCTCAAGGCAGGCCGACTTAAAGAGTAATCCGGCCCGGTGGGTGTTCACCTAATGATAACCCGGCCGACATAAAACGTATGTCGGCTATGTTTGATTTACCTTGTTTGCAGGTACCCTCGTAGCCGGGTTAGCCAGGAGCTAGCCGGGTTATTGCTTGGCTTCCAAGGGAAGGAAGGAATGTCTCAGTGGTCAAAAGGTAGCCTCTATCCACTGTAGCATGAGCAAAGCAGGCAAAGGGAAGGACCGGCAGGGCATGGCTGACAAAGGTGACGCAGCCAGTGTCGGTTGATGCTAGCAATGTCTGCTGATGCAACGCCACAGACGGGCTCAGGGATGCTTATGCCTTGAGTCCGCACTAGCCGTTTAAAGTGTAAAAAGAGGCATCTTGCTTTAACCAAAGGGCATATTCGTGGAATATGCTTCCACGTGTGCCCTAGATTTGTAACCTGGGCCTCCGTAGAAGGGGATCGATCATTCTGTTAAGGAAGAACCGTAGAGCTTAGTAGTGGGCAGTAAGATAACTAGTATTCTTCTCACAATAGCTCGAGGAACCCTTGTAATCCATATCTAGCAATAGAGAAATACAGACATCTATGTGTGGAATCACCATATTATCCCTCCCTGGATTCCTCTAGTGCACATTGGCCCCATCGTTAGCCTATACATGGCATCTGGCGTGCCACCACCACGACACCACTTGAGTGTGTGTGGTCATGTGGATCATTGTGGTTTGGAAAAGAACACATGCAATGACACTCCAGGTATCAAACCTTGGTCAAAATGCCCTAAAACATGAGGGAATGCAAATTGCACATGCAATGGAGCACCAGTGTGACAGAGGTTGCATTACCACACCCACTTGAGTGTGCGTAGTCATGTGGATCATTCTGGTTTGGAAAGGAACATATGCAATGACACTCCATGTGTCAAACCATGGTCAGAAAGCATTAAAACATGTTGGAATGCAATTTCCACATGCAATGGAGCAGTAGTGTGACAGAGGTTTCATCACCACACGCACTTGAGTGTGTGTCGTCATGTGGACCATTGTAGCCTTGGAATGAACACATGCAATGACACTCCATGTGTCAAACCATGGTTAGAAAGCCATAGAAAAATCTAGAACGCAACTGCCACATGCAATGGAGCACTAGTGTGACAGAGGTTGCATCACCACACCCACTTGAGTGTGTGTGGTCATGTGGATCATTGTGGTTTGGCAAAGAACACATACAATGACACTCCATTGTGTCAAACATGGTCAGAAAGCCCAGGAGGATGTTGGAATACTACTTCCACATGCAATGGAGCAGCAATGTGACAAAGGTTGCATCAGCACACCTAGTTGAGTCTGTGTGGCCATGTGGATCATTGTGGTTGGAAAACAACACATGAAATGAGACTCCATGTGTCAAACCAGGGTCAGAAAGCCCTAGAACATGTTGTAATGCAACTTCCACATGTAATGGAGCACTAGTGTGATAGAGGTTGCATGACCACACCCACTTAAGCGTGTGTCTAGTCATGTGGATCATTGTGGTTTGGAGAAGAACACATGCAATGACACTCCATGTGTCAATCCATGGTCAAAAATCCATAGAACATGCTGGAATGCAACTGCCACATGCAATGGAGCACCAGTGGGGAAGAGGTTGCATCACCACACCCACTTGAGTGTGTCTGGTCATTTGGATCATTGTGGTTTGAAAAGAGCACGTGCAATGACACTCCATTGTGTCAAACCATGATTAGAAAGCCCTAGAAGATGTTGGAATGAAACTGCCACATGCAATGGAGCACCAACGTGGCAAAGGTTGCATCACCACTTCCACTTGAGTGTGTGTGGTCATGTGGATCATTGTGGTTTGGAAAAGAACACATGCAATGAAACTCCATGTGTACAACCATAGTTAAAAAGCACTAGAACTTTCATGTTGGAATGCAACATTGGAATGAAATGGAGCATCAGTGTGACAGAGTTTGCATCACCACACCCACTTGAGGGTGTGTGGTCATGTGGATCATTGTAGTGAGGAAAAGAACAAATGCAATGACGCTCCATGTGTCAAACCATGGTCAGAAATCCCAGGAACATGTTGGAATGCAACTACCACATGCAATGGAGCACCACTGTGACAGAGGTTGCATCACCACAACCACTTAAGTGTGCATGGTCATGTAGATCATTGTGGTTTGGAAAGAAGACATGCAATGACACTCCATGTGTCAAACGATGGTCACAAAGCCCTAGAACATATTGGAATGCAACATTGGAATGCAATGGAGCACTAGTGTGATAGAGGTTGCATCACCACACCCACTTGAGTCTGTGTGGTCTTGTGGGTCATTGTGGTTTGGAAAAGAACACATGAAATGAGACTACATGTGACAAACCATGGTCAGAAAGCCCTAGAAGATGTAGGAATGCAACTGCCACATGCAATGGATCACCAGTGTGACACATGTTGCATCACCACACCCACTTGAGTGTGTCTGGTCATGTGGATCATTTTGGTTTGAAAAAGAACACATGCAATGTCACTCCATGTGTCAAACCATAGTCAGAAAGACATAGAACATGTTGGAATGCAACTGCCACATGCAATGGAGCACTAGTGTGATAGAGGTTGCATCACCATACCCACTTGAGTGTGTGTGGTCATGTTGATCATTATGGTTTGGAAAAGAACACATGCAATGACACTCCATGTGTCAAACCATGGTCAGAAAGTCCTAGAACATGTTGAAATGCAACTGTCACCTGCAATGGAGCACCAGTCACTACTAGGAAATAGGCTATTGGCGCATGACAGCTAGTAGAGCGCCCCTATTTTCGCACGCTACAGATATTATTTGTAGCGTTCGAAAAATCCCCATGCTACGGATAAGTCTTATCTGTAGAATGGGGATAAAACAAGAACGCTACAAATAATATGGTCCCCACCGACCTTTCTGGTTACAAGTGCATGTAGCATGGAGATTATGGTGCATGCTAAAAGTATATCCGTTTCAATATATTCTGTTCAAACACCAACTTGTCGTGAAAAAATATATAACAACATTTCATAGTTCCAAAAAAATCAGGGCAACAAATATTCTATTCAAACACCATGTATCAAGTAGAAAAAAGTGTGAAGTCGAAAAATCTACTTATTTATTATAGTGCATCACACATGAGGATACATCATTAGTAGAAACAGATCACTTATTGCTTGTTTTCCTCCTTAGTTTCCTCCCCTTGATTATCATCTTCGGTTTCCTCTTCATATTCCTTGTCGTTATTACATTTATTCATGGAGATCCTCCTTACTAACAAAATAATAGCATTTGTACACCGGTAAGATTTTGTTGTGACACGAAACGGTTCCACTCAACGCCTCTTAAAGTAGTCTTTGTTCGATCTTTCTGCACTTCAATGATATATGTTTGCCAATTCGAACAGAATGGAATAGTATTTTCGGTAATCTCATTAAAGTGCAATCTTACATTGCATGGTATAGATTACAAAAACAAAAGTAAAAATAATATAGTGAATCAATTAAAATTGGATAAATATGTAGTATGAAGAGAAAAATAATTTCTGTTTGTTATACTAGTCAATCCTCGAAATGACCCTCTTCAATAGTGACATAGAATCGTGCACATGTCGAAATATGGGCATCATGATCATTTTTGCAAACTTGGAATGGTGTCATATTCTGTGTACAAAAATTAATTACCTCCTATAACACAAAAATTCCATACATGTATTTGTATATATATCATCACTAAACCATATATCAAAGTAAAATGGCACACACCAATGGCGGACGGACAAGAGACGGGGAAACGGTACCTACGGGAGGGTGGGATCAATCAACGAGGTGTGTCGATCATCTTTATGGTGGAGTGTCTCAACAAATCGAGAGATCGATCAAGATCAATGAAGAAGAAAACAGAGAGAGGGAGTAGTATCAAGAGAAGCAGGTAAATAGAAGAGAGGATTGGAGTGGGGTGGTAGATCCGATCCCTCCTTTTTAACCCTATTTTTTCGATTTAATCCCAGCATATCTGTAGTGTGGGCCCCACGCTACAGATAAGTTATACATGTAGTGTGGGATCACACGCTATAGGTATAACTTATGTATAGCATGCCCCCTCTTCCCCACACTACAGGTGTGTGTCTCACACAAGCACGAGCATACAAAAACAACTCTCCTCCCACCCGTCGCATTTCTTCTCTAATCCCACTCGCGCCTCCCCCTCCTCTTGCCGCCTGCTGCCACCTCCTCCTCGTATTGCCCTCTGCCTCCTCCTCCACCGCCCAACTCCTCCTCTACAGCACGCCTCCTCCTCCGCCTGCCCGAAGCCGCCCGCCACCGCTGCTGCAGGTAATCTCCAAGCTCCTTTTTTTGTTAATTAAATGTAGTTTTAGATGATCTAGTGCTACCAAACCTAGAGTATTTTTGTTGCATTTGGGATTTTAGAATTTAGGATTTAAGTGCTATCAAACCTAGAGTATTTTAGATGAATTTAGGGATTATTTAGAAAATATAATAGGAGAAATATAAAATATAAAATATAGATAGAAATAATTTAGGGAGTATTTTTGTTGACATCGAATGCATACTTTAGGATGCCCATCCCGCATCCTTGTCGTCGACTCGGCGGCAATGACGGAGGACTGGGCTCCGCCAGGTTAGCACTAGGAGGTGCTACCTTCCGGGACACGTAGCTTAGTGAGGAATTCGGGTCCCGTCGTTAATCCGGAGCTTCTTTGGTGGTGGTCGAGTCTTCTACTATCGGTGCAGAGGGAGCAGGGCCCCAAGGAGGTGGTACAGAATCATGTTAGGGAGGAGGACGAGCATGTCCATCGCTATATCATTATGTTGGATGCCAGGTTATCCAATACCTAGCAGTTTCTTTAGCGATCGCACCCGAGCTATGCTCCAGTGATGGTTCCTTCTCTTTAGGTGTTCACCGCCCACGTCTCAGGACCCAGGAGTCGACGTCCAGTTTGATTGAGCGAGATGTATTAGTGATATTATCTAAGTTTTAGTATAACTTTGTCGAGAAAATGAACAAGATAACTAATATCTTGATTGTGGACGCTTAATATGATTCTAATATATCTTACTGTGCTACTAGTATTTATCGTTTTCTTATCTAACTATTACTGTTTATCTATTATTTTTTATCTAACATGTCAGGTGAGCCTTGTCTATACCATGGTATTTTCCCAAAAAATGGAACCAAGGTCTCAAAGTGGGCGACCGCGATCACCGTCGATGGTGTTAAGATACACCTTGGCATGTGGAGAGACTAGGAGATGGTGGCACGAGCGTATGACTAGAGCGCGACCGTGCATTCAACTTTTCGCAGAACTGAGTCACCGCGGAGCAGCGCGCCTCGAGTGATATGTGCACTATAACTAGGGCGCAGGAGCTCGAGCACAGGCAGGTTGAGCACCAGCTACATCTTAGACATCACCAGGAGTTGGAGGGGGAGACGTTCCTGCAGCCTTTTCTATAGGATCTAGAGGTGATGGTGGTGCTGTATGCCTAGTTCGGAGGTGGACCCTCCGCCGCGCCCAGTAGTAGGCCTAGGAGGCTGGTCCATCTAGCACCGACCAGAGGCATGCCGTTGGTCCGTCTAGCTCCCAGCAGAGGCCTGCCGCACCCTAGGCGCAAGAGGAGGACATGTGGATTAGCTGGGTTGACTGGGCTCTGCTTGCGGCAAAACCGGACATGGAGGACTAGAGTAGGACGACTAGATAGCTACTTTATTATCTTTATCAATGGAGCTACTTTATTATCATCATGCTACTTATTTATGCGTTATGTTTACCTACGGACCTACTTTATTATCATCATGTTACTTGTTTATGTGTTATGTTTACCTATGGAGGTACTTTATTATCATCTTGCTATGTTTTATTGTGGTATATGTTTAATTAAGTTCACATGATCATATATAGGTATAATGAATGAGTCGTGTGAACATTGTGGTTACAAAGAGTATAGAAACAAGAAGCTTGTCATAGTGCTCCATCATAACTTTGAATTTAAAATGGAATGTGCATTATCAAGAAATCTAACTTGTCATAGTGCTCCCTTTTCTTGAACTAATTGTTGTTTTCTTATCTTATTTTACTCAGGACATACCCTGCAAGTTTAGAAGTGATTTTCTTCATTTTTTCGTGTGGCTCTTGTGGCAACTGGGACAGTTCGAGGTCCATCTGGACCCGCTAAAGCAACCTGGCCCACGCTTCATGGTCCAAGTCACCAACGAGATAAATTAGACCTTCTTTTAGGCACCAAGAAGAACCAACATGATCGGAACCTTTGGGATGGACCTCGGGGGGAGTGTGTCTTCTTCAGATGAAGATGGCACAACCTAGTTTGACTACCTAGGCCTCGATGCCTCTTTGGACTCTAACGCTTCTTCAGATGATGAGATTCCTGCTTCTTCCATTAAGTTTAATTACTGCTATCTATGATGGTGAGAGTACGTAGTTAGGACTTGCTAGTAGAAATATGTCAAGAACTTGAACAAGATAACTAATATCTTGATTGTGGACGCTGAATACGATTCTAATATATCTTATTGTGCTACTGGTATGATGTTATTGCTTTTGGATGCTGTCGATGATTCTGAATGGTGCTTATTCAATTTAGGTGTGAGCAAAAAAAATTCATTATCGAAATTATACCTGTAGTGTGCTGCCCACGCTGCTGATAAAGGAATGGCATGTAGCCTGCGACCTCCATACTACTAATAGTGTGCATAACTTTAGCGGGAGATGTCCATGCTACATGTACAAGTTATCAGTGGTGCCTTACCTGTAGCACGGGGGAACACTACAAACCTCAAAAAACGCACGCTATAGGTAGCCTATTTCCTAGTAGTGAGTGTGACAAAGGTAGCATCACCACACCCACTTGAGTGTGTGTGGTCATGTGCATCATTGTGGTTTCAAAAAGAACACATGCAATGACACTCCATGTGTCAAACCATGGTCAGAAAGCCCATGAACATGCTGGAATGCAACTACCACATGCAATGGAGCACCAGTGTGACAGAGGTTGCATCACCACACCAACTTGAGTATGTGTGGTCATGTGGATCATTGTGGTTTGGAAAGTAACGCGTACAATGACACTCCATGTGGGGTTAACTCATCAATGCCCATCGTTGATGGACTTAGGTTCGAGGAAGTGGGGAGCATTGGAGGCATCGATCGGCTAGCAAACAAGCACACAGGTGACACGAGGTTTTACCCAGGTTTATGCCTTGAAGAGAACCCTAATCCTTATTGTCATCTCTTGATTACGAGGGAGTTGAAAGTTACAATGGTGCGCATATGTAACCTGGCGAGGTGTATGCGAGGATTGTGGATTGTCCTTCTCGCTGCCCCTCCTAGCCTTTATATAGGGAGGCTATGCCTCGAGATAGCAGGTCGAGTCAGTTATAGATTAGGATTTTCCCTTTAAATTTCTATCTACACTTTATTGTGTCCTTCAAGAAGTCGAACTCCTGTGGGCCACCCAAATCCTTAATGGGTTGCGTTCGCACCATGGTATCCTTCTTGGGCTGGACTGTATAGGCTAATCTCGAGTACCTGTAAGGTATACCCATGTTAGTAGCCCCGAGTGTCTGGCCGAATCATAGATTCGGGTGGAGACTATTAGTCTTCGAATGAATGGGATATAGGCTCATCCAAAATTCTTTCGGGTGTCACGGTTTGTGTCATAGGGATTGTCGATATGTATGCTTGATTCATCCGATGGATCAAGATCAGTTAACTGCCTTAGGGAAAAACAACATTATCTACTCAAACTCGAGTCCTCGGACTCGAATTCGGAATAATGCTGGTGTAATCCGACTCCTGCCGCTGAGGTCTTATAGAGTCGGATTCTAGTGTTTGGGTGTGAGCACTCGACGCGTTCGTCGAGGCCTTTTCATCATGCATGTAGGAACGGATTAGTTCTGGTAGAGCGCAGCGGGTGCATTTCCAGTCCTTTTGCATGTCTTACCTTCACGTTGTTAACGCAACATCCAAAAGTTTATTCACCACGTAGGTGATTCGGGTAACCTAGGAGACGCTGTCTCTTTGAAGGCTACGTTCAGTGATGGTGAGGCGGAGTCGCCGAATGATTCGAATTCTTACGGCGCGGACGTGGTCAACGCTTTTTCCATGTATAATTATTTTTCTTTTCATAGGGTGTGCGACCAGCGCTCCGTATGGGAGTAGCCCCCGAGTGCCTACTCGAGTCGCAAACTCTAGTGCGGACTTTGAACAATTGTCGACTTCTGTCATTAGTTTTATATTTGCTGATTGTGCTCTCAGCGCTCCCTATGAGAGTAGCCCCCGAGTCCGCAGTCGAATCGTTGATTCGAAAGAGGGGGTTTGAGATAGAAATATCTTAAAATTTTGCCATAGCAAAACTATGCATTTTTATAATATTCAGGTGCGCGGCCAGCGCTCCTGTTAGGAGTAGCCCCCGAGTGTTTGGTCAAATAACAGAATCGACCAAAGACTAGTTTAGTCAAAGAAACCTCCTGCTGGAGTTGTATGACGTTAGTGCTGACGATTGGATGAGCTCCTTTACCCGCATAAGAGGCATTGACGGGACGTGACGGGGTAGGGCTTGTCTCTGACTGGGATTTGACCAGGCATACGTAATCTTTGTTTTAACTGCACCTCCTCGATTCTCGCTCATAGTGGGGAAAGTGTGGCGACGGTTCACTGTTTCCACTGCCACGCATCTTCATTGATTTACGCCACGCGTCTGGATGAAGAAATGTGAGCTGTTGGATGGCATCTTCCTTGTGGTTAAGTAGGGGTCTTGTGCGGTAATTTCGGCATAGTTCTTCCTCCTTCGCGTGCATTACTACCATTGCCATTCTCCTGTACTTCTTTGCACTCGCCTTCTCCACTACACTGGATGGCCTCAAAAAGTTTCCGAGTTACTTCCTGCGATTCCATGGCCACCAGAAAATGGGAAAGAAGAAGGGTGCCACAGCTGCTAGATCTACTGCTGCCACTGCCACGGCAAAGAAGAAGGGCACCGTCGCCACCAGGTCCGGCACAGCTGTTGCAGCCTCAAAGAAGAAAGGCGGGGGGACTCGCATCACCAACGGATCCTGGCGGCGCTCTACCATGAAGGAGAACGAGCTCCACACGCACCGCCAAAATGGTCTTCTGCCGGCCAACACGGCAGATTGCAAGTTGCTTGGGCTAGAGGTAATCCCCGATTCCCCAGCTAGATTTTGGGTGATGTTCCTTGCCTTTATCCTCCGTGGCCTTTCTCTCCCCTCCACAAGTTTGTGTGAGGGTTGCTTTGTTTCTATGGGCTCTAGCTGCATCAGCTGACCCCAAACTCCATTTTACATATCGCGTGCTACATTTCCCTTTGCAAGTGTTGGCACGGCATCGAGCCTCACTTTGGCCTTTTCAAAAAACTCTTCAAGCTGAAGTGGAAGTCGGGCTCTGGATCCGTGGTCTACGATATTGGAGGCTGCGACATCTATGTCGACCCAAATGTCCAATATTTCTCCCTCAAGATCGCCAATTCTGTCTAAGGGTGGAGGGACGAATGGTTCTACATCTGGGACCTAAAGGCCAAAGACGAGCTGTTTGGGCTTGCTCCCTTTGATCTGAAGGTGGAACTGAAGAGAAGAAGATCTTGGAAAAATGTTGTTATGCCTGGCAAAGCAGAGGAAGTTGAAGTGATGTACAAGCGCGTGTGTGACCTACAACTCATTCGGGGAAAGGAAGTCTCTGGTGTGGACCTTATCCGCACATGGATGTGTCATCGGGTGCAACCACTTCAAGCTAGAGTGCACCCGATATTTTCTTGGACCAGCACGAATGACCCAGTCGTATTACCCAGGAGGATATATCTTAAGGTGAGGTGGACAAGAGGGTCATATGGTTGACCAAGTATACTCTCAAGGATGTACTTCCTGGAGAATTAGTCACGCTGCCTTTCCATGCGAGTAACTTCCCTCCTGAGGTAAATTTTCTCCTTTCTTTTTCTGCTTTCTTTTGCTCGTAGAGCTTTTGTGATTGTAGTATGATGTTTTTCCAGGGATGGAAATTGAAGACCGTACTGCCTCCGCAGACGGAAGGGTTAATTCCTCCCGAGGCTGTGGAGGAAGATGAATCTGGGTCCACCATGCCCGTAGTTGAAGAGCAGGGAGCCACAGAGTCCAGCGAGGGCGCCACTCGCAAGTGCTCCTAGAACAAGGACTCGGATGCTTCTTATCTGGAGACGCCGAAAGGCCCTTCGATTGAGGTGGATCCAGCGGATCCGATTCTAGCGGCGCCTATGCGCGTCATGGATCCACCGCCGCTAAAGAAGCCGAGGAAGCAGAAAGAGGAGTCGGATGAGGACTTTGACCTCGATAGGTTCGACGGGTGAGTCTTCTACTTTGCTGATGTCTTAAATTTCATGTCATCTGGGTTCCTTGCATGTAATGTTTTTTGGTGCTTCGCTGAAGCATGACCTCCTCATCAGCTTCCAGCGATTCCCATCTCTTGGAGGAGGCGGGAGTCATCGACTCCAAAAACAAGGATTTGGAGGAGCCTGCGCCTTCCCGCAGATAGCGGCCAACTCCGGCGCAAATTCCTCGAGTTCTCCCAACATGGGGGAGCACCTAGTTCTTGCTCGGACAACAACTCAAAAAGAAACTTCGGAGTCTTTTGAGTAACCACATAAGTATTCGTGAACCTTTCACTCGCCATGTTTTTTCTGAGGTCGAACTTAATCGCGATATCTTTTTGCTTCTGCAGCCCATCCCGCAAGAGTCTGTTTGCCTTGGAGTACAGATTGCAAACTTGGGCCAGCAGCATTCTCGGCTAGATATTGACAACCGCTAGCTGCAAAGTAAGTTTGTCAACTTATGATGTGCTGTTGCATGTCTTTTTTGATTGTTCTTGATATAATTCCCCTGTTCTTCAGAGGATAATAATGATCTTCTTTATCGTGTGAACTCCCTCAAAAACAGGCTTAGCGCAGCGGAGACCAAACGAGATGAGGCACTCGAAGCCCTCGAGCGCCTTAAACAAGAGTAAAAGAGGCGCGATGATGACATGATTGCCGCCGCAACCGACAGAGAAAAGGGGTTCACAGAACAACTTTTCTCTCTCACACAAGTGCTCTTGGGTATGTGTATATTTGATCTTTTTCGTTATGATTGTATTTTCCTTTTTTGATCATGCTTGCTAACTAGATGGACTGCTATTCCAGATGTTGCCGGCGTTGGCTTCAACCACCAGGCTCTGGCCTGTGGGGACGCATTGGTTGATGCTGTGACAGCGGTCGAAGATCGCCGTGCCTCCGCTCAAGACACCCTCAAGAAAGCCAGAGCCGTTTTAGGACTCCTTCGGGAAGATATGTTCCCCAGGGGCAAGCTAGTTGAAGATCTTCATGGCCTAGTCGAGACCTTCGTGGGTGGCATGCCTGCGGACATCAAGAACACATAGAAGAAAGTCGGCGCATCCTTGGGGTTGGCGATGGCACAGGCCTGCTGTAATACCTCGGACCCTATGCTCTAAGCACGAGCCTCGATGAACCCAAAAGTGGATAAGGGATTCTACTGCGGGGGCCCAAGGCCACCCACATCTAGGCCCATCGAAGAGGAGAAAGGCACGGTACCGGCCGACCACCCTATCCACTTTCAAGAATATCAGGACAAGAGCGAGCGACATAGTCGACAGGTAACGTGACCACGACATACACAAATGAGTATGTATATCTGCGACTTACAATAGATATAAGAGTCACACCATCTAGAAAAAATAGAAATAGAAATATTCAATGCCATACGACAAGATCCAAATATCCTAGATAGATATAATAGTTTAGGATACATCCTCATACATCAATCAGTAGAGTATCAAGAGGAAGCGAAAAAAATGATCTAAGTATGGATAAGAAGCAAATCGGCATAAGATGCCCTGAAAATAAGAATATCCCGCCCACGTTCATGGATCTTCATCCCTAGAATCTCAACACCGGACAGTCGTTGCCACCATCATCCGTCTCCTCAACCCAGTAACCTTCCTGGAAGTATAACTGTCCATCTGAACCAAATATTTATCGTGTGAGACCCTAGGGGTACTGAGCAAGTCTTAATGCATCTAAAGGGAACAACCTAGGGGTGACGCAATTGCAGCGAAAGATAATATCTACAAAGTTCTATAGAGACACGCTACACATCCGCCCAACCATAGATGGATGGACGCTCGTTAATTAGTGACAACAGTTATATAAGCATCATAAATAACATCGCTCGCCCTTCTTCTCGCTTGCCAACGAGAAGGCGGAAGAACATCCCATCCGTTGGCAATTTTATTAACCGTTCCATGAGTGTTGCACTATTTACTAGTCATGTATTTGTCAAATTAAAGGCGGTATTTTATTTATGCTTGTCTATGATCGAGAAACTATGCTCCAAGTCGTCCATAACCACGGACATAGCTTTCAGAAAGATTTACCCTACAGGGGTGCACAAATAGCAACACACACATGATCAACCTCGAGAAGTACCAAATAAAATACAACGAGGCCTCATGATAATGCATTCACAGGATTCATAAATTATTTCAGGGGGCCACCCCATTAAGCTACCCGTAACAAACTTGGCAGGCTCCGAGACGGACCCAAAGTTTGCGCCAATGGCCATAAACGACTGGGAACCCAAAAGTGTGAATGGTCTTATCGATACCGCGAAAACACTCCACAATCCGTAAACAGTACAGGTGCTCCACACACAATCATAAATAATGCAGTAAAGCATGGCATAAGTACATGATAGTAATAAAGCTCTAAAGTAGTTTGTGGTCCCAAGAAATAAAGTGTGAATCAAGCTCAAGCGAAGGAGGGACCATAGAGTCTCCCGTATGTGGATAGTGCGAATAGTCAAGGAATAGGAATAAAGTACTAGGGGTCCTACGGGATAAAAGTGATCTTAAAGAACAAAATAGCAAATATTGCACACCGATGCCTCTTTCATTAGTTATCTCATTACTACTCAAATTAAGTTTTTTAGGTACCTCATTATCCAAAGACTCGCACAAACCCTACACATGCAATTCTACGACTCGTATGGCTCAAACAAATCATGTAGTAATGGCTCATGGGATTCAGGTACAAGCTTTAGTGGGATTTAAAAGGAAAGGCTATGCAATACTTGGGATTCAAATTTAATGCAATCGCGATGCAATAGTAAGATAGAAGCATAGGTACTATATGTATGCAAGCATAAGGAATTGCTTGCCTGGCAGTTCTGTTGGAGAATAGGAAGGATTCTGGTAATACTCCTGAGGCTCCTAATATTCTCCTTGCTCGGTGCCTATCCGGATAAAAAACCAACCACACAAGGGCAAAAAAATAAAGTGCTCAAACATATGAATATATGTGACAAACAAACAAGGTATGCCATGATGGAATGATGCACAATTGTATGGTATATCATAGCATGGCTTGGGTGAGGTGTGAGAACAATAATAAAGTACTTCAATTAATTATTTAGGCATATTTTGCTCCCATAAACAGTTCTAATTATTTAGTATTTATATGATACATGCTTCAATTCCTATCATGGAATGTATAACCAGAACGGGCTCGTCACGCTGATCGATTTAGACATATTATTTGTCGAATTTGGAAATACGGAATTAAAGTTAAAGATTTATTTAGAAAAGGCATTTATTAACATTTAAATAATTTCAAAATTTTAAATTTCTCAAAAGTTATTTTGGATGGCATATTTGAAGTACTAGCATTTTCTGATCATTTTTCTGATCAGAAAACGTCTATCATTTGTAAAATTTAAATTTATGCATTTAAAATTATTATTTATTGTAAATAATCCCAGAAGGGGTCAAATGTCATAGGTTTGACTAGTTAGGATTGACTCTAGTCAAATTTAAATTTTTGGTTGAATTCAACTTTAAATTTGAAACATATTTCATTTTGGAAATTTTGTCAAATTCGCAATATTTGAATTTATATGAATTTATTTATATTAAATCATTTTCTAGAATTATTTTGAATCAGAAAAAGGTCCAGGGTTTTTCTCACTCAGGGTCCATCTACCCGCGCTCACTGACTTGCGGAGCTGGGAAGGAAAACTGATTAACAGAAAAGGCAGGGGGTTTTCTAGGAAAACTTCATGAGCTGGCTGTCGAAACTGAAGATCAGGTCGGAGGATGCTGCTAGCTGACTCGATTTTGAGGGGAGGATGGTGAGCTATCTATTGAGATGTTTGTGATGCCGCAAAAACCAATCTCCTAGAGGGTAGCAAGTGCTTCATCTTTGGTCAAGGAACAAACGTCGGATCTGTGTTGTATCGACGGGAAATAGGCGACGAACAGAGAGATCTGCATTGGGTTTTCAGGCTGACAGAAAAATAGAAAAGGCAGGGATTTGGGTCGTCTTTGTCGGATGATTCCGAGAGGTGCTGTCGTCAGATTGAGTCGCGGTTTGAACATAGGGTTAGATTTGACATTGTTATACAATGTTTGTCAAGGAAGTTTTGTTTGATCTAGGCTATATTCGTCGGTTTCTTGACGTGATCAGAGGGATGTGTACTGCTGCTATCTGCGCATGTGGTCGGCGCGCACTGGCGAGCGACAAGCGAGCTGGTCGTGCAAGGTGTGCATCGAGCGGTAGGGTGAGGGGATGTCACGTCGAGAGAGGTAAGGGGACAACTCACCTAGGACAGGCGTTTGCCGGGAGAGCACGGCGGCGCGGCGGGGCATGTAGGCGCTGTCGGCGGTGACGGCAGCGTCCTAGACGGCGAGCTCGTCCGTGAACCTGGCGTTGAGGGGCTCCTGCGAGTCCGCATGCATGTTCCAGTAGTCACCCCCGGCCAGAAGTACGAGGGGGAGCTCCAGGACATGACGGCTCGATTGCCGGTGGCGCCTCAATGGCGACCTGCAGAGGCCCTGGGCGGTGGTAGCGACAAGGTGGCCGTGTGAGGGTTTTGTGGGTGAACAGAGGGAGGAGAAAGTGGGTTGGCGGTCTAGATTGATAAGGAGGAGTGGTTGAGGCTACCTTGCGTGCCTTGTCGGCTTTTTGCAAAGAGAGGGAGGGGTCACGCGCGAGGGATCGTGCTGCTCGGCTGGCACTACACGTGAGGGATGCGAGCGCAGGCGAGGAGATAAACAGGACGCCTGGCAGGTGGGGGTGGCGACGCAGGGGCCTAGGTGCAAGGAAGGAGGGCGCGGGTTGATGAGGTGGCCTTGCTTCTCCTCGATCGTCGCCAGGAACGAGAGTCAGAGAGAGGTACGTCGGTGCTGTTGGGTTTGGACCAGGTTGAAGGGTAGCTAGGAGATGCCCTAATCCAAAGGATCAGATCAAGGGGTACTCGGGTAGAGAGGGGGGTAGGTAGTATAGCTAGATTGTGATATAGTTGGTGAGGTGAGATAAATTGTAAAACAATTTCAAAATCCCAACTTTTGAATTGCAAAGACAAAAGCCAAACAGAGCAAAAAAATAGACAAGGGTTTCAACTCATGTGGGGGTCTCATTATTTCATGTGCCATTTATAGATAGGTGCAAGGGGATGTAGTGTAAGCTTGGTCATCTTTTTCCAATTTGTCAAACTTTGTTTGAATTAAAACCCATACAAAAGATCATATAAGATCTCAAAAGAGGAAGTAGAAGAGAAAAGGTTACTTGCATGGCTGATGCATGTATGCATCAACAACTTGAGCTAGCTTGTTAGAACAAACTAAACCCCAATATGCACACCTTCATGTATGAATAAATCCATGGCAAGACAAAAATATATGGAACCATTTCCACTTTCTTTACTTGGTGCACATATGAAGGATGGGCATGCTTGAGTGATATGGCCATGATAGTGTGTGGTTTCAGTATTCCTTTATATGGCCTCCTTACCCCAATTCAAGCCCATAGTTCACATACTCCCCAATATAAGAAGGAGAAAAGGACCTCTACTACACATAGCATGCAAAGGTGGCTATGTGGCTCCAATGCTACATATTGTGGAGACAAGATGAGACCATGTATGGAGGCATGTATTTCAAAGGTAAGGATCCATACCCAATAGTTATGAGCTTGAGTTAAATACCAAAAGGAGATGCAATGCTCATACTAAATGGAATGGTAGAATTGGTGAATAGAACCAATAAGGTGACAAAGAAGGTGGTGGAATTATAATAGATATGCCCCCAACTCAACTTGGGCATCAAGCATTTATCAAGAACCAAATAAAATGTATCAAGAGGCAAACACAATATATAATGCATATGGGATAAGAACCGTACCAAAGAGAGGGGTTTTATATGATTCTCAAATGCAAGGTGGCATGGTGACATGAGCACGATATAATGATGATGCAATTAATGACATGTAGGAAGTAGCATTTTATTATTAAACCATGTTGCCTTACAGATGTTAGACATATGGGATGCTACAACTCTCCCCCACTAAACAGGAATCTCGCCCCGAGATTCTAGGAAGAAGAAGACTCAAATAGAACAGGGTACTCGGAACAGAGGTCATCCTCATGCTCCCAAGTGGATTCATCAACAGAATGATGCGACCACTGCACGTTGCAGAACTTCATAGACTTGTTGCGAGTCTTCCTTCTGCGACTTCAAGAATTTTGACGGGTTGTTCTTTATAGGAGAGATCTTCTTGGAGATTGATGAGCTCTTAATCCACGGTCCTGTCGGGATCCTTGAAGCACTTCTTGAGTTGAGAGATGTGGAAGACATCATGAACCTTGAGTTATTCAGGAAGCTCGAGAGCATAAGCCACTTCTCCTCTTTTGCCACGGATTTTGAAAGGACCGATGTATCTAGGCGCAACCATGATACCAAGGCGATGACTGCCTCTCATGGGAGTGACACGAAGGTAAACAAGATCACTAGGGACATACTCCATGTCCGTGTGCTTTCTGTCATAGTTGCTTTTCTGACGACTCTGAGCAACTTTCAAGTTGTCAAGAATGATAAGAACCTTCTCTTCTGCTTGAGTGACAACATCAGGGCCAGAGAATTTTCTTTCACCTGCCCCTGGCCAACCAATTGGAGTTTGACACTTGCGACAATAGAGGACCTCAAAGGGTGCCATCTGGAGACTCTTCTAATAGTTGTTGTTGTAAGAGAATTCAGCATATTGGAGGCATTCTTCCCACTTCATGCCGAAAGAAATGACACAAGTGCGAAGCATATCTTCGAGAATCTTATTGATCCTTTCAACTTGCCCTTGCGACTGAGGATGGTAAGCTGTGTTGAAGTTTAGCTTTGTTCCCCAGCCCTGTTGGAAACTTTCCTAGTACTTGGAGGTAAAAATACTCCCACGGTCTGAGCTAATTACA
This sequence comes from Avena insularis, assembly GCA_023614405.1. NCBI lineage: Eukaryota > Viridiplantae > Streptophyta > Magnoliopsida > Poales > Poaceae > Avena > Avena insularis. The sequence goes on from CM042688.1 coordinate 265,129,880, forward strand.
AGAGGAACCCCATACAAAGATACAATTCTGTTGATATAGATCTCGGCCAGCTGACTACCAGAAATTGTTTCCTTGCCTGAAAAGAAGTGAGCCACTTTGGAGAGCCTATCAATGACAACAAATATTGCATTGTTTCCTTTTTGAGACCTTGGAAAGCTAGTTATGAAGTCCATCTCTACGTTCTCCCATTTCCATTCTGGAGGCTTCAAAGGTTGAAGAAGACTAGAAGGTTTTTGATAAACAGCTTTCACTCTACGGCAGACATCGCACTCAAAGAAATACTTGACACAATCTAGTTTCAATCTAGGCCACCAATACTGTGTTTTCGGGTCCATGTACATATTTGTGCTGCCAGGGTGGATAGAAAGAACAGAATCATGAGCTTCTTTAAGAACCTGCTCTCTTAAACCCATATACTTCGGAACAAACATCTGGTTCTTAAAGAATAGAGTGCCTTGGTCGTCAAGGTGGAAAGGTTCATACTTCGGAAGATGAATCTTGTATATGATGTTTTTAGTGTAAGGATCACCATGTTGAATGGAACAAACTTTTTCTTCCAAGAGAGGGGTAGCTATCAAGTTATGAAGGTATCCCTGAGGTACAAGCTCGAGGTTGAGCTGACGAAATTCCTCGCACAAGAGAGGTTGTTGCTCTTCCACCATGAAGTTGTTCATATATGCCTTACGACTGAGGGCATCGGCCATTACATTTGCTTTGCCCGAAGTGTAGTTGATCGAAAGATCAAAGTTGTTGATGGTTTCAATCCATCTCCTCTGGAGAAGGTTGAGGTATAGCTGAGTGAATATATATTACAGACTTTTGTGGTCAGAAAAGAACTCACAGCGGTTTCCAAGAAAGTAGTGCCTACATACTTTCAGAGCAAAGACAACCGCTGCAAGTTCAAGATCATGTGTTGGATAGTTGATCTCATGATTTTTCAACTAACGATAAGCATAAGAAACGACTTGCTTGTCTTGCAAGGGACCGCACCAAGTCCTTGGAGAGATGCATCATAGAAAATCTGAAACGGTTTTGATGTATCAGGAGGAATCTATATAGGTGTTGAGGTGAGCTTTTCCTTGAGTGTTTCAAATCTTTCTTGACATGTCGATGACCAAAGGAATTTCTTCCCTTTCTTGAGTAGATTGGTAAGAGGCTTAGCAAGTTTTTAAAAGTTCTGAACAAAGCAATGACAATAACGAGCCAATCCAAGAAAACTCTGAACTTCTTTAACATTTTTGGGAGGGACCCACTCCACAATTGTCCGAACAGTCTCTGGGTTGACAGCAATGCCCTTAGCAAAAATGACTTGACCCAGATAGGTGACTTCAGGAAACCAAAATTCACACTTGGAGAACTTTGCATATAGACGGTTCTCAGGAAGCTTGGTAAGAACACAACGGAGATGTTCTCCATGCTCTTTTTTTGACTTGGAGTAGACCAGGATGTCATCAAGATAGACCACCACGAACTTATCAAGATACTCCATGAAAACTGAATTCATAAGACTTGAGAAAGTAGCGGGAGCATTGGTGAGGCTGAAGGACATGACCGTTTACTCGTACAGGCCAGAGCGAGTGGTGAAAGCTCTTTTAGGAACATCTTCCTTGCAAATCTTGATTTGATGATATCCACTTCTCAAGTCAAGCTTGGAGAATACCACTGCTCCAGCAAGCTGATCGAAGAGGTCATTGATCCGCGGAAGGGGATATTTATTCTTGATGGTTTTTGCATTGAGAGCTCGGTAGTCAACACAAAGTCGATTAGTTCGGTCTCGGTTCTTCACACAGATTGTTGGGCTTCCCCAAGAGGAAGTGCTATGCTGAATGAAATCCAACTTTTCTTGTTGATCAAGCTACTGTTTGAGTTCGGCCAACTCTGTAGGACCCATCTTATAAGGCCGCTCGGATATAGGAGCATTTCTAGGTTCAAGATCAATCACAAACTCGACCTCTCAGTCAAGAGGCATACTTGTTAACTCTTCTAGAAACACATCTAAAAACTCACAGACCACAGGTTCAAGATCAATCACAAACTCGACCTCTCGATTAGGAGGCATACCTGCTAACTCTTCTGGAAACACATCTAAAAACTCACAGACCACAGGAACATTTTGCAAGGCTTACAGAACATCAATGTTTTGGACACCTTAAGAGTAGAGCTGAATAGAAGGAGTTTGCCTTGGAGAATAGACTATATGGCCTTCAGGCATTTTTATAAGAAACCGAGTGTTCAGCACAATCAATCACAACTTCATTGGCTTTCAACTAGGCCATGCCAATAAGACATCAATATCTGATTTGCCAAGAATAATCAAGGAAGCTAGACATGAAGAGCCACCAACTTGAATTTGAATTCCATGGCTGATCTTGGAAGATGCCATAGTTTCTCCGGGCGAGAGAACGATTAAACGTTTAGGAAGAGAATCCATAGATAACCCATTCTCATCAGCGAACTTGTAGAGACAAAAGAATGCGATGCACCAAAATCGAATAAAACTCATGCAGGGACTCAGTTAATAGGGAGGGTACCCATCACAACTCCAGGAGCATGCTCCGCTTGAACAATGATGATGTTGTTGGCACGAGCAACAGTGGACCCAGGCTTGGTGTTGATGTTGAGAGCCCGTGGTGTAGGTGCGCGAGGAGCAATTGTCGTAGCAGGTCTTGGAGGTGGTGGAGGAAGAGCCTTGTTGTTCATATGGCAGTTACATTGCTCGTGTTCAGTGTTCCCACACGAGAAACAAGCACCACTTGGACCAGGAGTAGAGTATCCAGGAGCTCCACCATACGGCTCCCTAGGGTAGTTGTTGTAGCCCCTTGGAGTGACGTTGTAAGAGTATGGTGGCCTTGGCGAGAAAGTTGACGGTCTTGGCAGAGCAGGGAGCGGTGATGCAGTACTAGGGACCCACACACGGCGCTTAGAAGGAGCGGCCACTGCCGAAGAACCACCAGTGTCACATCTGTGCTTCTTGGAATCATCATATGCCTATTTACTTGCCTCTTCTTGAAGAGCTGCTTACTGAAGCTTGATAAACGAGCTTGGAGTGGTATGGGTGAGAGCATATTTGATGGAAGCATTTAGCCCTTGACGGAACCTCTTATGTCTTTTCTTATCATCAGACACCTCCCCACCATAACAAGATAAGTTTGTAAAGTTCTTGATGTAAGTATTGACATTGTCGCTTCCTTGCTTGAGATTCAGGAACACCTCCTTCGTGTGTTCCATGACAATTTCAGGCATATATTGCTCCTTGAACGCCTCAGTGAATTTCCCCCATGTTTGCTGAAATCCAAGAGGCCTTTCTCTCAGATATCTCACCCACCATAGAGCGGCTTCCCCACGCATAAGGTGAGTAGCGCACTTGACCTTGTCGTGATCAGCAACATATATGGTATCCAATAGCCTCGTGATCTCCCGGAGCAAATCGTCAGCATCCAGTGGCTTGACGGTCATGTCAAAGTGTCGAGGGGTGACCTTCAGAAAGTCTTTCAATTTTCCACGCTGGGAAGGTGGTGGAGGTGGCGCGAACTCATTCCTCCCGACGCTCTCCTCGAACCTCTGCTGGTTTTGATGCATAGTTCCCAGGGTATTTGCCAAACTAACAAGCGCAACACCTAGCTCTGGCAAACCCGGAATCTCATCGTCATTGTGGCGAGGCATCCTATTATTGATGGAAAAACTTTTGTTAGTACCATGATGGAGAATTATCAATAATCTAGAATAGCACTAAAACAGAATTAACCAGGATGAAAGGATACAATTTACTAAGATGATATTAAAATATCAAGCAAAGTTCATAGCACCTAGAAGATAGTTAGCATATCGCACACTACTGAAAAGGAGTGTGGAACACAAATCTACGAAAGAATTTTTTCCGCAAATTTCGGCATTAAAATACCAGATAGATGCGCAAAACCACTTAACAGTTAGAGCTTAGCAGCTTTCACCCATTCAATGTACAAGAATGAATGATAAAAGTAGTGGTATGGTCATGAATCCATCCCACACTCAAAGCATTACTTCGCACAAGAGTAGGAAAAACATGCTACCCAACTCTTATCCTTCTTACGGACAACTCAAAGAGATAACAGATACAGAACGAACACCCTAACTATAATGCGTAGGTTACAAAGAGTAAGATAGATCGCATCGGTTTACAAAGAATCGGATAGATCACGTCGGTTTATAATAAGCATGTCGGTATGGAATGTACCAACAGTTGATAACCAAAGGAAGATTGCGATAACAAGTTTGGATGCAACATATAGACAAAGAATTACACACACATCCTATGGTACTATGGAAAACCCCGAACACGTGAATCCTAGTTTGTATTTTTAGAAGAGGATAGACAAATGTTACACTTCCTTACCAGAAAAGGGTGGGTGGGTGGGTAAGAAGAAAAATGGAAGCAGTCCTACTCTCACCTTTAGTTTTCCCTAGTATACATAGCTACCAAAATATCTTCTAGACTAACAACGACCATCTTTGCTGAGACCCTGAAGGGCAGAATGGCTCTGATACCAATTGTAATACCTCGGACCCTACGCTCTAAGAACGAGCTTGGATGAACCTAAAAGTGGATAAGAGATTCTGCCACAGAGGCCCACGGGAACCCACGTGTAGGCCCGTCGAAGGGGAGTAGGGCATAGTAATGGCTGACCACCCTATCCACTTTCAAGAACATCGGGACAAGAGCGAGTGGCATAGTCGATAGGTAACACGACCACGACATAAACAAATGAGTATGTATGTTTGTGAATTACAATAGACATCATAGTCACACCATCTAAAAACAATAGAAACAGAAATATTCAATGCCATAAGGCAAGATCCAAATATCCTAGATAGATATAATAGTTTAGGATATATCCTCATACATTAATCAATAGAGTATCAAGCGGAAGTGGAAAACATGATTCGAGTATAGATAAGAAGCAAATCAGCATAAGATGCCCTGAAAATAAGCACATCCCACCCACAGATCTCATGGATCTCCATCCCCGGAATCTCTACATCGGACAGTCGTTGCCACCATCATCCGTCTCCTCAACCTAGTCACCTTCCTGATAGTATTCCTTTCCATCTGAACCAAATATGTATCGTGTGAGACCCTAGGGGTACTCAGCAAGTCTTAATGCATCTAAAGGGAACAACCTGGGGGTGACACAATTGAATCGAAAGAAAATATGTACAAAGTTCTATAGATACATGCTACACATCTGCCCAACCAGAGATGGACGGACGCTCATTAATTAGTGACAAAAGTTATATAAGAAACATAAATAACATCGCTCGCCCTTCTTCTTGCTTACCGACGAGAAGGCAGAAGAACATCCCATCCGTTGGCAATTTTATTAATCATTCCATGAGTGTTGCACTATTTACTTGTCATGTATTAGTCAAATTAAAGGCGGTACTTTAGTTATGATTGTCTATGATAGAGAAACTATGCTCCAATTCGTCCATAATCGCGGACATGGCTTTCAGAAACATTTACGCTGTAGGGGTGCACAAATAGCAACACAAACACATGATCAACCTCGGGAAGAACCTAATAAAATTCAACAAGGCCTCACAACAATGCATTCACAGGATTCATAAATTATTTCAGGGGGCCACCCCATTAAGCTACCCGCAACAAAGTTGGCCGTCTCCGATACGGACCCAAGGTTTGGGCCAACGACTGTAAACAACTAGAACCCGAAAGTGTGACTAGGCTTGTTGATACCGCAAAAACACTCCGCAATCCCTAAACAGTACAAGTGCTCCACGCACGATCATAAAAAAAGTAGTAAAGCATGGCATAAGTACAGGATAGTAATAAATCCCCAAACTAGTTTGTGGCCCCAAAAAATAAAGTGTGAATCAAGCTTAGGCGAAAGGGATCCATAGAGTCTCCCGTATGTGGATAGTGCGAATAGTCAAGGAACAGGAATCTAGTAATAGAGGTCCTACGGGACACAAGTGAGCTTAAAGAACCAAATAACATATATTGCTCATCGATGCCTCTTTCATTAGTTATCCCATTACTACTCAGATTAAGTTGTTTAGGTACCTTGTTATCCAAAGACTCGCACAAACCCTACACGTGCAATTCTACGACTCGCATGGCTCAAACAACTCCTGTTGTAATGGCTCATGGGATTGAGGTACAAGATTCAGTGGGGTTTAAAAGTAAAGGCTATGCAATACTTAGGATTCAAATTTAATGCAATCGCGACTCAATGATGCAATAGTAAGATAGAAGCATAGGTACTATATATATGCAAGCATGGGTTTACTTGGATACAAAGCCAATGATGGAATGATGCACAATTGCATAGTATAACATAGCATGGCATGGGTGAGGTGTGAGAACAATAATAAAGTACTTTAATTAATTATTTAGGCATGTTTTGCTCCCATAAACAGTTCTACTTATTTAATATTTATATGATGCTTGCTTAAATTCATATCATGGAATCCATAATCAGAACAGGCTCGTTGCACTGATCTATTTATACATATTATTTGTCGAATTTGGAAATACGGAATTAAAGTTATAGATTTATTTAGAGAAGGAATTTATTGAAATTTAAATAATTTCGAAATTTCAAATTGCTCAAAAAAAAATTTGGATGGCATATTTCAATTTCTGGCATTTTTCTGATCAGAAAACATATATCATTTGCAAAGTTTGAATTTACAAATTTAAAATTATTATTTATTGCAAATAATCCCAAAAGAGGTCAAATGTCACATGTTTGACTAGTTAGGGATGACGTTAAATTTGAATTTGGGGTTGAATTCAAATTTAAATTTAAAGCGTATTTCATTTTGGAAATTTTGTCAAATTTGAATTTATTTATATTAAACCATTTTCTGGAATTATTTTGAATTCAGAAAAAGGTCCAGGGTTTTTCTCACTCAGGGTCAATCTACTCGCGCTCGCTGACTTGTTGGGCCGAGGACCTACGGGACCACCAGGAGCGTGCGTGGACGGTGCGCAGACACGTTGGTGAGCTGGGGAAGGAAAACTGATTAACGGAAAAGGCAAGGGGTTTTCTAGGGAAACTTCATGAGCTGGTTGTCGAATCTGAAGATCGGATCAGAAGATGTTGCTAGCTGACTTGATTTCAAGGAGAGGATGGCGAGCTATCTATTGAGATTTTTGTGATGCTGCAAAAACCAAAGTCCTAGAGGGTAGCAAGGCCTTCATCTTTGGTCAAGGAAAACGCTGGATCTGGGTTGTATCGCGGGAAATAGACAACAAACAAAGAGATGTGCATTGGGTTTTCAGGCTGACAGAGAAATAGAAAAGGCAAGGATTTGGGTCATCTTTGCCGGATGATTCCATGAGCTATCATCCTTGGATTGAGTGGTGGTTTGAAACTAGGGTTAGATCTGACATTAGTCTACAAAGTTTGTCAAGGAAGTTTTGTCTGATCTAGGTTACATCCGTCGGTTTCTTGACGTGATCAGAGGGATGCGTACCGCTGCTATCTGCGCATGTGGTGGGCGCACGCGATGTGCGTGCTAGCATGCGGCAGGGTGAGGGGACGTCGCGTCGAGAGAGGGAAGGGGACCACCTAGGGCAGGCGTTGGATGGGAGAGCACGGACGCACGGGGGTGCGTGTAGGCACTATCGGCAGTGACCGTGGTGTCCCGGACGATAAGCTCATCCATGAACCTGGCATTGAGGAGCTCCTGCGAGTCCGCCTGCACGTTCCAGTAGTCGCCCCCGGCCGGCAGTATGAGGGGGAGATCCAAGACACGATGACTCGATTGCCATTGGCGGCTCAACGGCGACCTGCAGACGCCCTGGGCGGTGGCAGCGCAATGGTGGTGGCATGAGGGTTTTGAGGGTGAACAGAGGGAGGGGAACATGGAGTGGCGGTCTAGATCGATAAGGAGGAGTGGTTGAGGATACCTTGCGTGCCCTGTCGGATTTTTTGCAAAGATAGAGAGGGGGCCACGTGCGAGGCATGGCGCTGCTCGGTTGGCGCTGCATGTGAGGGATGCAAGCGCAAACGAGGAGATAAATAGCACCTGGCTAGTGGGGGTGGCGACGCAGGGGCCCAGGTGCAGGGAAGGAGGACGCGGGTTGACGAGGTGGCCTTGCTTCTCCTTGATTGCCGCTAGGAACGAGAGTCAGAGAGAGGTGCGCCTGTGCTGTTGGGTTTGAACCAGGTTGAATGGTAGCTAGGAGATGCCCTAATCCAAAGGATCAGATAAAGGGGTACTCGGGTAGAGAGGGCGGTAGTTAGTCTAGCTAGATAGTGGTATAGTTGGTGAGGTGAGATAAATTGTAAAACAATTTCAAATGCCCATGTTTTGAATTGCAAAGACAAAAGCCAAACAAAGCAAAAAAAATAGACAAGGGTTTTATCTCATGTGGGGGTCTCATTATTTCATGTGCCAAGAATAGATAGGTACAAGGGGATGTAGTGTAATCTTGGTCATATTTTTAAAAAATTTCAAACTTTGTTTGAATTAAAACCCATACAAAAGATCATATAAGATCTCAAAAGAGGAAGTAGAAGAGGATAGGTTACTTGCAAGGCTCATGCATGTATGCATCAACAACTTGAGCTAGCTTGTTAGAATAAACTAAACCCCAATATGCACACCTTCATGTATAAATAAAGCCAAGGCAAGACAAACTTATATGGAACCATTTCCACTTTGTTTACATGGTGCACATATGAAGGATGGGCATGCTTGAGTGATATGGCCATGATAGTGTGTGGTTTCCACTATTCCTTTATATGGCCTCCTTACCCCCATTCAAGCCCATAGTTCACATAAGCCCCAATATAAGAAGGAGAAAAGGACCTCTACTACACATAGCATGCAAAGGTGGCTATGTGTCTCCCATGCTACATATTGTGGAGACAAGATAAGACCATGTATGGAGGCATGTATTTCAAAGGTAAGGATCCATACCCAATAGTTATGAGCTTGAGTTAAATACCAAAAAGATATTAAATGCTCATATTAAATGGGATGGTCGAATTGGTGAATAGAACCAATAAGGTGACAAAGAAGGTGGTGGAATTATAATAGATATTCACCCAACTCAACTTAGGCATCAAGCATTTATCAAGAACCAAATACAATATATCAAGAGGGAAATAAAATATATAATACATATGGGATAAGAACCAAAGAGAGGGGGTTTTATATGATGCTCAAATGCAAGGTGGCATGGTGACATGAGCATGATATAATTATGTTGCAATAAATGACATGTAGGAAGTAGCATTTTATTATTAAACCATGTAGCATTACAGATTTTAGACAGATGGGATGCTACACCTACGGCGCCAATTTGGACGTCAGCCGGATAACTTCGAGGATGACAACGACCGTGGAGGGCCAGGAGGTAGTTTTCCCTCCCTTTGCTGCTAGCTATCCTAAATATGGGCCACGGCGCATAGAGACACTCGCAAAGTACTCTGTGGAGCGAAAACGGCTGAAGGAGGCGAAGGCCACGGTGTTAGGGGCCACCACAGCGGGGGCTACAGCATAAGGAGCCACGGAAGCGAAGGCCACGACATCGGATGCTGCCACGGAGTCGAAGAATCCTACAGGTGCCGACATATAGGTGTAGCCGTCTATTGTTTCCCTTTTGTAGCATCGCGGAAACTTGGCCTTGGCTTTGAACAATATATGTGGGGGTGCCCCTATTAAAACTTGGTGTTATTTTGGATGTATAAATTATATCCATGCTTGCGCCATTTGAATTCCATGTGTAGTGTCTCTTATTCTTCTTGTCTTCTGTTTGGTTAGGGCCCTTCAAGTGGTTCGTAGGATGTGCCTTCCGCTGATGCGTCTGTGGTGCAGCCACATTCGAAAGTGGAGGAGTTGTCACTCCTGTCGCGCTTGCGTGATTGCGTGAAGCATTTAGAGTGAGACGCGTTGAAGATTCGCTGCAATGCTGATTTCTGGAAGTTGAAGGAAGAAAAAGCTATGGAACGGGAATCTTATCTCCTTGGCAAGGTGGCCCAAATCAATGAACAGTTGCAATGTGGGTGTTTCTTCGACTTTTATTGTTGTAGTGTGCTTGTGTTATTTTTTCCGGTGGCTGGTGCCTTTATGTTGCTATCTTTGCAGTTGTCAATCTCATTCTACAGGAAGATACGGACCACATGTGTGTTCGACTGAGCTGTTTGACTCAGGAACAACTAGAAGCTGGTGGATTTTTCGGAAAGACCGGGATTGTGCGATCAAATTGGCGACGCTGCAAGACCGCGTATCACAGGTGCTGCACTTTCTGAAGAAACCGCAATCATGTTTGAAGCATATCTTTAGGCCAATGTATCCGCTGTATGACACACCCTCGATCTTGCTAGCTCTAACGCGAAGGTTTCATAGTGCTGATGCCGTACGTGAGTGCGTGCACCAACAACTAGTTGCGGGTGTCAAGGCTGCGTTGGCGCTTGTGCGCACGCAGCGACCTGTCGTAGACTTGGTTGTTGTTGCCGCAGGACCACTACCACCTCCAGCAGGGATGGCGTGGAACATGGTGCCCCATTATCGAGCGGTTGATCGTCCAACAGAAGATATCATGAGCTTGTTCGACGAGCGCACCAATGTTCTTCTTTCGCATCAGTAGAATAGTTATTAACCTGCACAGGATGTATAGGTGTTGTAAAACTTGTATAATATTTTGACTGGGTGTTGTTACCCATGCTTGTATGAAAAGCTGCTATCTTATTTGTTTCATGAGTGTTCTTTGTATGCAATGCCTTTTCGTTAGCCTGACGCTTGCAGATCTCACTGCCTTGCCAACCTACTAGTTGTGTTGCAACTGGGTTGGTTTTATCAAGGGTTCGATTGGCAGTTTGATTAGCTACTCGAGTAATTGCATTGTGAGGTTGTATGTGTGACGAGGCAGTTAGGGAGGCGCAGCCCCCAAGTGTAGAAATAACAATGAAAGTAACTGTAACAAGACACATGGTTGGAGGCACTTAGCTTTATTTATTTGTAGAATATCATGATGTATAATGTTTAGCTAAGTAGCCTGGCTTAGTAGCCTTATTGTAAAGTAAAAACATCTAGGGGTAGAAACATCACAGCTGCGCGGTGTTCCGGGGGTTGGAGTATGTGACTCCACTTTCTACGTCCTTCAGGCGATAGGCGCCACCTGGGATTACTTCAGTAATCACATAGGGTCCCTCCCAGGGTGACTCGATCTTGAGATCTCCTTTCTACTTCAGACATTGGATGAGGTCTCCTTCGACAAAGGATCTTGGGCGCAGCCATTAGCTGTGGTAGTTTCAAAGGCTCTGCTGGTAGATCATTGATCGTTCTAGCGCGATCTCATGTGCTTCATCGAGGAGGTTGAAGGATTCTTCGAGTGTGGCCGAAGATTCGGCCTTGCTATATGCGACGACCCTTGGGGCCTTGTAGCACACTTCTGTAGGTAACACTGCCTCGGCGCCATGTACCATGAAGAACAAGGTGTAGCAGGTGGCGCTGTTTGGAGTTGTGCGCATGCTCCATAGTACGGATGGCAGCTCCTCAGCCCAACACCCAGCTTCTTGCTCGAGTGGTCATATGAGTCTTTTCTTAATGCCGCTGCAGATGAGGCTGTTGGCCTTTTCGACTTAACCGTTGGTCTAGGGATGTGCTACCGAAGCGTAGCTAATGTTGATTCCCAGGTTTTCGCAGAAATCCTAGAACTCATTCGAGGTGAAGTTCGTCCCGTGTGGCACCTAGAACCTGAAGACGATGGACTCGAAGAACTTGATGGCGGTGGCGCCCGTCTGGGTCGTCACCGACATGGCCTCGATCCACTTGGTGAACTTGTTGACTATGAAAGGGAGGAAATGTATCCTCCAGGTGATGACTTTTGCAGCTTGTCGACCATGTCGAGTCCCCATTGCACGAAGGGCTAAGACACAGGTATTGGCCTGAGTTCCACGCCAGGTGCGTGCGGCTTGTCTATGAATCTTTGGCAAGCATTCACTTCTGGACGATGTCCTTCGCATCACGCATCGCTGTTGGCCAGTAGAAACCAGCTCATAGAGCCTTGGCGACGAGGGCGTGACTCCTGTCATGATGACCGCAGGTGCCTTCGCGTATCTCGAGGAGTATGGCTCTCCCATCACCATTGGAGACGCATCGCTGAAGGACTCTTGTAATGTTGCATTCGTACTGCTTATTGTTGATGATGGTGAAGGCTTTGGAGCACCGCCCTATGTGTCATGCATATGTCGAGTCATCTGGCAGCCTATTGGTGAGCAGGTATGTGATATATGGCTGCGTCCAGGATGGCTCGATTAGCATAACCTCCATTGTTCAGGTCCCTGTTCGGCATTGCTGGGACCTTCGAGTTCTTCAGGTGGCGCAGCCCCCGAGTCCTTTGATGTGCTAGATTCTCCTTCAGGAGCCTTTGGCTTGATGGAGCACTTGTAGATCTGCTCCAGGAATACACCAGGTGGCACCGGAGCGCAGGGTGGACCCTATGTTGGCGAGCGTGTCATCCTCCTCATTGCTTTTGCGGCCTATGTGTCGTGGTTTGTAGTCGTCAAATTCTCCTTCGAGTGCATCGTAGAGGTTGCGGTAGGCGCTCATGTTGTCGCTCAAAGCATTGCATTGATTCATGGTTTGGTCTACCACGAGCTTGGAGTCGCCGTAGATGACGAGCCGCGTTGCACCGCAGGATTCAGCCATCCGCATCCCATGGAGCAGGGCCTCGCATTCTGCCTAATTGTTGGAGGCACAGAACTGCATTCGCAAAACATATCTCATCTTGTAGCCCTGCGGTGACATCAAGATGACGCCTACGCCTGCTCCTTCTCGACACTTGGATCCGTCGAAGTGCATTGTCCAAAGGCAGGACATATCTGGTGTGTCTGGGAGTTGGTTCTCCATCCAGTGAACGAGGAAGTCTGGGAGAACTTGCGACTTGATCGCCAATCTCCGCTCGTATGTAATGTCTTGTGGAGATAGCTCAATTCCCCAAAGGGCGACTCGTCACGTGGCGTCTGGGTTGTTGAGGATATACCCTAGTGGAACATCGTTAACCACGACGATGGGGTGCTCCTGAAAGTAGTGGCGCGGACTGTCATGAAGACACTGTAAGCCAGTTTCTGGTAGTGCGGGTACCGCTATTTTGTTGGCGTGAGTACCTCGCTAAGGTAGTAGACTGGGTGTTGCATTCCATGAACTTTGTTGTCTTCGGATCATTCTACCACCAGTACGGTACTGACCACCTGGTTGGTGGCAGAGATGTATAGTAACATTGGCTCCTTTTCCATGGGGGTCACCAGCACTAGAGAGGTCGAGAGTTGGCGCTTGAGGTCATCGAATGCATCTTGTGCCTCGTCCATCCACTCGAACTTTCAGCTTTGTGGAGGAGCTGATAGAACAGTAGCGCCTTTTCGCCCATTCGACTAATGAATCGACGGAGCGCCACGATTCACCCAGCCAGCTGCTAGACGCCTTTGACGTTCTTTCTATTCTCCATGTCCAATATGGCCTTTATATTTTTTGGGTTAGCCTCGATTCCCCAGGCGGATATGAGGTACCTGAGCCATTGCCAAGATGGCATGCCTAAGGCGCACTTCTCCGGATTCAGCTTGATCAGGTAGCGATTGAGGTTGTTGAAGGTCTCATGGAGATCATCGAGTAATGTTGCTTCCTCCCTGGTTTTGACGACGATGTTCTCAACATAAACTTGGATATTCTGGCCAATTTGGCTTTTGAGGTAGGCCTCCATACACCATTGATAGGTGGCTCCTACATTCTTTAGCTCGAAGGGCATTGTTGTGTTGCATTAGACGCAAAGGGGGTGATGAAGGCTTTCTTCTCCTAATCTTCCTCCTTCATGCGAATCTGATGGTAGCCTGATTAGGCGTTAAGGAAGCATAGGCCAGCGCATCCTGCGGTGGATTAGATTATCTAATCGATCTGTGGTAGCGTAAAGTGGTCTCTCAGGTAGTGCTTGTTGAGGCAGGTGAAGTCCACACACATCCGCAGGATATCCGTGTCCTTTATAGGAACAAGCACGGGGTTTGCTACCCAGGTTCTCTCCTTGATTTCTCGTATAAAGTTGGCATCGAGGAGTCTGTTGACTTCCATTACGACCGCCTTTGCCCTTGGTTCCGACAATCGACGTATTGATTGCTTGACTGGTCTGGCATCAGGAGTCACGTTGAGTGCATGATCGGCGAATTTCCTGGGAACTCCTGGCATGTACGCTGGACACCAGGCAAAGATCTCCCAGCACTCACGGAGGAATTTGACGAGCGTGAGTTCCTATGCAGAACAAGTTGTTGGCGATGAGGGCTGTCTTTGTCATATCCGTCAGGTGGACCTAGACCGCCTTGGTATGCACCGATGAGTCGAAGGATTGGTTGGGTGTGTTTGACTTACTCGGAGGAGGAAGATTGTTGTCTGTCGACTCCTTTAGACTCGCCAGTTCTTCTTGCATGCCAAAAGATTGGGAGATTCTATTAAATTCCCTGTCACAACTCTCTGACTTCATGAAGCTTCCACTATCGGTGATAATGCCGTTGGGTCCTGGCATCTTCATCTGCAGGTAGGCGTAGTGCAGGACCACCATGAACCTCGCGAACGCGACATGTACGAGGATTGTGTGATATTGTCAGGGTCAGTCGACCACTTTAAACTCGAGGCACTCTCTCCAGAAGTTTGCTGGTGTGCCGAAGATGACGTCTAGGTTGATTTTTCCCAAGGGATATACGCCTTTCCCAGGGACGATGCCGTGAAACGTTGTGTCAGAGGCCTCTAGGCAAGAGAGGGGTCCGCATGGCACATAGGGTACTGGAGAACATGAGGTTGATGCCGCTGCTGCCATCCATGAAGACGCGACTCATCTCATAGCCAATTATATGTGCCTTGAGCACAATGGGAGAGTGGTTGGGCGAGGTATTTGGCGCGGGTGATCGCGCTTGTCAAAGGTTATGCAGGACTTGCACCCGCTGAGGTACTCAGTGGTTGAAGGTGGAGAGTTGACCGCCAAATTGATTTGGCGAGTGATTGACTTTTGCACCCTATTAGAGGGGCGTCCTTTTCGGATCATGCCCATATTCCCCAGTGGTTGTGGGTACTGCTCGCCTCCATTGTTCTAGGCCGGCGCGGCCACAAGTTGTGGTGGTCCGGGCGGTGGTGGTGGTGCTCCGTGAGCTATGGCACCCGAGGCAACTATGTATCCCTGATTTATAACGTCGTGATTAATCTAGGCGAGGCCTTCGTGGAGCTTGAGGAACTCGCGGCAGTCCTTTAGGAGATGGCTGGACTTCTTCTTGCCATCGTGTTTGTCGATCTAGAGGTGGACATTGAAAGGTCCAAATAGTTTATCCTGGATCGATGTTCCAGGGGCTTCATCACGGGTACGGTGTTTCCATACCTTCATGGTTTTCCCACTGTCGTGGTAGCCACCGCTATGGTACCCGCTGCTGCGGTTGCCGTTGTCGCATTGTCGGCGTAGCCCGCCGTGACCATGTTGACTTCTTCATAGTCTTTCTAGTCGTGCATCTGACGTTTTCCTTGACGGTCACGTCTGGGCCAAGGTCTTCGTCATTGTCTAAGTGGACGCAATTATTTTTCACCGAGTCCTCTCCATCTTCCCACCTATTTGCGATTTCCATCAGGTGGTTGATTGTTTTGGGCTTCATGTGGCCCATATCCTCCCCGAGCTCTCTGTGGTGTATGCTGCCGTTGAACACGTCAATTGCGTGGTCCTCGGAGATGTTCGCTATGGAGTTTTTAATGATGGACCACCTCTAGATGTTGGAGTGCAGTGATTCACTGGGCTTTTGATAGCAGGCCTTTAGCTCTTCGATTGACGTAGGCCTTTTGTAAGTGCCCTTGCAGTTTCACAGGAAGCTATAGACCAGCTCTTCTGAGCTACGGATCAACCTGCGGGAGAGGTTGTTGAGCCACGCGTGGGCAGTTCCTTGTAGCTGCAGCTTGAGGCACTACATGGATGTGCTCTTGTTTCCACCATGCAGCTTAACAGAGGAAATGTGGTCCTCCAGCCAGATCTTTGGGTCTTGGAGGTCGTCAAACTTTGAGTTCTCTGACAGGAGTTTGAACCCTTTCGGCCTTCGTGTTTGCCGTATAGCCCTGCTGAAGCAGCCAGCACCACAGAGCTCCGTTCCTTCATCCTCTGACTCAATTGAGCAGGCGCGCTTGGAGCACATCTTGTTGACTTTATGCCACATGGTATCGTCACGCGTGTCGTAATCATGTCGACGTAAGTGGCGTCGCCGCGACAAGTCATGCTCGTCATTGTCGGAGGAGAGCGAGTAGTATTTGACTGGAGCATTGTTTTTCTTTGCTCCGGTGTTGGATCTTTGATGAGCGCAGCTTCGACCACTCCAAGGCCAGTGATTGTAGATCGGTGCATGGTGGATCATGGATCCCCAACTGATGGTTGATTGTTGAGAAGGTACGTGGTGGCTGTTGTCACCGCTGCTTGTGGTGTTTTCGGGAGCACGTTGCCCCGTGAGTCCACCGTCATGAACGAGAAGTCGAGGGCTTGAGTGGACTCTTCTCACTCTTTGTCCTTGAGTTGGGCCAGTTGAGAGCACCTTTTGGCGGCTGCATGGTGAAATGGATCGTATGTGCACCTAGAGGGGGGGGGGGTGAATAGGCGCTACTTCAAATTTTTATGCTTTTTCAATTTTAGGCTTGACACAAAAGGTAAATTCTCTACATACACTATTGAGTAGAATTTCCCTATATGCAAACCTAACTACTAGCGAGTAAAGGTGATTAAGATAGAGGAATGAGGAAACCGTAGTGGAGCACGCGGAGACACATGATTTGTTTTACCGCAGTTCCTCCCTTGTGAAGGGAAGTACATCTGTGTTGGAGGGGTGGGCGGTACTAAGACCACCACGCCACAATAGGCCTCACCCTGTTCTCCGATGGATCTCGCCACCAAAGGCCTGATCCACCTTTCCACTATAGGATCCCTTCGAGGCGGGAACCGGCGCCTTTACACAACTAGCGGGGCACAACTCCACAACCGAATTGGAGGCTCTCGTAATGACAACAAGCTGCCACAAGAACAATAGTTATCAATAACAAAACACAAGATCTAGATACCAACGAGAATACTAGATCGGGGATTCTCCAAGTGAATGGAGAGGAGTTGAAGCGCTTGATTCGTGATGACGATGAATGATGTCTCCTCCTTCAATTCCCCCAAAGATCGAAACCTTCGGGTAGTTGAAGTGGGAGATCTCGGGAGAGAGCTTTTGCAACAGGTATATTCTTTTTCGAATGAATCAAGAAGGCTGATAGGAGGGGTTGAAGGGGCTTTTATACCCCCTGTCCAAACAGAGCCGTTGGAGCCATTTGGGGCCAGATTATCCGTCCCAAGTGAGCGCTAGATTATCTGGCCTGCGGAATACTTCGCCTCACACTCGGATTATCCGGGGAATAATCCGCCCTCGAACAGAAGCTCACGCAGGGCGGTCCTTGGCATCTTCTCCTGGGGGCCAGATTATTCGGCTAGGGAAAAAATCGGCCCCAGCCATGGATTGTCCGGGGGAAAATCCGCCCACAGACAGAAGCTCACGCTGATGCTCCCTTGGGAAATTTCCCTGGGGCCGAATTATCTGGCCCTAGAGGAAGGCCGGATTATCCGGTCCGGGGGAAAATCCGCCCCAGCACAGGACTGTCCGGGGGAAAATACGCCCCCAAACAGAAGCTCACAATGCGGCCAGCCCTGGCCAAGATGGTCAGGCCGGATTATCCGGCCCTTGATGGGAGCGGATAATCCGGCCCCCAAACACCCAAAACTCTTTCCTGCAACACTCAGCGCACATTAGAAACTCCATGGTATTGTTATCTAACACACAAAACACAAGGAACCATGAAATTTTCTTTCAATCTCCCCCTTTTTTGTGTTAGATGACAATACTAGGATTTGCAAGATAGCTCACATGACCAACATCATTAAACACATGAAAGAGACTCCCCCTCAATGTGTGCATACTAAAAATTTGCATTGGAATATAAATGCACACAAATAGGTACCAATGTGATAACCATTATAAATGCCTTCCTCGAGTTATATATCCAATATGGCCAATGTGATAGATGAATCCATAGGAGTAATCCATGAGATAAATCCAGAGCCACACAACCACATAGTCTCATACAAAGCAAATCACAAATGAAGGTTCAACGCTAAATGGGCACAAGCGAGAAAACAACCGAAAAGAGAAAGTGCAAATGCTTGCGCCTGACCCATGCAAATCCACGGAGACCTAATAGAACTACTTCTCCCCATTTGGAATCGATATGACAAAAAGGAAGAAGAGCGATGCTAACGCCCCAAGGGATCACTCGTAGTCCTCATCCTCGTCCCCATCCCCGTCCTCATGCTCGAGCTCCTCGGTGTCTTCCTCCTCGTCATCAGTATTGGCCGCCGAAGGAAACGGGTGATGCTCAAGCTCTCCATAATTGAGACCGGACAAAGAATTCCATTGAGCATATGGTGTGGGAGCTGTAGGGGTAGGAGGAGCACCGGAAGCCCCAGACATGTGATGGAGAATAAGCTTCTGAGTATGGGACATCTCATGGCGCTGCTTGTACGCCGCATACTGCCCCTTGCGAGTGTCCACCCCAATGCACAGAATGTTCCGCTAGAACCAGTTCAACTGCTTCACCTCATGAGCAATAGGAGGCACTAGAGCCCTACAAGCACTAGCACAAGCATCCTTCATGAAGCTGTCAAAAGAAGAAGATGGATGAGAGATCTTCCATGCCTGGTTGTAAATCTTCTTGGCCTGATGCATAGAATCAATGTTGAACTCTCCATCAGGTAGCAAGTGTTGGATCAACATCATAATGTACGGCGCATACGGGATGGAGATCCTATTGAACATTGCATCAGTGATCTCATGATAGATAAAGTCCATCACATCCAGCTTGTAATCAATAGAGTCATCTTCATAGGAGGCCACCTCATGAGAAAAAGCAAGTAGCTGGACCAAGTGACCACGAATGCTATCATTGTTGCCTCCACTTGGTGTGATAGAGTCACGGAAAATGCCAACCAAGCTAGCATACCGAGGAGAGAGACCAGAAAAGGAGCCCACAATACCATTGTCAAGAGTTCAGGGAGAGAGGAGAACATCCTTGTTGGGCTTGAGCTGAGTAATGATGCGATGACCACTAGCACGGTCCCTGCTGCGGAAACAATAACCAAGTACCTCAGCAAAGGTCCGAAAATCAGTTTGCATTGGCATGCCATGAGTCATCCACTTCATGGTGCGGTACTCATCACCACAAATGACCAAGGTGGAGAAGTACTGCTTAACAACCTCGGAGTCATAGGAACACTGTAGGGCCATGAGATGGTGCATCCCCATATGCTCAGTCACCTCCATGGCATCAGAAAGTTGGGGCTTCTCCATAGCCTCAGCGATTATCATAGGATGTAGAGGGCGAATCTTCAGCTGTGCATAAACATCCTCATACATAGACTTTTGGTCAGCACACCAAAAGCGTGGGTCAGCAAGCTCAGTATCCTGCTCAGTGTCCGCAAATAGACCACGATGACGAATGGAGGAGTATGTGAGTATATCCATCTTCTTGTAGTTGATTTTTGGATCCTTACCCTTTTTCTTGGCCACACCCTTCCTAGACTTGTCCCTCTTTGCCTGCTCAACCATGCAATCATCCTCTTTCTTACTTCTCCTCAGTTCAACATCGTCCACAGTACGACCCTCACCGTCGTCCATGAAATAGAGGCCACGAGGATGGCGCTTGTAGGTCTTGGGGACACTGGAACCACCTGTGAAACGAGAAAGATGGATAGCATGGGGATAAGGACACACACAAGCCTGAGAGAGAATGTAGAAATAGTAGGAAAACAGTCCATAGTCTAAACATATACAATGCACAAAATCCATAAGAATCTGAACCAGTTTTGACTCTGTTAGGCCAGATTATCTGGCCTGGCCAGGGGCGGATAATCTGGCCCTAGTAGAAATTTTCATATCCTCCTAGATTGAGTGCAAAACCATAGATCGGACCGAGGAGCTACAAGACTACGATCCCTACACGAAATAGCAACCTTCTAGTCCATGTTCCACCATCAAGTGACACATCAACTTAAAAGATGGGGAGAGAGGGAGTTACCCTCACTCATTGGAGGAAGAACGCAGAGAGGAAGGTACCCAGAGGCTTGGAGAAGAAGATCCAGGAAGGCCCGGAGAATCTGGCGGTCGGGGAGGCTCCGGGGAGGGTGGGGGCGGCAGGCGGTGGCTGGGGAGATGGAGGGGGTTAGGGGAGAAGTGCTGCTTGTTGTGAGCCCTCCCCCAACGCCCAGTCCTTAAAAGACTGCAGCCGCCAGGGCCGGATTATCCGGCCTACACTTGGGCTGGATTATCCGGCCTCAAATCTGAATTTCTGTTACACACAGATTCAGGCCCGCACGTCCCCAAACAAAACACCCACAAGTGTAAAGAAAGGATTTGTGTTCTAGAGTAGATGGTTTAGTGGTAGAGAGAGACTTGGGATTAGAGAACCAAACTAAGATGGTACTACACACTCAAGATTGCAAGAATCAAATCAACTAAAAGCCAAAATTGTGTGTAATTTCCATAAGAACATGAGATGAGCAAAAACAACCAAAAAGATCCACATAAATCCGAATCTTCTCATGGAAGAGGGCGGTGGCCGAGGCGACTTTGTTGGAGTGCATGGTATGACACCATGAAGATATATCTTTGGTTCATGACCAATACTCATCAATAAGCTCACATATCACAAAATGATATTAAGATAAATGATTTAACTTGCTTTTAGCATTATGGGGGTAGGGTTAGCCCAATTAATTAGGACCACACTCCCCCTATATCCATGCCCACACCTAGACCAAATAAGAATGAGATGTAAGAGTGAGTGCATGGGTAGTCAAGACAAGCTCCTTGAATCAACGATATTTAGCTCATTCCTCAAGTAACAAAACCTTGCTTCATCAAGTGGCTTTGTCAAAATATCAGCAAGTTGGTTCTTCATGCTCACAAAAGATATATCAATATCGCCTCAAGCTACATGGTCCCGAATAAAATGATTATGAATCTCAATATGCTTTGTCCTTGTGTGATGTACCGGATTGTACGCAATTTTGATTGCACTTTCATTATCGCATAAAAGAGGCAATTTGTCACAATTGACACCGTATTCCTTAAAAGTTTGCCTCATCCATAATAATTGAGTACATGCACTAGCAGCAGCCACATATTCAACTTCAGCGGTGGAGAGAGATATTAAATTCTGCTTTTTAGAAGACCAACATACTAGAGACCTTCCCAAGAATTGACAAGCTCTAGAAGTTGATTTCCGATCATCCTTATCACCAGCCAAATCTGAATCAGTATAGCCACATAGAGAGAAATTGGAGCCCTTGGGACACCATAGACCAAAATTAGGGGAATGAACCAAATATCGGAAGATCCTCTTGACCACCACTAAGTAGCTTTCTTTAGGAGTTGCTTGATACCTTGCACACACACCTACACTCAATAGAATATCCGGTCTAGATGCGTAGAGGTAAAGAAGAGAGTCGATCATGGACCGGTATACTTTTTGGTCCACATCTTTACCATGGGGATTAAGTTCAAGGTGGCATTTTGTTTGCATCGGAGTGGCGACGCCATTAAGATCCATCATCTTGAATCTCTTGAGCATGTCTTGGATGTATTTCGCTTGATTTATGAAGGTTCCTTCTCTAAGTTGTTTGATCTCAAATCCAAGAAAGAACCGTAACTCCCCCATCATAGACATCTCAAACTTGTCAGTCATAATCTTTGAAAATTCATCATTAAAAGCTTTATTAGTAGAGCCAAAGATAATGTCGTCTACATATACTTGGCATATGAAGAGCTCCCCCTTAACCTTCTTAGTAAAAAGAGTGGGATCAATTTTCCCAACATCGAAGCCAAGGTCTAGCAAAAGCTCTTTAAGGTGCTCATACCATGCACGTGAGGCTTGTTTAAGGCCATAGAGTGCCTTATCGAGTTTGTAGACATGGTTCAGAAAGTTAGGATCCTCAAATACCAGGGTTTGCTTTACATATACCAACTCATGTAGAGGACCATTAAGAAAAGCACTCTTAACATCCATTTGCTGTAATTTAAAATTGTTATGAGCAGCATAAGCAAGGAGGATACGGATGGACTCAAGACAAGCCACTAGAGCATAAGTCTCTCCGAAGTCGATGCCCTCAACTTGGGAATAGCCTTGTGCCACGAGTCTTGCCTTGTTCCTTACAACAATGCCATTTTCATCTTGCTTATTCTTAAAGATCCACTTTGTGTCGATAACATTGCAACAATCCTTGGGCTTCTCTACTAATTCCCAGACCTTGTTGCGCTCAAAGTTATTCAACTCTTCATGCATAGCAACAACCCAGTCCGGATCTTCAAGAGCTTCAAACACTTTCTTGGGTTCCACCATGGATATGTGACCTTGGTGCTCACCAAACCTTGCTAGCTCCCTTCGTGTGGACACCCTTCGTCGAAGATCACCTACAACTTTGTCAAGAGTGTGACCCCTTAATTCAAGGTTCCTATCTGCACGAGCTTTGCGACAAAGTTCAATTAGCTTGTTGTCTATTGGGGGAATAACTTCATCATTTGAGTCTTCGTTGGAATCATTGGCTTGGCCTTGATCTTCAGCTTGATTAACAAGCATAGGAGATGATGAATCATGTCCTTGATGTTGATCAAGAGCCGTAACAGGAGGCTATTGTTCTTTAGGATTTTCAGGGCCAGATAATCCGGCCGAGTGTGGGCTGGATAATCCGGCCTGGGAGTACTCGATGCATCTCCATAGACTTGAGTGGTCCTAGCACGAACTAGAGAGGGGACAGATAATCCGGGGTCAGCCGGAAAATCCGGCCTGGGGCTTTTAGCAGAATCTTCACCATTTTGATCACTTCTACCAATTGGGGAGGGTTGCCCAAATAATCTGGTGTCCATCGGATAATCCGGCCTGGAGCTTTCAGGAGCATTCTGATCTTCAGCATTTTGTGGGGTTGGTGTATAAGTTTCTCCAATGGTTGGAGCATGTTGGGATTTTGTCGATGAGGGCTCTACTTGAGTAGAGCATTGTCCTTCCCAGTCCGCCATAAGGGGTTCCTCAATGGGGCGGAAAAATCCCATGCCCATTGTTCTTATGGCATCTTGGGGTATTTCAACATCTGCATCACAAACATCAACTTGCCCCGCACGGGAGCCATCATTTTCCTCAAACAGCACACTACAAGATTCTACAACAGTTCCGGAGAGCTTATTGTAGACTCTATAAGTGTGGGATTCAGCACCATAACCAACAAAAAAATGCCTTCTAAGGCCTTAGACTCAAATTTAGATAAACGAACTCCTTTAATGAGAAAGAAACACTTACAACCAATTACCCGGAAGTAGGAGATGTTTGGCTTGTTACCAGTAAGTACTTCATACGGAGTCTTGTCCAAGATTTTGCGGAGATAGAGCCGGATGGATGAATGGCATGTGGTAGAGATTGCTTCAGCCTAGAAGTTATAAGGAGACTTAAATTCAGATAGCATAGATCTGGACATATCCATTAAGGTCTGGTTCTTTCTCTCAGCAACACCATTTTGTCGAGGGGTGTATGCAGCGGAATATTGATGTCTTATCCCCTCTTCACTAGGGAATTCATTTAAGGTGTAGTTCTTGAACTCAGAGCCATTATCACTTCTAATTGCCAATATAGGGACATTGTGTTGATGTTGAACCTCATTGGCAAAATCGATGACCGTTTGTTGAGTCTCGCTCTTCAACTTGAAGAAATAGACCCATGTGTATCTTGAGTAATCATCAACAATCACGAGGCAATATTTCTTCCCACCAAGACTTGCATGAGATGGAGGACCAAAGAGATCCACATGGAGGTGCTCCAAAATCCTCTTTGATGAAATAATGGTCTTCCTTCGATGGGGAGAGTCATGCATTTCCCTTCAACACAAGCCCTGCAAACACGATCTTTGGCAAAGGAAACATTTTATTTTAGTCCAAGGATGTGGCCACCCTTGTGGAGACTTTGCAAAGTTCTCATATTGACATGGGCTAGTCGGCGATGCCATAGCCAACCCGCGTCGGCCTTTCCGAAAAGACACATCGGGCCTGTAGTGGTTTTCCCCGAGAAGTCCACCACGTACAGGTCATTTTCGACATATCCCACGAAAGCGACCTTTAGAGACTTGCTCCACAAGAGTACCACCAAATCAGCATCAATAAAAACTGCAAAGCCCATCTTACCAACGGCACGAACTGAAAGTAAATTGTAACCGAGGGTCTCAACAAGCATGACGTCCATGAGAGATATATTGTGAGCAACCACAACTTTGCCAAGACACAATACCTCAGATTTTGACTTGTCACCATAGGAGATGGTTATGTGATCATGGTTTGGCCGCATCTCCGAGATGATCTCCTTGCTTCCGGTCATATGACTAGTGCACCCGCTATCGATTACCCATTTAGACCCACCGGAAGCATAGCCCTACAAGAAAGTTACTTCTTGGTTTTAGGTACCCATTTTTCAATGGGTCCTCTCATGTTAGTGAAAAGGGTTTTGGGAACCCAAATAGACCAAGATAAGTAACTATCGAAAGGACCTACATAGCTAGCATAGACATCACCATAATAATCACAAAATAATTCATAATTAGGATTATTAGCCCCTGCAAAACCATCATAGTGAGTCTTGTCATTAGTGCTAGTGCTTGTCTTTGGTTGAGCAGTTTTGCTCTTCTTCTTCTTCTTCTTCTTCTTCTTTGTCTTGGGAACATAACCAAGACCTTCTTTTCCATTGTTTGTCCTTTGCTTGCTAAGCATCTCATCTAGAACTTATTTACCTTTATGTTGAGATCCCTTTACAAGTTCTTCTCGTCCACAAGATGGAGTGGAGGTGTTGGGCATATCATACTTGTCACTCTCCAATGCCTTTTGAGCAATGTCAAGTTTCTCAAACTTCTCTGAGAGTCTAGCATGAGCAGCCCCAAATTAAATATTTTTCTTCTTTAGTTTATTTACCTTAGCAAGAGCATTGTCATGTTCTTTAATGAGATGGGCAATAACCTCTTCATGGGACTCCTCAATTGACTCAAGTTTCTCCTCCAAGGATACTCGAGCTTCCTCTTCTTCCTCTAAGGCATTCTTCAAGGAGGCAATTTCCAAGGCATCTTCTCTTTCAATTCTACCCTGTTCTTTGAGAAGTTCTTCAGAATGAACAAGTTGACTCATAAGAGCATCAAAATGAAGTTTGTGCTCACCTTGCAGGTTAGTGAAAAAATTGTACAAAGCAATAACTTCTTCTTTTATCTTAAGACTAGTATGATCATCCATATCCATATTTATATTAGTCTTAGGAAATGAAGAAATAGAAGATGATACCTCGGACCCTCTTTCCATGAGGCAAGTGATGTTGTTGTTGATGACATTTTCGTTTGGAGAGTCGAAGAGTGATGACGGGGTAGATGTGGTGGCTATAGCAGCCACCTCTCGAGCACTATCTTCATCCTCTTTGTCTTCACTTGCAGAGGAATATTCTTCTTGTGCCACCAAGACAATCTTGGGTTGCTTCTTATAAGGACCATTCTTTTTGATAAATGGCTTCTTTCGAGGTGCCTTGGACTTTTCTTTAAGGATTAGCCTACCACCATTGTCTTCTCTACTTTGATATGGACATTCAGCCACAAAGTGCAACCTATCTCCTAGCATGTTCTCAGTTTTGGGCCATTCTCTCTTCTTCCACTTGACCCATTCTTGCGCTCGAGTTCAGACTTGGCCTTGGCTGGATCCTTCCAAAAATTCCTTTCATAGAAAGCCATATACTCTCCATGAGCACGCTTGACCTCCTCGGAACAGGCCATGGAGACAACCTCGTATCCTCTTTCATCCTCATCTTGTTCAACAACATTTGCCTTTAGAGCAACATTGACTCCTTTTTGCATTCCAATAGCCCAGGAACGGGCATCTTCAATGTTCTTAGTTGCAACCTTGAATGACGCCATTTCTTGCATGCCTTCATTGGAAGTCATTTGATGGTAGTTGTGTCTACCTTGCAAACTCTTCAAGTCCGTTGGCTCAAATTGCATTAGAGCACTCACATATTTCCTTTTTATCCAAGCATCATCAATGTGAGTGGCTCCATGCTTTCTAAATGTTGTTGCAATGCCCTTGAGCCTTCTATACATATCTTCATGGTATTCACCATCCAACATGTAAAATCCTTAAGCTTCATTGCTAAGGGCATCATACCTATTTCTTCTAATGCTTTCATTTCCAATGAACAGGTCGGTGAGTGCATCCCACGCTTCTTTGGCAGTGTTGAAGTGCTCAATGTGGGGCATGTCCTTGGGACCCACTCCGAGCTGAATCATGTGGAGAGCCATTGCATTTGAATTACTGTCCACAACTTCCCTTCTAGTCAAGTTGGTGGGGTCTCCAATATGAAGACCATCTTCGATAATCCTCCAAAGTTCAATTGACGAACTACATACATGAGATTTCATTAAGAATTGCCATTGATTAAATGTAGATGTAGTAAGCTTGGGTGGATCACCCCTATTGTTTATATGAGGATGAGGGATAGGTGGGTCGAGAGAATATATATGAGTAACCTCACTATAGTCCTCCTTACCACTTCCCTTCTTGGAGGCATAACCATTATGTTTTTCACCTACCACTTCATCTTCCTTAGATCCGGCGTGAGCCTTATCCTTAGATAGAGGAGTGCTGGCCTCAGAGGAAGATGGGGATGGGGCTATAGATTATAACATCCCAAAACTTTAATCCAAGTGATCAAGATCCAAATCATAAAATTTAGATTTAACAAAAACTTTTCCAATTAAAAATATTAAAGCATTCATATGTGTGTGCATATAGTTGAGGAATTGATTTGAATTGCCATGTTTAAGTGATCCATTGATTGTAAAATGATTCTTAGGTGAAATAAACATCATCTAGATCATTCCCAAACAAATCCCAAAGAAAAACAAATCAAAATGAATAAAATAACCAAATGGTCATTTGTGCCATTTTAATCAACATGCCTACTTTGGCTATTCCTAGAACTCAAATCCTAACAGAAAAAATGTGGATCTTTGCACCCCTTGCTAGTACATGTAGTTATGTACCAAAGCCCACTTTGTGATCTACCAAAAACTTTCAAACACTAATTTTAAATGGCAATTGAAAATTGAATGTAGTTCATATGAGAAGATCCCACTTATTCAAAAACCACTCAAATGAGCTCCATTTTCAAAACCCAAGCACACCTAAAAGATCAAGCATGTGATCACCCACTCCACCAAAAATCAGCCCAAAATTTAAATAAAACTTTCATGCGACCATTGTGTTGAACAGGTGGCAGGCAAGATTTCTCTGCCTAACTTATACTGTTTGTAGATCAATGTATTGTCGAGTTTTAAGCCCTCATTTGGTTCACCTGTTCCCCCTGAGTCCAACCAAGTCCTCACCGGCCTACCCCTTAGACACAGCAACAGCGGAGCGCCACCACATTTTGGTCACCGCCGGCCAAACATGGGCAAAACGCCACAGACAGTGCCGCGCCGTTCCAGCACCACCACTAGCTCCGCCTAACCCTACGGCACCTCCCTGCCCCTTCCCCAAGCCCAGGCAGGCCCTAGACCACACGCCAGCACCGCCGCCCATTCTCTATGCGAGCTCGCCAGAGTGCGTTAGCCACCAGCATGCCACAGACCGCCCCTCGACTCAATACCATGCACGCCACTCTGCCTCAACCCCAGCACAGGCACACTTGACAGCACACGTGCCATGCGCCATGTCGAGCATCACCTCTGTCTCCCAGAGCGCGGGACGCTCCCGACCAAATGCCACCGCCCCTAGCCATGCATTGAAGCTGTAGAGCACCGCTAGGAGGCAGGTCACCGTCCGCCTACGTCGCCCATGCCTCTAGCCGCCTGTATCAACGTCACCGATGAGCTCACCCTCGTGCCATTCGGTCCCCTCGTCACTCTATAAAAGTAGGCCACCCCAGCACAAACTACTCACACCATCTCACTCCCCTCTCTCCATTGATCCTTCCACCCCCATCCCTGGAGCAAGGGGAGCTGCCGTTCGCCGGAATTTAGCTGGAGCTTGCCGCAGCAGAGGAGAAGAGGCACCGTCGATATCCTCCACCCCAGGAGCTACCGCGACCACACCTGAGTCCGCTGTCGACAGCATGTTGGATCACCCCCATCACCATGCTAGCTGGAGCCCTGGTATGCCCCCATTGCACCCCCACCTAGCCGCTAGGGTTAGCTCTCGCCGCCGACCTGTTCGCCGGGGACGACGATCGTCAGCCATAAATCTTCTTTTTAATCGCACGGTCCATGTTGCCCCGTACCGCTTCGCGTTTGATGTGCCGCTGACCTGTGGGACCCCCTTGTCAGTTGTCATTCGCACCACGGAGCGCCACTAGGCCGGCCCATTAGTTTTCCCGCGCTAGCCCGTGAATTCAAATGTGGATTTTTCTATTTTAGTTTGAACTCACTTCTGGCCCTTAGTTTAAAAATCAATTCCAGAAGATCTACTAAACCAAATTGAGTGATTCAAATTTTGTTAGAAAGCTACTGAAAAGATCTTTCCAGGACCGTTAGATTTGATTCATTTAGAGTTAGAGATCTCTCCTAGTAAAAATAACAAGACAAAAACTTTTGCACATTCAAACATTTTTATAAAATCAACCATAATAGCTTTTGAGTTGATTCCAACTCTCAAAAATCACATTTAACCATACCTATCTGAATATTTAATAATATTAGGGTTTACATGTAGTGACTTGTACCAAAATAATGCTATATAGGCATTTCTAGTCACTTTAAATCATTAAATATTAAACTTAAACCAAAGTAAATATGATCCAACCCTTAAATCACATTCCCTTATGTTAGAATATGTGGTGCTGACATGTGTCCATATGATCCCATATTTTAATGGGAGAATATTAAATCTTAGATTTTTTCAATGAGTAGAAATTACTTTTCTTAAATAAAAAGAATGAAACTAGTTAATAAAACCTTGTGATGCTTGTGATGATATTAGATCATCCAATGTGTGCATTAGAATGCTAAGTAGACTAGTTAAGCATTGTTTGGTGATTGTGTACTCCGTATGTATTTATAGACGATAGTACCGACCAAGCTTTCGAGGAGGAGGAGTTCTACCAAGAGGAGGAGGAAGAAAACTTGAACCACTACACCAACCAAGGCAAGCTAACCCTTGCAAGTATAATACTTAGCAAGCTAGGATTAAGCTAGAGAACCCAAGCAAAGACATTAGACATACTCTGGTTATACCACCTTGACTATTACCTACCACAAGTTTTATTTCCAAGTTTTAATTTCTTTACTTTACCAAGTCCTTTACTTGTTTTGAAGGTAGCATAAAGAGTATAAAACTTGACCTATCTAGATAACCTTAGATGTCATTCTATGGCATGAGATTGATCTTAGCATCCCACATTAGTGAACACTCTTAACTTAGTAGTTTAGAACTAAACTAAAACTTGAGACACTTTAGATGGGGAATACTTGGTGAAAATGAATTGTGAAAACCTTGGAATGATGAGTCATTCTATTGAGATGTTTTGACATGTGTTGATGAACACAAATGGTTATGATGATGAAAATGTTGAGGCATGAGCCTTATCCCTTTTATAAAAATTGATGGTTGGATTCGGATGCGATACCATTCCAAATTTACCGTACAACCACAATACCTGAATTGGGTAAGGCTTAGACGGAAATTTATATGCATTAGTATTAGTTCCCTCACAGGGGAGGTTTGAGCTCAGGCTACCTCTCAATGTTGTCCACCTATGCAGTGCCGAAGATGACAGATGGTCATGGTTGGGAGGCCATGCTGATAGGAGAGGTACTTATACTAGGGTGTGTAAAGGAAAGGTTGTGTTTGATTATCTGCATACTAAGTATGATGATTGAGGGTTATCCCTGACAGATGTATCGAATCTTGTGGTGAAAGTTCACCACCTCTACAGAGTGTCAAACTATTCGAATAGTCGCGTCTGCGGTTATGGACAGTTGGAGTGGCCATACTGTTTCGTTGTCAGATATTTTCAAAATGACTTATGAAATGAATGATGAATCTTGACTTGACGACAACAGGGTTGTGGTTATGACACTAGCTTCCCAACTTAAGTGATTCTAGAACTTTATTTTATCTTTCTTTGTTTCAGAACTCAGCTTAGGTTTCAAACTTAACTTTATAGTAAACTTAGAGTTATCATTTACACTAGAACTATACTACTTGTTAGTGGTAGTTTGCGAGTACTTAAAGAGTACTCATGGCTTTTGTCCCTAGCTATTCTCATGGATAGACTATGAAGGAGACTATTAAGATGACGGCCAGCAGGACGGCTATGATAACTAGGATTATCTTCCTTCGTCAGCATTGCCTGTGCCCCTGAAGATGGACCCCACCGCTACACTTATTTTATATTCCGCTGCTTGTTGTATTAAGACTGGATCATGAGATCCTTATTTGTGTAAGACCTTATTTATGGTTTGTAATGGATGCTGTACTGTGATATCCAATATGTTATGTCTCACAAAAATGGTAATCCTGGGATTGCAATGTATGACATAACAGGCATCTGGGATTAAAAAGCCGGGTGTTGACAAGTTGGTATCAGAGCCATCCTGACCATAGGAGACCCTAGTTAGAATGGACGTCCGAACAAAAACTTAATTTCAAAACCAAAGTGAGTATTTATAAAAAACTATTTCCTCTCTTACCCTTGGGAATTCATTCTTTCTCAAAAATTCATGTTCCTCCAATTCTTACATTACTACATAAAATTTGACACACTTGATCAGTTCACTAATTTCCTCATCCTTAATTCTTGTAGATGGAGACTCAGTTCAGCAAGTTCTACCAATTGGGCAACGGAGGCCAGCTGATCTTCGAGAGGGATCTAGATTCACTGTCTGAGTTATTGGGACGCCTGCATCCGGAGTTTTTGGAGCTCAACTTCCAGGACCCCCAGGAGGAGATTTACAGTGGCTAGTCACCGCTGATCTTCAAGGAAGCATAGAATCACCAAAGTCCGAGAGAATCCAGTTCTCAGTCCGAGAGAACAACTGGCTGGATGGATTAGCCAGGGTAATGCATGAAGCTCTCGCACGTCTATGTGCCCTCAGTGTCAACCAAATCCAAGGAACCCGTTTTGCTCACTATGCAAAGCGTGACTTCATGGGAATGCCGATGGAGATGCCAAGTCACCCGGAGCTGAAGCGTCAAGTGGAGAACCTTGACTTCCTGCTGTACGATCGCCAGAAGGAATTGGATAATGCTAGGGAGTTTGCCAACCACAATCGTGCCATTGCCGACCAGAAGGCCCAGACTTTCTCAGTGCTCGTCAAGGACCGTCAGTCTCTTCGCCTCCAACGCGAAAAGAAGGATCGCACCATCGCCCGTCTTCGCAAGAAGGTGGCCGACCTCGAGAAGACCGTCAAGGAGCAAGAAGCTCAGCTTGCAGCAAAGGAGGAAGAAGAGGAGGGTGAAGACATCCAGGGAGACATGGATTCTTACCTCAGAAATGATGATGACTTTCTGGAGGAGGATGCCGTGGACTTTTACACTGACGATGAGGACTCTGACTTCATCGACGATTAGTAGATGCACTAGAGCAGTGTCGTAGCATGAGATGTATCGGTCCCACTGTATCGTAGCTTGCAGAATGGTTCTTAAAACCATCTGTTTTCCTTGTTGTGGTGTATGTGTGTTTGTATCGTGTGCTTGTTTGAATGAATGAAATGGAGTTAGTTGCAAAACCTGAGTCAAACTCAAAGTTTTAGCTTTGAAATCAAAACCATGAACCTTAGAACTTTCCCTCTTACCCCTTTATCTACCTCAATCTTCAGATGACTCGTGGAAACCAAGGAGGGAGCACCTCATCGCAAGGCCCAATGCTGCAGATCCTGCAGAATCTCATCGCAAATAGAGAAGCAAGCAGAGCAGAGCGCCAGTCTAATCTAGCAACAATGCAACAGATCACCCAGATGGCTCTCAACAACCAGAACCATCGAAATCAGGATCATCAAGGATCCAAGCTGAAAAACTTCTAGAATACCAATCCCCCAATCTTTAGCACTTCAAAGAACCCATTAGATGCAGATGACTGGTTGTAGACGATGGAGAACAACCTAGAAGTAGCCAGAGTTGATGACAACGAGAAAGTTCTCTTTGCCACCCACTACTTGGCAGCAGATGCAAGAGCATGGTGGAACAGCATCCGCCTGTTGGACCATGGTCAAGTGATGACATGGGAAGCCTTCAAAATCAAGTTCAGTCGCACCCACGTGTCGCATGGCTTAGTCACCAGAATGAGGGATGAATTCAAAGAGTTGAAGCAAGGCAGAATGACTGTGGTGGAGTACCGTGACAGATTCCTGTTGCTTGCCAGATATGCACTTGATGAGATCAACACGGAGGCCAAGAAGAAGGAGAGATTCTTGAACGGACTGCATGATGAGATGCAGACTGTTCTCGTCAACATCCGTTTCCAGGACCTCGAAGAGCTACTCGACTCTGCAATTCAGATGGAGGGGAAGATTAACCAGACAAACGACAACCGCAAACATCATATGATGCAGCAAACTGGATCCAGCAGTCACCAGAAGTACCGTACCAACCCCTCACCAGGATATGCACCGAGGAACAACCGACCCCCAATGTCTCGCCCAAGCTACCCCAACTGTAGCGGAGGCAATGTGAAGTCTGGAGGAAACAACCGCAACTCCGGCAACACCAACAATTTCAACCGTGCCCCTCCCAAGAGCAACAACAACAACAACAACACTGCATCCAGAACTTGAAGCAATGTTGTGCCCGTGGCAGCAAAAGACAAGTCTCAGATCACCTGTTTCGAGTGTGGAGTGAAGGGTCACTATTCCAATGAGTGCCCCAAGAAGACTGCAGCCACTGCCAATATGAATTCCCCAGCTCAACAACAGCGTCGTGTTCAACCAGGGAGAAGATTTGCCCCAGGGAACCCTCACAACCGCAACATCCGTCTTTTCCACATGAACGCCAAAGAAGCCCAAGAAGCGCCAGACGTAGTCCTGGGTATGTTTTCTGTCAACTCAGTTTTAGCAAGAGTATTGTTTGATTCGGGAGCATCGCATTCATTTGTCACCAAAGAATTTGCATGCACTAGTAAGATCCACCCAACCAACTTGAAGCATGTCATGATAGTTCAAATCCCTGGATCAACTACAAAAGCTAGAAAAATTTGCAAAGTTGTTCGTAACAGAATACATGGGATAGATTTTTATGCCAACCTTATAGTACTTGGAACCAAAGGATTGGAAGTAGTACTAGGTATGGACTGGATGTCAAGGCATAAAGGACTGATAGACTATGCTAAGAAAGCCATCACCATGACTAGTAGCATTGGAGTAACAGTAGAGCATATATCTGAAACCTTACCTCGTCAAGTCAAGTGCAACAAGAGTCTAGCCCTACCCACCATAGACCAAGTCTGAGTAGTTTGTGAATACCCCGATGTATTCCTAGATGAATTGCTACGTATGCCCCCAGATAGGGATGTTGAGTTCATTATCGAACTAATCCCCAGAAACAGACCCATAGCCCAGAGGCCCTATAGCATGAACCCCTCAGAGTTAGTGGAATTGAAGAAGCAGTTGGATACCATGTTAGCAACAGGCTTGACTCAACCAAGTGCTTCGCCATGGAGATCACCGGTGTTATTCGTCGACAAGAAAGATGGAGGCAACCGTCTGTGCACCGATTACCGAAAGTTGAATGACGTCACCATCAAAAACAAGTACCCTTTTCCAAAGATAGAGGATCTATTTAATCAGTTGACTGGAGTCCAGGTATTCTCAAATATTGATCTTAGGACTGGTTATCACCAACTTAAGATTCGTGCAACGGATATTTCGAAGACTACCTTTACTACTCGCTATGGTTTATACGAGTATACGATCATGTCTTTCGGATTAACCAATGCCCATGCTTATTTCATGAATCTCATGAATAAGATCTTTATGAATTTCCTAGATAAGTTTGTCGTTGTGTTTATCGACGATATCCTTATCTACTCCAAGTTAGAAGAAGAGCATGAGCAACATCTAAGAATTATCCTAGAAACCCTGAGAGAGCATCGGTTGTATGCCAAGTTCAGCAAGTGTGAGTTTTGGCTAAATGAAGTAGGATTCCTAGGACATATTGCGTCTGCCGGAGGAGTCTCTGTTGATCCCGCCAAGATTAAAGATGTTGAAGAATGGGAAGCCCCAACCACTCAAACCCAAGTCCGTGCATTTCTCTGATTGTCGGGATATTACCGCAAGTTCGTCAAAGGATTCTCGAGCATCGCCAGACCCATGACCCAATTGTTCAAGAAGGACAAGAAGTTTGAATTGACTAACAAACGTGAAGCCAGTTTCCAAGAGCTGAAGAAGAGATTGATATCAGCCCCAATATTGATCATGCCAGATATCAAGAAGCCGTTTGATGTGTATTGTGATGCATCCAAGATTGGTCTCGGATGTGTATTAATGAATGAAGGCAAACGCCTATTTGTCTCGACAACTGAAGCAGCATGAGCAGAATTATCCGACCCATGATCTTGAGTTAGCAGCCGTAGTTTTGGCATTGAAAACATGGCGTCATTATCTGACGGGTAATCGCTGTGAGATTTACTCAGATCACAAGAGCTTGAAGTATATTTTCACTCAGAAGGAGTTGAATATGAGGCAAAGAAGATGGATTGAGTTAATCAAGGATTATGACCTTGACATTCACTATCACCCCGACAAAGCCAATGTGGTAGCGGATGCTCTTAGCAGATTGCCGTGTAGGTTAAATACCATGATCAAGGAGAAGCAACCAAGTTTGTATGAAGAGTTGGAGCAGTTTAGAACTGAGCTTGTTAGCAAAGGATTCTTAGCTAGACTTGAACTTCAACCCACTTTGATTAGCCAAATCAAGGAAGCCCAGAAGGGAAATGAAAGTATCGATGAAATCAAACGTTGTATTGGTACAGGAAAGGTACCTGGATTCACTAAAGACGAAGAAGGAGTGTTGTGGTACAAAGGCCGTATCTGTGTGCCAGCAGATTTGGAGATGAAGCAAGTTAGCATGCAAGAAGATCATGATACTCTTTATTCTATCCACCTCGGAGGAACAAAGATGTATCAAGATTTGAAAGTGAAATTTTGGTGGCACAAGATGAAGAGAGAAATTGGCAGCTACATCGCCAAGTGTGACATCTGTCAAAGAGTCAAAGCAGAGCATCAGAGACCCGTAGGACTGTTGCAACCTTTGCAGATTCTGGAATGGAAATGGGATTCCGTCGGAATGGACTTTATCACCGGTTTACCTACTTCAAGTAGGGGAAATGACTCAATTTGGGTCATTGTTGATAGACTGTCCAAGGTAGCTCACTTTATACCTGTCAAGACAACCTACCAGAGTTCAAAGCTAGCAGAGCTGTATATTGCTAGAATTGTTAGTCTGCATGGAACCCCCAAGACCATAGTATCAGATCGAGGAACCCAGTTTACCTCGAGATTTTAGCAGAAAGTCCAGGAAGGATTAGGCACCAAGTTGAATTTCAGCACCGCTTATCACCCGAAAACTGATGGACAGACTGAAAGAGTCAACCAAGTCTTAGAAGATATGTTAAGAGCTTGTGTGTTAGAGTATGGATAAAAATGGGAAGACTGCCTACCTTTCGTAGAATTCTCATATAACAACAGTTATCAAGCTAGTTTACAAATGGTACCATTTGAGTTCCTATCAGAAGAAAGTGTCGCACCCCTTTGAATTGGTTGCAAGTGGGAGAGAGTCAGATCTTTGGACCCGACATTCTCCGAGAAGGTGAAGAAAAGGTGCACAAAGTCCATGAGCACCTCAAGACCGCCCAGTCCAAACAGAAGAGTTATGCTGACAAGAGAAGGAGAGACCTGACTTTCAATGTCGGAGATTTTGTATATCTCAAGGTTTCACCATTGAAGGGAACACAACGCTTTAGTCTGAAAGGAAAGTTAGCCCCCAGATATATCGGGCCCTTCAAGATTCTGAACCATCGAGGAGAAGTATCGTATCAACTGGAACTGCTAGAGGAGATGTCAGCCATCCACAATGTGTTCCATATCTCGTTACTTCGCAAATGCCTGGAAGTGCCGGAGAAGACTGAAGTTTTCAAGAACATCGATCACAGAGCTGTGGAGATCAACAAGGACCTGACATATCATGAAGTGCCCATCCGTATCCTGGAGGAAGCTTACAGAACCACTAGAACCAGGAGTATCAAATCTCTCAAGATTCAATGGAGCAACCATACCAAAGAGGAAGCCACTTGGGAGCGAGAAGATTACATTAGGACAGAGTTCCCAGATCTCTTTAGTTCCTAGTTTTCTTTCGTAAATCCTAGGACGAGATTTTGTTTAAGGGGGAAGGTTTGTAACATCCCAAAACTTTAATCTAAGTGATAAAGATCCAAATCATCAAATTTAGAGTTAACAAAAACTTTTCCAATTAAAAATATTAAAGCATTCATATGTTTGTGCATATAGTTTAGGAGTTGATTTGAATTGCCATGTTTAAGTGATCCATTGATTGTAAAATGATTCTTAGGTGAAATAAACATCATCTAGATCATTCCCAAACAAAAATCCCAAAGAAAAACAAATCAAAATGAATAAAATAACCAAATGGTCATTTGTGCCATTTTAATCAACATGCCTACTTTGGCTATTCCTAGAACTCAAATCCTAACAGAAACAAATGTGGATCTTTGCACCCCTTGCTAGTATATGTAGTGATGTACCAAGGCCCACTTTGTGATCTACCAAAAACTTTCAAACACTAATTTTAAATGGCAATTGAAAATTGAATGTAGTTCATATGAGAAGATCCCACATATTCAAAAACCACTGAAATGAGCTCTATTTTCAAAACCCAAGCACACCTAGAAGATCAAGCACGTGATCAACCACTCCACCAAAAATCAGCCCAAAATTTAAATAAAACTTTCATGCGGCCATTGTGTCGAACAGGTGGCAGTCAAGATTTCTCTGCCTAACTTATACTGTTTGTAGATCAATGCATTGTCAAGTTTTAAGCCCTCATTTGGTTCCCCTGTTCCTCCTGAGTCCAACCAATTCCTCACTGGCCTACCCCTTAGCAACAGCAGCAGTGGAGCGCCGCCACATTTTGGTCACCGCCAGCCAAACATGGGCAAAACGCCACAGACAGCGCCACGCCATTCCAACACCACCACTAGCTCCGCCTAACCCTACCACACCTCCCTGCCCCTTCCCCAAGCCCAGCCAGGCCCTGGACCACACCCCAGCACCGCCGCCCATTCT
Source organism: Avena insularis (assembly GCA_023614405.1). Lineage (NCBI taxonomy): Eukaryota > Viridiplantae > Streptophyta > Magnoliopsida > Poales > Poaceae > Avena > Avena insularis. The sequence goes on from CM042688.1 coordinate 265,167,279, forward strand.
CTCTGCGAGCTCGCCAGAGCGCGTTAGCCGCCAGCATGCCACAGACCGCCCCTCGACCCAATACCATGCACGCCGCTCCGCCTCTACCCCAGCACCCCGCCAGACACGGCCGTGCGCCGCCGCGCGACCCGCAGTCGTTGTTTGCCACGTCGAGCATCGCCTCTGTCTCCTAGAGCGCGGGACGCTCCCGACCAAACGCCACCGCCCCTAGCCATGCATTGAAGCCGTAGAGCACCGCCAGGAGGTAGTTCACCGTCCGCCTACGCCGCCCATGCCTCTAGCCGCCTGTATCAACGTCACCGACAAGCTCACCGTCGTGCCATTCGGTCCCCTCATCACCCTATAAAAGGAGGCCACCCTAGCACAAACTACTCACACCATCTCACTCCCCTCTCTCCACTGATCCTTCCACCCCATCTCTGGAGCAAGGCGAGCCATCGTTAGCCGGAATTTAGCTAGAGCTTGCCGCAACAGAGGAGGGGAGGCGCCGTCGATTTCGTCCACCGCAGGAGCTGCCGCAACCACGCCTCAGTCCGCCGTCGACAGCACGCTCGATCGCCCCCATCGCCACGCTAGCTGGATCCCTGGTATGCCCCCATTGCACCCCCACCGAGTCGCTAGGGTTAGGTCCCGCCGGCGACCTGTTCGCCGAGGACGACGATCCTCAGCCGTAGATCTTCTTTTTAATCACATGGTCCACGTTGCCCCGTACCGCTTCGTGTTTGATGTGCCGATGACCTGCGGGACCCCCTTGTCAGTTGTCATTCGCACCGCAGAGCGCCACTGGGCCGGCCCGTTAGTTTTCCCGTGCTAGCCGTGCATTCAAATGTGGATTTTTCTATTTTAGTTTGAACTCACTTCTGGCGTTTAGTTTAAAAATCAATTCCAGAAGATATACTGAACCAAATTGAGTGATTCAAATTTTGTTAGAAAGCTACTGAAAATATCTATCCAAGCCCGTTGGATTTAATTCATTTAGAGTTAGAGATCTCTCCTAGTAAAAATAACAAACATAAGCTTTTGCACATTCAAACTTTTTTATAAAATCAACCATAATAGTTTTTGAGTTGATTCCAACTCACAAAAATCACATTTAACCATACCTATCTGAATACGTAATAATATTAGGGTTTACATGCAGGGACTTTGGACTAGTACCAAAATAATGCTATAGAGGCATTTCTAGTCACTTTAAATCATTAAATATTAAACTTAAACCAAAGTAAATATGATCCAACCCTTAAATCACATTCCCTTATGTTAGAATATGTGGTGATGACATGTTTCCATATGATCCCATATTTTAATGGGAGAATATTAAATCTTAGATTTTTTCAATGAGTAGAAATTACTTTTCTTAAATAAAAAGAATGAAACTAGTTAATAAAACCTTGTGATGCTTGTGATGATATTAGATCATCCAATGTGTGCCTTAGAATGCTAAGTAGACTAGTTAAGCATTGTTTGGTGATTGTGTACTCCGTATGTATTTATAGACGATAGTACCGACCAAGCTTTCGAGTAGGAGGAGTTCTACCAAGAGGAGGAGGAAGAAAACTTCAACCACTACACCAACCAAGGCAAGCTAACCCTTGCAAGTATAATACTTAACAAGCTAGGATTAAGCTAGAGAACCCAAGAAAAGACATTAGACATACTCTGGTTATACCACCTTGACTATTACCTACCACAAGTTTTATTTCCAAGTTTTACTTTCTTTACTTTACCAAGTTCTTTACTTGTTTTGAAGGTAGCATAAAGAGTATAAAACTTGACCTATCTAGATAACCTTAGATGTCATTATATGGCATGAGATTGATATTAGCATCCCACATTAGTGAACGCTCTTAATTTAGTAGTTTAGAGCTAAACTAAAACTTGAGACACTTTAGATGGGGAATACTTGGTGAAAATGAATTGTGAAAACCTTGGAATGATGAGTCATTCTATTGAGATGTTTTGACATGTGTTGATAAACACAAATGGTTATGATGATGAAAATGTTGAGGCATGAGCCTTAGCCCTTTTATAAAAACTGATGGTTGGATTCAGATGCGATACCATTCCAAATTTACCGTACAACCACAATACCTGAATTGGGTAAGGCTTAGCCGGAAGTTTATATGCATTAGTATTAGTTCCCTCGCGGGAGAGGTTTGAGCTGAGGCTACCTCTCAATGTTTTCCACCTATGCAGTGCCCAAGATGACAGATGGTCATGGTTGGGAGGCCATGCTCATAGGAGAGGTGCTTATACTAGGGTGTGTAAAGGAAAGGTTGTGTTTGATTATCTGCATACTAAGTATGATGATTGAGGGTTATCCCTGACAGATGTATCGAATCTTGTGGTGAAAGTGTACCACCTCTGCAGAGTGTCAAACCATTCAAATAGCCGCGTCCGCGGTTATGGACAGTTGGACTGGCCATACTGTATTGTTGTCAGATATTTTCAAAATGACTTATGAAATGAATGATGAATCTTGACTTGACCACAACAGGGTTGTGGTTATGACACTAGCTTCCCAATTTAAGTGATTCTAGAACTTTATTTTATCTTTCTTTGTTTCAGAACTCAGCTTAGGTTTCAAACTTAACTTTATAGTAAACTTAGAGTTAGCATTTACACTATACTACTTGTTAGTGGTAGTTTGCGAGTACTTAAAGAGTACTCATGGCTTTTGTCCCTGGCTATTCTCATGGCCAGACTATGAAGGAGACTATTAAGATGACGGCCAGCAGGACGGCTATGATAACTAGGACTATCTGCCTTCGTTAGCATTGCTTGTGCCCCTAAAGATGGACCCCACTGCTATGCTTATTATTTATTCTGCTGCTTGTTGTATTAAGACTGGATCATGAGATCCTTATTTATGTAAGACCTTATTTATGGTTTGTAATGGATGATGTACTGTGATATCCAATCTGTTATGTCTCGCAAAAATGGTAATCCTGGGATTGCGATGTATGACATAACAGGCATCTAGGATTAAAAATCCGGGTGTTGACATAGATGACGTGAGACGACCATTCATTTGCTGCATCTCTTCCATCTTAGTCTCAAAGGATTTCAACAAGGTTGTCTCCAATGTCTTGAGGTCATCCATTGTGACCTTATCCATAGCCTCATTCCCATTTTCCTTAGTACCCATACTTCTCTTAGGTGGTTAAGCCCAAACAAAGAGTCGGGGCTCTGATACCAATTGAAATGGATCGTATGTGCACCTAGAGGGGGGGGGTGAATAGGTGCTACTTCAAATTTTAATGCTTTTTCAATTTTAGGCTTGACACAAAAGGTAAATTCTCTAGATACGCTACTGAATATAATTTCCCTATATGCAAACCTAACTACTAGCGAGTAAAGGCGATTAAGATAGAGGAACGAGGAAACCGTAGTGGAGCACACGGAGACACATGATTTGTTTTACCGCAGTTCCTTCCTTGTTAAGGGAAGTACATCTGCGTCGGAGGGGGTGGGCAGTACTAAGGCCACTACGCCACAATAGGCCTCACACTGTTCTACGATGGATCTCGCCACCAAAGGCCTGATCCACCTTTCCACTATAGGATCCCTTCAAGGCAGGAACCAATGCCTTTACACAATTAGCAGGGCACAACTCCACAACCGAATTGGAGGCTCCCGTAATGACAATAAGCTGCCACAAGAACAATAGTTATCAATAACAAAACACAAGATCTAGATATCAACATGAATACTAGATCGAGGATTCTCCAAGCGAATGGAGAGGAGTTGAAGCGCTTGATTCGTGATGACGATGAATGATGTCTCCTCCTTCAATTCCCCCAAAGATTGAAGCCTTCGGGTAGTTGAAGTGGGAGATCTCGGGAGAGAGCTTTTGCAATAGGTCTGTTCTTTTTTGAGTGAATCAAGAAGGCTGATAGGAGGGGTTGAAGGGGCTTTTATACCCCCTGTCCAAACGGAGCCGTTGGAGCCATTTGGGGCCAGATTATCTGGCCTGGGGAATACTCCACCCCAGACTCAGATTATCCGAGGAATAATCCACCCTCGAATAGAAGCTCACGTAGGGCGGTCCTTGGCATCTTCTCCTGGTGGGTGGATTATCTGGCCCTAGAGGAGGGCCGGATTACCCGGCTAGGGGAGAAATCCGCCCCAGCCACGGATTGTCCAGGGTAAAATCTGCCCCCAGACAGAAGCTCACGCTGACGCTCCCTTGGGAAATTTCCCTAGGGCCGTATTATCCAGCCCTAGAGGAAGGCCGGATTATCTGGTCCGGGGGAAATTTCTCCCTAGTGCCAGACTATCCGGGGGAAAATCCGCCCCCAGACAGAAGCTCACACGCGGTCAGCCCTGGCCAAGATGGTCAGGCCGGATTATCCGCCCCTTGATGGGGGCGTATAATCCAGCCCCCAAACACCCAAAACTCTTTCCTGCAACACTAAGTGCACATTAGAAACTCCACGGTATTGTTATCTAACACAAAAAACATAGGGAACCATGAAATGTTCTTTCACATGGTCATTACCCTTGGAGGAGGATCCTCTGATGAAGGAGAGCGCCGCCTGCCGAAGGCTCGACTCGTCCACAGCTCTCCTATGCTCGTCGAGTCGAGCGCTCACCGCCTACTGGCGCTTGAACTCCTAGATGAGTAGGTAATGATAAACCATCAACATATGTTGTGATGAATTTGGTGGCAGGGGTTGCCCTGTAGGGCCTCCCTACATCGCACCCACTTGGAGTTGTTGATGTGGATCTCCTATCGCCTTGTTTCACCGTTGACGCGTTCGCCCTCAGGGTTGGGCGTGTTGGGCGGCTAATGATTATCCTCAACAGGGAAGATGGTAGGGGGTCGATAGGTTGCCCGTTGTTGGTGGGTCCGCCATTGGCATTGTCCCTTTGAGTGCTTTCGTCACCGGTGTTGATGACGGTGAACATGTAGTGGTTGGGGAAGATATTGCTCCCACAGCTCTTAGATCCGGAACCGCAGGCTCCATCTTCTTATGACAGATCGCCCAGATCGGATTCGCAACTAGTGTTGCCATCCGTGCTCTTGGCTGATGCCGAGGCGTTGAGTTTGCTTAGGGTACCGATCGGCGGTGGGAACCATGACACAGGGGCAATCGAAGGAGCTTGTAGCTGATCAGGGAGGCAAAGTGCCAATCCGGCCAACCTAGAAGCGTAGGCTTCCAATCACCAGTCCGATCCCATCGCCCACGGACTCGAAATTCAGGCGAGTCGTCGGTGCATGGACCGTAAAGTCGAAGGCACCAAAGAGGAGGCGAGTCTCCGCTATAGCGGAGTCGAAGATCGCAGTTGATGGGGCCTAGGAAGCCGCAACATCAGCACTCCCAGTCCCCATGGTCGGCACCAATTAACAAGGGGTTAACTCATCAATGCCCATCGTTGATGGACTTAGGTTCGAGGAAGTGGGGAGCGCTGGTGGCATTGATCTGTTAGCAAACAAGCACATAGGTGACACGAGGTTTTACCCAGGTTTAGGCCTCCAAGAGGACACTAATACTGCTTGTCTCCTCTTGATTACGAGGGAGTCGAAAGTTACAAGGCTGCGCAGATGTAATCTGGCGAGGTGTATGCGGGGATTGTGGATTTTCCTTCTCGCCGCCTCCTCGTATCCTTTATATAGGGAGGCTAGGTCTCGGGAAAGCAGGTCTAGTCGGTTACAGATTAGGGTTTTCCCTTTAAATTTCCATCTACACTTTGTCGTGTCCTTCCAGAAGTTGAACTCCTATGGGCCACCCAAATCCTTAATGGGTTGCGTTCACGTCGTGGACTCCTTCTTGGACTAGACCATATAGGCTAATATCGAGTACCTATAAGGTATACTCATATCACCATGTGTCGAAACATGGTCATAAAGCCCAAGAACATGTTGGAATTCAACTGCCACATACAATGGTGCACCAGTGTGACAGAGGTTGCATCACCACACCCACATGAGTGTGTGTGGTCATGTGGATCATTGTGGTTTGGAAAAGAACACATGCAATGACACTCCATGTGTCAAATTATGGTCAGAAATCCCTAGAACATGTTGGAATGCAACATCGGAATGCAATGGAGCACCAGTGTGAGGGAGGTTGGATCACCACGCCCAATTTACTGTGTGTGGTCATTTGGATCGTTGTGGTTTGGAAAAGAACACATGCAATCACACTCATGTATCAAACCATTTTCAGGAATCCCTAGAACATGCTGGAATGCAAATGCCACATGCAATGGAGCACCAGTGTGACAGAGGTTGCATCACCACACCCACTTGAGTGTGTGTGGTCATGTTGATCATTGTGGTTTGGAAAAGAACACATGCAATGACACTCCATGTGTCAAACCATGGTCACAAATCCCTAGAACATACTGGAATGCAAATTCCACATGCAATGGAGCACCAATATATTGCAGTGTGACAGAGGTTGCATCACCACACTCACAGAGTGTGTGTGGTCACGTGGATCATTGTTGTTTGAAAATAACACATGTAATGACACTCCATGTGTCAAACCATGCTCAAAAAGTTCTAGAACATGCTATAATGCAACTACAACATTCAATGGAGAACCAGTGTGATACAGATTGCATCACAAAACCGATTTGAGTGTGTGTTGTCATGTGGATCATTGTGGTTTGGAAAAGAACACATGCAATGACACTCCAGTGTGAAACCATGGTCAGAACACCCTAGAACATGTTGGAATGCAACATTGAAATGCAATGGAGAACCAATGTGAGAAAGGTTGCAACACCACACCCACTTGAGTGTATGTGTTCATGTGGATCGTTGTGGTTCAGAAAACAATAGATGCAATAACACTCCATGCGCCAAAACCAAAGTCAGAAAGCGCTAGAACATGCTGGAATGCAAATGCCACATGCAATCGAGAACCAGTGTGATAGAGCTTGCATCACCATAACCACTTGAGTGTGTGTGGTCATGTGGATCATTGTGGTTTGGAAAAGAAGACATACAATGACACTCCACGTGTCAAACCATGGTTAGAAGGCCCTAGAATATGCTAGAATGCAACTGCCACATGCAATGGAGCACCTGTGTGATATATCTTGCATCACCATATCCACTTGAGTGTGTGTGAACATGTGGATCATTGTGGTTTGGAATATAACACATGCAATGACACTCCAGTGTCAAACCATGGACATAACGCCCTAGAACATGTTGGAATGCAACATTGAAATGCAATGGAGCACAAATGTAAGAAAGGTTGCATCACCACACCCACTTGAGTGTATGTGTTCATGTGGATCGTTGTGGTTCAGTAAAGAACAGATGCAATAACACTCCATGTGCCAAAACTATAGTCAGAAAGTGCTAGAACATGCTGGAATGCAAATGCCACATGCAATGGAGAACTAGTGTGACAAAGGTTGCATCATCAAAACCACTTGAGTGTGTGTGGTCATGTGGATAATTGTGGTTTGGAAAAGAATAGATGCAATGACACTCCATGTGTCAAATCATGGTCAGAAAGCCCTAAAAGATGTTGAATCCAACTGACACATGTAATGGAGTACCAATGTAATCGAGGTTTTCATCACCACACACACTTGAGTGTGTGTGGTCATGTGGATCATTGTGTTTTGGAAAAGAACACATGCAATGACACTCCATGTGTCAAACCATGGCCAGAAATTCCTAAAATATGTTGGAATGGAACTGCCACATGTAATGGAGCAGTAGTGTGATAGAGGTTGCATCACCACACTAATTTGAGTTTGTGAGGTAACGTGGATCATTGTGGTTTGGAAAAGAAAACATGTAATGACACACCATTGTGTGAAACCATAGTCAGAAAGGCCTAGAAGATGCTAGATTGCAACTGCCACATGCAATGGAGCACCAGTGTGTCAGAGGTTGCATCACCACACCCACTTGAGTGCATGTGGTCATGTGGATCATTATGGTTTGGAAAAGAACACATGCAATGCCACTCCATGTGTCAAACCATGGTCAGAAAGCCCTAGAACATGTTGGAATGCAACTGCCACATGCAATGGAACACCAGTGTGACATAGATTGCATCACCACACCCACTTGAGTGTGTGTGGTCATGTGGATCATTGTGGTTTAGAAAATAACGCATGCAATGACCCTCTATGTGTCAAACCATTGTCATAAATCCCTAGAACATGCTGGAATGCAACAACCACATCAATGAAACACCAGTGTGATAGAGGTTGCATCACCACACGCACTTGAGTTTGTGTGGTGATATGGATCATTGTAGTTTGGAAAATAACACATGCAATGACACTCCATTGTGTCAAACCATGGTCATAAAGCCCTACAAAATGATGGAATGCAACTGCCACATGCAATGGAGCACCAATGTGACATAGTTTGCATCACCACACACACTTGACAATGTGTGGTCATGTGGATCATTGTGGTTTGGAAAAGAACACATGCAATGATACTTCATCTGTCCAACCATGGCAAGAAAGCCCTAGAACATGGTTTGGAAAAGAAGATATACAATGACACTCCATGTGTCAGACCAGGGTCAGAAGGCCCTAGAATATGCTGGAATGCAACTGCCACATGTAATGGAGCAGTAGTGTGACAGAGGGTGCATCACCACACCCACTTGAGTTTGTGTGGCCACGTGGATCATTGTGGTTTGGAAAAGAACACATGCAATGACACTCCATGTGTCAAACCATGGTCAGAAAGCCCTAGAACAAGATGGAATGCAACTGCCACATGCAATGGAGCACTAGTGTGATAGAGGTTGCATCACCACACCCACTTGAGTATGTGTGGTCATGTGGTTCATTGTGGTTTGGAAAAGAAGACATACAAGGACACTCCATGTGTCAAACCATGGTCAGCAAGCCCTAGAACATGCTGGAATGCAACTGCCACATGCAATGGAGCACTTGCGTGAAAAAGGTTGCATCACCACATCCAGTTGACTGTGTGTGGTCATGTCAATCATTGTGGTTTGGAAAAGGACATGCAATGACACTCTATGTGTCAAACCATGGTTACAAATCCCTAGAACATGCTTGAATTGAACTGCCACATGCAACGGAGCACCAGTGTGACAGAGGTTGCATAACCACACCCACTTGAGTGTGTGTGGTCATGTGCATCATTCTGGTTCGGAAAAGAAGACATATAATGACACTCCATGTGTCAAACCATGGTCATAAAGCCCTGGAATATGCTAGAATGCATCGGCCACATGCAATGGAGCACCTGTCTGACTGAGGTTGCATCACCATATCCACTTGAGTGTGTGTGGTCATGTGGATCATTGTGGTTTGGAAAATAACACCTACAATGACACTCCATGTGTCAAACCATGGTCAGGAAGCTCTAGAAGATGCTAGAATGCAACTGCCATATGTAATGGCGCACCAATGTGACAGAGGTTCCATCACCACACCCACTTGAGTGTGTGTGGTCATGTGGATCATTGTGGTCTGGAAAAGAACACATGTAATGACTCTCCATGTGTCAAACCATGGTCAGAAAGACCTAGAACAAGATGGAGTGCAACTGCCACATGCAATGGAGCACTAGTGAGACAGAGATTGCATCACCACACCCACTTGAGTATGTCTGGTCATGTGGATCATTGTGGTTCTGGAAAAGAATACATGAAATGATACTCTATTGTGTCAAACCATGGTAAGAAATCCCTAGAACATGTTGGAATGCAACTACCACATGCAATGGAGCACCAGTGTGTTAGAGGTTGCATGACCACACCCACTTGAGTGTGTGTGGTCATGTGGATCATTGTGGTTTGGGAAATAAAACATACAATGACACTCCATGTGTCAAACGATGGTGAAAAAGCCCTAGAAAATGCTGAAATGCAACTGTCACATGCAATGGAGCAGAGTGTGATAGAGATTGCATCACCACACTCACTTGAGTGTGTGTGGTCATGTGGATCAGTTTGGTTTAGAAAATACATATGCAATGACACTACATGTGTCTAACCATTGTCAGAACTCCCTAGAACATGTTGGAATGCAACTGCCACATGCAATGGAGCATCAGTGTGATAGAAGTTGCATCACCACACCCACTTGAGTGTGTGTGGTCATGCGGATCATTGTGGTTTGGAAAAGTAGACATACAATGACACTCCATGTGTCAAACCATGGTCAGAAAGCCCTAGAATATGTTGGAATGCAACTGTCACATGCAATGGAGCACCTGTGTGACAGAGGTTACATCACCACATCCACTTAAGTGTGTGTGGTCATGTGGATCATTGTGGTTCGGAAAAGAACACATGCAATCCCACTCCATTGTGTCAAACCATGGTCAAAAAGCCCTAGAAGATGTTGGAATGAAACTGCCACATGCAATGGAGCACAAATGTGATAGAGGTTTCATCACCAGACACACTTGACTGTGTGTGGTCATGTGGATCACTCTGGTTTGGAAACGAACACATGCAATGATACACCATGTGTCGAACCATGGTAAGAGAGCCCTAGAACATGGTGGAATGAAACTGCCACATGGAATGGAGCACCAGTGTTATAGAGGTTGCATCACCACACCCACTTGAGTGTGTGTTGTCATGTGGATCATTGTGGTTTGGAAAAGAACACATGCAATGCCACTCCATGTGTCAAACCATAGTCAGAAAGCCCTATAACATGTTGGAATACAACTGCCACATGCAATGGAGCACCTGTGTGATTGAGCTTGCATCACCACATCCACTCTAGTGTGTGTGAACATGTGGATCATTGTAGTTTGGAATATAACACATGCAATGACACTCCATGTGTCAAACCATGGTCAGAAATCCCTAGAACATGCTGGAATGCAACTGCCAAATGCAATGGAGCACTAGTGGGATAGAGGTTGCATCACCACACCCACTTGAGTGTGTGTGGTCATGTGCATCATTGTGGTTTGGAAAAGAACACATGCAATGACACTCCATGTGTCAAACCATGGCCAAAAAGCCCTAGAATATGTTTGAATGCAACTGCCCCATGTAATGGAGCAGTAATGTGACAGAGGTTGAATCACCACACCCACTTAAGTGTGTGTGGTCATGTGGATCATTGTGGTTCGGAAAATAACACATGTAATGACACTCCATGTGTCAAACCATGGCGAGAAAGCCCTAAAATATGTTGGAATGCAACTGCCACATGTAATGGAGCAGTAGTGTGACAGAGGTTGCATCACCACACCCACTTTAGTGTGTGTGGTCATGTGGATCATTGTGGTTTGGAAAATAACACATGCAATGACACTCCTTGTGTCAAACCATGGCCAAAAAGCCCTAGAATATGTTGGAATGCAACTGCCACATGTAATGGAGCAGTAGTGTGACAGAGGGTCCATCACCACACCCACTGGAGTTTGTGTGACCACATGGATCACTGTGGTTTGGAAAAGAACACATGCAATGACACTCCATGTGTCAAACCATGGTCAGATATCCCTAGAACATGCTGGAATGCAACTTCCACATGTAATGGAGCACCAATGTGAAAGAGGTTGCATCACCACACCCACTTAAGTGTGTGTGGTCATGTGGATCATTGTGGTTTGGAAAAGAACACATACAATGACACTCCATGTGTCAAACCATGGCCAGAAAGCCCTAGAATATGTCTGAATGCAACTGCCACATGTAATGGAGCAGTAGTGTGACAGAGGTTGCATCACCACACCCACTTGAGTGTGTGTGGTCATGTGGATCATTGTGGTTCCGAAAAGAACACATGCAATGACACTCCATGTGTCAAACCATGGTCAAAAGGCCCTAGAATATGCTAGAATGTAACTGCCACATGCAATGGAGCACCTGTGTGAGTGACGTTGCATCCCCACATCCACTTGAGTGGCTGTTGTCGTGTGGATCATTGTGGTTTGGAAAATAACACCTACAATGACACTCCATGTGTCAGACCATGGTCAAAAATCCCTACAATGCAACTGCCACGTGCAATGGGAGCACTAGTGTGACAGAGATTTCATAACCACACCCACTTGAGTGTGTGTGGTCATGTGGATCATTGTGGTCTAGAAAAGAACACATGCAATGACACTCCATGTGTCACACCATGGTCAGATATCCCTAGAACATGTTGGAATGCAACTGCTAAATGCAATGGAGCACCTGTGTGATAGAGGTTGCATCACCACACCCACTTGAGTGTGTGTGGTCATGTCCACATTGTGGATTGGAAAAGAACACATGCAATGACACTCCATTGTGTCAAACCATGGTCAGGAAGCCCTAGAAGATGTTAGATTGCAACTACCACATGTAATGGCGCACCAATGTGACAGAGGTTCCATCACCACACCCACTTGAGTGTGTGTGGTCATGTGGATTGATGACCCACAAGTATAGGGGGTGTATCGTAGTATTTTCGATAAGTAAGAGTGTCGAACCCAACAAGGAGCAGAAGGTGCTGGCTAGTTGTATGGATCAGGAATTCTCTGCAAATACTTAGCGAACGGATTTTTAGGGGTTTTCGATAAAGCAAGTAAACAAAGTACGAGTAAATAAAAGACAGTAGGAATAAATGCAGCAAGTGGCCCAATCCTTTATGCAGCAAAGGACAAGTCAGTTGTATTACTTTAGATGACCAAATGTTCTCGAGGACACATGGGAAAACTGTCAAGTGCTTTCGCTTCATATAGTTGATTAATATTCTCTAGCTTGCTAAGTGTTGTGTGGGTGAACCTGTGCTAATGTACCGACCTTCCTAGGACTAATACATACTTGTGATTATACCCCTTGCAAACATCCGTAAGTACAAGAAAGTAATTAAGGTAGAACCTAACCACAACTTTAAACTCTAAGACCCTTACGTCCCTTGTGCTATGGTTTCCTAACGGGGGTTCAGGTTTCTGTCACTCCGGCAACCCCTACGATTAGTAGCCAAATACACAATGCATTTCCCTAGGCCCATATAGGTGATGTGTCATGTAGTTGACGTTCACATGACACCACTAGAAGAAGTACACCACAACTTAAATATCAAACTATTGAATCTTTCTCAACACAACTCCACTACTAATAACATGACTTCTCCCATGTCCTCAAGAACAAAACGAACTACTCACAAGACATCATATGGATCATGATCAGAGATGAAATAATGATGTATAACAATCTGAACATAAACAATAATTCAATGGTTCACTCAATAGCATCAACTACAAAGAGTAATCAACACCGGGAAAGTTTCCCCTATTAACTATGCAAGATTCAACCCAATTGTTACAGCAATATGGAGATGGTGATGAGGGTGCTGATGGTGATGATGGTGGTGATGATGATGATGATCCCGATGAAGTCCAGCTTGATGGTGGTGTTGATGGCGATGATCTCCCCTCTCCGGGAAGGAATTCCCCTGGCAGAAATCTGTCTGCCGGAGAGATCTTTCCCTCTCGGTTTTTCCGCCCCGCAGAGGCAGAGGAATCTTTGTGTGGTCTCTCCCCGAGCCTTAGGGTTTCGGGAGGATAATATACGCTAGAGGAGTGCAGGTGGGCAGGTGGCCACACCACTGCCGGGCGACCTAGGGCCGCCTGCTAGGGGGTGGTGTGGGCCCCCTGTGGCCCATATCGAGCCCCCCTTCTGGGTTCATTCGTCTTCTGGAAAAATAGGATTTTCCATATATTTTCCCGGATTTTCTGATCTTCGCGAATTTTGCCCCCAAACAACACCTTTTCCATCAGAATTCTGACTACAGCGGTCTATGCTCCAAAAGTCATCAACCATGCAAAAACAGATGAAATAACATAAGTATCACCTCTCAATACGAAATATATCAATGAATAATAGTGAATTATGACATATAATAGTGATCCAAAATGGACGTATCAACTCCCCCAAGCTTAGACTTCGCTTGTCCTCAAGCGAAACTGAGCTCAATAAACATGGCCTCAGGTTTATGGAGTGAAGAGTCGATAAAAGAATACGGACAAGAAGCATCACATTTATCAAATACATAGATCATAATAGAAGACAACTCACTATTATATAACTCAACTTGTAATGAGTAAAGGAAACACAATAAAGATACATAAAGTGAATCATAATTGGTAATGGCAAACTTAGCTCTTGGTCGAAGAATAGTTGATAATTTGCTGGAGTTCACAAATAGCTGGTTTTCAATGATACCTTTCAAAGTAGTAAACATCAAGATAAGAGCAATGTGCAAAACAAGGAACATAAGACATGATTGAATAAATCATCATATGAATGAATGAAACACATCAACTCAAAGTACTTGCTGAGATAGAAGGGAATAGGTTTACTGACTCAACTAAAAAGTAAAAGAAAGGCCCTTCAAAGAGGGAAGCAGGGATTGCAAGTCTCATAAAGAGTTCCCAAAAATTATGATACTTACTAGCTTTCAGCTCTCATTGCCCCTATCATAGGCATCTTTAGGTGATTAAGGTTAAAGTGATCAAATATGAGGATATGCATTGACAAGTTGTAAATTGAGAATCTCATCTCCCTTGAATACGAGGGCCGCTCCTCATGCTACTCAAGTTTAGTCACCGGTAAGTTCTTGTCATCATAAGCATATGTGTATCATAGAGAACCGCCAACGGGGTACCCCTTGCCCGATGATACGGAAGAATCCCCATATCAAAATGACAAGGCAAGAAGACAACAAGCATCTCAGCAATCTTCTTATTTACCATGGGAATATGGTGCTTTTTTCTCTCTTTCCTCTTTTCATAATATCTCTTTTTTTCTTTTCTCTTTTTCTCAATCTCTATCTCTTTTTTATAAGAAGAATGCTTCATAGATACTCGTGATGGTTACGCTGCAGGTTTCCACCATGTCAGCATGGATTAGACCAGCGGCCCAGGCGTTTGTCTAACACATATGCATAACTCCATGGACTTACAAGATCCCCTTTCATTTCACACCGACGACATCCATAGACAAAAGAACACGATATCAACTTGGTACAAAGTACCAGTGCAATGTCGAAAGCGTTCCCCATGACAACATGGTTCTGTTAATTCACAACTTACAAAACGCAAGCATATACGCAACATAGGTGAGCACAATGGTTCAAGTTTATTAAGTGCAAGAAAGTAAGGTGTGCCATCAAGTTCGTGAGAGCTTTGATCACTAATTTTCACATAACAAGTTTAATTTGGGAGGTAGATAAAACAAGAATTTACTTGGAATAGCAATACTGCTAATAGGTAGGTATGGTGGACACAAATGGCAAAGGTTTTTGTTTAAAGGAGTGGATGCACGAGAAGAATTCCCTCTCAGTACAGGTTTTTGGCTAGCAAGGCTAGGTAGCAAGTACAAGAGTTGAAGGAAACAAACAAACATACAAGTGATAAAGACAAACATGCAATCTTCCTTGGAAGCACAAAGATCTTAACTAGAGAATACTAGACTTATGAGCAAATCAAGAAAGAAAGATGATGAAATTATTTTTCTCTAGAGTACTTCTATCTTTTTCATTCAACTCTCAAAAATAGTGTGCTACTAACCGAGTCAGGTTTGCCAAAACCAACTAAATTAACTCAATGATCCCAAAGTGATACCAATACTAACAACAAGATCAATCATATAACCATGAATTGAAAACTAATATAAGCTATGCAAAAGAGTGAATGATGGAACTTCTCATTAATATTCCATAACGACAACTCACACCAAGGGATACATATTTAACGAGTGTGGGGACACTTCCATAATTTAAACCATACTACATAATAACTCCTCTATTTATGATATGACTCTACTAATAAGGTAAAAAGATAGAAGATAGTGATGTGATACCGCGGCTCTCCCCCAAGCTTGGAACAAACCAAGGGGATGCCAAACCTGATGACAAATTACTCCTTTGGTGGTGGTGGTATCCTCTCAATGAGCTCTCTGATCAGTTTCCCCAAGTCCTCAATCTCGAAGGTGAGAGGACGAATCAACTCTGAGTTGTGATCAATACGGCTCATAATCATTTCAGTTTGTGGATCCTAGCTCTTGTGATTCTTTTTCCGTTTTCCCTCTTGGAGTCTTCTTTTCCTGCATGGTTGTGGATAAAGGTATGGAAGAGATTCTTGGTGTGTGGAGGAAGTGACCGTGGAGCCAAACTATGACGAGGCGCTTTTCCCCCGGTCTGCATCCGTGCAGTCCATCTAACCCTGGCAGGTTTCGTCACCACTCCAATGCTTGCAATGGTAGTGCTGGTATGCGGATGTTGGCCTTGATCCTCTTCACCTTCACTCTTGATCTCCTTCTCCTTCCCGAAGTCTTCCTCCATAGGCTCCTTCCCTTTATCCTTGGCGGACACCATGGTGCTTCTAATCTTTCAAAGAGTATGTCCTGGCAGAAACAGATCGAAACGAAAATACAACGAAAACACGATATACAAACCTCGGGGGATCCGAGGGGTTATATATTATGAAGTTTCATATCAAAAGGAAGGTACTAGGAGAAAACGAGTCGGAGGTGGAGTCCGAGGTGGACTCACCACCTGGTGGCGCGGCCAGGGGAGGGCCTGCGCCACAGGGTGGTGTGAGCCACCCTGGCTCCGTTTCCGTCCCTTTTTCGGTTCGTAGCTTCCCTTATTGACTGAAAACTGCAAAAATATAGTTGGATTGTATTTTCGCGGAACTTTTCTTACCAGAACTATTACCTATTTGAAAATGGACTCTGCAGGTCTCTGAATTTGGTATCTAGTGGATTCTTCCGGAGTCACCACTTGAATAACATCAATATCTTCATCTTCAGACACTTATTACTTGAGTCATAAAACCCTTCTCTTCCTTATTACACCATTATCTCCACTTCCTGGAAATTTCTTTCACACAAAACTTCTCACAGTTCTCATTAGCAACATTAGTATAAGTGAAGTGATAAAACCTTTTGAGTTCAACTTCAACTGAAAACCATCAAAACATAAGATACTGTAGCAACTCCTTCCGAAAACCCAAAAAGAATTCAAAAAGGAAATCGAATAAAGAAGCAAATGCAAGAGTGGCTAAATCTGTCAAAACAGACCAGCAGGTAAAGATCAATTTTTTCGAAAATCTTCTGTTGCTCAAATCAAAAAGTGCAAAACTAACAAAAGTTAAATAACAACCAGGGGCAGAAGCAAAAACAATTACAGCTCAATCCGACATACAGAGATCTCTCACGAATTTTTACGGTGAAGCACAAAAATTTGTTTCGGGACAACAACTTCCCCAAATCTTACTTCTCTCTCATTAGAGGTTGATCTTGACACAAAACCCAAACAAAACGAATAAGGAGAGGTTATTACCGAAGTAATAACTTCCAAGACTCAAAGAAACAAAATCAAACTGAAAGCAAAAACAAATTGGGTTGTCTCCCAAAAAGTTCTTTCTTTATAGCCATTAAGATGGGCATGATAATTTTGAAGATGCTCACATAGGAATATGAATTGAAGCGAAAGAGAGCATTAAGAAGCAAAAATACACACGTTTAAGTCTAACCCACTTCCTATGCAAGGGAATTTTGTAAACAAACAAGTTGTTAAAACCAGAGGCTGCTTGCATAAGAAGGCAAAACAAATGCAACATAAAAACTTTCAGCATAAATCGAGGAAACTTTATATTATTGAGATACATAAGAAAACTTTTCCCTCTCTCATAATAACTTTAAGTATCATGCATAAACGTAACAATATAGCTATCACAAGGAACATCGTAGCAATGATCACTTATTCTAACAGAAAACACAAGAATACTAGCTCTCATAACACTACTTTGCGAAACAAAATTAGAGGTATCCTTACAAAGGATAGTGTGTCCCTCTTTTTCATATTTAGTAACAAAGTCTTTCACATTTGCTATTATAGGTTCATCAACCATTTGTTTATTAGGTTCAACAGCTTTATGTGTACTCTCATTAACCATACTAGCTATCATAGAATGTTCCTTAATCTTAACTAGGAAAGGCATTTTCTCGATATAAGGTTCAGGTAAGACATGATTAGCAGTATAAACTTCAGTATTTCTTGCAGGAACACTCTTAGCAACATCTTTGTAAGGTTCATGATACTTATTCCACTTCTTTTTAGGCACTTCAATGTAGGAAGCAAAAGCCTTAAAATAAGAAGCAATAGCTTGAGAGTCTAGACCATAAGCATTTTTAATATTTTGAAAGTCATCAGTTCCCATAAAAGATTCAATGCATTCATAATCGTAATTTATACCTGACTTTCTACCTTTGTCATTCTCCCAAGCTTCAGCATTGTCTTGAATACGGTCCAGAAGATCCCATTTAGCTTCTTCTTCCATGCGAGTGAATGATCCAACACAAGAAGCATCCAATAAATCCTTGTCATGTAGAGGGAGTCTTGCATAAAAGTTATTGATAATAATATTGTTGGGGAGCTCATGAATGGGACATTTGAGCATTAGTATCTTCAATCTCCCCCAAGGTTGAGTTGTACTCTCTCCATCAGGAGGCCAAAAGTTGTATATTTGATTCCGATCTTTATGAATCTCACTAGGAGGATAAAACTTTGAATAAAAGAGAGGCACTATTTCCTCCCATTCCAGAGCTTGACCATTCTTCAGCAGCTTATACCATTCCTCGGCTCTTCCTTTCAGCGATAATGAGAATAACTTCTTGTTAACTTGATTTGTAGTAATACCTGCACACTAGAACAACCCACATAATTTGTGTATAAAGAGTAAATGATCACCAGGATGGACAGTTCCATCCCCAACATAGTAGTTATCCATAACACGACCAATAATTCTTGTAGGTATTTTAAAACATCATTATCAATAGGTGGTGGCTTATCTACTACCTTAGTAGTGGTAGTAGCATTACCAAATAAGAAACTCAGCGAATTATCCATAACAAAAATAAAGCAACTAGCAGAAGTAAACAATACTCACAGTAGAAGTTTCCTTTACCAGTTCCACTCTCCAATAGCGCTTCACTCCCCGGCAACGATGCCAAAAAATAGTCTTGATGACCCACAAGTATAGGGGGCGTATCGCAGTATTTTCGATAAGCCCTAGAAGATGTTAGATTGCAACTACCACATGTAATGGCGCACCAATGTGACAGAGGTTCCATCACCACACCCACTTGAGTGTGTGTGGTAATGTGGATTGATGACCCACAAGTATAGGGGGTGTATCGCAGTATTTTCGATAAGTAAGAGTGTCGAACCCAACGCGGAGCATAAGGTGCTGGCTAGTGGTATGGATCAGGAATTCTCTGCAAATACTTAGCGGATTTTAGGGTTTTCGATAAAGCAAGTAAACAAAATGCAGTAAATAAAAGATAGTAGGAATAAATGCAGCAAGTGGCCCAATCCTTTATGCAGCAAAGGATAAGCGGTTGTATTACTTTAGATGACCAAGCGTTCTCGAGGACACATGGGAAGGATCAAGTGCTTTCGCTTCATATAGTTGATTAATCTTCTCTAGCTTGCTAAGTGTTGTGTGGGTGAACCTGTGCTAATGTACCGACCTTCCTAGGACTAATACATACTTGTGATTATACCCCTTGCAAACATCCGTAAGTACAAGAAAGTAATTAAGGTAGAAACTAACCACAACTTTAAACTCTAAGACCCTTACGTCCCTTGTGCAATGGTTTCCTAACGGGGGTTCAGGTTTCTATCACTCCGGCAACCCCTACGATTAGTAGCCAAATACACAATCATTCCCCTAGGCCCATATAGGTGAAGTGTCATGTAGTCGACATTCACATGACACCACTAGAAGAAGTACACCACAACTTAAATATCAAACTATTGAATCTTTCTCAACACAACTCCACTACTAATAACATGACTTCTCCCATGTCCTCAAGAACAAAACGAACTACTCACAAGACATCATATGGATCATGATCAGAGATGAAATAATGATGTATAAAAATCTGAACATAAACAATAATTCAATGGTTCACTCAATAGCATCAACTACAAAGAGTAATCAACACCGGGAAAGTTTCCCCGATGAAGTATGCATGATTCAACCAAATTGTTACAGCAATATGGAGATGGTGATGAGGGTGCTGATGGTGATGATGGTGGTGGTGATGATGATGATGATCCCGATGAAGTCTAGCTTGATGGTGGTGTTGATGGCGACAATCTCCCCTCTCCGGGAAGGAATTCCCCCGGCAGAAATCTGTCTGCCGGAGAGATCTTTATCTCTCGGTGTTGATGGCGAAATCTTTCTGTGGTTGCTCCCCAAGTCTTAGGGTTTCGGGAGGATAATATACGCTAGAGGGGAGTGCCAGGTGGGCAGGTGGCCACACCACTATTTGGCTGACCTAGGGCTGCCCGCGCCAGGGGGTGGTGTGGGACCTGTGGCCCATCTCCAGCCCCCCTTTTGGCTTCCTTCGTCTTCTGAAAAAATAGGATTTTCCGTATATTTTCCCGGATTTTCTGATCTTCGCGAATTTTGCCCCCAAACATCACCTTTTCCATCAGAATCCTGACTGTAGCAGTCCATGCTACAAAAGTCATCAACCATGCAAAAACAGATGAAATAACATAAGTATCACCTCTCAATACGAAATATGTCATTAAATAATAGTGAATTATGGCATAGACTAGTGATGCAAAATGGATGTATCATGGATGATTGTGGTTGGAAAAGAACACATGAAATAAAACTCCATGTGTCAAACCATGGTTAGAAAGCCCTAGAACAAGATGGAGTGCAACTGCCAGATGAAATGGAGCACTAGTGTGGAAGAGGTTGCATCACCACACCCACTTGAGTATGTGTGATCATGTGGATCATTGTGGTTTAGAAAATAACACATGAAATGACACTCCATTGTGTCAAACCATGGTAAGAAATCCCTAGAACATGTTGGAATGCAACTGCCACATGCAATGGAGCAC
This sequence comes from Avena insularis, assembly GCA_023614405.1. NCBI lineage: Eukaryota > Viridiplantae > Streptophyta > Magnoliopsida > Poales > Poaceae > Avena > Avena insularis. The sequence goes on from CM042688.1 coordinate 265,188,120, forward strand.
CAGTGTGATAGAGGTTGCATCGCCACATCCACTTGAGGGTGTGTGATCATGTGGATCATTGTGGTTTGGAAAATAAAACCTGCAATGACACTCCATGTGTCAAACATTGGTCAGAAAGCCCTAGAACATGTTGAAATCCAACTACCACATGCAATGGAGCATCAGCATGATAGAGGTTGCATCACCACACCCACTTGAGTGTGTGTGGTCATGTGCATCATTGTGGTTTGGAAAATAACACATGCAATGACACTCCATGTGTCAAACCATGGTCAGAAAAAGCCCTAGAACATGCTGGAATGCAACTGCCACATGCAATGGAGCACCAGTGTGACAGAGGTTGCATCACCACATCCACTTGAGTGTGTGTGGTCATGTGAATCATTGTGGTTCAGAAAAGAAAACATGCAATGAAACTCCATTGTGTCAAACCATGGTCAGAAAGCCCTAGAAGATGTTGGAATGCAACTCACACATGCAATGGAGCACCAAAGTGATAGTGGTTGCATCACCACACACACTGGACTGTGTGTGGTCATGTGGATCATTGTGGTTTGGAAAAAAACACATGCAATGACACTCCATGTGTCAAACCATGTCCAGAAAGCCATATAACATGATGGAATACAATTGCCACATGCAATGGAGCACTAGTGTGACAGAGGTTGCATCACCACACCCACTTGAGTGTATGTGGTCATGTGGATCATTGTGGTTTGGAAAAGAAGACATACAATGACACTCCATGTGTTAAACCATGGTCAGAAGGCCCTAGAATATGCTGGAATGCAACTGCCACATGCAATGGAGCACCTGTGTGATAGAGATTGCTTCACTACATCCACTTGAGTGTGTGTGGTCATGTGGATCATTGTGGTTTGGAATATACCACATGCAATGAAACTCCATGTGTCAAACCATGGTCATATATCCCTATAACATGCTGGAATGTAACTGCCAAATGTAATGGAGCACCAGTGTGATAGAGGTTGCATCACCACACCCACTTGAGTGTGTGTGGTTGATGACCCACAAGTACAGGGGGTGTATTGCAGTATTTTCGAGGGAAGTGAAACCCAATTTATTGATTCGACACAAGGGGAGCCAAAGAATATTTATAAGCCTTAACAACTAAGTTGTCAATTCAGCTACACCTGGAAACAATCTTGCTCGCAGCAGTTTATCAGTGGCAACAGTTTTGTATTAGAGATAGTAAAGTAACAACAGTATCAAAGTAAAGACAGCAGTAACAATAGCAGTAGATAGTGGGATTCGAGTGCGGTAGGCATAGGGATGGATGGACGGGCATTGCATGGACAAGAAAATTCACATAGCAATCAGAACATAGGGCAATTGCAGATAAATAAGATAAAGCATCCAAGTACTAGATAATCCTAGGCATGTGTTCCATATATAGTCATACGTGCTCGCAATGAGAACTTGCACAACATCTTTTGTCCTGCCAGCCCGTTTGTAGAAGGGCCTCTAGGGAACTACTGGAAATTAAGGTGCTCCTTTTAATAGAGCACCGGAGCAAAGCATTAACACTCCATGAACACATGTGATCCTCACATCAAAGCCATTCCCTTCCGGTTATCCTGATTTCTGTCACTTCGGGGCCATTGATTTCGGACATCAACGTGTGTATACAACTTGTAGATAAGACCAAAAACAATACTATCATAATGAATCAATAATAAGTTCAGATTCTCCCCTTCGGTGGTGGCGGAACAAAGTCATAAAGCACTCATAAAAGATTCTCCCCTTCGGTGGTGGCGGAACAAAGACTTATGTCCCCTGAATCTCCCCTTCGGTGGTGGCGGCGCTGCGGAACTTCTTCTAGAAAAACCTCGAACCCCTCAGATTTTTTAGGTCAGAAGGCTTCTTATAGGCGAAGAGGGAGACCGAGGGGGTGCCTGGGGCCACCACACCATGCCCTAGCGCGGCCAGGCCTAGCCCGCACCTGGGGGCGTGTGGCCAGCCCCTGGCCCTCCTCCGTCTCGTATTATGGCTCCTGGAGTCTTCTGGAAAAATAGGCACTTTGGCTTTTGTCCCATCCAATTCCGAGAATATTCATTTTCTGACTTTCCTGGAACCAAAAACAGCAGAAAACAGGCAGCTGACACTGTGGCTCTTGTTAATAGGTTAGTCCAAGAAATCATATGAAAAGTACTCCAAAGTGTGGACAAAACACAAGAAAGGAGATAAAACAAAGCATGGAACATCAAAAATTATAGATACATTTCCAATGTATCAACATCCCCAAGCTTAACTCATGCTCGTCCTCGAGTAGGTAAGTAATAAAAAGAAAGAATAATTTTTGAGGTGACATGCACCATCAAAGACTTGACCAAAGTATTTGTAAACATTCAAAGCTGGGATCATAGTACTTCAATCATAACATGAAAGACAAAGTTATACCAATAAGACAAAGAAACTATGATGCAACATGAAAAGGCACAAACAAAAGATTCATGAATAACAATGCTTTGCAAGACGTTTTTTGTTTCACATAAAGAAAACATAGCAAAGTGGCACTCAGCTTGTTCCTCATAGAGTAGCAAACATAAATGCATAGGACACCTTCAAAGTTTACAAGAGTGACTACATACAAATAGTTTAAAACAAGCAATATCAAGGTATGCATCAATCAGCAAATCTTGGGACAATGCACATAGAGCTAAGAATGGCCACTGTGCTCTCAAGAAGGTGCTCATGGAATGTGTGGAGACTCAACAATGAAATGAAGAGGTTTTGAAAAGTTTGAAAGGCTTACAAATGCTGAAAGTATGGTACTCATTAGCTTTGAGCTCTCATTGCCCCTATCATAAGCATCTTTAAATGGTTAAGGTTAAAGTGACACAACTAAGAGGATATGCTTGACAAGTTGTAAATCGAAGTCTCATGCCCCTTACTTACGGAGACCGATCCTCATGATACTCAACTTCAGTCACGAGTAAGATCTTGTCATTGTAAGTATATACGTATCATAGAGAACCGCCAATGGGGTACCCCTTGCACATGATACAGGAGATATCCCATAATCAAAATGACAAGGCAAGCATACAATGAGCATTTCAGCGATCTTTTTATTTACTATGTGCATAGATTTTTATTGAGGATGCTTCATAGAATGCTCATTATGGTTGTGCTGCAAGTTTCCACCATGATTAGGCATGGCTTAGGCTAGCGGCCTATGCGTTTCTCTAACATACATACAAACTCCATGATCTTACAAGTTCCACTTTTATTTCACACCGCCGGGATCCATAAGCAAAAGAACATGATATCAACGAGGTACTAAGTACTAATGCAATGTTGAAAGCGTTCCCCATGATACATGGTTCTGCTAAATTCAACTTATAAAGCGCAAGCATATACGCAACAAAGAAGGACGCAATGGTTCAGGTTTATTAAGTGCAAGAAAATAAAGTGTGTCATCAAGTTCGTGAGAGCTTTACTAACTAACTTTCTCATAACAAGCAAACATTTTATTCGGAAGAAAACAAGGCATAATGAATATGCACGGAAGTAGAAAATGATGCTAATAGGTAGGTATGGTGGACACTTTTGGCAATATTTGGTTTTAGGGAATTGTAAACATGAGTAAAACATACTCAGTGAAAGTGAAGGCTAGCAATAGTAAGGGAGCGACAAACGAGAGAGCAATAATGGCCATAATCATGCAGAGAAACAAAACATCATTGATCAAAGCATAAAGTGATACTACAAGTTGAAAACTAAAGGATCATAAAGGCTTATGGTGACTTGGGATAGTCATAACATGGTGTGAGCATGCGCCAAGTCAACTCAAATAAAGCATCAAAGGAGAATACCACTATACTATGCTTTAATATGCTAAAACAACGCATGATTCATCCAAAGAACATTAAGCAATCTCAATTGTTTATAACAAGTCATGCTACAGAAAAGAATACTAAGCATAAATCCAAAACAATATCAAGCATGGCATGACAAAGCATAGGCCACAGTCTAAAACAAGCTCTCTTTACCACTTAAGCATGAACTTTTCCTACTCTTTTCCAATCCAGACCAAACTATTTGAAAGCCAATGTTTGAAAGAGGGGGTCCAACCAATTTATTCAGCAAACAAAGCAAACAAAAAAAACCAAAATGAAGACAAAAAATAAGATGCTCCAAGAACAACACAACTGTGCATGAAACAATAAAAATGAAGCGTTTGGAAGAAACCTGAGATTTTTATTGATGAAGAAGGGGATGTCTTGGGCATCCCCAAGATTTGACGCTTGTACTTCTTCGATATTTCTTGGGGTGACACGCGTGGCATCCCCAAGCTTGATCTTTAGTCCATCCTTCATCTCATTACTCATTCCTTTCATACACCTGAAATTTTTCCTTCATACAAAACTTCACACAATCTTTATTAGCAACATTACTGCACTCAAGATAAATAAGTCTTAAGGTTCAGTTCTAACACCAAATAAACTTCCATTAGAACACTAGATACTGTAGCACTTCCCTCAAAAAGCTCAGTTCACCAAAAGAACTAAAAAAGGAACCAACAAGAAGCAAATGCAGAAAATGGCAGAAATCTGTCAAAACAGATCAGCAGGTAAAGACGAATTTTTTCGAAGACCTTCTGTTGCTCAAATCAAAAAGTTTTGAACTAACGAAAGTTATATAACAACCTGGGTCAGAAGCACAAGAATTCACGCCTCAAAAAGACGTTCAGAGATTTTACACGAATGTTTACGGTGAAGCGCATAAATCTGTTTCGGGACAGCAACTTTCCCAATCATTACTTCTCTCTCATTAGAGGTTACTCTTGGCACAAAAAACAAATAAAAAAAGATAAGGAGCGGTTATTACTGAAGTAATAACTTCCAAGACTCATCTAAAACTTTTGGGTTATCTCCCAATAAGTACTTTTCTTTAATGCATTTAAGTTAGGCATAAGCAAAAACTAAAATGGATAGAATAGAAGTAAGCGGAGATAATCATGGTGACAACATTGTTTTGTTCAATGAAATCCTTTTATTAACAAGGTTGATAAGGTCTTGTTACCAAAACAATTTCATATGAGACAAAACTTTGTATTCCACTAATGATTATGTTACCTCAACCTTGATGGCAATAGTCCCAATCATAATAGCTTCAAATTTTTCTCTTGGTATGGGACAATATATTTCTCCAACTTGAATGCCCTCAACATGTTCAATTGAATTCAAAACCATAAGTCTATCAATCTTCTTGGGGAAATAGATAGTATGTTCCTTGTCATTGACATTGAAGGTCACCTTCCCTTGATTACAATTAATAACAGCTCCTACAGTATTTAAGAAAAGGTCTCCCAAGAATAGTAGACATATTATCATTTTCAGGCATAAAAGTTTGAGAGGATGCTCTCATAACAAATATGAGTTGAACTAAAAGATAGCATCAAGAAGCAAATTCAAAACACATTTAAGTCTAACCCACTTCCTATGCATAGGAATCGTGTATGCAAATAAATTCACAAAGAACAAAGTGATAAGCATAGGAAGATAAAACAAGAGTAATTTCAAAACTTTCAACACATAGAGAGGTGTTTCAATACCATGAAAACTTCCACAACCATATTTTCCTCTCTCATAATAATTTCCAGTAGCCTCATGAAGAAACTCAACAATATAACTATCACATAAAGCATGCTTTTCATGATCTACAAGCACTAGAGCTTTATTATAAACACTTTCAAAAGAATCCTCAGGAACATAACATTCATCCTCCTTTAGTAAGCATGGAGGACAATCAAATAATGTAAGGGATAAAGAGTTACTCTCATTAGAAGGTAGGCATGGGTAGCTAATCCATTCTTCCTCCTTTTGTTCATCACTCTCCTCTTTTTCATCTAATGAGATTTTAGGTTCATCAAATTCTTCTTCCATAGGATCCTGCAAGGCATTAGTCTCTTCCATTTGTGGAAAGCATCTATTAAAATATTCAAGAATATAACCATTTTCATCCTTGTAATTATCAAAGAAAAATTTAAGTATACCATAAACCTCATATTTGTAAGGTGAATCATCAATATTTTCAAGCAAACTAGCAAGTTCAAAAGCACCCTTCCAAGCAATAAATTCTTCAATTTGTTCCGCATCATAAAAGTCATAAATTCCTTTAGCATAAGAAGATATGGTATCATTATCATTATACTCACATTGAAAAGGGAGGTGTTTATACCTCTTCCTGCAACGAGATTAATCACAGCAATAAGTAACATTATAAGTAGAGCACATGTTTCTAGCAATGGTATACAATCTATCAATTTGTTCCAATAAGTGTTTCCCTTTTTGTGACAAGCGGTGTTCCTTATAATAATATTTTTGATCTTTCGTGAACCCACCTTGCCAATAAGCTTCAGTTTCAAAGAAACCAACCATTGACAACAAGCATGATAAGGCAAGACAATAACAGACCAACGAAAATAACAACTAGAGTAGGAACTACTTTTTTTGTATTTTTGATAAAGAAACAAGCAAACAAGGAGAAACTAAACTTATCTTGAACAATAGTTAATCCAAGTGGACTTGATAAATAAAGCTATGCTCCCCGGCAACGGCGCCAGAAAATAGTCTTGATGACCCACAAGTATAGGGGGTGTATCGCAGTATTTTCGAGGGAAGTGAAACCCAATTTATTGATTCAACACAAGGGGAGCCAAAGAATATTTATAATCCTTAACAACCGAGTTGTCAATTTAGCTGCACACGAAACAATCTTGCTATAGCAGTTTATCGAGAGCAACAGTTTTGTAGTAGGAATAGTAAAGTAACAGCAGTAGCAAAGTAAAGACAGTAGTATCAATAGCAGTTAACAGCGGTAGGCATAGTGATGGATGGACGGGCGTTGCATGGACAAGACAATTCACATAGCAATTAGAACATAGGGCAATTGCAGATAAATAAGATAAAGCATCCAAGTAATAGATAATCCTAGGCATGTGTTCCATATATAGTCATACGTGCTCGCAATGAGAACTTGCACAACATCTTTTGTCCTGCCAGCCCGTTTGCAGCGGGGCCTCTAGGGAACTACTGGCAATTAAGGTGCTCCTTTTAATAGCGCACCGGAGCAGAGCATTAACACTCCATGAACACATGTGATCCTCACATCAAAGCCATTCCCTTCCGGTTATCCCAATTTCTGTCACTTCAGGGCCATTGGTTTCGGACATCAACGTGTGTATACAACTTGTAGATAAGACCAAAAACAATACTATCATAATGAATCAATAATAAGTTCAGATCTGAAATCATTGCACTCAGGCCCTAGTGACAAGCATTAAGCACAACAAGTCACAACAAAGTCATAAAGCACTAATAAAAGATACTAGGCACCATGCCCTAACAATCCGATGCCATTACATGAACGATCTCATCCAATCCCTACCATCCCCATAGCCTACAGCGGGGGATTACTCACTCATAGATGGGGGAAACATGGATCGTCGATGGAGATGATGGTGGAGATCGATGGAGATGGATCCAAGGGCACTTCGCCATCCCGGTGAGTGCGAATAGAGACTTTCTGTCCCCTTCGGTGGTGGTGGCTGTGAACTTCTTCTGAAAAACATCGAACCCCCCGGAGTTTTTAGGTCAGAAGGCTTCTTATAGGCGAAGAGGGAGACCGAGGAGGTGCCTGGGGCCACCACACCATGCCCTGGCGCAGCCGACCCAGCCAGCGCTGGGGAGGTGTGCCAGCCCACAGCCCTCATCCGTCTTGTATTCTAGCTCCTGGAGTCTTCTGGAAAAATAGGCACTTTGGCTTTTGTCCCGTCCAATTCCGAGAATATTCATTTTCTGACTTTCCTGGAACCAAAAACAGCAGAAAACAGGCAGCTGGCACCGTGGCTCTTGTTAATAGGTTAGTCCAATAAATCATATGAAAAGTACTCCAAAGTGTGGACAAAACACAAGAAAGGAGATAAAACCAAGCATGGAACATCAAAAATTATAGATACATTTCCAATGTATCAGTGGTCATGTGCATCATTGTAGGTTGGAAAAGAACACATGCAATGACACTCCATTGTGTCAAACCATGGTCAGAAAGCCCTAGAATATGCTAGAATGCAACTTCCACATGCAATGGAGCACCTGTGTGACTGAGGTTGCATCACCACATCAACTTGAGTGTGTGTGGACATGTGGATCATTGTGGTCTGGAAAAATAACACCTGCAATGACACTCCATGTGTCAGACCATGGTTAGAAATCCCTAGAACATGTTGGAATGCAACTGCCACGTTGAACGAAGCACCAATGTGATAGAGATTGCATCACCACACCCACTTGAGTGTGTGTGGTCATGTGGATCATTGTGGTTTAGAAAAGAACACACGCAATGTCACTCCATGTGTCAAACCATGGTCAGAAAGCCCTAGAATATGCTGCAATGCAACTGTCACATGCAATGGAGCAACTGTGTGACAGAGGTTGCATCACCACAACCACTTGAGTGTGTGTGGTCATGTGCATCATTGTGGTTTGGAAAAGAACACATGCAATGACACTCCATTATGTCAAACAATGGTCAGGAAGATCTAGAAGATGTTGGAATGCAACTTCCACATGTAATGGCACACCAATGTGATAGAGGTTCCATCACCACACCCACTTGAGTGTGTGCGGTCATGTGGATCATTGTAGTTTGGAAAAGAACACATGCAATGACACTCCATGTGTCAAACCATGGTCACAAAGACCTAGACAAGATGGAGTGCAAATTCCACATGCAATATAACACTAGTGTGATGGAGGTTGCATCACTACACCCACTTGAGTATGTGTGGTCATGTGGATCATTGTAGTTTGGAACAGAAGACATGAAATGACACTCCATTGTGTCAAACCATGTAAGAAAGCCCTAGAAGATGCTGGAATGCAACTGCCACATGCAATGGAGCACCAGTGTGATAGAGGTTGCATCAACACACCCACTTGAGTGTGTGTGGTCATGTGGATCATTGTGGTTTACTAAATAAAACATGCAATGACACCCCATGTGTCAAACCATGGTCAGAAAGCCCTAGAACATGTTGAAATGCATCGGCCACATGCAATGGAGCACTAGTGTGACAGAGATTGCTTAATCACACTCACTTGAGTGTGTGTGGTCATGTGGATCATTGTGGTTTAGAAAAAACACATGCAATAACACTCCATGTGTCAAACCATGGTCATAAATCCGTAGAACATGTTGGAATGCAACTGCCACATGAAATGGAGCATCAATGTGATAGAGGTTGCATCATAACACCCACTTGAGTGTGTGTGGTCATGTGGAATATTGTGGTTTGGAAAACAACACATGTAATGACACTCCATGTGTAAAACCATGGTCAAAAAGCCCTAGAACATTTTGGAATGCAACTGCCACATGCAATGGAGCACCAGTGTGACAGAGGTTGCATCAGCACACCCACTTGCGTGTGTGTGGTCATGTAGATCATTGTGGTTTGGAAAAGAGGACATACAATGACACTCGATGTGTCAAACCATGGTCAGAAAGCCCTACAATCTGCTGGAATGCAACTGTCATGCAATGGAGAAACTATGTGACAAAGGTTGCATCACCACATCCACTTGAGTGTGTGTGGTCATGTGGATGATTATGGTTCGGAAAAGAACACATGTAATGACACTCCATAAGTGAAACAATGGCCCGAAAGCCCTAGAACATGATGCAATGCAATTGCCACATGCAATGGAGCACCAATGTGATAGAGGTTGTGTCACCACACCCACTTGAGTGTGCGTGGTTCTATGGATCATTGTTGTTTCTAAAAGAAGACTTACAATGACACTACATGTGTCAAACCATGGTTAGAAAGCCCTAGAATAAGCTGGAATGCAACTGCAACATGCAATGGAGCACTAGTGTGACAGAGGTTGCATCACCACACCCACTGGAGTGTGTGTGGTCATGGGGATCATTGTGGTTTGGAAACAAAGATATACTATGACACTCCATATGTCAAACCATGGTCAGAAAGCCCTAGAATATGCTGGAATGCAACTCCCACATGCAATGGAGCACCAGTGTGATAGAGGTTGCATCACCACACCAACTTGAGTGTATGTGGTCATGTGGATCATTGTGGTTTGGAAAAGAAGAAATACAATGACACTCCATGTGTCAAACCATGGTCAGAAAGCCCTAGAATATGATGGAATGCAACTGCCACATGCAATGGAGCACCTGTCTGACAGAGGTTGCATCACCACATCCACTTGAGTGTGTGTGGTTATGTCGATCATTGTGGTTTGGAAAATAAATCATGCAATGACTCTCGATGTGCCAAACCATGGCCACAAATCCCTAGAACATGCTTGAATGCAACTGCCACATGCAATGGAGCACAAGTATGACAGAGGTTGCATCATCGCACCTACTTTATTGTGTGTGGTCATCTGGATCATTGTGGTTTGTAAAATAAGACATACAATGACAGTCCATGCGTCAAAATCATGCTAAGAAAGACATAGAATATGCTGGAATGCAACTGCCACATGAAATGTAGCACCTGTGTGACAAAGGTTGCATCACCACATCCAATTGATTTTGTGTGGTCATGTGGATCATTGTGGTTTGGAAAAAAACACACGCAATGACACTACATGTGTCAGACCATGGTCAGAAATCCCTAGAACATGTTGGAATATAACTGCCACATGCAATGGAGCATCAGTGTGACAGAGATTGCATCACCACACCCACTTGAGTGTGTGTGATCATGTGGATTATTGTGGTTTAGAAAAGAACACATGCAATGACACTCCATGTGTCAAACCATGGTCAGATATCCCTAGAACATGTTGGAATGCAACTTCCAAATGCAATGGAGCACCAGTGTGATAGAGGTTGCATCACCACACCCACTTGAGTGTGTTTGGTCATGTGCATCATTGTGGTTTGGAAAATAACACACGCAATGACACTCCATTGTGTCAAACCATGGTTAGAAAGCCCTAGAAGATGTTGGAATGCAACTGCCTCATGTAATGGAGCACAGTTGTGACAGAGGTTGCATCACCACACGCACTTGAGTGTGTGCGGTCATGTGGACCATTGTTGTTTGGAAAAGAACACATTCAATGACACTCCATGTGTTAAACCATGGTCAGAAAGCCCTAGAACATGCTAGAATGCAACTGCCACATGCAATGGAGCACCAGTGTGACATAGGTTGCATCAGCACACCCACTTTTGTGTGTGTGGTAATGTGGATCATTGTGATTTGGAAAATAAGACATACAATGACACTCCATGTGTCAAACCATGGTCAGAAAGCCCTAGAATATGCTGTAATGCAACTATCACATGCAATGGAGCATCTGTGTGACAGAGGTTGCATCACCACATCCACTTGAGTGTGTGTGGTCATGTGGATCATTGTGGTTTGGAAAAGAAGAAATACAATGACACTCCATGTGTCAAACCATGGTCATAAAGCCCTAGAATATGCTGGAATGCAACTGCCACATGCAATGGAGCACCAGTGTGACCGAGGTTGCATCACCACACCAACTTGAGTGTACGTGGTCATGTGGATCATTGTGGTTTGGAAAAGAAGAAATAACAAGGCCACTCCATATGTCAAACCATGGTCAGAAAGCCCTAGAATATGCTGGAATGCAACTGCCACATGCAATGGAGCACATGTCTGATAGAGGTTGCATCACCACATCCACTTGAGTGTGTGTGGTTATGTCGATCATTGTGGTTTGGAAAATAAAACATGCAATGACACTCCATGTGTCAAACCATGGTCACAAATCCCTAGAACATGGTTGAATGCAACTTCCACATGCAATGGAGCACCAGTATGACAGAGGTTGCATCACCACACTAACTTGAGTGTGTGTGGTTATCTGGATCAAGGTTGTATGGAAAAGAAGAGATACAATGACACTCCATGTGTCAAACCATGCTCAGAAAGACATAGAATATGCTGGAATGCAACTGCCACATGCAATGGAGCACCTGTGTGATAGAGGTTGCACCACCACATCCAGTTGAGTGTGTGTGGTCATGTGGATCATTGTGGTTTGGAAAAAAACACATGCAATGACACTCCATGTGTCAGACCATGGTCAGAAATCCCTAGAACATGTTGGAATGTAACTGCCATGTGCAATGGAGCACCGGTGTGACAGAGATTGCATCACCACACCCACGTGAGTGTGTGTGGTCATGTGGATAATTGTGGTTTAGAAAAGAGCACATACAATGACACTCCATGTGTCAAACCATGGTCAGATATCCCTACAACATGCTAGAATGCAAATGCCAAATGCTATGGACCACCAGTGTGATAGAAGTTGAATTACCACACCCACTTGAGTGTGTGTGGTCATGTGCATCATTGTGGTTTCAAAAACAACACATGCAATGACACTCCATTGTGTCAAACCATGGTCAGAAAGCCCTAGAAGATGTTGGAATGCAATTGCTACATGTAATGGAGCACCTGTCTGATAGAGGATGTATCACCACATCCACTTGAGTGTTTGTGGTCATGTCAATCATTGTGGTTTGGAAAATGAAACATGCAATGACACTCCATGTGTCAAACCATGGTCACAAATCCCTACAACATGCTTGAATGCAACTGTCACATGCAATGGAGCACCAGTGTGACAGAGGTTGCATCACCGCACCCACTTGAGTGTGTGTGGTCATGTGGATCATTGTGGTTTGGAAAAGAAGACATAAAATGACACTCCATGTGTCAAACCATGCTCAGAAAGACATAGAATATGCTGGAATGCAACTGCCACATGCCATGGAGCACCTGTGTGACAGAGGTTGCATCACCACATCAAGTTGATTGTGTGTGGTCATGTGGATCATTGTGGTTTGAAAAAAAAACACATGCAATGACACTACATGTGTCAGACCATGGTCAGAAATCCCTGGAACATGTTAGAATGTAACTGCCACATGCAATGGAGAACTAGTGTGACAGAGAGACCTACAACTTGCTGGAATGCAACTTCCACATGCAATGAAGCACCAGTGTGATAGAGGTTGCATCACCACACCCACTTGAGTGTGTGTGGTCATGTGGATCATTGTGGTTTGGAAAAGAACACATGCAATGACACTCCATTATGTCAAACAATGGTCATAAAGCCTAGGAAGATGTTGGAATGCAACTGCCACATGCAATGGAGCACCGGTGTGACCGAGTTTGCATCTCCACACCCACTTGAGTGTGTGTGTTCATGTGGATCATTGTGGTTTCGAAAAGAGCACATGCAATGACACTCCATGTGTGAAACCATTGTTAGAACACCCTAGACATGTTAGAATGCAACTGCCACATGCAATGGAGCACCAGTGTGACAGAGGTTGCACCACCACACCCACTTGAGTGTGCATTTTCATGTGGATCATTGAGTTTTGGAAAAGAACACATGCAATGACATTCCATGTGTCAAACCATGGTCAGAAATCCCTAGAACATGTGGGAATGCAACAATGGAATACAATCGAGAACCAGTGTGATAGAGGTTGCATCACCACACCCACTTGAGTATGTGTGGTCATGTGGATCATTGTGGTTTGGAAAAGAACACATGCAAGGTTTGATCGTAACCTTAGCGTCCAATTGTGGTTGGTAGATCGAGTCTTCTAGAAGGCCCGTGATGACCCACAAGTATAGGGGATCGCAACAGTCTTCGAGGAAAGTAAAACCCAATTTATTGATTTGACACAAGGGAGCCAAAGAATATTTATAAGCCTTAACAACTGAGTTGTCAATTCAGCTGCACCTGGAAACAATCTTGCTCGCACTAGTTTATTAGTAGCAACAGTTTTGTAGTAGCAATAGCAAAGTAGAAGCAGTAGTAAAAGTAAAGATAGTAGTAACAATTGCAGTAAACAGTAGGATTAAAGCGCGGTAGGCATAGGATGGATGGATGGGCGTTGCACGGACAAGACAATTCATATAGCAATCAAGATATAGGGCATTTGCAGATAAATAAGATAAAGCATCCAAGTACTAAATAATCATAGGCATGTGTTCCATATATAGTCATACGTGCTCGCAATGAGAACTTACACAACATCTTTTTTCCTGCCAGCCTGTTTGCAGCGGGGCCTCAAGGGAACTACTGGAAATTAAGTTGCTCCTTTTAATAGAGCATGGGAGCAAAGCATTAACACTCCATGAACACACGTGATCCTCATATCATAGCCATTCCCTCCGGTTATCCTGATTATTGTCACTTCGGGGCCTTCGGTTCTGGAAAATAATATGTGTATACAACATGCAGGTAAGATCATAAAAAATACTATCATCATGAATCAATAACATGTTCAGATCTAAAATCATGGCACCCAGACCCTAGTGACAAGCATTAAGCATAACAAGTTGTAACAAAGTCAAAATACACTAACAATAGATACTAGGAACCATGCCCTAACAATCTGATGCCATTACATGAACGATCTCATCCAATCCCTACCATCCCCATAGCCTACATTAGGGGATTACTCACTCATGGATGGGGGAATCATGGATGGTTGATGGAGAAGTGATGGTGATGATGATGGCGATGATCTCCTCTAACTCCCCGTCCCGGCAAGGTGCCAGAACAGAGTTTCTGGTTCCGAATCACGGAATCTGGTGGTGGCGGCGCAGCGGAACTCTATCTGGAAAAACGTTGAACCCTCCTCTGTTTTTAGGTCAGAGGGATTATATCGGCGAAAGGAGAGGTCGAGGCGGAGTCCGAGGCGGCCACACCCCCTCCTGGCGTGGTCTGGCCTGGCCCGCACAGCTAGGGGGTGTGGGCCCCTCGTGGCTCCTCTTTGTCCAGTCTTCTGGCTCCGTGAGTCTTCTGGTAAAATAGGAGTTTTGCGATATTTTCCGGGATTTTCCTGAAAGTTGATTTCCTGCACAAAAACGAGATACCAAAGCAATTCTGCTGAAAATAGCGTTAGTCCGCATTAGTTGTATCCAAATCACAAAAATTAGAGGAGAAACAATAGCAAAAGTGTTCGGGAAAGTAGATACGTTTTGGACGTATCAAGTCCCCCCAAGCTTAGCTTATTGCTTGTCCTCAAGCAATTCAGTTGAAAACTGAGTGTGATAAAAGAAACTTTCACGAACACATTTGCTTCATAAGATGTATATATTCTCAGCATATGATCAAATACTCAGGCAATTCATAATAAATAGTATGCATATAAGTTTACCCTGTAGTCATGCAAGCTATGAAGAGATTCCAACTCATTAGTAATAAGTAACGTGACACATAAGCATATGCATGATTGTGGTGCTCATAAGAAGATATGATAAAGTGGTGTCTCACTTGCCTTTCTTTGAAGCAAAACATAAATTCCAAGACACCTATGAAGTTCAAGTGAAGACTAGAAATAAACATATCAAAGATACAAGTGTCAAAGTTATGTCATAATTAACCGTGTTTTGGAACAAGCACATTACACTAAGAATAATAGCTATGCTCTCAGGAAGGTGCTCAAAGAATAAATGGTGACTCAACATAAAAGTGAAAGAAAAAGATTTTAAAAGTTTGAAAGGCTTCCAAATGTTGAAAGTATGGTACTCATTAGCTTTGAGCTCTCATTGCCCCATCATAAGCATATTTAGGTGATTAAAGTTAAAGTGATCAAATATGAGGATATGCTTGACAAGTTATAAGATGAAAATCTCATGCCCCTTACTTACGAGTACCATTCCTCATGCTACTCAAGTTTAGAAATAGGTAAGTTCTTATCATTGTAAGTACATGTGTATCATAGAGAACCGCCAACGGGGTACCCCTTGCCTGATGATACGGAAGCATCCCCATATCAAAATTACAAGGCAAGCAGACAATGAGCATCTCAGCATCCTTTTATTTCCTATTTGCATAGGTATCTTTTTTTCTTTTCTTTCTTTCTCTCTTTTTTTCTTTCCTATCTGCATAGGGTTTTTTTATATAAGGGATGCTTGATAGATTGGTCACTATGGTTACACTACAGGTTTCCACCATGATTAGGCATGGCTTAGACCATCCGCCCAAGCGTTTCTCTAACACATATATGAACTCCATGAGCCTTACAAGCTCCCATTTCATTTCACACCACCGGGATCCATAAGAAAAAGAACATGATATCAACTAAATAAAGTTCAATGTTGAAAGCGTTCCCCATGATAGCATGGTTCTGCTAATTCACAACTTATAAAGTGCAAGCATATACGCAACATAGATGGGCACAATGGTTCAAGTTTATTAAGTGCAAGAAAGTAAAGTGTGCCATCAAGTTCGTGAGAGCTTTACTAGCTAATTTTCACATAACAAGGAAACATTTTTATTGGAAGAAAATAGAGCATAATAAATATGCAAGGAATAGCAATAATGATAATAGGTAGATATGGTGGACTCTTCTTGACAACTTTGGTTTAGGGAGTTGGATGCACGAGTAAAGTACTCAACACAAGTGAAGGCTAGCAATAGAAAGGGAGTGACAATCGAGAGAGCAGTAACTGTCATTATCATGCTTGCAACAAAACAAAATTAATAATGGCATAAAAGTGACACAAGAACATTGAGGCAAAATAAATCATCAAGTCTTAACTGACCTTTTGTTTAGTAATATGCATGCGTGAGCATGTGCCAAGTCGATTCAAATAGATCATTCAGAGGAGGACACCACAATGTCATACCAAGTTATGAATAGAACAATGCAAGCAAACAGTTATATGACATGTTCCGAACTAATAATGGATTGGAACTGATCATAAGAAGGCAAGGACCACTAAGTATCCATTAAATAACATACACCTTACATAAAAAGACTAAGCATGCTCACAATGATGAGTATATGTACAAAAATGAAAACAAATAGAGTTCACACCAGCCTCTTACCACACATCGAGTTGTCATAAATCATTATTGCCTTTCACTTGTGTGACTTGAATAATAAGATAAATCCAATCTCCAAGGAGTCACTGAGGACTACTGAACCTTGCAACGAACTTTACAAAACCAAAGAAGAACAACAAATATTTTTGGGTTTTCGATTTTTTTTAAAGTCAAGAACCAAAAGGAAGAACAAGAAAAGCGAAATCTTTTTAGGTTTTCCGAATAACCAAAACAAAACCAAAAGGAAAAAGCAAAACAAGGCTAAAAATATAAAGAAGCAAGCAAAGAGAAATAACGAAAATATTTTTGGTCTTTTTGTGTTTTGGAAAGCAGAAATAAAGCAAGAACAAAGACTAAAAGAAAACGAAACATGGATATACAAAGTACCGACCGAACATGATATGTAGATGAGTGTGATGTCGGTATACCCCCCCCCCCAAGCTTAGGATTTTGGCCTAAGTGGGTATCAATCCCAAGCTGGCCAAGATGGAGCGCCTCCGTAATACAGCGAAGAAGTGCCTTCGTCCTAACACGATCTCGAGGACGCCCTAGCGTACTGCGCAGAGTAGTCATAAGAGGGGACATCCCCCTGATGCTGCCCGTGGAAACCAAGTAGGCGGAGTTGCTCGTCCACCTCCTCCTTGGAACGCGACCATGGCATCCTGCAAATACTAAACAAAGTGGACTGTGGCAAAGGAATTTCCCTCTCATCTCCATCAGTAAACAACATTCTGTAAACTAAATTCTCGGTACTAGAGTCAGTAGTAACAAAATGATGTGTTTTCATAGCAGCAAGATCGAGCATTTGTGGTGTCAACATAGTGTCATTAGGATCAATAGAAAGTTCTAAGGGAGCAACCATGCGTGTGGCAATAATACCCCATACATGGGTCCTCTAGTAGCTAAGCGATGGGCAATGAGAGAACCAAGATTATACTTGGTATCATTATTAAGTGTAGCAGCAAGAAAGGCTAAATAATAATTAGAAATATTACTAGCGTTCTCCCTACCAAGAATGCTAGTGGCAAGATAATAAGCTAAATATCTAAGAGTTGGGGTTGAATGTTCCTTATCTTCCCGTGCTGAGCTGTGCGGTCATCGTCATTTGTCACACTTCGGTAGAGCTCCAGCAAATCATCGGTTCGACCATGGATCTTCTTCACTGTCCCAGTCATGCCTATGCCTATAATGCTGCAAAATTTTCCAATGGCATGGTGATAGGCATATTATAAATTTTGAATGAAACAGTTGATCGAAAAGGGGTGTTAGTGAAAATGAAACTTTCAACAAAAGTTTTGGTAAGCATGGCATATTGCTCACTCTCATCTTCCATGTAAGTGGTCAGACCAACCCTCTGAACAAGGAGTAAGAAATCATCGAGGATCCCTGCATATTGCAAAAAGGCAAAACAAGGGAACGTAGATGGGTTAGCATCTCCCTCATGTCCTTCATTGCCAAAGCATGGTGCAATAAGATCTTCATTATATGATGGCCCAAATTGAGAAGCTGATCTCAAAGGCCTTGCCCTCCTGGTTGTGTCCCTCTCAAATAGTTCTCCAAATGTGTGGTTGTTCATCTCCGCTATTCTGAAATTTAAACATCCATCATACAAGTGATTGCAAAGTGATTACATAATGGAAGGAAGTACTTATAGGGACTTGTAAGAGGCCTAAACATGCATCAAAAAAATTTATCTAAGCATTGAACAAGCTTACAAGCTAACATAACTTGTCACCTACAGTAGCAAAATACTCAAGATATAATCCGCTAATCACAAATCTACTTGGACAAGCGGAGGAGTCACATACCGAAGATCAAATGCTCCAAATCTCAGGAGCAAAGATGGGCTGAGCAAGGAGGTTGAAATCGCGTGCAAGAACAGCAGGAACGCGAGTTTGAGCAATGAACTGGTGTTTTCTCGGGAGAGAGAAAGGAGTGGCAGGAGGGAGAGTAAGTGGAGGGCCAGCGGTGGCCCACACCATGGCCAGGCGCGCCCCTGGTGTGGCCGCGCCACCAGGTGGTGTGCCTGCCTGGTGGACCCCCCGGGTCACTCCAGGTACTTCTCTACCTCTTTTTTCACGTAAAAATTTAATATGAATTTTCAGGAATTTTTCGAGACACTTTATTGTTTAGCAATTTTCAGGTATTGATGAATGCTTTTCTGGCAGAAAGATAATTTTGGAATGATACAATAGCAAAATAAACTAAAAATTCAGAAGTTCAAAGACACTCTAATATGCAAACAACTAGCAATAGAAAAGTAAATTAAGTGAAAACAAAAAAAATGGATAAAATAAAAGTAAGAAAAGATAACCATGGTGAAAACATTGTTTTGTTCATTAAAATCCCTTTGTTAACAAGGTTGATCAGGTCTTGTTACCAAAACAATTTTATATGAAACAAAACTTTGCATTTCACTAAATTATTATGTTACCTCAAACTTGATAGCAATGGTCCCAATATATTTCTCCAACTTGGATGCCCTCAATATTTTTCAATTGAATTTAAGCCATAATTCCTATCAATCTTGTTGGGGAAATAGACAGTATGTTCCTTGTCATTAACATTAAAAGTTACCTTTCCTGGATTGCAATTAATAACAGCTCCTCTAGTATTAAGAAAAGGTCTCCCAAGAATAATAGATATATTGTCATCTTCAGGCATTTCAAGCACAACAAAGTCAGTTAATATCAAGCAATTATGAGCCACTTGAACAGGAACATTCTCATATATACCAACATGAATAGTAGTAGATTTATCAGCCAGTTGCAAATATATATTAGTTGGTATTAGTTTCTCCAATTGAAGTCTTTTATAGAGAGAAAAAGGCATAACAGTAACTCCTGCTCCCAAATCACACAAAGCAGTTCTAACATAGATATTTTTAATAGAACATGGAATAGTTGGAATACCTGGGTCTCCAAGTTTCTTTGGAACCTTCCCATTAAAGGAATAATTAGCAAACAAAGTAGAAATTTCCTCATTAGGGATCTTCCTTTTATTACAGACAATATCCTTCATATAGTTTGAGTAAGGATGTAATTTAATAGCATCCATTAAAGGAATTTGCAAAAATAAAGGTTTCATCCACTCAGAAAACTTATTATAGTGTCCGTCTTCCTTTGACTTGTGTTTCTTATCAGGGAAAGGCATTGGTTTTTGAACCCAGGGCTCTCTTTCACTACCATGTTTATTAGCAACAAAATCTTCCTTAGTGTACTTAGCATTCTTAGTGTTCCTTTCAGGTTCTTCTTCAATTTCTTCTTTATCAGGGGCATCATTTTCTCATTACCACTCTCAGTTTCAGCATCAGAGACATATATACTATTAGGATCTTTAGCAGGTTCAGAAGATTCTAGAACTGTTTTATGTTTCTTTTTCTTTCTCTTAGAGGAAGTACCACTATTTTCAATTTGTTGGGAATCCTGCTCAATTCTTTTGGGATGCCCCTCGGGATATAGAGGATCCTGAGTGGCAGGACCACTTCTAGTTCTAATTTCATAATCTTGTTTTTTTAGAAGCATTAACTAGCAAATCTTTTTGTACCTTAATAAGCTTATCAATTTGAGTTTGAACCATTTGGAAATGTTTAACAAGCATTTTATCATCATTAGAGGTTCTTCCCACAATATCCCTTAACTCAATAATATCTCTAGAGTTTTCCATCAAATGATTCTGCACTCTTTTATTGAAATTATCTTGCTTAACAATAAAAATATCAAATTCTTCTAAGCATTGATGAGGAGGTAATAGAATAAGGAATATCACCTTCATCAAAATGTTGGAGAGAGTGTACCTCAATAGTGGATGAGTGGGAGATTGGCTTACATAATTCTTCTATAGGAGGTAGATTCTTCACATCTTCAGCTTTAATACGCTTCTCCTTAAGACGTCACTTAGCTTCCTTCATCACTTCATCATTTAGCTCAATAACTCCCCTCTTATTTGGTGTTGGTGTTGGCTTAGGCACAGTTAACTCAAGTGTAGTTGACTCAGGTGTAGTTGGTTCAGGTGAAGTCCAGTCATCATGATTCTTGCTTATTTTAGCCATTAATTCCTCAGCTTCTTTGGGAGTTCTCTTCCTGAAAACGCAATCAACACAACTATCCAGGTATGTCCTAGATTCTTCAGTTAGTCCATTATAATATATATCAAGAAGCTCATTTTTAGGTAATGGACATCCAGGTTGTGCATGAATCAAAGCACAAAACCTTGCCCATGATTCAGGCCATATCTCCTTTTCTCCCTATTTAAAATCAAAAAGTTTTTGCAAAATGGCATGTCTAGCACTAGGAGGGAAATATTCCTGAAGGAAAGTACTAATCAAGCAATCAGGGCTATCAATAGTTCTAGGAGGTAAATTATTAAACCAAGCCTTAGCTTCTCCTTTTAGTGAACAAGGGAAAATTTTAGCAACAAAGTAGGTGTGCATCTTAATATCATCAGAAAATAGGCCACTCATCGTAGAAAGCTCAATCATATGTGCTATAGCACTTTCATTCTTAGTCCCACAAAAAGGTTCTTTGTCAACAATGGTTATGTAAGATAAATCAAGGGAGAAATCATAATCCTTATCTTTTATGTTTATGGGAGATGTAGCAAACTTATCTTTAGGAAATAATGTGGGTTTAATAGTACCCCTCTCAAGGAGACTCTTAATAGCACTTTCCCATGAGTGTTTTGACATTCTTTAATAAATTCACCAGTCATTTCTATATATCCATCTTCAATATCATAGCTCTCTATAGACACAGGTGAACTGACAGGTGTAGTAGTGCCTTCATTAGGAGTTTCAGTATTTCCAGCTATAGTTCTAGCAATCGTAGCATCTAGGAAAGGACCTAATGAACCACTCTTATCAAGCACAGTAGAAGTAGCATCATAAGTATCAGGAGTTTCATATTCAGTAGAAGTAGCAGTATGTGTAGCATGTGTATGTGATGGTGGTGTAAGGAGCTTACTCATCACAGATGATGAATCAAGAGAAACAGAGGTGTTCAGAACTGTACCTCTCCTTGTACTGGATGGTAATATAGGGACCTTGACATCACAAGATTTACCCATTATGAATGGATGGCTGCGAACAATAGTGATTCCAAGTGAATTTGATAAATAAAGCTATGCTCCCGGCAACGGTGCTAGAAAATAGTCTTGATGACCCACAAGTATAGGGGACGCAACAGTCTTCAAGTAGGGTAAAACCCAATTAATTGATTCGACACAAGGGTAGCCAAAGAATATTTATAAGCCTTAACAACTGAGTTGTCAATTCAGCTGCACCTGGAAACAATCTTGATCATAGTAGTTTATCAGTAGCAACACTTTTGTAGTAGAAATAACAAAGTAAAAGCAGTAGTAAAAGTAAAGGCAGTAGTAACAATTGCAGTAAATAGTAGGATTAAAGTGCGGTAGGCATAGGGATGGATGGACGGGCGTTCCATGGACAAGACAATTCATATAGCAATCAAGATATAGGGAATTTGCAGATAAATAAGATAAAGCATCCAAGTACTAAATAATCATAGGCATGTGTTCCATATATAGTCATATGTGCTCGCAATGAGAACTTTCACAACATCTTTTGTCCTGCTAGCCCGTTTGTAGTGGGGCCTCAAGGGAACTATTGTCAATTAAGGTGCTCCTTTTAATAGAGCACCGGAGCAAAGCATTAACACTCCGTGAACACACATGATCCTCATATCATAGCAATTCCCTCCGGTTATCCCGATTATTGTCACTTCGGGGCCTTCGGTTCCGGACAAAAATATGTGTATACAACTTGCAGGTAAGATCATAAACAATACTATCATCATGAATCAATAACATGTTCAGATCTAAAATCATGGCACTCGGGCCCTAGTGACAAGCATTAAGCTTAACATGTTGCAGCAAAGTCAAAAAGCACTAACCATAGATACTAGGCACCATGCCCTAACAATCGGATGCCATTACATGAACGATCTCATCCAATCCCTACCATCACCATAGCCTACATCGGGGGATTACTCACTCATGGATGGGGGAATCATGGATGGTTGATGGAGAAGCGATGGTGATGATGATGGTGATGATCTCCTCGAACTCCCCATCCCAGCAGGGTGCCGGAATGGAGTTTCTGGTTCTGAATCATAGAATCTGGTGGTAGCGGCACAACGGAACTCGATTGGGAAAAACGTCAAACCCCCCTCTGTTTTTAGGTCAGAGGGCTTATATAGGCGAAAGTAGAGGTCGAGGCGGAGTCCGAGGTGGCCACACCCTCTCCTGGCGCGGCCTGGCCTGGCCTGCGCGGCCAGGGGTGTGGGCCCCTCGTGGCTCCTCTTCGTCTCGTCTTCTGGCTCTGTGAGTCTTCTGGTAAAATAGGAGTTTTGTGATATTTTCCGTGATTTTCCATGAAAGTTGATTTTCTGCAAAAAAACGAGACACCAAAGAAATTTTGCTGAAAATAGAATTAGTCTGGATTAGTTGTATCCAAATCACACAAATTAGAGGAGAAATAATAGCAAAAGTGTTCGGGAAAGTAGATACGTTTTGGACGTATCAGCCTGCACCCGTGAATAACTCGTTGTATGTCCTGATTGTTACAGACCGTTCGATCAAGGTGTGTGGACGATTAGGATGGTTCTTCGTAAGAGTGATCCGTGATTAGCCTGTTATGCGACATGATTGGTCGCGCTTACTTTTCACTTATATTATTATGGACTGTGCTACGTAGCGACCGTGCCCCAGTTCCGTACTTCCGTCCGGCTACTCGGTAACCCGGTAGAACGGCGATCGAGCGGGTCCAGCTAGCACGCGACCAGCTAGCGCGTGATCCAGCTGAATCCAGCTGCCTCTGTCCAGCTACTGGCCTGTCCACGTGGCCCACTAAGCCCATGAAAAGCTGCTCAATTAGTCATCCCAGCTTAGGTACTCCTTAAGCCAACTACGACCACCTACCACAACTACAGACCTCGGAATATCCGTCTTCTTCTTCCTCCTCACGCCATGCACACATATGCGGATCTAGAAAAGTACCACGACGTCATGGCAGAAATCTACCCACAAAAGAGCGATGAGGTACCAACAAATCAACTCGAAAACTTGTCCACACACTCACCATATTCTTCAGGGTCCATTTTGAAAGGCAAAACTTACTATGTGGAGATCTAAAACTACCTGATATACTAGGAGAATTCCCCAGCATATGATCTACCTGCTATAGATAGGAACAACCACATAAACATGTTGCTTGGCAAGTAATTTAGAATAGGAATCTATTAGCATAGATAGAAGAATCAGGTGCTAAACATGAAAAACATATATGCTGCATCTAATTTAGAACATAAGTACCATAGCAACATATAGATATCCTAGTAATTTAGCTACATCATCTGGGTAAAGTGCAAATATAGAAGACATAAAGGACTTCAAACTGGTAGCATTCACAAATTTTGTGAGCCCCCCCCAGATTAATCCTCTGATAATCCCTGTTATGCATACACCACGATCCCATGATCAGTTCATCATGGAACATAACCGATAAGTATTAGAATAAACATCCACTACTTAAGCGATACATGTCATACCTTATTTGCCATTATGGCTATATCGATCATCATAAGAGGAACTTCATAAAGCGTAGAGCCTGAGCCATGCCTTAACCTACAGGCAACTGACTAGGAGAGCGTCCTAGCTCACATAGTCATCAACGTCACCTTCTTCTTGAGATCTGACCAAGTTAATTGTAACATCCCAATTTCAGCAACCCTGATTAGTTGTCCAGAATGCAAAAATCAGGGGGAACAAAAACTTTTTCTTGTTCATTGGTGCAGTGTTTGCTTATTGTTTGTTGTGCTTGTGCATGTGCATGTGTTTGTATACCATATGATACTCCTTACCTCACCATCACTTGACAAAATCTATTTAACAAAACTATCCTAGCTCATTTCACATATTCTCAAATGTTATGGCAATTCAAAACATGAGCCAAGATGCTTATGTAACCAAAGCTATTTTAGTAGCTTCTATGGACAAAACTATGGAGAGAAATATAATATAATGTCCTTATGTTCTCAAGACAAAACCCTCAACTATTCTTATTTCTAGGTTTCCCAAAACCTCTTCCTAAAGCTTTTGAATTCTACTGTTGGTAGGGATACCAAGGACTCTTACCTTACTCAAACTCCAACCTTTCAAAATAGCCCATCCATACCTCAAGCTAACCTTGATGGTAACCGTAGTAGTAGTTGATTTGCTTGTAAGATGAGTTACCTTGATCTGCTGCTTAATTTGTCTGCTTAGGAGATAGTATGAGCTACTCTAGGAGCTCATCACTAGGATCAAGAGGTTTACAAATCACCACACCCTAAGCAAGATTACAAAGCAGGATCTGATCCCTAGATACTAGGTGATCATCTAAAACCCTTAACGAGAGAAATTCTGCACAGATCCATTCTAGAAGTTTCCAAGTCAATGAAGACGAATATCAAGCATGGATCCCTTCTACTCAATCTAGTCTTCAAACCACATCCACTTGATGATGCTTTGCTACCTTGCAACCCATCAAAATCATCTCCACCCACATTCTAGTCAAAATCCCTAAATCTGCCAAATTTGGCTAAGTCTGGAAATCTGTTTCGAACATCACCTTTTTGAATGCCTCCTTTTCCCAACCCTTGTGCATTTTTGGAAATGCAGTTGAACCATCTTGTTAAACATCCTAAGGACGACCAAGGCCCACTCTTGCCCTTGGTTAGATCATCCTCCTACACACTTGTTCTTGATGGTTTTGCAGGCAAGAACATAACTTTTCCTGCAAATCTAGTCAACATGCCTACTTTGGTAGAAGCTCACACCACCATCCAACCTTCTATGGAACAACTTTCTGCATGGTTGTGTTCTACTCAAATAGGTCTACCAACATCTACTTCACTTTCTCCAAGTGGATCTTTGTGCTTCTTAAACCCACAAGGTTTTGAAGGCTAGTTGATAATCTTCTTTGGCAGGCTTATTTTATTCAAAGTTTGAAATCAATTCTTGGGAAACTCAAACAAGATCAAGCTCAAACCTCTATACCATGTTTAGGTACATCACTTGATCTATCGATCCATCTACCCCATGCCCGAAGGGGAGATCTGAACTCCAAGATACAACCATGTTTTGATGGTATGAAATTAACATCACCCTAGATCCTTAATCTAGGGTATTTCACCAAAATCAACTTTGATTCTCCAATCCCAAGGTTGAAAATGCTTGCTACACATTATCTAGATCATCTACCTTTATCATCAAGATTTATCAAATATTATTCATAACTATTATGGCTCCAAATCGAATTAATCTCCTTAATAGACAAAATCTCCAAAACTCTTTCCTCAAAGGAAAGTTTGGTTTTTACCAAAACACTTCCCCAAATTTTAGATCATTTGACATCCATATATAATACCCTACTCTCCCATCTCAAAAATAAATATTTTTGAGATCCTTTATTATATCTTTTTGCCCTTTTTCTTAAATGGTAGAAATGGAATAATAATAGTTTTAAATGCCTTTAAGCCTTAATAAATCATGGGAAAATTCCCCTAAGTGTGTATTCACAGTTGAGACCCTCTCAAAAAAAAAACCACACTTGTCCAATTCAAAAATACCAAATGAGCTTCTATAAACCACTTCTGCACTTTTTGAATAAATAGATTTAAGTGGACTAAAACTCATTTGAAAAATCTCAAATAATTCTGCGAGAGATACCTTGACTGTATCTACCCACCGGTATCACTCCCATTTTATAAAGACTACAACCCTGTACTTTGTTCATAACCATTAAATTGACCAATTATGTCAACTAGTCAAATCCACTACTCAAACCACTTCAAACCCTCATCAAAAGCTTGACCAGCCCCTCTCTCCAGCACCCATCTCACTCCTAGTCGAAACCCCAGTAGTACACCCTCACCTGTCATTAGTACTTGGAAGGAGAGAGAGAGGATCAAGACTTTATTGCCTACTATGGAAAGATAAGGCTAGGACAGCAGCCCCACTGCCCCTCTGCCCTAAGCACGACCCCCGATGACACCTCCACCCTCTCTCCATCGCCCCTATGGCCAATCCCCATCCACCTCCTCCTCACAAGCCCCCACATGGACTTTGTCCATGATACACCCTCCCTACTCAGTATAAATAACCAGAGACCACCCCAGGGCCTCTCTCGCCCTCATTTTCCCCCTCTCCCCTCTACCTACCCATCTCCAAGCTCCAGATCCAGCCCCAAGGCTCCCCATCGCCCTAGGGAAGAGAAAGCTCTCCCATCGGCTTTCCTCAAGAGGTCAAGTACACCGTCACCCCCGACCCCTCCCAACTCCCTCTCTAATTTTTTTATGGATACCCTGGACCTGAGAAACCTCCCCGTGCCGTCTGTTTGTCCTAGGTACGCTGGAGGTCGCCGCCTCAATCCATGGCCGATCCGGAGCTCCTCCCTCCAACTAGAAGCTCTCGAGCCCCAGATCCACCACATGCCCACCTCACACCCTCCCTAGGACCGCCGCGTGTGAACGAACCGGTCCCCGGTGGCCTGCATGCTCCCCTGGGAGTGCCCCAACGGGTACCCGAGCGTGCTCCGCCAGCGAGATGCGTGAGCTTGCCTCCACGGCCTAACTGCTCGATGTCGACCATCACTGAGCTCTGTCGCACGCCGCGCCTCCTCTGCCACACCCCGGTCACCGGCAAGGCCGCTGGTGAGCACACCGACCCTCACTCGCCCAACTAGGGTTCGATTTCTGTCTCCCGCGGCCAGAGGAAGACGACAGAGGAGAGTCGTCAATCGCGACTAGATCTAACACTCCACATTGCAGGATACCTCTTCAGGGCGGTGTGTCACTGACCACCAGGCCCCGCTCAGCAGGATTAAAAACCGGCCTCCCGCGCAGTGCCCTCCCGGGGTGGGCCAAATGTTTCCCCTACGGCCCGTTTTCTGCCTGGATCAAGCCCAGTAAGCCCCATCCTCTTTCCTTTTTTGTTTTTTCCAGCTCTGGTGGTTTAACAGTTTGGAATAAATGACAAATAAATATAAATTTTGCTAGAAATTTCCCCCCGAAAATTTCTAAAGGTCCCCAGGTGTTTCCTACAACAAGCAGAATAAGCGCTGAACCGAAATAACCTTTAGTTACTTCATAATAAAAATAACGCCAGAGGGTGTCCTATTCACCAAATACATCTTTCAGGAAGTTTGGTAACGCCAAATAGGGGGAACCAATTTCCTCTGATTTGTGTTTGAAATACCCATCTTTGAGCATTAGTCTCATTCCCTTAGGAACCATGGATCACCTGTAGCAAAAATAATAAAAACAGAGCTTTTCTCCCTTTATAAAAATTCCCTAAACCAAACCTGGAGTCCAATTGACCCATTTCCAACTCTCAGGGATGAGCTACATCCATATCTACCCAACCCTAGGAGATCACTAATTTTGAGCTTCTGTAGATTTATAAGTGAATTAAACACTTTTGCATGTGACTTTATCACTAGATAAATCACTATAGTAGCTCTGCAACTCCAAAAGTAGTGATTCCAGTTGGTACTGGGAGGTATTTGCAATCTGTAGATTTAATCTGGTGAAAAAGACAAGTTGTGTAGAGAACTGCCTTTCGGAATTTCCTGAGGGCATTCTGCTAAATATTTTGGCATGACTCCAACTCTCAGTGAACAAATACATCAATCCCTACCTAACAACCCAACGAAATAATTTTTGGACATACAGAACATTTCTGGTGAATTATTTCCTAAAACTAGAGCTTTTATCACTAGTAAATTCATAAGTATTTCAAGAAAAGTGATAAAATAGTGAAAACACTTTTGTTGGTTTCATTTTATCAAATCCTATCAGTTGGTATGATTTTTACCCAATGGTATCCTACAGAATATGCCCTTTTTCCAAAACCACCTCTCCTAGGTATTTTCTAGACTATAAAACCCTAAGGGATGTTCATCCCCTTCTCCAAGGCCATCTCAATCTCCTAAATCCAATCCTCTCAAAACCATCCGAATCTTAATTCGGTCTTATTCAATTTCTTGATGTATTGTATTGGTGCTTGTATGCCTTGTTTTGATTGTGGTCTTGCTTGTTTGCATGTATACTCAATGACGACGATAGTGGCGCTTGTATTAACACCGAGAAGAAGAGATCTTCTTATTATTGGTATTGGTATTCTTGGTTATCTAAATAAGAAGTCCAGGGACATATTGCCATATTGTTGACCATCAGGCAAGCCACCTTCTTGCTCATAAGCCTTGTCCTATTGTTTTACTTATGCATGCTTTATCTACTGTTTATTAAAACTGCATTGTTTTACTATATGTTGATGTATATATGGTAGTGGTTTGGCTCCTCCAAACTATTACACTTTTGTACTATTAAGGACAACCCCCTTGAAAATACTTACTTGTCCCTAGTATGGTAGATGGTGTAATACACCATACCCCTTTTTGGAGACTCTGTTTTAGCCAAAGAAAAGCTAGAGGATGGGAAGACCCCGGAAAAAGTTTTACCAAATATTTTATAGTAAAACCTTGGTGAGGTGGGACCTCCCAAGAGATGTTGAGAAAGAAAAAGGTTTTGTTTTACAAAATGCTGAAGGAAATATGGAGGAAAAAGGTTTATGAAAACTCACCCGGTTCTTTTGCAGTTTTGCTAGAACAATTAACCCGTGCAACCACATTACTCTGGAATGGGACAGGGCAGGATTTGATGTTTATTTACTCTGGTATAAGCTGCCTCGCAACAACTACAGGGGATCGGGGATCCCTGGAGGGTGGGCCTTCTCCGATAAAGGTCCATGTGGGACATCGACCTGGAGAAGGAATGAAGGGTCTGCTGGCCTTCACGCGTTACTATGAGCCCCTCATTGAAAGTGCACACTCGAGAAGTGGAAAAAGCTCTCCGGTTGGTCCTAGGTACCTGACGTCCCGGTTTTGAGGGAATTAACACTCATAGGGTAGGCACTTATATTGGAGTGGGCATCCGGAGAGTCTTGATCGGTTACTCGACCCACGATCGGTGAAGATCAGGGTAGTGTACCCGGATGGTGTGGGTAAAGTGTACAACCTCTGTAGAGTGTAAATCTATTCAAATAGTCGGAAGGATGCTGTAGAGCGGTGCTAGTTTTGATTTCAAAAAGGATTTCGTAAAAGCAAAGGCTTTGGAAATGTTTTGACCATGGGATGGTCGTAAAGGAGAAAGTTTTTGACCATGGGATGGTCAGAAGGATGAGAAAGGAGCTTGGTCGTGGGATGACCTAAATACGGGAACAAATGGGTGACCCAGTCCTGATGTTTTCCAAAACTTTTCAAAAAGGTTTACAAAGGTTTTCAACAAAGATATGTAGATGCTATATCTACAAGAGAAACTATTTGGGAAAAGAACCCCTCTTGGATCCCTCCTACTACCACAGCCATAATGCATATCCTCTTGTTATTATTGTTACTTTAAGGTGGTTTGCGAGTACATTCAAAGTACTCACTGGCATTGTCCCTGGCTATTAACCTGGTAAGATATCAAGAAGAGGTGAAGTGGACGACTACACGAGCTAGGACATTCTCCCAGTCAGTTGCTTGTAGGTTAAGGCATGGATCAGACTCTATGCTTGATAAAGTTCTGCTGATGATTATTGATGTAGCCATAATGGCACCTATGTAAGTCTTGTATTTTGGTATGTTTCGGATGTTGTAATGATACTTGTCGGTTATGTGCCACGACTAACTGATCATGGGATCATGGTTGTATGCATAACAGGGATTCTCAGAGGATTAATCCGGGGGCCCCACAGACTTGGTGTCAGAGCCATCCTGACTGTAGGAGAACCTTAGTTAGCATGGTCGCTAGACAGGAACCTTATTTTGAAAACCCCGGCTTTCGAAAAGTAGTTTCCCAATGAGTTTCAAAAGGTTCTACTTCTTCTCTTACTCCAAGAAAAATGCTTTCGAAAAAGGTTTCCTCTAACTCTCGCCCCAAACTTCAAACCTACGGATTTAAAATAACTAGGATCTAGACCCGGTGGAGACAATGAGAACAATATGAAGGCAAGCAACTACCAGCAAACACAATGAGACTACAACATCGCTCTACCAGTGGAATCCTCACAATTAGAATTCATCGGGTGTTGCACTATAAAGAAGCGTCCAAGATACGACGAAGGCTTCATCTGCAAGGTAATCACTCCGACTCGAAGAAAGACGCCATCTCGGATCAGTAGTCCTAAGAATATGATTCCCCTACATCACGAGTAGTTAACTCCTTGGTCCCTAGCGTTGACAGTGCCTGCTTGCCTAAGTGCATCCTGTGTCGCTTGAGGTGTGTTGTTGGCCGAGGACATTGCGATTCCCTCGCTCTGTTCGCCTAACAATGTGACTCGAGAAGCGATAACCCACCTAGTAACTCAGGAAACCCCTGTGTTCAATGTCTGTAATGAGACCCAGACTAACCTCGAGAGTATATGAGAGGAAAAGCATCGCAAGAACCAGGAGTTCGACATCGTCAAGTCAGAATCAACTTGAAGATTTCACCTCAGCAGGACGGCATACCTCGTCAAACTCACCTCACAAGACTCGTCAATAGCCCCACACTCCCTTGTTCCTCAGTCTACTACAACAAGAATCCCGTCGAAGCCGGAATTCGATCACCGAAGGATCCTCAATATCCCCAAGAAACCATCAGAAATGTCTACCAAGACAAGAAGAAATGGCCTAACTACACTGACCTTCGGTATATTAGAGGTTCCGACCGCCTCAAGAGACTACCATTATAGTCGAACCTACCCAAACCAACGGGAAGTTTCTCCCTAGAAGGTCAGAACTACCCCTGAAGTCAGATGATTAGGAAATGGAAGACAACAAGTCCACTCCATCATCAAGTAGAGGCAACGCAAGATATGCCAATGAAGACAGCTTACCCGACGCTGACTGCTTCAACCCACACTAACTACTAGCAAGAAGAACGTAAAACCGCTAACTTGTGCTAAACTATGTCCATAAGGCTTCGTCAGGAAACTACCCCATATCTGGTTTAAGCGATAGGGCGTCGCTCAAAGACCTCAGCTCAAGATTCAGGGAAGATACATCATCCCGCTAACCGCCGGGCAGCACTTCCAGGACAGAGGATCCGCAACCTTCTCGATAAACCTTAGTGAAGATCTAAGGTGGAAAGACTACATCTTTCCACTCAATCTCCAGGAGACGGTCTACCGGAAGATACGTGAGAAAAGATCCCCAGATTCGACATCTTCTCTCCATGTAGCAACTCACGGTTTGTCAGAGGAGAAACGAACCGTAGATTCTACAAAATCCCCTCGCTACGTCAGTTGAAAACTCATCCGAAGGACCACAGGATCGCTAACCGCTCAGTTTCAAATCGCTTAAAAGACATGAGACTCCAGCGGCTCCAATAGACTTATTATGAATAATCATATTATATAAGCCCCGTAAGTATTCGCTTCACGGACGCCTTCTGAAGATCTCGACTCTAGGAGAAAGATGGACGACAGCTTCTCAAACTTCATCCAATGACCTCAAGAAGGAAGGGCATGTTATCCCCGAGCTAACCTAGTCTAATCCTAAGGGGGAAAGACGGCGTCTTTCCCACAAAAATAGAGTAACCCATCGCTGAAGCAAACTCAAGAGTCCCGACCCTAACATCGTTAAATAAGATATGCTACGACCCTAAGGAAGAGTGGTGAATCCTTAGAGAGAGGTACACCAAGCCGTAGATTCTATCCTCCGACGAGTACTCCATGAAGTTCAAAATCGAGATAGTCTGCCCAGTCTAAGCCCTCGTGATATAGAGTCCAGAAGGAAAAGAAGGTCATCCCTCGCAATTGGGACTGGACTCTGGTCAACTCTCCGTGCCTCCTGGAAGACTGAAGCTCAACTTCATCGATAGAGTAGTCACTTTCAAAGATGGAGTCCGTGAGATAGTACATGTAAGACACCTAGTATCAACCTTACTCAAAATCCCCTAACCCTACTCTCCTGAATCTCGGGACGAGATTATTTTAAGGGGGAAAGGTCTGTAACATCCCATTTTCAGCAACCCTGATTAGTTGTCCAGAATGCAAAAATCAAGGGAACAAAAACTTTTTCTTGTTCATTGGTGCATTGTTTGCTTGTTGTTTGTTGTGCTTGTGCATGTGTTTGTATACCATATCATACTCCTTACCTCACCATCAGTTGACAAAAGCTATTTAAGAAAACTATCCTAGCTCATTTTACATATTCTCAAATGTTCTAGCATTTCAAAACATGAGCCAAGATGCTTA
The DNA here is from genome assembly GCA_023614405.1 of Avena insularis. Lineage (NCBI taxonomy): Eukaryota > Viridiplantae > Streptophyta > Magnoliopsida > Poales > Poaceae > Avena > Avena insularis. Next base: position 265,221,299 of record CM042688.1, read on the forward strand.
TGTAACCAAAGCTATTTTAGTAGCTTCTATGGACAAAACTATGGAGAGATATATAATATAATCTCCTTATGTTCTCAAGACAAAACCCTCAACTATTCTTATTTCTAGGTTTCCCAAAACCTCTTCCTAAAGATTTTGAATTCTACTCTTGGTAGGGATACCAAGGACTCTTACCTTACTCAAACTCCAACCTTTCAAAACAGCCCATCCAAACCTCAAGCTAAGCTTGATGGTAACTGTGGGACCCCCCGGATTGTTCATCCGAGAAATCCCTATTATGCATACATCCACGTTCCCATGATTAGTGAGCCGTGGAACATAACCGATAGGTACCATTACAACATCCGAAACATAACGAAAGTACAAGACTTACATAAATTTCCATAATGGCTACATCAACATTAGCACCGGAACATCACCAAGCGTAGAGCCCAATCGTGCCTCAACCTACAGGCAGCTGACTAGGAAGACGGCCTAGCTCGATGGACGTCACCTTAACTTCCTGAAAGTCTAGCCAAGTAAATAGCTAGGGACAAAGCCGTGAGTACTTTTTAAAGTACTCGCAAACCACCCAGATAAGAGATCCAGGAAATGCAATTGTGGTTGTGGCGAGATAACTCTATCTGGGGTTGCTTTTGAAAAGCCTAAACTAACTTTCAAATTATGGCATCTCCATATCTTTGTTGAAAAAGAGTTTTGAAATCATGCTTCTGTTTTATAAATCCAGACATCTCCATGTCTTTGTTGAAAAAGAGTTTTGAAAACCGTTTTTGTAGTAAAAACCCTTTTTAAACATCTTCGACCCCTCGGGTCAAAACAAAGCTTGCGAACTCGGGTTCCCTCGAAACTTTTGTCCTCAGAGTACTTGTTTCCCAAACAAGCACAGTTTGGGTACTCCTAGCCAACACCTTTACAACTGTCCTTGACCGTGGACACGGCTATTTGAATAGGTTATACTCTGCAGAGTTTGCACACTTTACACACAAGAATAAATACATCCACCGGGATTCAACCACGGCCCACTACCACCGTAGATGGGGGTACGGATAATCAAACCTCACTTTTTGCTTGTCTACACTAGCAAAGGCATGCTTTTCCTCTTGGGTTTGTTCTCCCCGGCAACGACTATGTGGCTCCTAGCCATAGTCCTTCCTTCCGTACACGCGCATACCCAAGCCGCAACTTGGCGTATACCTTAAATCTAGAGACTCCACTTCCTTCCATACTACCTAAGTCATACTATCCGCGGGAGACCCAATTGTTGCACAGGCCTCCTGCCAGTTCAGGCTCACTCTTGCCGAAGCAAGCGACAGGCTTCAGATTTGTGATCTGGGACGCCTGACCGGTCTTCCAGGGATTTCTCCCTATCATCATGGTAGAAGTGCCTCGGCTAATGCGGACAAACTACGGGTTAAGCCCTAGCAACCTGGGGTAATGTGGTTGCACGGTAAAATTGTTCAAGTAAAGGCGTAGAACATCCCATCACATCTTCTTGTTTCTCCTCATCACCATTTCTTTTGTTAAAACTTCCACTGGGAATGATGCCTCTTCCCAGGGTTTTATAAAAAGGTTTTGAAACATTTTTGGGTGGGGTAAATCCCAAAACAGTTTATTTTCTTAAAAGCCGGGGTTTCCAAGGAGGTAGGATGCTAACCATCATACTCTCGGTCTAAAGGGGATAAAATGATGGGTTCATAGGGGTGGTGCCTCGAAGGACACGAAATCATAACTTGGAGGAGCCAAGTTACTACCGCAATATTTATAAAACAAAACATGCAGGTAGAGTATGCAATTTGTAAAGAAGATATAAAACAGGTAAAAGAGATTAGGGCATGTAATAGAGTTCAGGAAGTGGTGGCTTTCCTGTGATTAGCAATAAGTCCCTGGACTTCTTCAGATGGCCAAGAATACCCAATAATATAATAATAAGAAAACCCGATCTTCTTGTCGTCAGACACTCACACTATCGTCGTCATTGGGAATACATGCAAGCAGACAATCCACAGTCAACACAAGGCATTCAACATCTAACCATATAGCAAATAGACATAAGAAATACTATTGGACTTGGGAGGTTTTGGAGGGGTGGGATTCAAATGGTGGAATTTATAGGATTACCACTTGGTTGTCTTCTCTTGGAAGAGGATTGTCTAGGATAGGTACAAGGGACTAGGATTAGGGTTCTGTGGTCAGTGGGTTATCAATGGATAACCATGACATCCTCAGATAGGTTTTGACAAGACAAAACCAACACAAGTGGTTTTACTTGATTATCACTTTTCTAGATGTAATTATGCTTTTTAGAGTGGATTAAACTCTAGTTTGAGGTAATAATTCACCATAAGTTATCTGGAGCTCCAACAATTATTTCCTTGGATGGTTAGGTAGTACTTGATGTACTGAACCACCTAGAGTTGCAATCAGGTCAAAAGAATTATCAGAGTGCCCTCAGGAAATTCCTAAAAATAGTTCTGTAAGGTCCTTATCCTATTTATCAGATTAAAACTACAGGAGTTATTGAGTTGGTTCCAAGGGCATGTGATAGGCATGTCCAATACCTTTCTATAGGAATTGGATTCACTCATTTTGGAGTTGCCAAACTACTGGAGTGATTTATTTAGTGGAAATACCCATTGCAGAAGTATTTAAATCACTAAAAATCATCCGGAGCTCAATAAATTATGAGCTGTTGGGGTTTGGTAGATAGGGGTTCTGGTGTGTACTGGGAGGTGGAGTCAGGTCAAAACCTCATTTGGTTAGACCTGGAAAAATTATCTAAGACAAAAAGTTGCTAGTTTTGTTATTTTTCCTAAATGCAGAATACAGTTCAACTTGGTATGGGACATATGCTGAGTGATAGGTATGTCAAATACCTTCTAGAAGGTCCTTGGTTCATCTCAATTGGAGATGTAGAACTCTCTGTGGATTTTAATTAGTGTTCTGGATACATTCTAGCAGAATAATTACTAGCAAATAAAGGAAATTAAATTGAACCTAGGGTTGCCTCTACATGTTTGAGAAAACACCAGAGAACCATCAGAAATTTAGATCTGGTCATTTGGAATTCATTTGCATTTTCAAAAGGGACTAAACTGGCTGGCTCTTTTCTGGATTTTTAGGATCTATCTAAAAGAAAAGAAAGGGACAGAGCTGGGCCGGGAATCCCGTTGAACTGGGCCGAGCCAGGTACTTCCAGCCCATCTGGGGTGAGGCGGTGCGCGGGGTGCCCGTTTGAAATCTGACGGGTGGGACCCGAGCGTCAGCGAGTGAGGGCGCGCAGGGGGGTATGGGGGAGTGTTGGCCGTCAGATCCAGTGGAGATCGACGGCCCCGGGGCTTCTCCTTCCTCTATCTGAGACCGGCGGGGAGGGGACCCTAGGGGCGGCGCCTACGGGGTCAAGGAGCTTACCAGGGTGCACGTGGGGTATCGGTGATGGACGAAGGCGACGCGGTACTTGACGGTGGTCCCGGTGATGGTCGGCAAGGGCATGTTCTACCTCAGTAATAGCCTAGCGTGATGATGGCGGCGATGCACGCTCGGCAGCTCTCTGGTGTCGCTGCTGGGGTGCCTGCATGCCGAAAAGAAGAGCTGGGGAGGTTAGGGTTGGCTTCATGGAGGCCAAGAATGCTACTGTAGAGATTAGGGGAGTAGGAGGGAGACCACCAAGCTGGGTTCTTGGAGTAGACCGAGAGGGAGCTACCTTCTTCTCTAGGCTGAGAGAGAAGATGGGAGGAGCTCTGGAGCTTGGGGGAGGTGGATCTGGGGTAGAGGGGTGCAGGGAGGCCACATGTAAGTGGAGGGGAGCAGGGGAGAGGGGGCAGCAAGCTTGAGCTCCACAAATGGCCGAGAGGGTGGTTTCTCTTCGTGGAGGTTAGAGGAGTGGGGAGGAAGGGCTAGGGAGATCGGGGGAGGAGAGTGAGGAGGAGAGGGGGCGAATGAGGGGCAGAGGGCTGGCTGAGGGAGGCCTGCTGGCTTTATACCATGGGGGAGGACAAGATGGGGTAAATTACCCTTTAGGACAAGGGGGAGGGCAATGCTGGCCAGGGATTGGTCCAGGGTGAGGTGGAGAGGGGCAGGATGGTAATTGGGTCGTGCTGGACCAGAGAGGGAGCTGTGGTGATTCATTGTGGCAATTCCTTGTAAGAGCCTTGTTGTCTCTCTTGCTTACTACTAGTACAAGGGCACAATGGGGATTTTGTTGGGGTGTAGCTTCAATACTAGTCGACCAGGGGTGTGTCATGGTGCTGAGGTGAAGCTTTGATCAAGCCTTGATGGAATTTGGAAGTGCTTAGAGTGGGGGTTTGCTAAATTGACAATTATCGATCTAATAGATGGTTGTGAAGGAAGTCCAAATTCTTGCATTGGACCAGAGGATAAAAAGTACTGGTATGTAGATAATGTCAAGGTAGACTTCTAGTATTTAATTGGGATTTTTAGGTGGAGTTTAAGTCCACTTAAATCCAATTACTCAAAAGGGACAGAAGTGATTCTAGAGTATCACTTGATAAATTTCCATTGGGCAAGGTTGGGTTTTGGTGTGGGATGGTCCCAATTGTGAACACACACTTAGGGGAATTTTCCCAATATTTATTGAGGGTTAAAAGTATTTAAAACAATTATTATTCCAATTCAGCCATTTAAGAAAATGGACAAAAGAAATAATAAAGCTTCTCAAAAATATTTATTTTTGAGGTGGAAAGATAGGGTATGATTTGTGGGACTTCACATGAGCCAAAAGATGTGGAAGTGTTTTGGTAAAAACCAAACTTTCCTTTATGGAGGGAGTTTTGGAGATTTTGACTATTTAAGTAATTAAATAGTTTTTGGGCCATAATAATTATGGATAATTATTGATAAATATTGAGGATCTATGTAGATGAGATATACAAGGTGTAGCAAGCAGTTGCAACCTTGTGGGATGAAATTCCAACTGGAAGATGGAAAATAATGAGTTGATGATCTAGGGTGGTGTTAATTTTATACCACAAAACATGCTTGCATCTTGGAGCTTAGAGCTCACTTTGGTGCAAGGGATAGATGGATAGGTAGACTATGTCATATAGATGAACATGGCAGGAGGAGTTTGAATTAATAGCATTTGGGCTGATCCAGAAGTGATGGCAAACTTTGTTGAAATTAAGGCTGTCATGAAATATGGGTCATCATGCCTAATAAACCATGTGGGTTTAATCAGCACAGAGATCCACTTGGGACAAGTGAAGTAGGTTTTGATAGAACTCACTTAGTAGATCACAACCATGCAGAGAGTTGGTCCATAGGAGTTTGGATGGTGATGTGAGCTTCTACCAAAGTAGGTATGATGACTAGATTTGCAGGAATTATTATTTTCTTGCCTGCAAAACCATCAAGGATGAGTGGGTTGAGTGATGATCCAACCGGAGGAAAATGTTGGCCTTGGTAGTCCTTAGGATGGTGAACAAAATGGTTCAAGTGCATTTCCAAAAATGCACATGGTTTGAGAAAAGGAGGCATTCAAAAAGGTGATGCTGAAATTGTTTCCAGACTTGGCCAAATTTGGCAGTTTTGAGAGTTTGACTAGAGTATGGGAGGGAATGTTCTTGGAGGATTTGCAAGGTATCAGAGCTTTACTAAAGAGGTGATATGGAAATATAGAGTGAGTAGAAAAGATCCTTGCTAGATGTTGGTCTTCTTGAGAACATCAAGAAGGGAAATCCTATGAATAGATCTGGTTGAGGGTTTTAGATAATCACCTAGTGGTTAGGGATCATAACAAGGTTTGCTCTCTTGCTTAGGGATTGATGATTGGGAAACATCTAGGTCCTAGGGATGAGCTTCTAAAGTAGCTCATTCTACTTCCTAAGCAAACAAATCAATCAGCAGATCAAGACGACTCATCTTATACACTAATCGACTATTACTAGGGGTCACCATCAAGCCTAGCTTGAGGTTAGGTTGGGGCATTTTGAAGAGGTTGAGTTTGGAATAAGATGAGGGTTCTTGGTATCTCTACCAAGAGTAGAATTCAAATGCTTTTGGAAAGAGTTTTTGAGAACACTAGAGATAAGGTTAGTTGAGTGTTCTGTTTTGAAAACATAAGGAGATGGTATTATATATCTCTCCATAGTTTTGTTAATAGAAGCTACCAAAAATAGTTTTGGGTACATAGGTATCTTGGCTTATGTTTTGAAATGCCAAAACGTTTGAGAATATGTAAAGTAAGCCAAGATAATTTTGGTAAATAGCTTTGTCACTAAGGTTGAGATAAGGGGTATCCTAAGATACACTGCATAAGCACAAGTGCAAACAAACAACAAGAAAGCACTACACGAGAACACAAGAAAAAGTTTTTGTTCCCCCTGATTTTTGCATTCTGGACAACTAATCAGGGTTGCTAAAATTGGGATGTTACAGACCTTTCCCCCTTAAAAGAATCTCGTCCCGAGATTGCGGAGAGTAAGGTTAGGGGATTTGTCTTGGAGTTAGTACTATGAGTTTCTTGTGGGTTAACTTGTCGACCTTGTCTTCGAACAGAACGTCCTGACAATGAGGTTGCACGTCAATTTTCTTGAAACTCGTAGGTCGAGCTGGCGTCCATTAGGGTGGCGTGGAGGGATCTTCCTTCTGTAAGGGTCTACGGTTCTCCCCTTAAGTGGGTTATTGCATCCAAGTCTTTGACCAAGTCTGTAAAGTCGATGATAAGTCTATGCTCTGAGATTTGGGTCTTTCATTCGCAGGGTCGGGCAAAGAGGTTATCTATCTTGTGGGAAAGATGCAGTCTTTCCCCCTTAGGATTCGACCTGGGTAGGTCGGAGAGTCACAACTAGGGGGTTTTCTTAGGAGGGTGACAAGAAATGGTTCCTAAGGTAGCGGACATTGACTTAAGAGAGGGTAGTCTCATAGGTGTCGTTCCATGGGGACATAGACTAGTTTACTACAGTCTACACTCGTCGACATTTCGGGAAGTCCTGGAGTAGGTTAAGGATCTTCTCTCTATCTTTACTTCCACGGGGTGATGTCGCCTAGGAGGGCGCGGGACATCTTCAGTCTTGAGCTGCGGGGCAGCGAGCGGTAGGGTGACCATCTTTTAAGCGGGAGGGGACCTTGGATGTCTTCGAGCTTCTCTTTCGTGGAGGTCTTGCCGGGCTTACCCTCGGGGCATTCTCTGCTGAAGTGACTGGGTAGCCCGCATGTGAAGCAGGGGATCTTCTTCCTTTGTGGCTGAGTTGATGACTTTTCCATGCTGACGGCGGAAGGTTGACGGACCTTGCCAATGAGGGGATATATTGGGCATTGGACGAAGACATGGTTTTGACCTTCACAGAGGAATCAAGTGACAAACCGGGTTGGACAAACTTTGGACGAGTGAGGTTCTCCGCAGTTTGGGCAGTGGCCGGAACATCTGCTGGCTTGGTGTCTTTTGTCTCCACAACGGCTACACGCCTTCTTCGAGCTTTCGGGCTTCATGGCCATCCCGGGGGAGGTCTTAGTGGTGGCAGACGTTTCGGGTTGGGTCTGATGCAACGACTTGGGTAAAACACGCAAAAAGGAACAATTCAAGCAAGCATAGAAATCCAGAAGTCATTACATAATAGCCAGTCTACACCCGAAGGTGCTAATAGTACTTAGGCATTACAAAACGTGTTCAGGGACTCTACCCTATTGCTAGCTGGGTGAGTATCGTGACGTGGGTGATTACTCGGAGGGTGCATCTGGGGTGTCGGGGCTAGTTTCGAGCAGATTAGTGGAGGTTTTCTGCACCTTCTTGAGGGGCTTGAACCTACGGAGGTACTGACTGGCGGTGGTGCACTTCTGGCTTTCCTTGGGGGCGGCTTCCCTCGAGGTTCCTTCGGATGCAGTTGCTTGGGCTTGATTCCTTTGCAGAGTTTCCAGAGCTTCTTTACGGTTGAGAAGGGCTTGCAGACGATGGAGTTCCATCTAGGAGTGGCGGTATTCATCAATGACTGTTGTTAATGCCTCATTGCTAGAGTAGCTGTAGCGGGTCTGAATGGAGAGAGCGGGGTACACCAGGCTGGGGTCTTGAGTTCCTCCGGTGCAGTCGACATTTCCTTTCATGGGAAGATAGAAGGTTGTGGGCTGTCTCATCTCTAGGAGGGAACTACAGATGCGCATCAAAGCTTGTCTGGCTACCAAGTTAATAGCAAGCACGGGACTAGGCATCCGAGGTCCGGTGGAGTAGATAGGGCTTCCATTGGTTCCTGGCTTGGCTAGTATGACAATCTGTCCCATATAATCTCCTGATTCCAGTCCATTGTGGAGGGTGTAGGTAGGTTTTTGCTGGTAACCGCACAGTTGCATCGAGTCCCATAGGATTTGGGGAAATCCAATCTTCAGCCACTCTTCATCAATAGGCTCCATCTACATAAGGGTTTAGGTTCAGGTTGGGTTAGTGACAAGTGTGCAAGATTTTAAGCTTATGAAATCATATTGATGTAAGGAGTTTTCAAAATCAGAGGGGGAGAAGTCATAAGCACTTTTACAAATAGTCGTCTTTTCTCCCTTGTCTTTTAGAAAATAGGTTTGTCGTTTCCTATCTAACGTCCATGCTAACTAAGGTCTCCTACAGTCAGGATGGCTCTGATACCAAGTCTGTGGGACCCCCCGGATTGTTCATCCGAGAAATCCCAGTTATGCATACATCGATGTTCCCATGATCAGTGAGCCGTGGAACATAACCAACAGGTACCATTACAACATCCGAAGCATAACAAAAGTACAAGACTTACATAAATTGCCATAATGGCTACATCAACATTAGCAGCGGAACATCACCAAGCGTAGAGCCCAATCGTGCCTCAACCTACAGGCAGCTGACTGGGACAATGACCTAGCTCGATGGACGTCACCTTAACTTCCTGAAAGTCTGGCCAAGTAAATAGCCAGGGACAAAGCCGTGAGTACTTTTGGATGTACTCACAAACCACCCAGATAAGAGATCAAGGAAATGCAATTATGGCTGCGGCGAGATAGCTCTATCTGGGGTTGCTTTTGAAAAGCCAAAACTAACTTTGAAATTATGGCATCTCCATATCTTTGTTGAAAAAGAGTTTTGAAAACATGCTTCTGTTTTATAAATCTAGACATCTCCATGTCTTTGTTGAAAAAGAGTTTTGAAAACCATTTTTGTAGTAAAAACCCTTTTTAAACATCTTCGACCCGTCGGGTCAAAACAAAGCTTGCGAACTCAGGTTCCCCCGGAACCTTTGTCCTTAGAGTACTTGTTTCCCAAACAAGCACAATTTGGGTACTCCTAGCCAACACCTTTACAACGGTCCTTGACCGTGGACACGGCTATTCGAATAGGTTATACTCTACAGAGTTTGCACACTTTACCCACAAGAATCAATACATCCACCGGGATTCAACCACGGCCCACTACCATGGTAGATGTGGTCCGGATAATCAAACCTAACTTTTCGCTTGTCTACACTAGCAAAGACATGCTTTTCCTCTTGGGTTTATTCTCCCCGGAAACGAGTATCTGGCTCCCAGCCATAGTCCTTCCTTCCGTACACGTGCATACCCAAGCCGCAACTTGGCGTATACCTTAAATCTGGAGACTCCACTTCCTTCCGTACTACCTAAGTCATACCGTCCGCGGGAGACCCAATTGTTGCACCGGCCTCCTGCCAGTTCAGGCTCACTCTTGCCGAAGCAATCGACATGCTTCAGATCTGTGATCTGGGACGCCTGCCCGGTCTTCCAGGGATTTCTCCCTATAAGCATGGTAGAAGTGCCTCGGGTAATGCGGACAAACTACGGGTTAAGCCCCAGCAACCTGGGGTAATGTGGTTGCGTGGTAAAATTGTTCCAGTAAAGGCGTAGAACATCCCATCACATCTTCTTGTTTCTCCTCATCACCATTTCTTTTGTTAAAACTTCCACTAGGAACGATGCCTCTTCCCAGGGTTTTACAAAAAGTTTTTGAAACATTTTTGGGTGGGGTAAATGCCAAAACAGTTTATTTTCTTAAAAGCCGGGGTTTCCAAGGAGGTAGGATGCTAACCATCGTACTCTCGGTGTAAACGGGATAAAATGATGGGTTCATAGGGGTGGTTCCTCGAAGGACACGAAATCATAACTTGGAGGAGCCAAGTTACTACCGCAGTATTTATAAAACAAAACATGCAGGTAGAGTATGCAATTTGTAGAGAAGATATAAAACAGGTAAAAGAGATTAGGGCATGTAATAGAGTTCAAGAAGTGGTGGCTTGCCTGTGATTAGGAATAAGTCCCTGGACTTCTTCAGATGGCCAAGAATACTCAATAATATTATAATAAGAAAACCCGATCTTCTTGTCGTAAGACACTCACACTATCGTCGTCATTGGGCATACATGCAAGCAGACAATCCACAATCAACACAAGGCATTCAACATCAAACCATACAACATATAGACATAAGAAATACTACTGGACTTGGGAGGTTTTGGAGGGGTGGGATTCAAATGGTGGAATTTACAGGATTGCCACTAGGTTGTCTTCTCTTGGAAGAGGATTGCCTAGGATAGGTACAATGGACTAGGATTAGGGTTCTGTGGTCAGTGGGTTATCAATGGATAACCATGACATCCTCAGATAGGTTTTGACAAGACAAAACCAACACAGGTGGTTTTACTTGATTATCACCTTTCTAGATGTAATTATGCTTTTTAGAGTGGATTAAACTCTAGTTTGAGGAAATAATTCACCAGAAGTTATCTGGAGCTCCAAAAATTATTTCCTTGGATGGTTAGGTAGTACTTGATGTACTGAAGTACCTAGAGTTGGAATCAGGTCAAAAGAATGACCAGAATGCCCTCAGGAAATTCCTAAAAACAGTTCTGTAAGATTCTTATCCTTTTATCAGATTAAAACTACAGGAGCTATTAAGTTGGTTCAAAGGGCATGTGATAGGCATGTCCAATACCTTTCTGTAGGAATTGTATTCACTCATTTTGGAGTTGCCAAAATCCTGGAGTGATTTATTTAGTGGAAATACCCCTTGCAGAAGTATTTAAATCACTAAAAATTATCCAGAGTTCAATAAATTATGAGCTGGTGGGATTTGGTAGATAGGGTTTTTGGTGTGTACTGGGATGTGGAATCAGGTCAAAACCTCATTTGGTTAGAACTGGAAAAATTATCTAAGATAGAAAGTTGCTAGTTTTGTTATTTTTCCTAAAGGTAGAATATAGTTAACCTTGGTATGGGACCTATGTTGGGTGATAGGTATGTCAAATACCTTCCAGTAGGTCCTTGGTTCATCTCAAATGGAGATGTAGAACTCTCTATGGATTTTAATTAGTGTTCTAGATACATTCTAGTAGAATAATTACTAACAAATAAAGGACTTTAAATTGAACCTAGGGTTGCCTCTGCATGTTTTAGAAAACACCAGAGAAACATCAAAAATTTAGATCTGGTCCTTTGGAATTCATTTGCATTTTCAAAAGGGATTAAACTGGCTGGCTCTTTTCTGGATTTTTAGGATCTATTTAAAAGAAAAGAAAGGGACAGAGCTGGGCCGGGAATCCCGTCGAACTGGGCCGAGCCGGGTACTTCCAGCCCATTTGGGGCGAGGCGGTGCACGGGGTGCCCGTTTGAAATATGACGGGTGGGACCCGAGCGTCAGCGAGTGAGGGGGCGCAGGGGGGTATGGGGGAGTGCTGGCCGTCAGATCCAATGGAGATCGACGGCCCCGGGGCTTCTCCCTCTGCGAGACGGCGGAGGAGGGACCCTAGGGGTGGCGCTGAGGTTAGGGAGCTTACTAGGGTGCGCGTGGGGTACCGGCGATGGACGGAGGCGACGTGGTACTCGACGGCGGTCCCGGTGATGGTCGGCAAGGGCAGGTTCTACCTCAGTCGCATCTTAGCGCGATGACGGCGGCGATGCATGCTCGGCAGCTCTCCGGTGCCGCTGCTGGGGTGCCTGCATGCCGAAAAGAAGAGCTAGGGAGGTTAGGGTTGGCTTCGTGGAGGCCAAGAATGCTACTGCAGAGATTAGGGGAGTAGGAGGGAGACCACCAAGCTGGGTTCTTGGAGTAGACCGAAAGGGAGCTCCCTCTAGGACGAGAGGGAAGATGGGAGGAGCTTTGGAGCTTGGGGAGGTGGATCTGGGGTAGAGGGGTGCGGGGAGGCCACATGCAAGTGGAGGGGAGCAGGGGAGAGGGGCAGCAAGCTTGAGCTCCACAAATGGCCGAGAGGGTGGTTTCTCTTCGTGGGAGTCTGAGGAGAGGGGAGGAAGGGCTAGGGAGCTCGGGGAGGAGAGTGAGGAGGAGAGGGGAGGCGAATGAGGGGCAGAGGGCTGGCTGGGGGAGGCCTGCTGGCTTTATACTATGGGGGAGGACTATATGGGGTAAATTACCCTTTAGGACAAGGGGGAGGGCAATGTTGGCCAGGGATTGGTCCAGGGTGAGGTGGAGAGGAGCAGGATGGTAATTTGGTCATGCTGGACCAGAGAGGGACTGTGGTGATTCATTGTGGCAATTCCTTGTAAGAACCTTCTTGTCTCTCTTGCATACTACTAGTACAAGGGCCAATGGGGATTTTGTTGGGGTGTAGCTTCAGTACTAGTCGACCAGGGGTGTGTCATGGTGCTGAGGTTAAGCTTTGATCAAGACTTGATGGAATTTGGAAGTGGTTAGAGTGGGGGTTTGCTAAATTGACAATTATTGATCTAATAGATGGTTGTGATGGAAGTCCAAATTCTTGCATTGGACCAGAGGAGAAAAAGGTACTGGTAGGTAGATAATGTCAAGGTAGACTTCTAGTATTTAATTGGTATTTTTAGGTGGAGTTTAAGTCCACTTAAATCCAATTACTCAAAAGGAAAAAAAGTGATTTCTCTAGGATCACTTGATAAATTTCCATTGGGCAAGGTTGGGTTTTGGTGTGGGATGGTCCCAATTGTGAACACACACTTAGGGGAATTTTCCCAAGATTTATTGAGGATTAAAAGTATTTAAAACAATTATTATTCCTATTCAGCCATTTAAGAAATTGGACAAAAGAAATAATAAAGCTTCTCAAAAATATTTATTTTTGAGGTGTAAAGATAGGGTATGATTTGTGGGACTCACATGAGCCAAAAGTTGTGGAAGTGTTTTGGTAAAAACCAAACTTTTCTTTATGGAGGGAGTTTTGGAGATTTTGACTATTTAAGTAATTAAATAGTTTTTGGGCCATAATAATTATGGATAATTATTGAAAAATATTGAGGATCTTTTTAGATGAGATATACAAGGTGTAGCAAGCAGTTGCAACCTTGTGGGATGAAATTCCAACTAGAAGATGGAAAACAATGAGTTGATGATCTAGGGTGGTGTTAATTTTATACCACCAAAACATGCTTGCATCTTGGAGCTTAGAGCTCACTTTGGTGCAAGGGATAGATGGATAGGTAGACCAAGTCATATAGATGAACATGGCAGGAGGAGTTTGAATTAATAGCATTTGGTCTGATCTAGAAGTGATGGCAAACTTTGTTGAAATTAAGGCTGTCATGAAATATGGGTCATCATGCCTAGTAAACCATGTGGGTTTAATCAGCACAGAGATCCACTTGGGACAAGTGAAGTAGGTTTTGATAGACCTCACTGAGTAAATCACAACCATGCAGAGAGTTGGTCCATAGGAGTTTGGATGGTGATGTGAGCTTCTACCAAAGTAGGTATGATGACTAGATTTGCAGGAATTGTTATTTTCTTGCCTGCAAAACCATCAAGGATGAGTGGGTTGAGGGATGCTATAACCGGAGTAAAATGTGGACCTTGGTAGTACTTAGGATGGTGAAGAAAATGGTTCAAGTGCATTTCCAAAAATGCACATGGTTTGAGAAAAGGTGGCATTCAAAAAGGTGATGCTGAAATTGTTTCCAGACTTAGCCAAATTTGGCAGTTTTGACGAGTTTGACTAGAGTATGGGAGGCAATGTTCTTGGAGGATTTGCAAGGTATCAGAGATTTACTAAAGAGGTGATATGGAAATTTAGAGTGAGTAGAAAATATCCTTGCTGGATGTTGGTCTTCTTGAGAACATCAAGAAGGGAAATCCTAAGAATAGATCTGGTTGAGGGTTTTAGATAATCACCTAGTGGTTAGGGACCATAAAAAGTTCTGCTATCTTGCTTAGGTATTTATGATTAGGAAACATCTAGGTCCTAGGGATGAGCTTCTACAGTAGCTCATTCTACTTCCTAAGCAAACAAATCAATCAGTAGATCAAGACAACTCATCTTATACACTAATCGACTATTACTAGGGGTCACCATCAAGCCTAGCTTGAGGTTAGGTTAGGGCATTTTGAAGATGTTGAGTTTGGAATAAGATGAGGGTTCTTGGTATCTCTACCAAGAGTAGAATTCAAATTCTTTTGGAAAGAGTTTTTGAGAACACTAGAGATAAGGTTAGTTGAGGGTTCTGTTTTGAAAACATAAGGAGATGGTATTATATATCTCTCCATAGTTTTGTTAATAGAAGCTACCAAAAATAGTTTTGGGTACATAGGTATCTTGGCTTATGTTTTGAAATGCCAGAACGTTTGAGAATATGTAAAGTAAGCCAAGATAGTTTTGGTAAATAGCTTTGTCACTAAGGTTGAGATAAGGGGTATCCTAAGATACACTTCATAAGCACAAGTGCAAACAAACAACAAGCAAGCACTACACCAGAACACAAGAAAAAGTTTGTGTTCCCCCTGATTTTTGCATTCTGGACAACTAATCAGGGTTGCTGAAATTGGGATGTTACAGTAACCCTAGTAGTAGTTGATTTGCTTGTAAGATGAGTTGCCTTGATCTGCTGGTTAATTTGTCTGCTTAGGAGATAGTATGAGCTACTCTAAGAGCTCATCACTAGGATCAAGAGGTTTCCAAATCACCACACCCTAAGGAAGATTACAAAGCAGGATCTGATCCCTAGATACTAGGTGGTCATCTAAAACCCTTAACCAGAGAAATTCTGCAGAGATCCATTCTAGAAGTTTCCAAGTCAATGAAGACCAATATCAAGCATGGATCCCTTCTACTCAATCTACTCTTAAACCACATCCACTTGATGATTATTTGGTGCCTTGCAACCCATCAAAATCATCTCCACCCACATTCTAGTCAAAAACCCTAAATCTGCCAAATTTGGCTAAGTCTAGAAATCTGTTTCCAACATCACCTTTTTGAATGCATCCTTTTCCCAACCCTTCTGCATTTTTGGAAATGAACGTGAACCATATTTTTAACCATCCTAAGGACTACCAAGGCCCACTCTTGACCTTGGTTAGATCATTCTCCTACCCACTTATTCTTGATGGTTTTGTAGGCAACATAACTTTTCCTGCAAATCAAGTCAACATGCCTACTTTGGTAGAAGCTCACACCACCATCCAACCTTCTATGGACCAACTCTGTGCATGGTTGTGTTCTACTCAAATAGGTCTACCAACATCTACTTCACTTGCTCCAAGTGGATCCATGTGCTTCTTAAACCCACAAGGTTTTGAAGGCTAGTTGATAATCTTCTTTGGCAGGATTATTTTATTCAAAGTTTGAAATCAATTATTGGGAAACCCAAACAAGATCAAGCTCAAAAATATATACCATGTTCAGGTACATCACTTGGTATATCCATCCATCTACCCCATGCCCCAAGGGGAGATCTGAACTCCAAGATACAACCATGTTTTGATGTTATGAAATTAACATCACCCCAGATCCTTAATCTAGGGTATTTCACCAAAATCAACTTGGATTCTCCAATCCCAAAGTTGCAAATGCTTGATACACCTACCTTTATCATCAAGATTTGTCAAATATTATTCATAATTATTATGGCTCCAAATCGAATTAATCTCCTTAAGTAGACAAAATCTCCAAAACTCTTTCCTCAAAGGAAAGTTTGGTTTTTGCCAAAACACTTCGCCAAATTTTACCTCATTTGAGATCCGTATATAATACCCTAATCTCCCATCTCAAAAATAATATTTTTGAGATCCTTTATTATATATTTTTGCCCTTTTTCTTAAATGGCAGAAATAGAATAATAATAGTTTTAAATGCCTTTAAGCCTCAATAAATCTTGGGAAAATTCCCCTAAGTGTGTATTAACAATTGAGACCCTCTCAAACCAAAAACCACACTTGTCCAATTCAAAAATACCAAATGAGCTTCTATAAACCACTTATGCACTTTTTGAATAAATAGATTTAAGTGGACTAAAACTCATTTGAAAAATCTCAAATAATTCTGGGAGAGATACCTTGACTGTATCTACCCACTAGTATCACTCCCTCATTTTATAAAGACTACATCCCTGTACTTCCTTCATAACCATTAAATTGACCAATTATGTAAACTAGTCAAATCCACTACTCAAACCACTTCCAACCCTCATCAAAAGCTTGACCAGCCCCTCTCTCCAGCACCCATCTCTCTCCTGGTCGAAACCCCAGTAGTACAACCTCACTTGTCATTAGTACTTGGAAGGAGAGAGAGAGAGGATCAAGACTTTATTGCCTACTATGGAATGATAAGGCTAGGACAGCAGCCCCACTGCCCCTCTGCCCTAAGCACGACCCCAGATGACACCTCCACACTCTCTCCGCCGCCCCTATGGCCAATCCCCAGCCACCTCCTCCTCACAAGCCCCCACATGGACTTTGTCCATGATACACTCTCCCCACTCAGTATAAACAACCAGAGACCACCCTAGGGCCTCTCTCGCCCTCATTTTCCCCCTCTCCCCTCTACATACCCGTCTCCAAGCTCCAGATATAGCCCCAAGGCTCCCCATCGCCCTAGGGAAGAGAAAGCTCTCCCCTCGGCCTTCCTCAAGAGGTGAAGTACACCATCACCCCCGACCCCTCCCAACTCCCTCTCTACTTTTTTATGGATACCCTAGACCTGAGTAACCTCCCCATGCCCTCTGTTTGTCCTAGGTACGCTGGAGGTCGCCGCCTCAACCCATGGCCGATCCGGAGCTCCTCCCTGCAACCAGAAGCTCTCGAGCCCCAGATCCACCGCATGCCCACCTCACATCCTCCCCAGGACCGCCGCGTGTGAACGAGCCGGTCCCCGGCGGCCTGCATGCACCCCTGGGAGTGCCCCAACGGGTACCCGAGCGTGCTCCACCGGCGAGATGCGTGACCCTCTCCTGCGCGGCCTAATCGCCCGATGTCGACCATCCTTGAGCGTGCCATCGCACGCTGCGCCTCCTCCGCCACACCCCGGTCACCGGCAAGGCCGCTGGTGAGCACACTGACCCTCACTCGCCCAGCTAGGGTTCGATTTCTGTCTCCCGCGGCCAGAGGAAGACGACAGAGGAGAGCCATCCATCGCGACTAGATCTAACACTCCACATTGCATGATACCTCTTCAGGGCGGTGTGTCACTGACCACTGGGCCCTGCTCAGCAGGATTAAAAACTGGCCTCCCGTGCAGTGTCCGCCCGGGGTGGGCCAAATGTTTCCCCTGCGGCCCGTTTTCCGCCTGGATCAAGCCCAGTAAGCCCCATCCTCTTTCCTTTTTGTTTTTATTCCAGCTCTGGTGGTTTAACAGTTTGGAATAAATGACAAATAAATATAAATATTGCTAGAAATTTTCCCCCAAAAATTTCTAAAGGTCCCCAGGTGTTTCCTACAACATGCAGAATAAGCGCTGAACCAAAATAACCTTTAGTAACATCATAATAAAAATAATACCAAAGGGTGTCCTATTCACCAAATACATCTTTCAGGAAGTTTGGTAAAGCCAAATAGGGGGAAACCAATTTCCCCTGATTTGTGTTTGAAATACCCATCTTTGAGCATTAGTCTCATTCCCTTAGGATCCATGAATCACCTGTAACAAAAAATAATAAAAACAGAGCTTTTCTCCCTTTAGAAAAATTCCCTAGACCAAACTTGGATTCCAATTGACCAATTTCCAACTCTCAGGGATGAGCTACATCCATATCTACCCAACCCTAGGAGATCACTAATTTTGAGCTTCTATAGATTTATAAGTGAATTAAACACTTCTGCATGTGACTTTATCACTAGATAAATCACTACAATAGCTCTGCAACTCCAAAAATAGTGATTCCAGTTGGTACTGGGAGGTATTTGCAATACCTATCTATTTCCCTTTACCTTATATCAAAAGCCTCTGTAGATTTAATCTGGTGAAAAAGACAAGTTGTGTAGAGAACTGCCTTTCGGAATTTCCTGAGGGCATTCTGCTAAATATTTTGGCATGACTCCAACTCTCAGTGAACAAATACATCAATCCCTACCTAACAACCCAAGGAAATAATTTTTGGACATACAGAACATTTCTGGTGAATTATTTCCTAAAACTAGAGCTTTTATCACTAGTAAATTCATAAGTATTTCAAGAAAAGTGATAAATTAGTGAAAACACTTTTGTTGGTTTCATTTTATCAAATCCTATCAGTTGGTATGATTCTTACCCAATGGTATCCTACAGAATATGCCCTTTTTCCAAAACCACCTCTCCTAGGTATTTTCTGGACTATAAAACCCTAAGGGGTGTTCATCCCCTTCTCCAAGGCCATCTCAATCTCCTAAATCCAATCCTCTCAAAACCATCCGAATCTTAATTCGGTCTTATTCAATTGCTTGCTGTATTGTATTGGTGCTTGTATGCCTTGTTTTGATTGTGGTCTTGCTTGTTTGCATGTATACTCAATGACGACGATAGTGGCGCTTGTATTAACGCCGAGAAGAAGAGATCTTCTTATTATTGGTATTGGTATTCTTGGTTATCTAAATAAGAAGTCCAGGGACATATTTCCATATTGCTGATCATCAGGCAAGCCTCCTTCTTGCTCATAAGCCTTTTCCTACTGGTTTACTTATGCATGTTTTATCTACTGTTTATTAAAATTGCATTGTTTTACCATATGTTGATGTATATATGGTAGTCGTTTGGCTCCTCCAAACTATTACACTTTTGTACTATTAAGTACAACCCCCTTGATGATACCTACTTGTCCCTAGTATGGTAGATGGTGTAATACACCATACCCCTTTTTGGAGACTCTGTTTTAGCCAAAGAAAAGCTAGAGGATGGGAAGACCCCGGAAAAAGTTTTACCAAATATTTTATAGTAAAACCTTGGTGAGGTGGGACCTCCCAAGAGATGTTGAGAAAGAAAAAGGTTTTGTTTTACAAAATGCTGAAGGAAAGATGGAGGAAAAAGGTTTACAAAAACGCACCCGGTTCTTTGCAGTTTTGCTAGAATAATTAACCCGTGTAACCACATTACTCTGGAATGGGACAGCGCTAGATTTGATGTTTGTTTACTCTGGTATAAGTTGCCTCGCACAACTACAGGGGATCGGGGATCCCTGGAGGGTGGGCCTTCTCCGTAAAGGTCCATGTAGGACATCGACCTGGAGAAGGAATGAAGGGTCTGCTGGCCTCCATGCGTTACTATGATCCCATCATTGAAAGCGCACACTCGAGAAGTGGAAAAAGCGCTCCGGTTGGTCCTAGGTACCCGACGTCCTGGTTTTGAGGGGATTAACACTCATAGGGTAGGAACTTATATTGGAGTGGGCAACCGGAGAGTCTTGATCAGTTACTCGACCCACGATCGGTGAAGATCAGGGTAGTGTACCCGGATGGTGTGGGTAAAGTGTACAACCTCTACAGACTATAAATCTATTCGAATAGCCGTGTCCGCGGTCATGGACGGTTGGGAAGGTTGCTGTAGAGTGGTGCTGGTTTTGATTTCAAAAAGGATTTTGGAAAAGAAAAGGATTTAGAAATGTTTTGACCATGGGATGGTCGTAAAGGCGAAAGTTTTTGACCATGGGATGGTCGGAATGATGAGAAAGGAGCTTGGTCGTGGGACAACCTGAAGACGGGAACAAATGGGTGACCTAGTCCTGATGTTTTCGAAAAAATTTTAAAAAGGTTTCCAAAATGTTTACAAAGGTTTTTCAACAAAGATATGTAGATGCTATATCTACAAGAGAAACTATTTGGGAAAAGAACCCCTCTTGGAGCCCTCCTACTACCATAGCCATAATGCATATCCTCTTGTTATTATTGTTACTTTAAGGTGGTTTGCGAGTACATTCAAAGTACTCATTGGCATTGTCCCTGGCTATTAACCTGGTCAGATATCAAGAAGAGGTGAAGTGGACGACTACGCGAGCTAGGACGTTCTCCCAGTCAGTTGCCTGTAGGTTAAGGCATGGATCCGGCTCTACGCTTGATAAAATTCGCTGATGATTATTGATGTAGCCATAATGGCACCTATGTAAGTCTTGTATTTCAGTATGTTTCGGATGTTGTAATGATACTTGTCGGTTATGTGCCACGACTAACTGATCATGGGATCGTGGTTGTATGCATAACAGGGATTCTTGGGGGATTAATCCGGGGGGGCACATTAATAGCTAGGGACAATGCCAGTGAGTACTTTGAATGTACTCGCAAACCACCTTAAGATAAAAGTAATAACAACAACAAGATATGCAGTATGGCTGTGGTAGTAGGAAGGCTCCAAGAGAGATTCTTTTCTCAGCTAGTTTCTCTTGTAGATATAGCATCTACATAACTTTGTTGAAAACCTTTGTAAAACATTTTGGAAAAACCTTTTTGAAAAGTTTTGGAAAGCAAAAGGACTGGGTCACCCATTTGTTCCTCCTTCCGGTCATCCCATGACCAAACTCCTTTTCTTTCTTTCCGACCACCCCATGGTCAAAACATGTATCCCTCTCCGACCATCCCATGGTCAAAACATGTATCCTTTCTGACCATCCCATGGTCAAAACATGTATCCTTTTCGACCATCCCATGGTCAAAACATTCCAAAGCCATTGCTTTTCCAAAATCCTTTTTAAAAACAAAAACCAGCACCGCTCTACAGCAACCTTCCCAACCGTCCATGACCGCGGACACGGCTATTCGAATAGGTTTACACTCTGCAGAGGTTGTACACTTTACCCACACCATCTGGGTACCCTACCCTGATCTACACTGATCGTGGGTCGAGTAACCGATCAAGACTCTCCAGATGCCCACTCTAATATAAGTGCCTACCCGATGAGTGTTTTCCCACCGGGACGCCCTATATAGTTCCCAAGCCAACTGGAGTGCTTTCAATGAGGGGCTCATAGTAACGCGTGGAGGCCCGTAGACCCTTCGTTCCTTCTCCAGGTGGATGTCTCACATGGACCTTTACAAGAGAAGGCCCACCCTCCAGGGATTTTCTTCCATTCCCCTATAGTTGTTGCGAGGCAGTTTATACCAGAATAAACAAACTTAAAATCCAGCCCTGTCCCATTCTAGAGTAATGTGGTTTCACGTGTTAATTGTTCTAGCAAAACTGCAAAGAACCGGGTGTGTTTTTGTAAACATTTTTCCTCCATCTTTCCTTCAGCATTTTGTAAAACAAAACCCTTTTTATTTCCTCAAACATCTCTTGGTAGGTCTAACCTCACCAAGGTTTTGCCATAAACATTTTGCACAACTTTTTCGCGGGTCTTTCCATCCTCTAGTTTTTCTTCGGTTAAAACAGGGTCTCCAAAGGGGTATGGTGTAGTACACCATCTACCATACTAGGGACAAGTAGGTATCATTGAGGGGGTTGTACTTAGTAGTACCATTGGGTAATGGGTTGGAGGAGCCAAGCCACTACCAGAGACAACTCATCATATAATAAAACAATGTAGTTTCGTAAATAGTAGATAAAACATGCATCAGTAAAACAGTAGGACAAGGCTTATAAGCAAGAAGGTGTCTTGCCTGAGATCAGCAAGCTGGCAATATATGTCTCTAGACTTCTCCTTAGAAAACCATAATAACCAATAATAATAACCAACTTCTTCTGGTCTCCGATATAATCGCATCTATCGTCGATATGGGTCACATGCAAGCAAACAAATGACACAATCAACACCAGGCATACAAACATCAATACATACAGCAAGCAATGAACAATACAAGTTTACAATTTAGTAGGTTTTGAGTGGTTGGCTTCTACATAAGTGGAATTACTTGAAATGTCTTTGTGGGTTTTCTTTAATGACTTGGATGTCAAAACTACTTAATTAAGGGGTTTAAATATAAGGTCCAATTTCTGTAGGATACCTTTGTATAATTTTTTTACCATCAGATAGGTAGTGATAATATGAAACCAACAAAGGTGGTTTCGCTATTTTATCAATTTCCTTTGATTTAATATACATTTTCTAGTGATAAAAGCTCTTGTTTTAGGAAATAATTTAGCAGAAAATTTATGTATGTCCAAGAATTATTTCCTTGGATCGTTAAGTAGGAGTTGATGTACTGGTTTAGTGAGAGTTAGATTCATCTCAAAAAAATTACCAGAATGCCCTTGGCAAATTCTCAAAGTCAGTTCTGTAATATATTTGTCTTTTTAACCAGATTTACTCTACATGTCCAAATGATATTAGGTATAGGACAATGGATAGGTATTGCAAATACCTTCCAGTAGAAATTAGAATAACTATTTTTGGAGTTGGAAAACTTCTTAAATGATTTATTTAGTGATAAAACCATATACAAAAATATTTAATTGATTGAAATTCAACAGAGGCTCTAAAATTCTTGAACTCCTGGGTTATGATAGGCATTGAGTTACCATATCATTGAGAGTTGGAATTAGGTCACTAACAGATTTGATTTGAACCAGGGAAATTCCTAAATCCATATTAGGGCTATTTTTGTTATTTTTCTATGGTCTAAATAGGAAGCAAATTACTATGGGGCTAGGGTGGAATGCAAGGTATCACTGATACCTTTCAGTACCCAATGGTTTCACTCCATTTGGAGTGGTAGAACACCCTGTACAATTTTATTTATGAAAAGTATACATTTGGGTAGTAGATTTATTGAAATTAATATTGTGCTATTCTGGGAGAACCAAGGGTATTGAGTGTTGGGAAAAACATGTGGCTCCAATTATAAATTTTGTTCTGGCCAAAATATGGTAGTTTTCAATTTATTTGAGAATTAAAGCAAACATGTATTCTGCAGATCTAGAAAAATAAAAACATAGAAGATTTTCTGAGGGGGAAACCTTGAGGCGGGCCCGATCTGGTAGGAAAATGGGCCACGTCGGGGGAAATCGTCCCACCCGGGCGGATCTTGGCACAGGAGGTGACTTTGAATCTGACGGACAGGGCCCGTCTGTCAGCGAGAGGTGAGCAGCGAAGGTGTATCTGGCGACGTACGCCGTTGGATCAAGAGGCGATCGATGTCGCGGGAGCTCCTTCTTCCTCACGGCCGGAGGCGCAGGGAGGAAACCCTAACACGGCTCGTGACCTGGCGGGGGCTTGCCTAGGGACTGTCCCCGTCGAGCTGGAGGATGCAGGACGATGCAACGTATACATGCGACCGCAGGGATGTGCAAGAAGGCCCGATTTGATGCCAGAGGGAGCCTCGCGCGAATCACCTGCGGAAACACGCTCGGGTGCTTGCCAGTGCCGGTGTTTGGGGCATTCCTAGGTGGAAACAGAGGCCGGGTTAGTTGCAGGGGGATGAGGGGAGCTCGGCAAGGTCACATGCAGGGGGAGGGAAGCAGTGAGGAGGGAGCTATGCTCGGTTTGCAGCAAGGGCCAAAACTTGCTCTATTCTTCTCTCTCGGGCAGGGCAGAGCAGGGGAGAGGGAGAGGAAGCTCTAGGGAGGTGTGGTGGAGTGGGAGGAAGCAAATGAGGTCAAATGGGGGTGCTGGGGTGGCCTGGGGGTATTTAACCCGAGGGAGTGAGATCTATGGTGGACCAAGACCATGGAGGGCTTGGGGGAGGATGCTGGCAGGGGATTGGCCACTTGGGAGGTGGTGGGGTCGTGAGAGGGACGCTGGAGGTCACAGAGGGAGGATGGAGTAGTGTGATCTATGTTTTCTACCATTTTTCTTAAATGCCTATGGAAGCAAACTAAGAGAGGGAGAGGGCTAGGGGAGAGCTCATTGGCCCTAGGGGTGGTGCTGGGGTGGTTTGTGGGGCCTAGGCACGACCATAGAGAGAGAGCGGAGTGGTTGCTGCCTAGATTTTGATATAAAGAGGGACACACCAATAAATGACATATCTTTTCCTCCTTTCAAGGGTTAAAGGACATGGGAGAGGGTGATGCTATAGTTATTTCGACCAGAGGGTGATGGTGGTTGCTGTGGAGAAGTATTGGAGAGGTTTCAGGGAGGTTTGACTTGGTTTTCATCATAGTTTAGATTAATTTCAAATATTGGCCAAACTAGTAGTTATGATGGAATTACTCCAACATGATCTTGTCAAGATGGGATAAAGGTGCTGGTAGATAGGTATAGTCAGGGTGTACCTCTAGGAATTTTGTGGCATTTATTGGGTCATTTTAGATCATGTTTATCTCATTTATTCAAATAGTGCAAATATGGTTTCTAGAAGCTCATTTGATATTTTTACATTGGGCAAGGTTGGTATTTGATGTGAGATGGTCCTAAATACCATATCACATATTGGGGAATTTTCTTAATATTTATTGGGGCATAAAAGTATTTAACACATTTATTTTATTGTTTCTTCCATTTAGGAAAAAGGGCAAAAAGAATTATTAAAGATCTTAAAAAATATTTATTTTTGAAGTGGGAGGATAGAGTATGATATATAGGACTCAAAAGTGCTTAAAGTTGGGGAAGTTCTTTGTCAGAAACCAAACCTTCCTTTATAAATGGAGTTTTTGAGATTTTGCCCATTAAATGAATTAAATAGTTTTTGAGCCATAGTAATTATGGATAATATTATAAAAATCTTTATAATCCAGGTATATTATGTACACAAGGTGTATATAGCATTTGCAACCTTGGGGGTTGAGAATCCAACTTGATTTTGGTGAGGAACAAGAATTAAAGGATCTAGGGTGATGTTATTTTCATACCATCAAAACATGGTTGTATCTTGGAGCTCAAGGCTCCCCTTGGTTCAAGGGATATATGGATAGCTATACCAAGTTGTGTAGATCACCATGGTACAGAAGTTTGGGATTGACCATGCTTGAGCTCTCCAAGGATTGTTTCCAAACATTGAATATAATAAGACTGCCAAAGTAGATTACCAAATAGCCTTCAAAACCTTGTGGGTTTTTGAAGAACAAGGATCCATTTGGAACAAGTAAAGTAGTTATCGCTAGACCTTTATGAGTAGAACATAATCATGTAAATATTTGGTCCAAAGAAGGTAGGATGAAGGTGTGAGCTTCTGCTGAAGTAGGCATGTTGATAAGATTTGCAGGAATTGTTATTTTCTTGCCTGTGAAACCATCAAGAACAAGTGGGTTATAGGATGGTCTAACCAAGGGAAAGTGTGGGCCTTGGTAGTCGTTATGATGGTCTACAAGATGGTTCAAGTGCAATTCATCTTAGCAGATAAAGGCAACTCATCTTACAAACAAAACAAATCTACTACCATGGGTACCTCCAAGCCTAGCTTGAGGTAAGGATGGGTATTTTGAAAGGGTGGAGTTTGAATAAGGTGAGAGTCCTTGGTATTTCTACCAAGAGTAGAATTCAAAAGCTTTATAAAAAGTTTTTAGAAAAACCTAGAGGTAAGAGTAGTTGAAAGCTTTGTCTGGAAAGCATAAGGAGATTATATCATATAGATCTCCATAATTTTGTCAATAGAAGCTACTAAAATAGTTAGGTTGCAAAGGCACCTTGGCTCAGGTTTTTGAAATTCCAGAACAGTTGAGATAGAATGAGCCAAGACAGTTTTGATAACTACCTTTTGTCAATTAATGGTGAGGTAGGGAGTATATCGTATGTTATACATTTAGATGCATAAGCACAAACAAACAACAAGCAAACACTGCAACACTTAACAAGAAAAAGTTTTTGTTCCCCCTGATTTTTGCATTCTGGACAACTAATCAGGGTTGCTGAAATTGGGATGTTACAAATTTTAGACACTGTAAAACATGGTAACTATACACTTAGTAATTTTGCAAGGTAGTAACTATAACCTGGTTACTAAGCTCTCCAAACCTGGCAACTACACAATTGTGAACCTTTAGTAGTAAAGAGCAAAAAGGGCCATATGTAGTTTGCAAAGCTAGAGGGCTTAGGAAATAGAACCTGGCAACCTTTGAAAAGGTCAAAAACTGACAACTAAATCTTCTTGCTTGCTTTTCACAACCTCCACCGTTGATACACTACACGTAGAACTTCTTAGTTTCTTCATTTGCATCCATTTCTTTGTACACACCACATAATCTGAAAAAATAGAACACTGATTTAGATGCACTCTTAACTGAAGTAATGAATTTGTCACTTTTGTGCAGATTGAAGATGAAAATGCTATCCATATGCAAAAAGATGATAACAATAGACAGGTGCAAAAACAAGCCAGAGGCAATTCAGATCAACAAGGTACTTGGAAAACAAAAAGTATTGATTTCTGCTGAATGAACTACCAAATGCTTTAGTAGAAGTTGCCAGTTAATTTGTACTAAGTTACCAGCTAACTTGTTCTAAGTTGCTAGGTTTATTATTATGACTTGCCAGTTTCCAAAAAATGATATGCTAAAGTAACCAGTTTAATCTGTACAGGCCAAGTGAGCAACTCATCAAAAAGGAATGAAAGCTACAATGTTAAGAATGCTACCATATAGACCAATTTCAAGGTGAGTCACTATAAACATATAAGTAAAACATTTAAAATTATGAGTAAAACCAGGAAAAAACAACTATTATAATTTGCCATGTTTCCAGAGAGCAAAGATGGCTTGTACAACCAAAAAAGCTCCTACCACAATTACAAACCAAGATACACAAGGTACTATGATGCTGAGAGAACAAGGTATGTAATATAATTACCAGATTAAAATGTTTATAGCTATATAACTTGCCAGTTTTGTTCAGAGAACAAGGTGGTGATGCAGCAGCACACAACGTACAAGCATTGGCAATTGTGCAAAGTGCAACATGAATTCACTATCGCATCAGATTATACCGCAAGTGTCGAACAATAATGGTGATTCATTCATAACACTTGGAGACTCAAGTTGTCGTACACCAGATGGTAATGTTGCTGATGCTAATGAAGCGAGCCTAGAGGTTCTATCGCCTCCTCAACAACCATTCGCATTGATGATGTTTAATACACTTGAGGAAGCTGAACAACACTACATATTGCATGCAAGTAACAAGGGTTTTGGAATAAGGTACGACTATAGAAGGATATCTGAAGTTGATGGTCAGATTTCAAGAGTATCCCTAGTGTATCATAGGAAAGGCAAGAAGCTTGTGCAAAAAGAGGACTCGCAAAATCCTAAGCATGTACTCAAACAGACGAGAAGGAACATTGTTTAGAGGTGTGAATGCCCTGCTAGAATGTTTGTGAAACAAATAAATAATGGATCGGTGGTTACCAAGTTCAACGATGACCACAACCATCCTGTTATTAAACAAATGGAGCCTAATTGCATTCCTGCGTTCGCACAAAAACATTCCTGAATATGAAGTTGACTTCTTAAGGCTGCTGCACTCGTGTAACCTTGAGACTAGCCGACAAGTTCAAATAATGGCTAAGCTATACAGAAAAGAAGCTTTCATGTCATATGGCCCAAAAGAAGTAGAAAATTTGAGAGCTTCCTTCCAAGAAGAGAACAGATGCTAGGACATGCAGGGTACATTGGAGTACTTTAAGAGGATGCAGGAAGAAGATAAAGACTTCTTTTACAAGTTCAAGGTCGATGAATAAGATCGAGTTGAACACCTCTTTTGGATGGATGGGGCATCACGAAGAGCATGCAAATACTACAATGACTGCATATCATTTGACACGGCATTCCTTACTAACAAATACAAGATGCCACGTGCACCATTTATAGGTATAAACTGTCATGGGCAGTCAATTCAATTTGGCTGTGGTATGCTGTGGAATGAGCTATCGGACAGCTTTGACTGGTTGTTTGAAATGTTCCTACTAGGTATGGATGGTTTGGCACCAGTTAACATAATAACATATCAGGATTTTGCCATGAGAGATTTTATAGATTGAATTTTCCCGCAAACTAGGCACCGTGCAGGTTGCACATTATTCGGAAGGCGCAAGAAGTGGTTGTTCCACTAATGGCAAGAAATCCTATGTTGCTTGAAGACTTTAAGGACTGTCTAAACAACGCCTTTACTCCATAGGAATTTGACAAGTGGGCTGCTATGATCGAAGAGCACAATCTTGAGGGCAATGGAAACTTTGCTGCCTTATACGAGAAACGAAGTTGTTGGGTGCCAACATACTTCACACATGACTTCTACCCATTCCTCCAAACAACATGCCGAAGAGAGGGATTTAATGCGGTTTATAAAAAAGTATGTTAACCCTAACAACTCCATGTTGGACTTTACACAGCAATACACAACAATCCAGGAAAAGTACATGGGAGGTGAAGGGAGAGAAGAGGCTAATACACTCATTACTGAAGCTAGCATATGGTGCCATCACCCTAGAGAGATTCAGATGTCTAAAGCATACACATGCATCATATACTACAAGTTTCAAACAGAAATGGAAAATCACATGTCCTACAACTACAGACATTTAGGTGGAAACAACTACGTAACAGATTGCATTACAACCAATCATCCTCATTATGGTAATAGGTCATACTATGTTGTTGCGAATGTTGCTGATGAAGTATATGACTGTGAATGCTGCAAAATGCACAAGGATGGCATGGTTTGCTGCCACATTCTAAAGGTATGTGATGTCCATATTATCTGCCAAATTAATGTCATGTAGTTGTGATGACTGGATCCCTACACCAACAACAGAGTTATCGTGGTACTTGTAGCAGCAAATATTTAAGAGTTTGTTTTGATGGGATATCGTCGAACAGAAAAAACACGACCCCATAGCCACGTTATCAATGCGACCATGTTTTGTACCCAAACCATGGTTTGGAAATAGCCTATTCAATAAGTTACTAGAACAGCGATAATAAGTATCTAATAACAAAGAACTTTTAACATGAACAAAACAAACAGGAAAATATATGAACTGAATTAACGAGATTGTAGTTGTAGGATTTAATGGAATGAGAGAGGTCTTCTAGGCTTTGGTCTCACTAGTACTAGATGGGAAAATATATGTGTGATCTATAAGAGATTTCTTAGACAAATAAACGGTCCCCAATTGATTACCGGGTTGTCACACTGTGTGCACTATTCATGGTTCTCGCGCGTCACCACAAGGCAAAAGGCACTTCTGGACCAAAGGATCACATGAACTCATCTTACATCACAATAAATTCTAACTTAGCGCACTAGATCATAGCTCAACCAAGAATTGGATCAGTCACTCACACATGGATGAACAGCAAAACATATATAAATATATAATGATATCGCAACCGTGTTCAATCTTACAATTACTAAACACAAGAGAGAGAGGGATATGGAGATGATGATGCAGATGGAGATCGATGCGTGGTGGTGATGATGTCTTCCTTCTCCTCCCCTGCTTCTTGCTTGGATGCCTTGAGGGTGATGGTGTTGAGGGAGATATAGATCTCGGAGGTGTGGTTGAGGCAGAGCTCCGCCGCAATGGAGATTGGATGGGTGACGGTGCCTGTTGAGCTCTGCACCTAAGGGGTTATGGCTTCATGGCTCTCTCTTGGGTCCTCCCACCTTTATATAGGCCTTGGGGGTGCCCTAGGGTGCCCCCAATACCGTCATAAGACTTAGGGAAGGTTCTGGAGCTTTTCTAGGGTCAAATCCCGTCGTTTGCAACCTTTTTGGCAACTATACGGGTGGAGCTATACGACCTAGAAAAATAGCTCCAGACGTATAGTTGCTCGTTAAACTGTCTGTCCCCTTTAGTATTTTGGCCGCCATTTCTTCATACAAACTTTTTTTTGGGTGTTCTTGGGCTCGTTGAGTTTGTATCATTGGGGGCTACAACCCTGTGGTCTTGGATCTTTATTTTGAGAAGTTGGAAAAATCCACTTTTCCAACACCTCAAATGGCTAAGTCTGGTCCCTGCAGCTCCTCCATACTATACTCTCTTTGTCCCTTTTGTCTTTGTTTTATCCATAATCATCATCAAAAGCTATACACATGTCATGGACAAGGAAAAGTGATAAAATTCTACCTAAACTACTAAATGTGCAAAGGTCATATCAAAGTAAATGAGAACTAGAAGTCATGCATATAAGGCATAGTTATAGCTGAAAGAAACATGATATGAGAGATAAATGGCTCATTTTATATGGCTAAAAGAGGTGGTATTTCACAGCCATCAACTTCCCCAAGCTAGACCTTGCTCGTCCTCGAGCAGGAAGGGTTGGTAATAAATTAATGGTTGTGAAATAGCTTATCATTGGAAATAATTGCCTTGCATCCTTATCTCTTCTACAAGCTTGAAGAGAGAAAACATGTATTCATATAAGGCAACACAAGCTCAGTTATAAAGACCACTAAAGATTCATCAAAACTTATATGCTCCATGTCAACAGTGAATCTACTTACAGACAAACTTGTGATCCTCTTATTGCACCTTTTGTAATACTTTTCATATCATTATTATTTTTTATGAGGCAAAACTTAGTCACAAATAGATGCCAACATAAATAGGATTCTACCCAATCATGTCATCTAGTTAAGGCTCTCAAGTGCAAACATCGGTTATTGAGTTTCAGAAAGTTTATCACTTAGTAACGAGATTTATGCCAAAAGGAAATGCGAGAACATGTCAAAAGAAGCATAACATTAGAGTGTCTCTTTTTGGTCATCCACATCAATGAATCATGGCTATCAAACACTAATTTTCTATTCTTTGTCTTTCAAAAACTTCAGTTCATTAGTAATGAGACCATGCCAAAACTTAATGTGTTTAATCACACTGTGCAGGCTAAGAATGGGTACTCATGACCATTACCAAGGTTTCCCTTTTCGGTATAATGATTTCTCATAATGGTCAGAGGAGTATTCCCTCTTTCGCTTTGAACACAGGCCCATGAGAATACCAATGCATACCAAAATATAGCATTTATGCTACATATGTTGGGAAACTCATAACCAAACTCCAAGAGTTTCCTCTATTTGGACTGTTCAAAGGCTAGCGGAGTTGTTAGCATCCCATGTTGTGCGACAGTGGTGCAGACACGCATAAAGCAATATGATACTTTAATCAAAAGGTCAAGATTTGGCATGCATCTCAATTACCGCTAAATATTAGGTTCTTCAAACAAATCCTTTCAAAGAGTACTATCAAGTCGATCATCACATCTATGGTGTTGAGTATCTTTAAGTCTAAACTCTTAAGACAATTAATCAACACCTTATTTAGCATAGAACTCAAAACTTCGAAATATCATTTCCAATTGACAATTCCTTCCGTAAGCAAACTATCAAGTCTGTTGTTTTGACATTATGGGGTCGAGCATAACCTATTCATTTAAGACAAGGCTATTTAGTGACAACCAACAAATTTCAAAAGATCGTTATCAATTATTCATTCTTTCCAAGTGTAGATATCGTGGCAATGTTTTCTAGAGGATCACAAATAGTGTCACAAGCTTGATAGCAATTTGGCAAGATGCATACAAGCTCTAAGTCAACTCCTATGGTGCCTATCGTGAGCAAGTGTATCCCCATATGAATATAGAACTAGACTCACTTAAACAAGCATTCAAAAATAGTGGGATACATGATTGCATTAAACCTTCATCGAATATGAACATTGCACAAGACTTTACACATGCAGAAGTAACCTGCCCAAGCTTAGAACTTTGCAAGAACCAAACTTGAGTATATCACCAAAACAAAAGAGAAAATACAGTTTCCAAAAGAGAGTGTGATAAGTGGTTACCTCCCCAAGCTTAGTTGAAAACAAGGGTGACACACTTTATCCTTGAGATACAAGTAACATCTCTTTTGATGGATAAAGAACATTTGCTTTAACATTTATTTCTTGATATGGCCCGGTGTGCCTTCCTTGAGGACCTGCTTAAAAACTAAAAAGAAAATGAAATATTTTTGTGTTTCTGAGGACACGGGTTTAGCTCACAAGTGATAAAAATACAAGTCCCACTGAGTCGGTTCATCAACCTAAGCACCACGCTTAAGTCAACAAACTAGTTCTAGAAGATGCCTCTCCTAGATTGTGATGAGGTGCAAGTGAAACAGGATACAAGATACGAGTGTGCAGCCCCTATGCGCATATTATAAGAGGTTCGAGTTGGAAGGTTTTATCAGACACTGATTGTCAAAGCTTTGAATTGAAGCAACCAAGTGGCTCATGCGAGTGTTTGCATGGTCGGCACTACCATACATGTCGTCACACAAGGTTCAAGTCCCTGTGAAAATAACACACAAAATAAAATGCATCGGTTTGGTATATGAACATAGTTCGTTTACCCCACCAATAAAAGGAAAGTAAAAAAGAAAACATGAACTTCTATAGAGAATTATAGTCTAGGAGGTTTCTGGGTGGAAATTTATTGCTTACATATGCTCGGCTTCTCTAGATCATGGGAGAAGCTCCCAGGTGGTGTTTCGAGGTTTTTAGAAGAAGAAAGAATAAAATTTTGAGCAATGGTTACCTTTCAGTTGGCGTTTGAGGGGTTTTCCCAACTATATGGGCGCAACTATACGGCCAGAACAATGCATTCCCACCGTATAGTTGGCCTTCTGTCAAAATTTTAGGGTCCCCCCTAGTGGTGCAGCTATATGGCCAGAACAATATGTTCCCGCCATATAGTTAGTCATCAAACTGTCTGTCCCTGGGAAAGAAAATATACAAAGGCATCGATATCTATACGACCGGAACTATACGGCCGGAATTTTTATTCCTGTCGTATAGTTGGTCATTAAACTCTCATTACATATGAAAGAAAAATCGTCGATGGCAAAGATATCTATATGACCGGAACTATACAGCCAGAATTTTTATTCCCACAGTATAGTTGGTCGTGAAACTCTCTGTATTCATCAAAAAATTCTATTTCTTCGATAATTCTTTCTTAACCTGAAACTTAGTGATATACCTTGTTTTGACAGTAAAATAACAACTTTAATTTTCGACCAACAATAACATGTAGTAACAATAAATTCTACCTTTTGAAAACTACAACAAGATAACTCTAATAGCAAATCATGGAAAGAATAAAAATACCAATGCAACATGAATGCATCATGACTCAAGACATAAAACTAAGAAAGACACCTAATGACTTCTGGGTTGCCTCCCGGGAAGTGCTCTCTTTAAAGCCATAAAGCCAGGCTAGGATGCTCCATACATTACCCACCTAGATCCCGAGGGATATTGACTCGAGGTGAGGTTGTACATACCAGCTTGGATCATTTTGAAGTAGAGTCCGGTCGGAGTCATACCCGCTTGCGATACATCGAAATCATGTAGATGAACAAGTTCTCGCTTTCAAGCGAGTGTTGATGCACCAAGCTTGGTGAAAATGCCTCCGTGTATAGCTGCAATGAGAGGATTTGAGATTCATATAAAATTCTTAAATCTTTACCTTGGTTACCTGTGTAGGGGAACACTTCATAGTATTCTTCCTTCATAGCTGGGAGTTCAGGACCCTGCATGTTTGTATAGAAAGGTTCTATCTCTAGTTCATTATTATTAATGCTCTCCATATGAGTGTCTAGGCACAAGGCCTCAGTAGAACAATTATCAACAGTTTTAGCATAATAAAAATCATTACTAGAGTGAGAGGCATCACAAACAAAAGTTGTATTGTGACTCTCTTTGTCAACCTCACATTTTTGTTCCTCCTTTTCATCGACTAGTGTTTTAATATCAATGATAGAATGAAAAGTAGGATTTGAAGGTGTGAGCGGGTGATCAATCCGTTCTTCCTCCTCTTCGTTATGCTCCTTTTCCTCTCCACTTAAACTATTTTCGCAAAAGAGGAATATGAGGTATACTAAATTAAAAACTCCATCAAGTTCTTCATGTTCAACATCAATACTTCCTAGTCTAAAAACCATTTCAGATGCAACTTTGAAAAGAATGTATTCTAGTACTTCCAAACTAGCATAGAATTTATCTCTATTATAATTTGCTAGAGTAGGATTGTTGGAATACTTACATTGAAAATTAAGGTGGTCAACTGTAATACAAATTGTGCAATAAGATCCATCATTAGCATGCAACCATAATGAATGCATTTCCAATTGGTCCACCAATTTATTTATCAGCTCATATCTAGCAACCAGGCTTGATGAACTTCAATCCTTTATCTCCTCCAATGCTTGTATTATCTCTTGAACAAAATTTATCTCGGAAGACATAATTAGTAGCAACCGTTTTTATAAATTTTTGGTTTTGTAATTTTTTCTTATTGTTTTCAATATAAAGTAAAGTAGTAAGATAATAGCAACAAATGAAAATCAACTATGTGCGAGTAGGAAGGTAATAACTGGACGCTTATCTCCCCGGCAACGGCACCAATTTGATGGCTGGATTCCTGCACCAACAATAGTGTTATTGCAGTACTTGTAGCAGCAAATATTTAAGAGTTTGTCCCGATGGGATATTGTCGAACGGAAACAACACGACCCCACAGCCACGTTGTCAATGCGACCACGTTTTGAACCCAAACTTATATGGGGTAACCCCGTGGGTGGCCCGATCTTCACGGATTACGTGGTCAAATCGATGGGAAAGCGAGGGGAAAGGGAGAAGCTAGCGGAAGCGGATGCACACCTCATCAAGAACACGATGAACACACGCAAAACTCACACGATACAAGGTCGATTGCTCTCACCGGTGGCCACCGGTCCGATAGAATCCTCATAAGGAAAGATCGGTCAACATGCTCCCATCAATCCCAAGCGAAGAGGGAAGAACACCTTGGAGAGGGTCTTGACAACTACCCTCACGCACTTGCAAACGTAGGCCTTGTACAATGAGGGAGGCACGATGTAAACTCCAACAAGGTGGTGATGATAGTCGATCCCCTTTGGTAGAAGGGGATGAGGCAAAACTAGAGATTCCACAAAGGGGGTTTTCTTTAGTCTATCATCTATGCCTAAGGGATACAATGAGGGGTGGGGGCTCTATTTATAGGCTAGCCACAAGTTCAGGGGTAGTTTGGCCATAAAACTAGGGTTTGGTGCGGAATAGAGGGGTACATGGGCCAAGGGCCTAGATGTTGGCTCGCAAGCCCATCACTTAGGCTGGATAGTCCGGGTCAGGTGGACCGGACAGTCCGGGTGGCTGGACACTCTGGGTAGTGTCCGATGTGGCCTACTGACTGTCTGTGCCAGGATGGGCCTAGGGCCAGCCGGACACTCCGGCATGGTCGGGCCAGACACTCCGGTTATGTCGGACACTCCGGCTGGCATCGGGCGGACTCTCTAGGGCAATGACGGCGGAGACACCGGGCGATGACGACGGAGACTCCGGGCGATGACGGCGGAGACTCCGGTTCTGGAGCTGGCTGCTCCTAGTCCATCTTCTTGGGTGACTTGGGGACGATCTTGGTGACTTGGCATTGTAGATGTAGTAGCGTCCGTTGGACGGGCTGCATCAGTTCCCCCCCTTCAAAAAGAGTCGTCCTCGACTCTTCATGCACATCACTAAGAAGATGATGTCGAGAGACCTTCTTGATCCTAGGGTTCACCATATAGTCGTCCTTGAGAAGCTTGATGTGGCAACTCTTCAATGTTCATTCACCTTCCATGAAGCCTACAAAGCTCACAACAAAAGAGAAGCAACACTCAAAGAGTAGCCAATTCATGAAGATTATAGCATGAGTCCTCAAGTAGAAGGAAGTCACCTTATGATGTAGAGATAGCTTGTTGAAGGGAAGCCATAGGTAACTCTCTTTGATTCGTCTTGTCAACTTATGGTCCATAGAGGTTGACGCGTAAGCAATTGTACCTTCACACAACAAAGACCAAGCAACATATGTTTGTGTGTGATAGAGGAGCATGTCATTTGTGGCATGTCCATTCTTGTTCACAACACTATTAGCACAACTCAAGTATCGCAAACGAAATGTGTATGCAAGGTCAAAGTGCATGGAAGTTAATTGAACATCATCCAAATGTGGGAACTCGAAAACTCCATATAACGTCTTAGTGTGGCACTCAAAGAAATGGACTAAAATATTGGTCACCATATTTGATGCAATGATATGATAATTCGGCAAAAACGCATAAGAAAAGATATCCAAAACAACATCATTATGTGTGCAAGCCAACCATTGGAAAGAGCAATTGTTCAATATGTTAGATGTTATACACATATCATCAAAATCCAAAATCATGGGGGTATGAGTATCGCAAGTGGAAGCAAGAACAACATGTTTGCAAATAAACCATATGAAAGAGCAAGTGGTCCTTATGTTTGTTGCAACAACAATACGAGAGACTTGGAAGCTCTCATGACAATACATGCTCAAAATGGCATTATGGTTGCACACAAAACATCAGAAAGAGAAATTGTTCAACATTTTTGTTGCAACACCCAAAGCATAAATATCCAATAGCAACAAAACATGATTCTCACAAGGTGAAAGAATAACATCAACATGCTTGCAAGCAAAACACAGGAAAGAGCAAATTTGCAACATGAAAGATGCAAAGCATGCAAAAGGTATCAGATTTGGGTTCGATCTTGAACTCACTTGGGGGATGCTCTCTAGAGATATTTTTGTCAACTCGTGCTCAACCGAGTTTGACATTCTTATGCAGATACCTACACACATCATACACAAAATGAAGAATGTGTGTGCATGGTAGAGAAACACATCATCCATCATGACATATTTCTTCTTGTGCAAATCACCATTAGTGTCACTCAAGTATGAAAAATATGCATGGTGAGTATTCAAGTGGGGAACATGCTTATCATGGCAATCATCAAAATCTCCAAAATTTGAGAAAGCTATGGGGGCTATCTCAGTATAAACCATATGAGAATTATTGTTGCAAGTAAAACAAGTGAAAGAGCAATTATTTAACTTATTGCAAGCAACGGGGGAGACTGTAAAACATTCATGACAAAACATGGTTCGAGGGGTACCATTGGTAACATCATTATAAGCAAAACATTGGAAAGAGCAATTGTTCAACAGAGTGCAAGCAATGATATTATCAATGTAACGTTTAGAGCATGGCATGTCTATGGAAACATCATCACAATCAAATAATTTCACATGCTCAATACTATGCAAAGGCAAAGTATCACATGGAAATACCAATGAGTCATATGTGATATCACAAACATCATCCATAGCATGCCAATCATCACAAGTCATCATGTCCACTAGTGGGATCATGGCATCATCAACACCCTTATTTTTACCTTGTTCATAACTCTCATATGAAGTGGGTGTTGTGGTAGCATTGGCCTCCATGTGGATGACTTCTTCATCATGTATGGGGATGGCATCATCTTCATCCACCATGTACATCTTCTCGGTCGGAGGCATCATCATCTCCAAGCTTGGTGCTTCTTGATCCATGGAACCTAGCAAATCATGAGAAAACACACAAGAGGTAGAGGGTAAGTTGTTAGAAATCAAAATGGTCTCACATGACCTATCAACTACCACTTTCAACTCACTCGGTGTATCACTCATGCCCTCCAAATGGAAGTACTCAATCTCATGTATGGTGGAGTCGCTCATCTCTTGTTTTCATTCAAGTGGGCTAAGTGGCTCTCATACTCACATGGGATTGGTACCACATCATCACT
The DNA here is from genome assembly GCA_023614405.1 of Avena insularis. NCBI lineage: Eukaryota > Viridiplantae > Streptophyta > Magnoliopsida > Poales > Poaceae > Avena > Avena insularis. The sequence continues at coordinate 265,258,941 of CM042688.1, forward strand.
CAAGCATATTGGGGTAGGCTCGGTTCTCTCAACTCCATGTGCCTCCTTTGGTGAAGGGAAAATCCCATGCTCACCATTCTTGACCTTCTCGCCGTCTTGAAGTAGTGGTGGAAGTAGGCTCATGTTGTTGTCGAGAGCGGTGCTCGGATCGACTTCATCACATATGTGGCCTTGGCTTCCTCCATCTTGAAGTGTAGAATCTTGGTGTGAAGCTTGATGGCATGGAGGATAGATTGCTCTTGGTTCCCTTTTATTGGTGGCACAAGTAGTTGAAGGCGCCTTATGATGGTGTCGACGGAGATCATTGGCGTGCCTCGCCAAAGGTTGATATAGACGGCGCACTTGGTCATCCAAATGAAACTCGTGATGATTCTCCTTTTCCTTGGCACTCTTATTGGTGAGGCATTGTAATGAGCACAAAGCATCATTAGTCTTGGCCATCATGCTCATGGTTTTGGCGAAGATGTTGTCCATGTAACTCTTGAAGTTGTTGAGGGAGCTTTCGAACTTGTCCATTTGATGGTGGACCTTGGTGCTCTCGAGGTGGAGGCTCCCTCTTGGTCGATGCGACTTGAGGAGCTTGTCGTTGTCATTCGTGAAGCCATCCATGCTTGGGGAGTTATTGTTGTTGTGGAACTCCATATCACCCAAGCATGTGGAGCCATTGTCGGTGTAGTGCTTCATCATGTCATCCATGCTTGTGGAGGCATATGCATGGTGGACCATCATGGATTCTTCATAGATATCATCCTTGGTTCCGGAGTCCCTAGACATGATTCACAATACCAAGTGGTGTATATGGAAGTGGTAGCGGATTAGGGATGCAACGTCAAACCTTACTTTACCTTGGAAGATAGTATCGTGCAAGTGGCAACACTTGAGAGCAATCAAAACCAAGCAAAGTGAAGTTCACGCAGAACACCAAAACCAACTAACCACCAAAAAACACACACACAAAGCTTATGGTGGATAGGTATGGGAGGTGGCATGTCCAAGAACAATCCGAAATCAATATATTGTAATGCCAAGTAAAGAACCACGATGATCACAAAGCAAAATAAGTCAATCCACAAGATAGGAATTATGTACAAGGAAACACACACGGTGGGATAAATGGGACTTGTGCGACGGAGAAAGTTAGCTAAGAACCAAATTATTGCCTAGCGAAGACTATAAGCTCATGTCGCACAAGTGCAAGGAGAGACGCTAGTTTGATTGCAATAAAATTAGTGGGCTACATGATATGCACAATAAGTACCACCTATTTGATGTTCATCGAGCTTGCTCTTCCTATTCTATGATACACTTGTTTATTTCTTTCTTTTTCTTCTTTTTATTTTTCTATTTTTTCACTTTTTCTTTTATTTTTCACTTGCCTCTTTCTTGTGCCAACAACTATACAAGGTAACTATATGAGATAGCGCGCTCACAACTTTTGCTCGGAATTCTACAAGGTATCAAATGTTCATAGACCAAGCAATCATAGGAGGAACTAGTCTCAATAGGTGCTTGTTGAATACAAATATAGTGTAGCTCACAAAGGAAAGCAAGTGGGGAGAAGTCGCGGAATTTTTATACCTTTCGTCGCTGATCTTCATCCTTTATTGGTGGATTCCGCGTGGCTCACGGAATTTGGATGGAGTAGATAGCATGCACTATAGCGATGATGATGTAGAGCTCTTTCTCCTCTTCAAAACGAGCTAAATAACACCAAAATCTGAGTTTGTATGCAAAAGTTATGCTCAAAACCGTGAAGCAGATTTTTCTGTTAGCAGCGGGCAGATATTCCGGGGGGAATGTTCGTTTGCGGTACCAAACTTGGTAGGTGAGCGCACCGCAGTACCCGAGTTGCCATCAATCGCGCGGAGGGGCCATAGTAGATTCGCCAATTGTCCAGAAGGGCCAAATGGGGGTGAATTCAAATCTAACGGCCGAACGGTCGTTTCAACCAGACGAAAAATGGTTGAACTCAAATACCGCTGTTAGGTCAACTCTTCTTGGACCGCCATGTCAGTATTCCCCGTTATCTTTTGCGGTCGTGGACTAGCTTACTCCTGCATGGACCAGATCCCTGAGTGGACGAGATCTATTTCTTTGCTCTGCTCTGGTCTTCTCCCCTGCTCCCCTCCCCATAACATTTGCTCAGCTCCAGCTGCTCGTCTCAGATCAGAGCTCGCACTTGCTCTAATTTGCGTCTCCAACATGTCTGGTCAACCTCCCACGCCTCTAATCAAAGCTCACAGCCGTCGCCGTTGCATCGTCCGCCGTATCGGAGCTTCGCGTCCTCGGACTAATATCTCGCCTCTGGCTAGTCCTTCTCGCACGGCGGAGCGCGTCCCGTCAGACGATCCAGGCCGGTGACCGGCCTCGGGAAGTTGCATGCTGCCGCGGACCCTAGGCATGGTAGTGTAACAACCTCGGACCCTACACTCTAAGTTCAAGCCTGGATGAACCCAAAGTGGTTAAGGATGTACAACAGGGGCCCAGGGCCACCCAGGTGTAGGCCCGTCGGCCGCCCTAACCACTTCCAAGAACATCGGGACAAGAGCGAGTGGCATAGGCAACAGGCGAAGAGATCAAATACATACACAAGTGAGTATGTATGCAAGCTACCTTACAACAGTTCCTAGAACCATACCATCTAAAAGAAATAGAAATATTGCAACGCCATACGGCAAGATCCAAATATCCTAGATAGAGATAGTAGTGTAGGATATTTCCTCATACATCAATCAACAGAGTATCAAGCGGAAGCGGGAATCAAGATCCGAGTACGGACAAGAAGCAAATTGGCATAAGATGCCACATAAATAAGCACATCCCGCCCACAGATCTCACGGATCCCCATCCCCGGAATCTCTACACCGAGTGATCGTTGCCAACATCATCTGTCTCCTCCACCCAGTATCCATCTTGCGAATACACCTGTTCATCTGAATCAAACAATTTATCGTGTGAGACCCTAGGGGTACTCAGCAAGACTTTATGCCTCTAAAGGGGACATATACCTGGGGTGACGCAATTGCAACAAAAGATAATAACTAACCAGTCTATAGATACTCGCTAACCATCCGCCTAACCAATGATAGACGGGTGTCCGTTAATTAGAAACAATAGTTATAATAGTATAAAGTAATAGATCCGTCCTCCTTCTTGCTTACCAATGAGAAAGCGGACGAACAACTCATCCGTTGGCAGTTTATGAATATTGCACTATTTACTAGTCAGATATTTAGTCAAATTAAAGTCGATACTTTAGTTATACTTGTCTATGATCGAGAAACTATGCTCCAAGTCGTCCATAACCGCGGACACGGCTTTTAGAAAGATTTATCCTGCAGGGGTGCACAAATAGCAACACACACTCGATCAACCTCGGAAAAACCAACTCAAAACCCAACGAGGCCTTCACGACAAAGCGATCACAGGATTCATAAAATATTTCAGGGGGCCACCCCATTAAGCTACCCGCAACGAAGTTGGCCGACTCCGAGACGGACCCAAGCTTTGTGTGGACGGCGGTAAACGACTGGGAACCCGAAAGTGTGACTAGGCTTGTTGATACAGCGAAAACGTGTCACGATCCAAAACAGTACAGGTGCTCCACGCACAATCTTAAATAAAGCAGTGAAACATGGCATAAGTACAGGATAGTAATAAACCCCCAAACTACTTTGTGGCCCCAAGAAATATAAATGAATCAAGCTCTGGCTCATGGGCGTCCATAAGGCCTCCCGGATGTGGATAGTGTGAATAGTCAAGGAACAGGAATCAAGTACTCGGGGTCCTACGGGACACAAGTGGACATAAAAACCAAATGACAGATATTGCCCACCGGTGCCTCTTTCATTAGTTAGGTCCATTACTACTCAGGTTAAGTTGTTTAGGTACCTCGTTATCCATCCGACACTCACAAACCCTACACATGCAATTCTACGACTCGCAAGGCTCAAGCAACTCCAGTAGTAATGGCTCATAGGATGGAGGAACAAGCTTCGGTGGGGTTTAAAAGTAAAGGCCATGCAATACTTGGGATTCCGTTTAATGCAATAGCGACTCAATGATGCAAGAATAAGATAGAAGCGATATGTACTATATGTATGCAAGCATGTGGTAGTGCTTACCTGGTAGCTCAGTTGAAGCGAGAGGTGGATCTGGGTAGTACTCCTGGGATTTCTGATATTTCCCCTGCTCGGTGTCTATTCGAAAGAAGAACCAAACAAACAAGGGCCAACATAAATAAAGTGCACAAGCATATAAATAAAATGCGACAAGCAAACAAACATGCCATGATGAATGATGCACAAATTACATGGCAATAATGTAGCATGGCAAGGGTGAGGTGTGGGGACAAGAATAAATCATTTTATTAATTATTTGGTCAAGTTTTATTACCATACAGTTCTAATTATTTAATATTTATATGATGCATGCTTCAATCCATATCATGGAATGCATAATCAGAACGGGCTCGCCGCGCTGATCGATTTAGACATATTATTTGTCAAATTTGGAGTTATAGAATTAAAGTTATTAATTAATTGAAAAAAGGCATTTTTATTGCAATTTAAACAATTTCGAAAATTTAAGTTATTCAAACATTATTTTGAATGGCATATTTGAATTCCTCACATTTTTGTGATTCCAAAACATATATTAGATGTATTATTTGGAAATGTCAATAAGAAGTTATTAATTTCTGGATATTAAAAACATATTTGCATTTTCTGGAATTACTTTTATTTGGAAAAGGCTCACAGAAACTTTTTGTACTCAGGTGTGTCTAGCCCGAGTCACTGACACGCGGGGTCAGCGCTGAGTCAGCAACAGGTGGGTCGACGTGGTCCTCGCGGGGCTTTTCTCACCGAAGGGAAACCCAGCCACAGAGGATGACTGGTGGGCCTCCGGGCGGCAGGGCCACTGTGCGGGCGCACCATCCAGGGTCGGACACGTGGCGGATCCGGGGGACTGCGGTTGGAGGCGGGAAAAACTACAGGGGCTTTTGTGGAAAAACTTCTACGAAGCTACTAACGGATCGAGCCAAAATCGAAAATATAGCTAGCTGAAGCCCATCTTCCCGAGACGATGACGACGAATCCGCTGCATATCTCGCGATTCCCCGAAAACGAAAGTTGGAGAGGGTTCACCATTCTACATCTTTCGTCTAGGAGGTTTCGTTAGAGGTGGACTAGGTTGGCCAGGATCTTGTGATGAACAAAGGCTAAGCACAGGGCGCTGGGGGGACTGAATTTCTGTCAGACAAACGTGAGGTGCATCAAACTTGTGTTAGATATTCCCAGGGCTGTACTTGATGGTTTTGAACATTCTTTATGTCGATTTGAAGAGGGTCCGAGATCTACAACTTTCGTTCAGGTGTAGTTCGAAGAAGAGCACCACTGCGGCATGCACACGACTGGCGAACGTGGCGGCGGGGCTATGTGCTAGCGAGGGGCGCGGCGCGGCTGGATTTCCTACGCGCGCGGGTGCAGGTTGTTGCGGCTTGCGGCTGGTGAAACTCGGCGAGAGTCAGAAAGCGGCATCTGTGCGAGGCACGGTGGCTGCGGGGCAGTGCGGTGACGGCGTGTGGCGCGGCAGCTGGGCGTGATGCGGCGGAGATGGTAGGACACACAGGGAGAACGACGAGAACAGGATGACGTACGGGCGGTAGCTCACCGGGGTGGAGGTCGGCGAAGGCGTCACGGTGGCAATGATGTGCACGACGACAGCGACGATTCGCACGGCCTTCTCCTCCTCGCGTCCAAGCCGTCCAGTGGCTCGAGCAGGCCGTCCTCCACTGCGGCTAGGAGACAAAGGGCAGGCGGCAGCGGCAACGGGATCACCAGAAGCGGGGAAGGGCTAGCGGTGGCGGCTTCATGGGCTTTGCTTGTGCAGAAAGAAGGTAGGAGGGAAGGCCAACCTGGGTGGCGACGACGTGAGCTCTTCCCGTCTGCTTTATGCCAGGAGTAAAAGAGAGGGGGTCACGAGGAAAGAATGCCCATGGGCATGTGCCAGGCTAGGTTTTGTCAGGTCAAGAGAAGGCAGATGCGGCTAGGCAAGGTTAGATTAGAGAGGGAGAGAGATTAGCTAGCTAGTATATGTATGTAAGCATGTAGGGTTTAGGTGGAGTAGATGGTTAGTGATATGGTAGAGATAGGATTCCCTCTTTATATTTGTTTGGTTTTGAATTTATCCCCCAAACCTTATTTGAAACCATACAAAAAGCCAACAAGATCCCAAAACGAATTTTAGAAAAGCCAAAAGTTAAAAAGGGTCTAATATTTCATGTGACTAGATTAGGTGGATTTATATTTCATGTACATGCAATAATGCACAATTGTATGCATGTGAGACAAATGCATGCATGTGGTAGTGTAAGAAAAGAGAAAACAAAACAAGATTTGAGGTGAACAAAAATAAGGATAATATTGGTGGATCCATACACTATACATGGATGGGCATGAAATAAATACCAAGAACAAAATGTTAGGGCCCACATATACATGTATGGTGCTATTAGAATGGATTCCAAAGAGATATGAAATTGACAAGTTAATAGGTGGAAAGAATTAAAGAGATATGCCCTCAACTCAACTTGGGCATGAAGCAATTTATCAAGAAGCAACTACAATTCATCAAGAGGCAAATACAAGTAATATGAATGCATATGAGAGAAGAAGCAAAGGGAAAGGGGTTTTATATGATGCTCAAATGCAAGGTGGCATGATGACATGAGCATGATATAATTATGATGCAACAATTATATGTAGGAAGGTAGCATATATATAGACTAGGCTAGTAGCATTGCAATTGTTAGACAATTGGGATGCTACAACTCTCCCCCACTAAACAAGAATCTCGCCCCGAGATTCCTAGGAAAAAGAAAACAACACAAGGACAGGCGGGTGTTCGGAACGGAGGTGATCCTCGCGTTCCCAAGATGATGAACAACAGAATGGTGCGACCATTACACCTTGCAAAGCTTGCTAGACTTGTTGCGAGTCTTGCGTTTTGCTTGAGAAACACGGTTTAGAAGAGTTGAAGGATTGTCATGAGACAAGAAGGATATGATGAACATAGCCCCGGTTTTTCAGGAAACGTGATAAAGAATAGAAACACTTGAAAGAATAAGGAAGGCCGATGTATCATGGATAAAGAAAGACACACCTTTAGGATTAGAGATCAATAGATGCACATGACGATGATTCTTTGCCTCGCCGGAAAAAGAGCTACTTTGGAGAAGTTAGATACCACTATGAAAATAGCATTGTTTCTTCCCTCGTATTTGAGAAATGAATTTCGGAAACAATATTGCCTTCAAACAATAGAGTTCCTTGATATCAACGGAAAGGTTTAGTTAGACATTGTCGGATTAGATTCTTGTTGCAACGGTAAGAACCAAGGATCACGCAATTGAGATGCGTGGATATATCTTCTAGACAAGGAGGTGATGCTAGATTATGGTGGAATCCCGAGAAGAAAAGAATATGGAGAATCTGGAGTTTATTGTAGAGATACTTATTGCTTTCTTTAACCTTGAGGCTAACGCAATAGATTTGCGGCTGATGGCATCAACCATAATTGGCTTTACCATAGAAAAAGAATTGACGAAGCAAAGAGAGAGATATTTTCCTCCATCTTGTTTGGGAATGTCGAGCACCGGTAGAAAGACGAGGACAGAAAAAAGTTTGCGTTTATTCCCACCAGATAATTGACGATTTGCTCCATGTAGAAAAGAAGAGATCACCAACAAGAGATTATTGCTTATCTTCTTCGAGAGAGCACTCTGGAAAACAAGGACGGAATAGAAGTATCAAGAATAAAGGCCACTTCTACATCCGTGGAATGAGTTAAATCGCATTAGTTCACCAATTCAATGTACAAGAGAGAAAGAAAAGAGTAGTGGTATGGTAGCTACTCCATCCCGCACCCAAAGCATTACTCTGCACATGAATGGAAAACCATGCAACCCAACTGCCGAACAGACTGAAGAACTTGATAAAACTCATGCAACTCCGTAGGAAAACAAAGATATGATGCAAATGATTCGTTGGATCCAGAGTAGATAAAGATGATGATGTTGTCGTCGTGTCGGAATATCCCAAAACACCGGCAAGGATATGAAGAAAGATTATGGAGAACAGCTGCAAGATTCGATAGATAAGGAAAAGATAGCAACAACTTGAACAGAAGGATTACAAAAGATCTATAAATTCTTCATGGCATCCGGTGCATTGAGGATAGAAGATGGAACGAGAGGATTTCAAAAGATTACTTGACGAGACAGAGGTGAAAAGAACTCCATGTTCTTCTTGAAATGATTGAGAGAGATTTAGCAGACTTGAGGAACTCTTCAGCGGAACGACAATGATAACTCGCCAACAAGGAAAAACTCCGGGTTTGATTGAAGGTGGAGGATGGAATTAACAATGGACTTGCGGATTCCAGAATTGAAGCGATGTATTTAGCAGAAGGACGTGGTCGAGATAGGTGACTTCAAGAAGCCAGAATTCACACTTTGAGAACTTTGCACACAAGCGGTGTTCTCGCAGCTTGAGAGAAAGAGACACAGATGATCTTCCATGTTCTTCCATTGATATAGAATAGGCCAGCATATCATCAAGATATACCACCACAGATGAACAAAATCTTCCAAGAATATCAAGATCAAGAGGCGGGAGAACGAACAATGCTCAAAACACTTTCTGAGCTCAACGCTCTTTGAAAGATCGACGTTGCGAGCAAGGATTCATGTTGGAAAGATGCACTAGCATAATAGATTATCTGGTCCTTCGGAAGAGAACAAGAAATTCCACCTGGTTCACATTGTCGATCGTATCACCGGTTACAAAGATAAAGAGATCTTGGATAAACGAACGATGATAGCTCATACCTTAAGAAAAGCTATCAGAAATGAAAAGATGCAATTCCCTCGTATCAAAGATAATTTTGCAGATATGGAGTTCCAAAAAGATGTGAAGCATGATAAATAGATGATAGACCACCGTAGTGCCTTGATAAAACTCCGGATTGCCAAAGATACTTGAATATGATAAAGATATGATCATGGTATAACTCAAAATCACAGGAGATAACCGCCATCATCTGGAGGATGAAAATAGATAGCATTAACCATACTCCACTCATGATAAGTGTCATATAGCTATGTCGAGAACCAAATTACAATCACAAGCATCGGATCGACGCGAGTTATGTACTTAGCCCAGAAGATTTTGAAATGAAATAAAACTCCAGGATCAAGCGCCGGTGACAAAAGAATGAGTTAGCATGAAAATGCCGATAAAAGGAAGATAGATAATGTTTCACACACGACTGAAGAGGAGTGTGGAAACACAAATGTATCAAAGAAAAAATTTCTGCATTTTTCGGCATTAAAATACCAATAGATGCGCAAAACCACTTATCAGATAGAGATTACAAACTCCACATTCTGTGGAAGGATGCTGGAAGGAAGAACACCCTTAACAAGATGGCACCGGTTAACAAGGAGTCAGATAGATCGTCGATTTACAAAAGCTCACAAGATGGATGTACCAACAGTTGATAACCAAAAGCAGATTGCAACAACAAGGTTGGATGCAACAGATAGAGAAGGAGATACACACTCACACACACTTTCTATGGTACTACGGAAACCCAGAACACGTGAATCCTAGTTTGAATTTTTAGAAGAGGATTGAAAACGTTACATTTCCTTACCAGAAAAGGGTCGGTGGGTGGGTAAGAAGAAAAATGGAAGCAGTCCTACTCTCGCGTTTTTGTTTTTCCCTAGTATACATAACTACCAAAATATTTGCTAGACTGACAACGACCATTTGGCTGAGACCCTGAAGGGCGGGATGGCTCTGATACCAATTGTAACAACCTCGAAGCCTACGCTCTAAGTTCAAGCCTGGATGAACCGAAAGTGGTTAAGAAAGTACAGTGGGGGCCTAGGGCCACCCACGTGTAGGCCCGTCGGCCGCCCTAACCACTTCCAAGAACATCGGGACAAGAGCGAGCGGCGTAGGCAACAGGAGAAGAGATCAAATACATACACAAGTGAGTATGTATGCAAGCTACCTTACAACAGTTCCCAGAGCCATACCATCTAAAAGAAATAGAAATATTGCAACGCCAAACGGCAAGATCCAAATATCCTAGATAGAGATAGTAGTGTAGGATATTTCCTCATACATCAATCAACAGAGTATCAAGCGGAAGAGGGAATCAAGATCCGAGTACGGACAAGAAGCAAATCGGCATAAGATGCCACATAAATAAGCACATCCCGCCCATAGATCTCATGGATCCCCATCCCCGAAATCTCTACACCGAGTGATCGTTGCCAACATCATCTGTCTCCTCCACCCAGTATCCATCTTGCGAATACGCTTGTTCATCTGAATCAAACAATTTATCGTTTGAGACCCTAGGGGTACTCAGCAAGTCTTTATGCCTCTAAAGGGGACATATACCTGGGGTGACACAATTGCAGCAAAAGATAATAACTAACAAGTCTATAGATACTCGCTAACCATCCGCCTAACCAATGATAGACGACTGTCCGTTAATTAGAAACAACAGTTATAACAGTATAAAGTAACAAATCCGTCCTCCTCTCGCTTACCAACGAGAAAGCGGACGAACAACCCATTCGTTGGCAGTTTTATTACTAATTCCATGAATATTGCACTATTTACTAGTCAGATATTTAGTCAAATTAAAGTCGATACTTTAGTTATACTTGTCTATGATCGAGAAACTGTTCTCCAAGTCGTCCATAACCGCGGACACGGCTTTCAGAAAGATTTACCCTGCAGGGGTGCACAAATAGCAACACACACTCGATCAACCTCGGAAAAACTAACTCAAAACCCAACGAGGCCTTCACGACAAAGCGATCACAGGATTCATAAAATATTTCAGGGGGGCACCCCATTAAGCTACCCGCAACGAAGTTGGCCGACTGCGAGATGGACCCAAGGTTTGTGTGGACGGCGGTAAACGACTGGGAACCCGAAAGTGTGACTGGGCTTGTCGATACAGCGAAGACATGTCATGATCCAAAACAGTACAGGTGCTCCATGCACAATCTTAAATAAAGCAGTAAAATATGGCATAAGTACAGGATAGTAATAAAGCCCCAAACTACTTTGTGGCCCCAAGAAATAGAAATGAATCAAGCTCTGGCTCAGGGGAGTCCATAAGGCCTCCCGGATGTGGATATTGTGAATAGTCAAGGAACAGGAATCAAGTACTCGGGGTCCTACGGGACACAAGTGGACATAAAAACCAAATGACAGATATTGCCCACCGGTGCTTCTTTCATTAGTTATCCCATTACTACTCAGGTTAAGTTGTTTAGGTACCTCGTTATCCATCAGACAGTCACAAACCCTACACATGCAATTCTACGACTCGCAAGGCTCAAGCAACTCCTATAGTAATGGCTCGTAGGATGGAGGAACAAGCTTCGGTGGGGTTTAAAAGTAAAGGCCATGCAATAGTTGGGATTCAGTTTAATGCAATCACGACTCAATGATGCAAGAATAAGATAGAGGCAATAGGTACTATATGTATGCAAGCATGTGGTAGTGCTTGCCTGGAAGCTCAGTTGAAGCGAGAGGTGGATCTGGGTAATACTCCTGGAATTCCTGATATTTCCCCTCCTCGGTGTCTATTCGAAAGAAGAACCAAACAAACAAGGGCCAACATAAATAAAGTGCACAAGCATATAAATAAAATGCGACAAGCAAACAAGCATTCCATGATGAATGATGCATAAATTACATGGCAATAATGTAGCATGGCAAGGGTGAGGTGTGGGGACAAGAATAAATCATTTTATTAATTATTTGGTCCAAGTTTTATTACCATAAACAGTTCTGATTATTTAATATTTATATGATGCATGCTTCAATCCATATCTTGGAATGCATAATCAGAACGGGCTCGTCGCGCTGATCGATTTAGACATATTATTTGTCAAATTTGGAGTTATAGAATTAAAGTTATTAATTAATTGAGAAAAGGCATTTTTATTGCAATTTAAACAATTTCGAAAATTTAAATTAGTCAAACATTATTTTGAGTGGCATATTTGAATTCCTCACATTTTTCTGATTCCAAAACATATATTAGTTGTATTATTTGGAAATGTCAATAAGAAGTTATTAATTTCTGGATATTAAAAACATATTTGCATTTTCTTGAATTACTTTTATTTGGAAAAGGCTCACAGAAACTTTTTGTACTCAGGTGGGTCTAGCCCGAGTCATTGACACGCGGGTCAGCGCTGAGTCAGCAACAGGTGGGTCGACGTGGTCCTCGTGGGGCTTTTCTCACCGAAGGGAAACCCAGCCACAAAGGATGACTGGTGGGCCTCCGGGCGGCGGGGCCACTGCGCGGGCGCACCAGCCGGGGTCGGCCACGTGGCGGATCCAGGGGACTACGGTTGGAGGCGGGAAAAACTACAGGGGATTTTGTGGAAAAACTTCTGGGAAGCTGCTGACGGATCGAGCCAAAATCGAAAATATAGCTAGCTGAAGCCCATCTTCCCGAGACGATGACGATGAATCTGCTGCATATCTCGCGATTCCCCGAAAACGAAAGTTGGAGAGGGTTCAACGTTCTACATCTTTTGTTTAGGAGGTTTTGTTAGAGGTGGACTAGGTTGGCCGGGATCTTGTGATGAATAGAGGCTAAACCACAGTGAGGGGACTGGATTCATCGGACAAGCGTGAGGTGCATCAAACTTGTGTTAGAGATTCCCATGCCTGTGGTTTTGGTTTTGAACGTTCTTTTCGTCGATTTGATGAGGGTTACAGGATCTTCAACTTTCGTTCGGTTCAGGTGCAGTTCGAAGAAGAGCTAGAGCAGACATTCTAGGACACGAAGAATAGAGAGGTGGTGCATAAGCTCTTTATTCTTGTGGCTTGTTGTTGGTGATCTTTGCGCTTAGCGTCTTGGCGTGCATCTTGGTGGCGAGTAATTAGCGGGGTGCTAGTGAGCTAGTGAGGCGCTGGACTTCTGCGTCTTGTGGTCTTGCTCTTGCGACTTGTTGGTGGGGGCGAGAGTCGAAGCGGCGTCTGTCACCGAGCCAGGTGAGGGAATGTGGCGGCGACAATGGCGCGGCAGCTAGGCGCGACATGGCAGAGACGGTAGGACACACAGGGATAACGGCGAGAACGGGATGAGGTACAGGCGGTAGCTCACCGGGATGGAGGTCGGCGAAGGCGTGAGAGTGGCGACGATGTGCACGATGACGGCAACAATGTGCACGGCCTTCTCGTCGCGTCCAAGCCGTCCGAAGGCTCGTCGAGCCATCCTCCGGTCACGGCTAGGAGGCGAAGGCGGCGGCCCGTGACAGCAGGATCACGAGCGGAAGCGGGCTAAGCGGCTAAGCGGTGGGCTTTGCTTGTGGGGGAAGAAGGTGGGAGGAAGGCCAACCTGGGTGGAGCGGCGTGAGCTGATCTGCTTTATGCAGGGAGTAAAAGAGGGTCAAGAGGCAAGCATGCCCATGGGCATGTGCCAGCTAGTTTTGTTTTACGGTCAGAAAGCAGATGCGGCTAGGCAAGGTTTGATTAGAGAGGGAGAGAGATTAGCTAGCTAGTATATGTATGTAAGCATGTAGGGTTTAGGTGGAGTAGATGGTTAGTGATATGGTAGAGATAGGATTCCTCTTTTATATTCTTTAGGAATGTTAAAATCCCCCAATATTTGTTTGGTTTTGATTTTATCCCAACCTTTGTTGAAAACATACAAAAAGCAAACATGATCCCCCAAAATTTTTTTAAAAAGCCAATGTTTAAAAAAAGGGTCTAATATTTCATGTGACTAGATTAGGTGGATTTATATTGCATCTAAATGCAATAATGCACAATTGCATGCATCTGATACAAATGCATGCATGTGGTAGTGTAAGAAAAGAGAAAACAAAACAAGATTTGAGGTGAACAAAAACAAGGATAATATTGGTGGATCCATACACTATACATGGATGGGCATGAAATAAATACCAAGAACAAAATGTTAGGGCCCACATATACATGTATGGTGGTATTAGAATGGATTCAAAGAGATGAAATTGACAAGTTAATAGGTGGAAAGAATTAAAGAGATATGCCCTCAACTCAACTTGGGCATGAAGCAATTTATCAAGAAGCAACTACAATTCATCAAGAGGCAAATACAAGTAATATGAATGCATATGAGAGAAGAAGCAAATGGAAAGGGTTTTTATATGATGCTCAAATGCAAGGTTGCATGATGACATGAGCATGATATAATTATGCTGCAACAATTATATGTAGGAAGGTAGCATATATATATACTAGGCTAGTAGCATTGCAATTGTTAGACAATTGGGATGCTATAGGTAACTAACACAACGATTCGATGACCACACTCTCATAGCCACCGTCTTTGGCGTCAAATCCCGCCCGTGTCGCCGGCGAGTTGTTGTCGGCTTTCAGGTCTCGTTTGGGATCGATGAAATGAGGTCAACATTGAGGTATGCTACCGCCATTCGATTTTTTCATCGATTCGAGCACAGCTCGAGACACGGCGTGTTACGCATTCTTCCCGTTCTTTCGAGTGCTGCGGGGAGAAAATGAGCTTCATGTGTTGGCATCACGCCTGTGGGTGGGATGATCGCTTGGGGCAGTTTTGTTTCTTCCCCAAACTCAGCTTTAACAGCCTCCCATTGGATGCTTGGGAGCTGGAGGCCCTCAAGCAGCTCGTTAGTAGCCTTGGCAGCGAGCTGGTGGAAATCGTGCCACCGAGCGACAGATGGGTCATCGAGGTAAAGGTGTGGCTAAAAGATCCTGACGCCGTTCCTAAGATGTACGAGGTGCAGATTCCAAGCAGGGCAGGGCGACAACTTTGCTGGAAGAACCCGGTCATCATCCACCTGGAGGAGGTTCTGGACTCGGTACATGGCATTCAGGGCCCCAAAGAGGCTGCCAGAAAGTGCCCTCGTCGCCTGCAGTGTTGGCCTGGAAGGATCGATGGAACAGGACCGCCACCGTTTCGTGACGGGCACCTGGTTCGTGGGGACCGGGCTTGGACGAGCTGGTGGTTCTGATTTCCCTCGAGTGAAGACAGAGCTCTAGTGAATTGCCGTGGTATGTCTGGCTAATGAATTTGTAGTATGGAGAGCGTAGCAGGAAGTTAGCATCGACTAAAAATGTGTAATAGTTTGAATCGATGTAGTACGTGTGTGTAATAGTTTGAAGTAGTATGTGTGTGTAATAGTTTGAATCGATGTAGTATGTGTGGGTAATGAATTTGATGTAGTTTGTGTGCGTGTAATAGTTTGAATCGATGTAGTTGAACACCGTGCTTTATAATTTCTGTGAATAACCAAGGACAACCTCATGAAAAGAGGGTGGTCTAGCAATGAGCAATGTCAATTCTGTGGATGCCAGGAAAATATAGTCCATCTCCTCTTCAATTACTCCCTCCATTTCGAAATATAAGATGTTTTAGCTTTGTGAATGGAGCGTATCTAGACATCTTTTAGTGATGGTGCTTTCTAAACCTAGATGAACCTACATACTAAAAGGGGACTAGATACACTTCATTCACAAAGGTAAAACATCTTATATTTTAAAGAGGAAATACAAACAACTACATTTGTAACACGTTGAACTGCAGGACCATTTTGCAGGCAACACAAGACAAAGGGAAAAATGGTTTACAGCACAGACAGCTGATGCAAAATCTGTAGTATGGGATAAAAAGATGCCAGTTAACTGGATTTAACCACGACTAGTAATTGAAGGAAATAGGTACTTGATAGTATTTGCTTACAACAGTAGTACTTCCATTCAAAAGGGTCTTATACCTGCACAAAAGTGGGCTAAACTTCCTACTAGTTTATAGAACAATTTGTCAGCATTTCATCTACAAAAGCCATTCTTCAGTTTGAACTTAACTATTCTACACTGAAGAAACTACAGATCTCCACCAGAAAAGTTGGCTGGCCAATTGCCTTGAGAGGATATAAGTTCTTTGATCATTTAGCCCAAACTGATCTATTGCCTTCCCGCCAAACTACAAGAAATCCGCATTGTTCATGCACGAGCGATTTGCGTGCGCCAGTCCTGGTTTAGTTGGACCAGCCACGCCGCCGCAACGATTTCTTCAAAACTGAAATTCGACATCTCCTTCTCGGGATCGTAGGTCCGTGTGAACTCAAACCTGAATTCCGGGGCTGAGCTGATGCCCGCCGCCGGCTCCGGCTGTCGAACAATCCAGCATGCTAAGTGTAGACGCTTGGTCGCCGCCACGGTATGGCCTTCGATGGTGCGTAGGATGGAGCGTCTTTGCCACAGACGGCATGCTCCCAGCCTACCCCACTGAGGTAAGGTAGTCAGCGCCAAAGCATGGACGCGAGAGTTCCTAGACCTTGGCGCTGCCCTATTCGAGGGTGTGTACCCTCGGTGGCGGCATGCTCTCATGAACGATTTGATACGTACCTTGTTCCCATTGCCTAGAGCATGCCGTAATGCTGCCGCGCGATTTCTCCACATCGCTCCCTTGGCCCTGCTTGCATCGCACCGATGGCGATCTGATCGCCGCATGACGATTCGGCACATTCGGGGAAATCATCCGCCTGGCAGGGCAATGGGAGACTGGCCTTAAAGTAGAGCTTCATGGCCTGCCTTAGAGGGGCTAAATACCCCAGTTTCAGCGGCTATCGCGGCGGCGCGGCTTGGCAAGCGAACCATGTTACCCTAGTTGGTGCGGGCGGAGGAGCTGCATAAGGTGAATGGTTAGTCGGAGAAGGGGTGAAAAGGCGGCGATGGGTTTGGACTACGGGCACGCGTGAAAATAACCATTTCCCATTTCCTTAGAGGGTGATAATTCGACACTCGTTGCATTAACAACTCAATCTTTATTTCCCTTCTCAGCATAAGAGTGCGAACATATTAAAAAGATCGGTCGTGGCTATCCACCTCATCGGGGAATGTACCAGGACAGGTAGGAGACGGGACCGGGTTTCATTTTAGAAATGTTGACGATTGTGCCCTTATGTTTATACGATATTATTTATATGCCACCATGTACCGTCGAGTGTAGCAACATCATCAGAAACAGGGAATAACAACGTGGCGTGTTTTATTTTTTTAAAGGGCATCACAAACAGGGGATACCGACGTGGCATGTTTTCTGACTAGCAGCCCGCCCCCTCCACCTTTGACGGCGCGCATTCCAGGTTCGAGGGGTGGTGCCGCCCACCAACATATTATTGTGCAATTTTCCATGTGGGACCTGAATTCCGGCGCTGATTTGATACCCGTGTCGAACACAGAGAATTCTGAAAGAAGCTACTAAAAATAAATACTTTGAATTCTGGAAGTACTAAAATTAAATACATTATAATTTTGTCTGAAAGGTAATACGCATTCTGATCATCGAAATAATATAAATACAGTACAAATTTCTACTTCGAAAAAAATACCTGAAAATGCTAGCAAATAACCTAGGATGAATATATGATTCATTCTCCCCTATATATTTCGTCGGCGGCGGCTCCCGCGTGCGGCAACACATGTTCAGAGAACTCTCTCCTTCTGAAGTGTGCTGCCAGTATCTCGTACAGAGGGTAAGGCCTCTGTGTATGTTCCAGACTTAAGCCATACATTACAATTGTTGGTTCCTCTTCCCAGGATTGAACCTCGTGATCATACAGTCTAATGTAGTTCCTGTAGTATATGCAACCGGGTTTGACTATGGGGTTTAACCTGGGGTTAATGTAGATAGACCGATTGTAACCAATGAAGAGGGCACGACTTCCAATGTCGCCGACGGCCTCGAGAGAGCGGTTCTTCGTGTCCACCCGGTACAACACCGGTTGCCCTTTGGCGAAATCCCCGTTCAACACAAGAAGCAGATCACCATCTGACTCCACAAGGTAAAAATTGTAGGTTCCGCGTACCTGTTCAAAGACTGGGGCCGAAATTATTTTGGCTATTGTGACAGTGCTCGCGTGCTGCTCTAACTGGATGTTGGTCGACAAGATGTCTCCATTCTCAAGTAATGCATATACTTCCCCTCGGAATGCCATCATGCAGACCAGAAGCGTATCGGGAGGTGGTGAATACAATCCTTCTCCAAATGATCCATTGATTTGCCCCGTTGGGGTGCTCTCATCGGCCCATGCAATATGATATGGATAATCAGTGCAAACGAACACCATCGTCGGGGACTTCGTCACGACGATAGATTCCAGAAGATCAGGTGGTATGTGTGCTTGAAACTCAGTGTTAGACTTATGAGTGATTGGGTTCAGAAGCCGAATCTGGTACGGCTCCACCCTCTGAGCAAGCATGATGACGCCATGAGAAACACTGACAAAGTAGAATTGGAAAATACCAATAAATATCGGATGTGAATGTGAACCTGCGATGGACGTCCATTAGATTTGTCCTGAAGCAACGACCAGTGGCGAGGTTGAGGAAGGTGAAGTCGCCAATGTCTAGAAGTGTGTTATCTATCATGATCCAGTTGTTGAGATGGAATTCGGGCACCTTTAAAGTGCGGCCCCAATCGGTGCAAACTTCCCGACAAGCAGCATAGGTGTCGACGTACTCCTCTTTCTCCAGCAAATAGTCGGCGATCTTGCGAAGTGGGTCGGCCGGGAGATCGGCCCAGTTCCTCTTCATCCGGCTACTGGCCATGTCTTACGTGCGGGAATGTTTTGATCGAGGAAGAAAGAAGAACTACCACTACGAGGAGAAGAAGAAGAGGATAACAGACGAGGGAGACGAAGTGGAACTGCCACTGCGAGGAGACGATGAGATGGGGGAGAAGAAGCGAAACTGCCAATTCAAGTTTGGATCAACGGGATTTTTTTCGGAACTAGCACGTGGACCAGCCATGCACTGCATGCAAGTTTTGATCAAACAGACTGACATGTGGGACCTGCTAAAAATTCCGTGAAGTGCTCCCCATGCATAGTGTGCTGACAGGTGGCATGTTTTCTGACAGGCGGGCCCACCTCCTCCACCTACGATGGCGCGCGGCCCGGGTTCGAGGGCTGGTGCCGCCCACCAACACATTATTGTGCAATTTTCCATGCTTTGTCGCAACCAGCTCCGCTCCGCTTCTCTCCTCTGCTCCTGCCGCCGCCACTCCGCTCAGTCGTGCACCGCTCTCCCCTTGGGCCGTCGTCCTCCCGCCCTCCCCTCCCTGCCATCCCCTCACATCCCCTCCCCTCCCCTCCATGCCCTGTCTCCTTGCCGCCGCCCACCACCCAGGCGCGTCTAGAAACAAAAACCGAGAGTCGGCCGTTAGGTTAGGGGCCCAACGACGTTGGTGATCCGGATCCCGCTCGGAGATGGATCCTGTGAGGCTTGAGAGCAAGGATATGGGTCCTGTGCGGCTGGAGAGCACGGAATCTCCTTCAAGTCTGGAGAGCACAGAGGACAACAAAACGGGGGGAGAGGTAGCGGGGTGCAGAGCTTTGGAGGTATGGAGCCCGAAGAAGGTGTCGTGCGTCCACATTGAAAGGTAAGAACTGTGATTCCTTATCTGCATACCCCAATTAGTGTTTCTAGTCCTGTGGTGATGCCAAGGATATGGGTTGGTAACAGGGGCGTGCTGTCTTGTCTTTGAGCATGATGCTTTGTCAAGCGAGCATGAAGGCACTGAAACGTGTGTTGGTGCGGATGATGATGAGAAAGAGTATCCAGACGTGGCTACTGACCCTGATAGGATGGAGAGTAGGGAATATTTGGTTGATTCGAACTTTGAGCCTAACTATGGGACTGATGAGGAATAGGAATGTGAAGATGTGGAAATGGGATGTAGATACAACGACGAAGACGTGGATAGGCCAGTGATACACTTTGACAGGGACAATCCTACAATTGATGAGGGGACTGTCTTTGATAATGTGGAGGGCTGAGATATCTGATTGCAACCTATGCAATCAGAGTTGGGTTCGAATTTATCATTGAAAAGAGCGACCAAAAGAGATTTAGGGTGCACTATAGGGAAAGTAATGTGTGTAAATGGAGATACATGCATCTCCAATGCGGGGTGGACACCCATTTCAGGTTGCAATAGCTACATTTAGTTTCAGTTTTTCTCATATTTATTCTGCTGATAACTAGATCTGAATTATTTGGATTCTTATCGAATGGAGATGAAAGTAAACATGAAGGAACACAACTGCCCTAATACTTCTTTAAGTGGTAAAATTAGACCGACGACTACCAAGTGGATTGCTGCTACTGTACTTGACTAGGTGAGGCAGGATCATAACATTGGACCAACTGAACTCAGAGCAAAGATTAGCAAAAAGTTTAACGTTCTGATTCCTTATCACAGAGTCTTTGGTGGGAAGGAGATGGCTCTAGAATTCATTCAAGGCAAGTGGAATGACAATTTTCATATGTTGTATAGTTTCAAAGCTCAGGTAGAGAAAACATCACCTGGTAGTGTTGTTGACATTGATTACGAGGTTGTGAAAGGGAGAGAAAAGGTCTCGAGGGGGGTCAGGTATAAGCAGGCAGATAAGATATGCTTCAGGAGATGTTTTATGCCTTGAAGGCATCTTGGAAGGGTTCCTAGGCAGGCTGCAGGCCATACATGGCAATAGGCGCCAATTTCTTTATGAGGAAGTTCGGGGACATGTTATACCTTGTGCTTTGGGCCAGCATAATTGGCTTCTACCCATAGCTTATGTTGTTCTTGAGGGTGAATCAAATGAAAGCTGGACATGGTTCATGCAGAGACTACGGGAAGTAATTGGTCACCCTGAAGGCTTGGTCATACACACCGGTGCATCCGAGGGTCTTGAGAATGCTGTTGATGCTGTGTTTCCTGGAGTTGAGCATAGGGAATGCATGCGGCACCTCGCTACTAACTTCACGAAGAAGTTCGAAGGGAAGATCTTTGAAGAGGACTTGTGGCGATCAGCATACACATACATCCCAAGCACACATGCTACTTACTTGCAGAACATGTATGTAGTTCCAAAGGTGAAAAAATACCTTGAGGAACATCACACCAAGCTATGGGCCAGAAGCAAGTTTGGTGAGTTAAGCAAGGTGGATTTTGTATGCAATAATTTGGCAGAGAGTTTCAATGATAAGATTTTGGGCATGAAGACACTTGGAATTGTTATTTTGTTGGATGCAATAAGACAGTGCATAATTTTGTTGGATGCAATAAGGCAAAGAATTTGTGCAAGAAATTTTTTAGGCCATAAAATAGTTCCAAAGGTGGTTATGTTACTGAATGCAAGAACCAGGGCAATGAGAATGATAAAGATGAGGGTGGTCAGAAGTTCCAAAACATTGGCTGAGGTTTATGCAGAATACAAGCGTGGAAGTGAACGGAGGTACACTATAGACATTGGAAACAAGACTTGTTCATGCAGGCAGTGGAAGATTCTTGATGCCGCCATGTCACCATGCAATTTACTTCATCTTAAAGCTTAGAGGTAACGGAGCTGAAATAGAGAACTATGTCGACAACTATTTCTCCGTGGACAAGTTTGCTGCAACTTATGTAGAAAACATACCATCTATGTCCTATGAAAATGATTGGGAGATTGTCGATCTAGGGTTCAAACTTCAACCACCAGTTCTTAGGAGGCCACCTGGGAGGCCTAGAAAGCTAAGGATCGTAGCCTCCACCGATAAAGGTCCAAGGCTTGGTGCTAGGAAAAGGAAATGCGGACGTTGTGGCGGATTCGTCCATATCAAGAGGTTGTGCAAAAATCCAGTTACACATGCTATTGTCCCTGTTCACACCCCGGTGGCAGAAAATGAGGCTTCTCAGCCAGAACTGGCGGAAGATCAGCGCAAAGACGGTGATGAGCACTCGGAGGAAAACTTACGTAAGCAGCCAATTTATGAAGAACTGGAGGTGCCGGCGAGAAAAGGGTGTGAAAAGAAACAAAAGGGTAAGCGGAACAGGGAGGAAAGGGCAAACAATGGAGGTGTATTAGAATATGAAGAAGTTGCGGTGGTGATTGAGGATGTTCTTGAGGATCTTTCGGCTAACTGCATGAGAAATAATAAATCCCTGCCAATTTCATCTTTCTACGATTCTCCATATGAAAGGTAAGCTTAAAAATTGTTTTCTTTGCCATTTTATCAGTTTTTTTATCCTCATCAACTGATGCTTAATGCAGCGTGGGCTAGCAGACTAATAAGAGGGCGAAAGATGCGGGCACGATGGCGTCCTATGTTGAATTGTATCATTGAAATTAAACTAGCCGTGTCGTCTTTATTTATATCTGGCGTGTGCAACGTGTCTGTGATGGGGCCATGTGGACCAGATTACATTTTTTTTAAATATTATTACATTGATTTTTTACCTGCGTTTGGACGCGGCTACTATTTCCCATCTCCCTTGCATTCCCATCTCCTCTGGCGCACTCTAGAATTATGGCTGTGCCATCAAGTAGCAGAGTCAGCATATTGTCCTATCAGGTGTGAACGCAATGACTTTGTTTGTTCAGAATTTGGCGACTTTTGATTAGTTTGAAAGAAAGAGAAACCTAAAACATGTATCTAGACATGTTTTGGGTATAGACACATTTATTAAATATCTAAAAAACTAAGTCAGTTATATCTGGACAGGAGTAGTACACTATTACAACACGCTCGATCCCTTCTCCTCAGGTGCACTCCAAATTACGGTTGTGCCATCAAGTGCTGGGAGCAGAGTCAGCGTATTATCCCATCAGTTATGCCAGGGAACACGCGAACTTTATTTTCAGGATCAGACGAGTTTCGATCGACTAGTTTCAAAGACAAAGACAACTAAAACATGGCCAACATATATAGATTATGACGATAATCGACTATGACTCAGGTGACCCAGATCCAAAGAGCGCATTAAGATACCGTACATAGATTTAATTTGGGAAAATTTGCTACAAGACACTGTTATTTTCTGGCATTTGCTAAAACACACCGCTCAATTGTAATGGTACCTCGCAAAGACACAATCGGACGGTGTGTTGCAGCAAATGACAAAAAATAACGGTGTCTTGCAGCAAATTTTCCCATTTAATTTATGCTTAAGTGGCCCTAATCGACTATGTTCCCGCAGTCTCCATCATTGACGACTTTGTTCGCGTCGCCACCAGCCTCCTCCGTGTCGGAATCGATGCCGACGTTCCCGGCAACGTTCCTCCTCCTCATGGATTTTTCACGGCACGCTGAATCGATATGATGGAGGTAAATGCGCCCGAGCCTTGAAGCGCCGCTTCCCTTCGGGGTTGCGCAGATCCGGGTGGATCTCCCGCCGGTGGGTTTCGCACAGCGCAATCAACGCAGCCCGCTCCTTCTTGAACAGCTTTCGCCAGTACGTGCTCGTACGCGAGTACCGTGCCATTGCCCTCTTCCGCTCCGACAGCTGGCGGCGGCGCTTCTCGATCTGCCTCGCCAACGCGTTGTTGCGCAAGAGCGGCGACAGGAACCCCAGCGTAGCTGAGCTCAAAGCCGTGGGAAGCCTACTAACTTGGCCTTGAGTATGTCGTGGTGGCGAACATGTCCCTCGTGCAAGCAAAGTTTGGGCCTCTCCCTCTCCATGGCGATGAAGGGACACGATCTGATTTTCGGCCCCGAGGTTAATGGGATAAAGGAAAGGACGTAGGCCCAGCGTAGTTGCCACGGCCAATCAGTTCGCAGAATAGACTTCTCGTGGATCTCCCTCGCGAAGGACATCACTATCGTCCACGCACACCGATCCAACGGTTCCTAACAATCAGGGATCGGGTCTTCTAGAAGCCCAGAGCGGTTGCTGGTTAGTTCTGTGTCCCGATTGTTTGTGGCCAACGGCGGTAGTTGCAAATAATAAACATTTCAATGACACTGGTGGATCCATGTGTGGTCTCTAAAGAGAACACACATCCAATGACTCTGGTTGTTGTTAGTAAAAAGAACACACATGAATGACACTGGTGGATCCATATATGGTATGTGAAAACAACACGCATGCAATGACTCAGTTGTTGTTAGTGAAAAGAACACACATGCAATGACACTGGTGGATCCATGGGTGGATTCTGAAAAGAACACACATGCAATGACACTGGTGGATCCATAGGTGGTATGTGAAAAGAACACACATGCAAGATGACTCTGGTTGTTACTAAAAAGAACACACATGCAATGACACTGGTGGATCCATGGGTGGATTGTGAAAAGAGCACACATGCAATGACACTAGTGGATCCATGTGTGCTCTCTAAAGAGAACACACATGCAATGACACTGGTTGTTGTTACTAAAAAGAACACACATGCAATGACACTGGTGGATCCATGTGTTGATTGTGAAGAGAACACACATGCAAAGACTCGAGTTGTTGTTAGTGAAAAGAACATACATGCAATGACACCGGTGGATCCATGTGTGGTCTCTGTAGAGAGCACACATTTCAATGACACTGGTGGATCCATATGTGGTATGTGAAAAGAACACACATGAAAAATGACTCTGGTTGTTGTTAGTGAAAAGAACACACATGCAATGACACTGGTGGATCCATAGGTGGTATGTGAAAAGAACACACATGCAAAATGACTCTAGTTGTTGTTACTAATAAGAACACACCTGCAATGACTCTGGTGGATCGATGGGTGGATTGTGAAAAGAACACACATGCAATGACACTGGTGGATCCATAGGTGGTATGTGAGAAGAACACACATCCAAAATGACTCAGGTTATTGTTACTAAAAAGAACACACATGCAATGACACTGGTGGATCCATTTGTGGTCTCTGTAGAGAACACACATTTCAATGACACTGGTGGATCCATAGGTGGTATGTGAAAAGAACACACATGCAAGATGACTCTGGTTGTTGTTACTAAAAAGAACACACATGCAATGACACTGGTGGATCCATGGGTGGATTGTGAAAAGAGCACACATGCAATGACACTGGTGGATCCATGTGTGGTCTCTGAAGAGAACACACATGCAATGACACTAGTTGTTGTTACTAAAAAGAACACACATGCAATGACACTGGTGGATCCATGTGTGGATTGTGAAGAGAATACACATGCAATGACTCCAGTTGTTGTTAGTGAAATGAACATACATGCAATGACACCGGTGGATCCATGTGTGGTCCCTATAGAGAACACGCATTTCAATGACACTGGTGGATCCATATGTGCTATGTGAATACACATGCAAAATGACTCTGGTTGTTAGTGAAAAGAACACACATGCAATGACGTTGGTGGATCCATAGGTGGTATGTGAAAAGAACACACATGCAAAATGATTCTGGTTGTTGTTACTAAAAATAATACACATGCAATGACTCTGGTGGATCCATGGGTGGATTGTGAAAAGAACACACATGCAATGACACTGGTGGATCCATAGGTGGTATGTGAAAAGAACACACATGCAAAATGACTCTGGTTGTTGTTACTAAAAATAACACACATGCAATGACACTGGTGGATCCATGTGTGGTCTCTATAGAGAACACACATTTCAATGACACTGGTGGATCCATATGTGGTATGTGAAAAGAACACACATGCAATGACTCTGGTTGTTGTTAGTGAAAAGAACACACATGCAATGACACTGGTGGATTCATAGGCGGTATGTGAGAAGAACACACATGCAAAATGACTCTAGTTGTTGTTACTAAAAAGAACACACATGCAATGACACTGGTGGATCCATAGGTGGATTATGAAATGAACACACATGCAATGACACTGGTGGATCCATAGGTGGTATGTGAGAAGAACACACATTTCAATGACTCTGGTTGTTGTTACTAAAAAGAACACACATGCAATGACATTGGTGGATCCATAGGTGGTATGTGAAGAGAACACACATGCAAAATGACTCTGGTTGTTGTTACTAAAAAGAACACACATGCAATGACACTGGTGGATCCATGGGTGGATTGTGAAAAGAACACACGTGCAATGACACTAGTGGATCCATAGGTGGTATGTGAAAAGAACACACATGCAAAATGACTCTGGTTGTTGTTACTAAAAAGAACACACATGCAATGACACTGCTGGATCCATTTGTGGTCTTTGTAGAGAACACACATTTCAATGACACAAGTGGATCCATAGGTGGTATGTGAAAAGAACACACATGCAAGATGACTCTAGTTGTTGTTACTAAAAAGAAAACACATGCAATGACACAGGTGGATCCATGGGTGGATTGTGAAAAGACCACGCATGCAATGACACAGGTGGATCCATGTGTGGTCTCTAAAGAGAACACACATGCAATGACACTGGTTGTTACTAAAAAGAACACACATACAATGACATTGGTGGATCCATGTGTGGATTGTGAAGAGAACACACATGCAATGACTCCAGTTGTTGTTAGTGAAAAGAACATACATGCAATGACACCGGTGGATCCATGTGTGGTCTCTGTAGATAACACACATTTCAATGACACTGGTGGATCCATAGGTGGTATGTGAAAAGAACACACATGCAAGATGACTCTAGTTGTTGTTACTAAAAAGAAAACACATGCAATGACACAGGTGGATCCATGGGTGGATTGTGAAAAGAGCACGCATGCAATGACACAGGTGGATCCATGTGTGGTCTCTAAAGAGAACACACATGCAATAACACTGGTTGTTACTAAAAAGAACACACATACAATGACATTGGTGGATCCATGTGTGGATTGTGAAGAGAACACACATGCAATGACTCCTGTTGTTGTTAGTGAAAAGAACATACATGCAATGACTCCGGTGGATCCATGTGTGGTCTCTGTAGAGAACACACATTTCAATGACACTGGTGGATCCATATGTGGTATGTGAAAAGAACACAGATGCAAAATGACTCTGGTTGTTGTTATTGAAAAGAACACACATGCAATGACACTGGTGGATCCATAGGTGGTATGTGAAAAGAACACACATGCAAAATGACTCTGGTTGTTGTTACTAAAAAGAACACACATGCAATGACTCTAGTGGATCCATGGGTGGATTGTGAAAAGAACACACATGCAATGACACTGGTGGATCCATAGGTGGTATGTGAAAAGAACACACATGCAAAATGACTCTGGTTGTTGTTACTAAAAAGAACACACATGCAATGACACTGGTGGATCCATGTGTGGTCTCTATAGAGAACACACATTTCAATGACACTGGTGGATCCATATGTGGTATGTGAAAAGAACACACATGCAAGATGACTCTGGTTGTTGTTACTAAAAAGAACACACATGCAATGACACTGGTGGATCCATGGGTGGATTGTGAAAAGAGCACACATGCAATGACACTGGTGGATCCATGTGTGGTCTCTGAAGAGAACACACATGCAATGACACTGGTTGTTGTTAATAAAAAGAACACACATGCAATGACACTGGTGGATCCATGTGTGGATTCTGAAGAGAACACACATGCAATGACTCCAGTTGTTGTTAGTGAAAAGA
This sequence comes from Avena insularis, assembly GCA_023614405.1. Classification (NCBI taxonomy): domain Eukaryota; kingdom Viridiplantae; phylum Streptophyta; class Magnoliopsida; order Poales; family Poaceae; genus Avena; species Avena insularis. The sequence continues at coordinate 265,286,400 of CM042688.1, forward strand.
ACATACATGCAATGACACTGGTGGATCCATGTGTGGTCTCTATAGAGAACACACATTTCAATGACACTGGTGGATCCATATGTGGTATGTGAACACACATGCAAAATGACTCTGGTTGTTGTTAGTGAAAAGAACACACATGCAATGACACTGGTGGATCCATAGGTGGTATGTGAAAAGAACACACATGCAAAATGATTCTGGTTGTTGTTACTAAAAAGAATACACATGCAATGACTCTGGTGGATCCATGGGTGGATTGTGAAAATAACACACATGCAATGACACTGGTGGATCCATAGGTGGTATGTGAAAAAACACACATGCAAAATGACTCTATTGTTGTTACTAAAAATAACACACATGCCATGACACTGGTGGATCCATGTGTGGTCTCTATAGAGAACACACATTTCAATGACACTGGTGGATCCATATGTGGTATGTGAAAAGAACACACATGCAATGACTCTGGTTGTTGTTAGTGAAAAGAACACACATGCAATGACACTGATGGATTCATAGGCGGTATGTGAGAAGAACACACATGCAAAATGACTCTAGTTGTTGTTACTAAAAAGAACACACATGCAATGACACTGGTGGATCCATAGGTGGATTATGAAATGAACACACATGCAATGACACTGGTGGATCCATAGGTGGTATGTGAGAAGAACACACATTTCAATGACACTGGTTGTTGTTACTAAAAAGAACACACATGCAATGACACTGGTGGATCCATAGGTGGTATGTGAAGAGAACACACATGCAAAATGACTCTAGTTGTTGTTACTAAAAAGAACACACATGCAATGACACTGGTGGATCCATGGGTGGATTGTGAAAAGAACACACATGCAATGACACTAGTGGATCCATAGGTGGTATGTGAAAAGAACACACATGCAAAATGACTCTGGTTGTTGTTACTAAAAAGAACACACATGCAATGACACTGGTGGATCCATTTGTGGTCTCTGTAGAGAACACATATTTCAATGACACAAGTGGATCCATAGGTGGTATGTGAAAAGAACACACATGCAATGACACTGGTGGATCCATTTGTGGTCTCTATAGAGAACACATATTTCAATGACACCAGTGGATCCATAGGTGGTATGTGAAAAGAACACACATGCAAGATGACTCTGGTTGTTGTTACTAAAAAGAACACACATGCAATGACACAGGTGGATCCATGGGTGGATTGTGAAAAGAGCACGCATGCAATGACACAGGTGGATCCATGTGTGGTCTCTGAAGAGAACACACATGCAATGACCCTGGTTATTGTTACTAAAAAGAACACACATACAATGACACTCGTGGATCCATGTGTGGATTGTGAAGAGAACACACATGCAATGACTCCAGTTGTTGTTAGTGAAAAGAACATACATGCAATGACACCGGTGGATCCATGTGTGGTCTCTATAGAGAACACACATGTCAATGACACTGGTGGCTCCATATGTGCTATGTAAAAAGAACACACATGCAAAATGACTCTGGTTGTTGTTATTGAAAAGAACACACATGCAATGACACTGGTGGATCCATAGGTGGTATGTGAAAAGAACACACATGCAAAATGACTCTGGTTGTTGTTACTAAAAAGAACACACATGCAATGACTCTGGTGGATCCATGGGTGGATTGTGAAAAGAACACACATGCAATGACACTAGTGGATCCATTGGTGGTATGTGAAAAGAACACACATGCAAAATGACTCTAGTTGTTGTTACTAAAAAGAACACACATGCAATGACACTGGTGGATCCATGTGTGGTCTCTGTAGAGAACACACATTTCAATGACACTGGTGGATCCATATGTGGTATGTGAAAAGAACACACATGCAATGACTCTTGTTGTTGTTAGGGAAAAGAACACACATGCAATGACACTGGTGGATCCATAGGTGGTATGTGAAAAGAACACACATGCAAAATGACTCTGGTTGTTGTTACTAAAAAGAACACACATGCAATGACACTGGTGGATCCATGTGTGGTCTCTAGAGAGAACACACATTTCAATGACACTGGTGGATCCATATGTGGTATGTGAAAAGAACACACATGCAATGACTCTGGTTGTTGTTAGTGAAAAGAACACACCTACAATGACACTGGTGGATCCATAGGTGGTATGTGAAAAGAACACACATGCAATGACTCTGGTTGTTGTTAGTGAAAATAACACACATGCAATGACACTGGTGGATCCATAGGTGGTATGTGAGAAGAACACACATGCAAAATGACTCTGGTTGTTGTTACTAAAAAGAACACACATGCAATGACACTGGTGGATCCATAGGTGGATTATGAAATGAACACACATGCAATGACACTGGTGGATCCATAGGTGGTATGTGAGAAGAACACACATTTCGATGACTCTGGTCGTTGTTACTAAAAAGAACACACATGCAAAGACACTGGTGGATCCGTAGGTGGTATGTGAAGAGAACTCACATGCAAAATTACTCTGGTTGTTGTTAGTAAAAATAACACAAATGCAATGACACTGGTGGATCCATGGGTGGATTGTGAAAAGAACGCACATGCAATGACACTGGTGGATCCATAGGTGGTATGTGAAAAGAACACACATGCAAAATGACTCTGGTTGTTGTTACTAAAAATAACACACATGCAATGACACTGGTGGATCCATGTGTGGTCTCTGTAGAGAACACACATTTCAATGATACTGGTGGATCCATATGTGGTATGTGAAAAGAACACACATGCAATGACTCTGGTTGTTGTTAGTGAAAAGAACGCACATGCAATGACACTGGTGGATCCATAGCTGGTATGTGAGAAGAACACACATGCAAAATGACTCTGGTTGTTGTTACTAAAAAGAACACACATGCAATGACACTGGTGGATCCATGTGTGGTCTCTGTAGAGAACACACATTTCAATGACACTGGTGGATCCATAGGTGGTATGTGAGAAGAACACACATGCAAAATGACTCTGGTTGTTGTTACTAAAAAGAACACACATGCAATGACACTGGTGGATCCATAGGTGGTATGTGAAGAGAACACACATGCAAAATGACTCTGGTTGTTGTTACTAAACAGAACACACATGCAATGACACTGGTGGATCCATGGGTGGATTGTGAAATGAACACACATGCAATGACACTGGTGGATCCATAGGTGGTATGTGAAAAGAACACACATGCAAAATGACTCTGTTTGTTGTTACTAAAAAGAACACACATACAAAGACACCGGTGGATCCATGTGTGGTATCTGTAGAGAACACAGATTTCAATGACACTTGTGGATCCATATGTGGTATGTGAAAAGAACACACATGCAATGACTCTAGTTGTTGTTAGAGAAAAGAACACACATGCAATGACACTGGTGGATCCATAGGTGGTATGTGAGAAGAACACACATGCAAAATGACTCTGGTTGTTGTTACTAAAAAGAACACACATGCAATGACACTGATGGATCCATAGGTGGATTATGAAATTAACACACATGCAATGACACTGGTGGATCCATAGGTGGTATGTGAGAAGAACACACATTTCAATGACTCTGGTTGTTGTTACTAAAAAGAACACACATGCAATGACACTGGTGGATCCATGTGTGGTCTCTATAGAGAACACACATTTCAATGACACTGGTGGCTCCATATGTGGTATGTGAAAAGAACACACATGCAATGACTCTGGTTGTTGTTAGTGAAAAAAGAACACACATGCAATGACACTGGTGGATCCATAGGTGGTATGTGAAAAGAACACACATGCAACCACTCTGGTTGTTGTTGGTGAAAAGAACACACATGCAATGACACTGGTGGATCCATAGGTGGTATGTGAGAAGAACACACATGCAAAATGACTCTGGTTGTTACTAAAAAAGAACACACATGCAATGACACTGGTGTATCCATAGGTGGATTATGAAATGAACACACATGCAATGACACTGGTGGATCCATAGGTGGTATCTGAGAAGAACACACATTTCAATGACTCTGGTCGTTGTACCTAAAAAGAACACACATGCAAAGACACTGGTGGATCCATAGGTGGTATGTGAAGATAACACACATGCAAAATGACTCTGGTTGTTGTTACTAAACAGAACACACATGCAATGACACTGGTGGATCCATGTGTGGTCTCTGTAGAGAACACACATTTCAATGACACTGGTGGATCCATATGTGGTATGTGAAAAGAACACACATGCAATGACTCTGGTTGTTGTTAGTGAAAAGAACACACATGCAACGACACTGGTCGATCCATAGGTGGTATGTGAGAAGAACACACATGCAAAATGACTCTGGTTGGTGTTACTCAAAAGAACACACATGCAATGACAATGGTGGATCCATAGGTGGATTATGAAATGAACACACATGCAATGACACTGGTGGATCCATAGGTGGTATGTGAGAAGAACACACATTTCAGTGACTCTGGTCGTTGTTACTAAAAAGAACACACATGCAATGACACTAGTGGATCCATAGGTGGTATGTGAAGAGAACACACATGCAAAATGACTCTGGTTGTTGTTACTAAAAAGAACACACATGCAATGACACTGGTGGATCCATGGGTGGATTGTGAAAAGAACACACATGCAATGACACTGGTGGATCCATAGGTGGTATGTGAAAAGAACACACATGCAAAATGACTATGGTTGTTGTTACTAAAAAGAACACACATGCAATGACACTGGTGGATCCATGTGTGGTCTCTATAGAGAACACACATTTCAATGACAATGGTGGATCCATATGTGGTATGTGAAAAGAACACACATGCAATGACTCTGGTTGTTGTTAGTGAAAAGAACACACCTACAATGACACTGGTGGATCCATAGGTGGTATGTGAAAAGAACACACATGCAATGACTCTGGTTGTTGTTAGTGAAAATAACACACATGCAATGATACTGGTGGATCCATAGGTGGTATGTGAGAAGAACACACATGCAAAATGACTCTGGTTGTTGTTACTAAAAAGAACACACATGCAATGACACTGGTGGATCCATAGGTGGATTATGAAATGAACACACATGCATTGACACTGGTGGATCCATAGGTGGTATGTGAGAAGAACACACATGCAAAATGACTCTGGTTGTTGTTACTAAAAAGAACACACATGCAATGACACTGGTGGATCCATGTGGTATCTATGAAAGAGAACATGATTTCAATGACACTGGTGGATCCAAATGTGGTATGTGAAAAGAACACACATGCAATGACTCTGGTTGTTGTTAGTGGAAAGAACACACATGCAATGACACTGGTGGATCCATAGGTGGTATGTGAGAAGAACACACATGCAAAATGACTCTGGTTGTTGTTACTAAAAAGAACACACATGCAATGACCTTTGGTGGATCCATAGGTGTATTTTGAAATGAACACACATGCTATGACACTGGTGGATCCATAGGTGGTATGTGAGAAGAACACACATTTCAATGACTCTGGTTGTTGTTACTAAAAAGAACACACATGCAATGACAATGGTGGACCCATAGGTGGTATGTGAAGAGAACACACATGCAAAATGACTCTGGTTGTTGTTACTAAAAAGAACACACGTGCAATGACACTGGTGGATCCATGGGTGGATTGTGAAAAGGACACACATGCAATGACACTGGTGGATCCATAGGTAGTATGTGAAAAGAAAACACATGCGAAATCACTCTGGTTGTTGTTACTAAAAAGAACACACATGCAATGACACTGGTGGATCCATGTGTGGTCTCTATAGAGAACACACATTTCAATGACACTGGTGGCTCCATATGTGGTATGTGAAAAGAACACACATGCAATGACTCTGGTTGTTGTTAGTGAAAAAAGAACACACATGCAATGACACTGGTGGATCCATAGGTGGTATGTGAAAAGAACACACATGCAACGACTCTGGTTGTTGTTAGTGAAAAGAACACACATGCAATGACACTGGTGGATCCATAGGTGGTATGTGAGAAGAACACACATGCAAAATGACTCTGGTTGTTACTAAAAAGAACACACATGCAATGACACTGGTGGATCCATAGGTGGATTATGAAATGAACACACATGCAATGACACTGGTGGATCCATAGGTGGTATCTGAGAAGAACACACATTTCAATGACTCTGGTCGTTGTACCTAAAAAGAACACACATGCAAAGACACTGGTGGATCCATAGGTGGTATGTGAAGATAACACACATGCAATATGACTCTGGTTGTTGTTACTAAAAATAACACACATGCAATGACACTGGTGGATCCATGGCAGGATTGTGAAAAGAACGCACATGCAATGATACTGGTGGATCCATAGGTGGTATGTGAAAAGAACACACATGCAAAATGACTCTGGTTGTTGTTACTAAAAAGAACACACATGCAATGACACTGCTGGATCCATGTGTGGTCTCTGTAGAGAACACACATTTCAATGACACTGGTGGATCCATATGTGGTATGTGAAAAGAACAAACATGCAATGACTCTGGTTGTTGTTAGTGAAAAGAACACACATGCAACGACGCTGGTCGATCCATAGGTGGTATGTGAGAAGAACACACATGCAAAATGACTCTGGTTGGTGTTACTCAAAAGAACACACATGCAATGACACTGGTGGATCCATAGGTGGATTAAGAAATGAACACACATGCAATGACACTGGTGGATCCATAGGTGGTATGTGAGAAGAACACACATTTCAGTGACTCTGGTCGTTGTTACTAAAAAGAACACACATGCAATGACACTAGTGGATCCATAGGTGGTATGTGAAGAGAACACACATGCAAAATGACTCTGGTTGTTGTTACTAAAAAGAACACACATGCAATGACACTGGTGGATCCATGGGTGGATTGTGAAAATAACACACATGCAATGACACTGGTGGATCCATAGGTGGTATGTGAAAAGAACACACATGCAAAATGACTCTGGTTGTTGTTACTAAAAAGAACACACATGCAATGACACTGGTGGATCCATGTGTGGTCTCTATAGAGAACACACATTTCAGTGACACTGGTGGATCCATATGTGGTATGTCAAAAGAACACACATGCAATGACTCTGGTTGTTGTTAGTGAAAAGAACACACCTACAATGACACTGGTGGATCCATAGGTGGTATGTGAAAAGAACACACATGCAATGACTCTGGTTGTTGTTAGTGAAAATAACACACATGCAATGACACTGGTGGATCCATAGGTGGTATGTGAGAAGAACACACATGCAAAATGACTCTGGTTGTTATTACTAAAAAGAACACACATGCAATGACACTGGTGGATCCATAGGTGGATTATGAAATGAACACACATGCAATGACACTGGTGGATCCATAGGTGGTATGTGAGAAGAACACACATTTCGATGACTCTGGTCGTTGTTACTAAAAAGAACACACATGCAAAGACACTGGTGGATCCGTAGGTGGTATGTGAAGAGAACTCACATGCAAAATTACTCTGGTTGTTGTTAGTAAAAATAACACACATGCAATGACACTGGTGGATCCATGGGTGGATTGTGAAAAGAACGCATATGCAATGACACTGGTGGATCCATAGGTGGTATGTGAAAAGAACACACATGCAAAATGACTCTGGTTGTTGTTACTAAAAAGAACACACATGCAATGACACTGGTGGATCCATAGGTGGATTATGAAATGAACACAGATGCAATGACACCGGTGGATCCATAGGTGGTATTTGAGAAGAACAAACATGCAAAATGACTCTGGTTGTTGTTACTAAAAAGAACACACATGCAATGGCACTGGTGGATCCATAGGTGGTATTTGAGAAGAACACACATGCAAAATGACTCTCGTTGTTGTTACTAAAAAGAACGCACATGCAATGACACTGGTGGATCCATGTGTGGTCTCTGTAGAGAACACACATTTCAATGACACTGGTGGATCCATATGTGGTATGTGAAAATAACACACATGCAATGACTCTGGTTGTTGTTAGTGAAAACAACACACATGCAATGACACTGGTGGATCCATAGGTGGTATGTGAGAAGAACACACATGCAAAATGACTCTGGTTGTTGTTACTAAAAAGAACACACATGCAATGACACTGGTGGATCCATAGGTGGTATGTGAAGAGAACACACATGCAAAATGACTCTGGTTGTTGTTACTAAACAGAACACACATGCAATGACACTGGTGGATCCATGGGTGGATTGTGAAAAGAACACACATGCAATGACACTGGTGGATCCATAGGTGGTATGTGAAAATAACACACATGCAAAATGACTCTGTTTGTTGTTACTAAAAAGAACACACATGCAAAGACACCGATGGATCCATGTGTGGTATCTGTAGAGAACACAGATTTCAATGACACTGGTGGATCCATATGTGGTATGTGAAAAGAACACACATGCAATGACTCTAGTTGTTGTTAGAGAAAAGAACACACATGCAATGACACTGGTGGATCCATAGGTGGTATGTGAGAAGAACACACATGCAAAATGACTCTGGTTGTTGTTACTAAAAAGAACACACATGCAATGACACTGGTGGATCCATAGGTGGATTATGAAATGAACACACATGCAATGACACTGGTGGCTCCATAGGTGGTATGTGAGAAGAACACACATTTCAATGACTCTAGTTGTTGTTACTAAAAATAACACACATGCAATGACACTGGTGGATCCATGTGTGGTCTCTATAGAGAACACACATTTCAATGACACTGGTGGCTCCATATGTGGTATGTGAAAAGAACACACATGCAATGACTCTGGTTGTTGTTAGTGAAAAAAGAACACACATGCAATGACACTGGTGGATCCATAGGTGGTATGTGAAAAGAACACACATGCAACGACTCTGGTTGTTGTTAGTGAAAAGAACACACATGCAATGACACTGGTGGATCCATAGGTGGTATGTGAGAAGAACACACATGCAAAATGACTCTGGTTGTTGTTACTAAAAAGAACACACATGCAATGACACTAGTGGATCCATAGGTGGATTACGAAATGAACACACATGCAATGACACTGGTGGATCCATAGGTGGTATGTGAGAAGAACACACATTTCAATTACTCTGGTCGTTGTACCTAAAAAGAACACACATGCAAAGACACTAGTAGATCCATAGGTGGTATGTGAAGATAACACACATGCAAAATGACCCTGGTTGTTGTTACTAAAAATAACACACATGCAATGACACTGGTGGATCCATGGGAGGATTGTGAAAAGAACGCACATGCAATGACACTGGTGGATCCATAGGTGGTATGTGAAAAGAACACACATGCAAAATGACTCTGGTTGTTGTTACTAAAAAGAACACACATGCAATGACACTGGTGGATCCATGTGTGGTCTCTGTAGAGAACACACATTTCAATGACACTGGTGGATCCATATGTGGTATGTGAAAAGAACACACATGCAATGACTCTGGTTGTTGTTAGTGAAAAGAACGCACATGCAATGACACTGGTGGATCCATAGGTGGTATGTGAAGAACACACATGCAAAATGACTCGGTTGTTGTTACTAAAAGAACACACATGCAATGACACTGGTGGATCCATGTGTGGTCTCTAGAGAGAACACACATTTCAATGACAACGGTGGATCCATATGTGGTATGTGAAAAGAACACACATGCAAAATGACTCTGGTTGTTGTTAGTGAAAAGAACACACATGCAATGACACTGGTGGATCCATCGGTCGAAGGGGAAAGGATCACACAGGCAAAATGACTCTGGTTGGTGTTACTTCAAAGAACACACATGCAATGACACTGGTGGATCCATAGGTGGTATGTGAAGAGAACACACATGCAAAATGACTGGTTGTTGTTACTAAAAGAACACACATGCAATGACACTGGTGGATCCATGGGTGGATTGTGAAAAGAACACACATGCAATGACACTGGTGGATCCATAGGTGGTATCTAAAAAGAACACACATGCAAAATGACTCTGGTTGTTGTTACTAAAAAGAACACACATGCAATGACACTGGTGGATCCATGTGTGGTCTCTGTAGAGAACACACATTTCAATGACACTGGTGGATCCATATGTGGTATGTGAAAAGAACACACATGCAATGATTCTGGTTGTTGTTAGTGAAAAGAACGCACATGCAATGACACTGGTGGATCCATAGCTGGTATGTGAGAAGAACACACATGCAAAATGACTCTGGTTGTTGTTACTAAAAAGAACACACATGCAATGACACAGGTGGATCCATGTGTGGTCTCTAAAGAGAACACACATTTCAATGACACTGGTGGATCCATATGTGGTATGTGAAAAGAACACACATGCAATGACTCTGGTTGTTGTTAGTGAAAATAACACACATGCAATGACACTGGTGGATCCATAGGTGGTATGTGAGAAGAACACACATGCAAAATGACTCTGGTTGTTGTTACTAAAAAGAACACACATGCAATGACACTGGTGGATCCATGGGTGGATTGTGAAAAGGACACACATGCAATGACACTGGTGGATCCATAGGTGGTATGTGAAAAGAAAACACATGCGAAATCACTCTGGTTGTTGTTACTAAAAAGAACACACATGCAATGACACTGGTGGATCCATGTGTGGTCTCTATAGAGAACACACATTTCAATGACACTGGTGGCTCCATATGTGGTATGTGAAAAGAACACACATGCAATCACTCTGGTTGTTGTTAGTGAAAAGAACACACATGCAATGACACTGGTCGATCCATAGGTGGTATGTGAGAAGAACACACATGCAAAATGACTCTGGTTGGTGTTACTCAAAAGAACACACATGCAATGACACTGGTGGATCCATAGGTGGTATGTGAAGAGAACACACATGCAAAATGACTCTGGTTGTTGTTACTAAAAAGAACACACATGCAATGACACTGGTGGATCCATGGGTGGATTGTGAAAAGAACACACATGCAATGACACTGGTGGATCCATAGGTGGTATGTGAAAAGAACACACATGCAAAATGTAACATCCCAAAAATCATGTTTCAAAAACTCATTCATTTCATTCTTGCATCATTCATTCATATAGGGTTTTTCTCAAAATCATTTGGAGACAGAAGTTTGAGCTATGATTTCATGTGGGCAAATTGTCTCAATTGGCCAACACCCTTTGGGATTGTTTGTTCATAATCTTGTTTGCTTGCCACCATGGTTGGAAAGAATAGGAGTAACATTTAAACCCAAGACTTCAATTTAGAAATATTTTCTAAACCCTAATCCAAATATTTGCAACTAGAACAAATCTCTGTTTATTTTGAAACCCAAGCTTGACCAAGCCTTTGCAAGGTAACCACTAGGTTATTTGATTGTTTGTGAACCCACAGAACCCTGCAAAAATCCCCAAAGAAGTTTGAATTCAAAAAGATTTGAATTCATACCAAATTCTATTCAGAAAATGAAATTAGAAAAAGAAAAGGCTTAAAGAAAGGAAAAAGGCCGGCGGCGAATCGCCAGGCGGATCAAGCCCAGCAAGCCCACCGGGGATCTCCTTTTCTTCTCACCTGCCTTGAGCACCACCTTGAGCAGCTGACAGCCCGACCCACACTGCCAGCGCTCCTCGGCACAGCGGGCCTTCTCCACGTCGGCATCGTCTTCCCTGTCTCCGCGCCACGATCTCCGCTGGCCGTTGCCTTGATGATGCCGGAGTAATTGGGCATTAATCGGGACGTTTCTGTCGAGCATCCGCTATAAGACCCCTACGCCTCGCGATCGTTTTCCCCAAACACCTCGCTCGCTCGCCACCAGGTGTCCTCAATCAACTTTGCACCGCCATGACGAGCCTCTCCGTGATCGATTCGGTGAGCCTAGTGTCCCCTCGCCTCTCATTCTTACAATCGACTCAGCATGTCTTTGCGCATCTCGACCTCACTAGTCATCTGTCTTGCCCAGTGTCGCGGTTCCACGACACCATGAAAGCACCAGCGACATCAACTCCGGCGAGTTTTCCGGTGAGTCTGACCGCCCCTCGCCTTCCTGTTCATGCTCACTACTCTGCCTTGACCCTGTGAACCTAACCGTGTCATTATCTTGCCTCGGGGTGATTCACAGCGACGTCCACGACGACCACCCGACGCAACCGCCGCCCACAGCAACTCCGGTGAGCAATCGCAGCCGTGCCCGAGCGCCCCTCGACCAACCGCAAGTACGACGAGCTTCGCCGTGACCTCCTGAGCCCGGTGAGCTACTCCTCCTTCTCCCTCGCCGTCTGCATCGCCAGCAGCGTCGTCGACAGTTCCGCGCCCGGTAGCCACCGCAGCGCCGCCCATCTGTGGCGACGGTAGTAGCCGTTAGATCGGATCGAACGCCTGATAGATCGATTAACCCGAAGCGATGCGCGATCTGAGCCAGATTTCATTTAGATCCTCTGGGTGGAGCTCGATCCGGTCTGAACGATGCAGGCGAATAAGAACATGACGCGTGGCTAGGAGCTGATCTGAAAATAGAATTTAAAACAGATTTTGATCCAGATTTCAAATGCCAATATCTTTTGAATTCCACGTTAGAATTTTGCAAACTTTATACCGTTGGATTCAGAAAAACAAGACCTTTCTGCCTATCCTTTTTTTTAGCAAATAGTAACCATTAGTTTGGCTTAAATTGCAGAAACTTGTTTGAGGCCTTTTTGAGTATAGATTTAGTTTAGTATTTTGTTTTAGGGTTATTTAAGTTGTCTTGGCTATTTTGTGACTTGTTTAGTTTCTGTATTCATGCACTTGCTTGGTTGAGTTTTCAAAAAAATCATCACTTGGTAGATTCATGCATGCATGCATTCATAATATTTTTGTTTGTATATATTTGTGTGTAATTGTGTGCTATAACTTTGTGTGTAGATTTTGCTAGTGATTGTGATTGTGACGAGTGCTACTCTCCACACTACCAAGGCAAGTGATATCATCATGAATATTCCATTCCTATATTTTATATATGCATTAGTATTATTTTTCTAAGTATAGGACTTGCATGGATTTTTGCTAAGTACAAGCTAAGCTTTGGGAAAACCTATTAGGTAAAACCTTAGTGAAAATTACCTAAGTCAAGATTCCTATTACTATCATGGTTAGCTTAGCTACTAGAAAACAAGGGTGGTTATATATATTCACACTATGGAAAAATATTCTAAGTCTAAGGACTTGTTTTTATTTAACAAAACAACTAAGTTAATGAATCACCTGGGTGGAATGGAAAGAATGGGGTATGTTGAGTGGTTACACAAGGCCAGTACTTGGTGAATCTTGTGTATCTCACTTGTGGATGGCCACCCAGGAACAAAGAGATTTGAGTTGTCAAATGTTGAGAAGCTTCAAGTGCAACCACTTGGTAATATGGGCTCTGCCATGATCTTAGGATGCTGGAACTTAGTCTCTTGGACAGTGGGTGGTAGATGGGTTGATAGGTTGGAGCGCGTCCATTTGACTAAGGAAAGGCTCTGAAGGATCATGTCTTGGGAAACCAAGGCTTGTGGGAAAGTGCACCACCTCTGCAGTGTAAAACCTAAGTACTTAGCCATGTCCACAGTAAAGGACAATTTGAGCATCAAGACATGGAAACTTCAAGAATCTCATCACTCCAATTTCTGAATAAAACTTGTGGGTGAACAAGGGTTAAAGGATCTTCAGTCTTTGATTGGTAGATGCCCTGAGTGGATCTTGATCTGATTGGTAGATACCTTGGGATGGACCTTGTCAAGCAAAAACTTAGTGTTTTCAAAAAGTTCAGGAAAAATCTATTTTGAGCAATGCAAGCCTAAGCTCCACCAGCCAAATGCATATAGTCTTATAGTCCACTTAAATATATACTAAGGTATCACTTGCCAATACTATTCCAAAGTATTGACCCTCATGGCTGTAACTTATGATGTTGCGAGTTACTCGATGATGAATAGGAGTCATGAGTCTACACTCAACATGCTTGCACATGGCACATGAAGATGAAGACTTATGTTTATTTACATATTCCATAAACTCTTGTATTAGGCCTTTGGCCATGAGTTATAAAGACTATGTTTATCTCTGGAATGACTGTAATAAACGACCTTTGTATCTGTGTACTTCATCTTAAAGCATGGATGCTAGCATTGATCCGGGGACTAGCATTGCAATCACAGGATCTTTTCCTTTACAAAGGAGGATCTTACAGATGGTATCGAACCTTTGTGTTGCCTATAGGATTATGACCCTAGGATTGGAAACCACTAAGGAAAAATTTTACTTCTTCTACACTTGTCTATTCTTCTCGTAAACTTTTCTAATCTTCTCCTTCTCATCTCTATTTGTAGATGAACTCCGTCAGCAAGCCGTGAAGAAAAGACCACTCATGACCATGACCTTGGAGTGTGAGGCCAGGTTTCCCAAGATTCTCAAGGACCTCATGGAAACCATGGGAGTACATGGTGCAGGTTGTGTACAAGGGCTTTCCAGTGATGGAGGATGGAGTGGAGTATTGGTGGGTGCAACTTCACTTGTACAAGAACAAGGAAGACAACCACAAGAAAAAGGCTTCTGCATGTACACCAACACTTTTATGCACACCACATTCTTTGAGTCAGCAAAGAAGCGACTTGGAAGACTATCAAGGAACTAAGTGCTAGAGTCAAGTGCAGGATGCTCAACCTCCAAAAGACTTAGAGAAAGAGAAGGAACATACCCAAGAGTTGGAAATCACCAACCAATCCTTAAGAGGAGATATCATAGACTTAGTGATAGAAGCATGTGAACAAGATAGGGTGATTGCCACTAGGAACATTGTGTTAGCCACCAGATCCAATGAGATAGGATTGTAAGCGCGCCGTTAGTTGACCACCACCTACCACCTTATTTTCCAAAATAAGACCTTAAATAAGTTTGAACCTTGGTTGATGTAATGAATCTATGTATTCATGACTTGTGTGTTTTTGTGGTTATGCTTGAATGTTTGTCTTGTTTATCTTAAATTGTGTTGTTCTAACTTTTTCAATCTTATAAATAGATGCCTATTGCCATCGGCCTTTGTTGAGGAGTTCAGCTACCCGTTTTGGTCCTCGTGTCGTAGAGCTTACTACTTTACTCGATCTCCCTCTTCCTATCATTCAGTGCACCCACTCACCAAGTTTGAGAGGAAGGACCTTTGGGGCTTCAAGGTGAACCAGCCGGGGCCTTGAGCAGAGCCTACTACGGAGGCCATCGTCTTCAAGCTTATGCACGATGGCGGGGAGAGAGGCATGGAGGTTGTCATGCAGGATCGATAGGACGGCTGTTGGGGCGTCACTCCCGAAAGTTAGAGGCACTCACTTCCACGCCTTGAAGGCGAGATGATGATGGAGAGTCCATTGACTTTGAGGACGACTCGAGGGTCACAGCAGAGCCGATACGCCTATACCTCCAGGACTTAGAGACTCTTATTAGGCACGTGTATACCGATAGGACCAACGTCATGCTTAGTAATGACGAGCTCCAGGTGCAGCTTCGCGAGAAGGACAAGCTCTTCGCGCAGCAGGACGAGATAGTCAAGGAGATGGAGACGAAGTTCGAGACCCAAGACCGTAAGTTCAAGAGTCAAAGAAGCGTGTCGGATAGGAACAAGAGGATTCGTGATATGACCGAGGCTGCAGTCAAGGACTTGAGTTAGAGCGGCGTGCAGACTGATTGAGAGGCTTCGTTCCCAAGAGGGCTCTCAAGGCCAAGATCGACTCTTTGACCACTACCATCGAGGAGAACAAGACCGCAATGGAGAGCGCGGTCTTACCTTTGTCGAGGAGGAGATTGATGCCGAGTAGATTTGACTACTCGTTATCTTTATTCACCGCACTTGTTATTTATGAACTTATTGTTGAACCATCCGACATGTGGATGGCTTGCCACTTGTGTTTGTACTTTGAGACTTTTGTTATCTTGTTGTTTAGCTTTTATCCTAGTGTTGCTTGCTATGTGTTTGCTTGTGTAATGTATTGTGCATAAATCATGTAAGGTATCTCATTCTTATCTCTATATGAATAAACCAGATGCCTCCCGTCGGCAAACACCAACCCAACCCCAACATTTCCCGAAATGCAACAAATGATGAATCTTGAGACCGACTTATGCAAATGATGACAACATTCATCGAACGAACAACAACAATCCCAACAACAATAACAACAACAACAACAACCCTCGGTTTTGATATGCTCACCAGATTTCTGCGTCGAGGCCAGCTAAGTTTTCGAGAACGGCCCGATCCCATGGTGGCCAATGATTGGCTCGTTACGTGAACAAAGACTTAGTGACCGTGGGATGCACGGATGCTGAAAAGGTCAGGTTTGCGGCACACATCATTGGAAGGACCAGCCGCGCATGGTGGGACAACTTCAGTTACCACGCCTATTGATGAGGTGACTTGGGCTATCTTTGAAGATGGATTTCGTACTACTCATATCTCACCAGGTATGATGAGCCTGAAAAAGAAGGAATTTCACAACCTAAAACAGCGCCACCACAGCGTGGCTGAATACATCGAAGAGTTCAACAATCTGGCGCGCTATGCACCGGATGAGGTTGACACTGATGCCAAAAGGAAGGAAAAGTTTCTAGAAGGCTTGAATGATGAGCTAAATCTGCGGTATGCATGGCATATGTTCCAACTTGTCGATCATTTGTGTGACAAGGCTGTTATTGTGGAGAATAAAATGAAGCAAGTTGAGAGTAGAAAGAGGAAACACTCCGGCAAGCATAGCTCGGGATCGTATCATAAACGATCTCACAATGATGATAGTGTCAGCTCAGGATCCCACAAGCATGGGAAGTTTAACAAGCACCACAACCACAACCGTCATGACAACAAGCATCATCGCAGTCATGACAATGATAAGTACAAGAACCACAAGAGTGGATATAAGAGCCACCATAGTGGAAGTGGAAATGGAAGTGGAAGTCAACCTAAGAAGGACAACAGTCAGGTTGAATGCTTCAAATGCAAGAAGCTGGGGCATTATGCTAATGAGTGCCCTGAGAAGAACGTTGAAGGACCTAACAAACCCAACCCTTTTCAGAAAGGACAGGTTAACCACATCAATGTGGAGGAAGTCTATGAAGAACCTGATGCCGTTGCTGGTAAGTTCAGACTCAATTCCATCTCAGCATTTGTACTCTTTGACACTGGTGCATCTCATTCATTTATATCTAAAGCATTTGTCGAAAGAAATGGGTTTGCATCTGAAAACATTGGGTGTCCGATAAAAGTTAGCTCTCCGGGAGGGGATATGATAGTGAGTCTTGGATGCCGGGATCTAGTCATAGAGATCGGAAAACATAAGTTTCCAGTAAACCTAATAATCCTAAATTCCCAAGGATTGGATGTAATTTTGGGAATGGATTGGATGGCTAAGTATGAGGGAGTACTAGATTGTGCAAATCGCACAATTTCACTCACAACCCCTAAAGGTAAGAGGATAACATTTAAGTCCAATTTTAAATCTAAAGGAAGCAAGCTAAATTCTCTTAAGGGGGTTAGCATGGACAGTGTGCCAATTGTGTGTGAGTATCCGGATGTGTTCCTGGAAGAGTTACCAGGAATGCCACCAGATAGAGATGTGGAATTTATAATAGAATTGGTACCAGGTTCTGGACCAAGGGCAAAGAGGCCTTATAAAATGTCAGTTGACGAACTTTAGGAACTCAAGAAACAACTTGGAGAACAATTGCATAAAGGATTCATCCAGCCAAGTTCTTCATCTTGGGAGCTCGATTCTGTTCGTAGAAAAGAGAGATAGAACTCAAAGATTATGCATAGATTACCGTTCTCTCAACGAGGTAACCATCAAGAACAAGTATCCTTTGCCAAGAATAAATGACTTGTTTGATCAGCTAGAAGGAGGATGTGTGTTCTCGAAGATTGATCTTCGGTCAGGCTATTTTCAACTCAAGATAAGAGAGCAAGACATACCTAAAACAGCCTTCACCACGAGGTATGGATTGTATGAGTACACGGTGATGCCTTTTGGATTAACCAACGCTCCAGCATACTTCATGAATATGATGAACAAAGTGTTCATGGAATTTCTCGACAAGTTTGTTGTCGTTTTCATCGATGACATCTTAGTCTACTCCAAGAGCAAGGAAGAACATGAAAGACATCTACGCTTGATACTTGAGAAACTAAGGGAACATAAGCTTTATGCCAAATTCAGCAAGTGTGAGTTTTGGTTAGAGGAAGTTGGATTTCTTGGTCATGTTATGACAAAGGATGGTGTAGCGGTTGATCCTGCTAAAGTTTCGGCTGTGACAGAATGGAAAAGTCCCAAGAACGTAAAAGAGGTTCGTAGTTTCCTTGGTTTAGCAGGTTACTACAGAAGGTTCATTGAAAAATTTTCTAAGGTTGCTAAACCAATGACGGAATTGTTAAAGAAAGATAAGAAATTTGCTTGGTCTGAAGGATGTGAACTCAGCTTTCAAGAATTAAAGAAGAGACTTGTGTCGACACCGATTTGCCTACCAAATTTGGAAAAGGATTTCCAAGTGTATTGTGATGCTTCGCATCAAGGAATAGGAGCCGTACTTATGCAAGGCGGAAAAGTTGTGGCTTATGTCTCGAGACAACTCAAAACTCATGAAGTAAATTATCCTACTCATGATTTAGAGTTAGCCGCTGTTGTCCATGCACTCAAAACATGGAGACATTACCTTTTGGGAAAACGTTGTGAAGTGTTCACCGACCATAAGAGCTTAAAATATATCTTCACCCAGAAGGAGATCAATATGAGACAAAGAAGATGGCTAGAACTTATCAAGGATTACGACTTGAATTTGCAATACCACCCCGGTAAAGCAAATGTAGTAGCAGATGCTCTAAGTCGTAAGGCGTTTGTAAATGGTCTTACCAAAGGTGAATTGCCTGATGATTTGTGTAAGCAATTCAAGGAACTCAGGTTGGAGATTGTGCCAGAAGGACATCTCATGTCTTTGGATGTTCAACCCACTCTGTTGGGTAAGATTAAAGAAGCCCAAAAGACAGATAAAGAGATCGAAGAGATCAAGGAAAGGATTAGCCAAGGGAAAGCTAAAAGTTTCCATATGGACGAACAAGGTACTTTATGGCACGGGAAACGTATTTGTGTTCCACAAGATGCTGAAGTGCTGAATCTGATTTTACAAGAAGCCCATAACTCTCCATATTCTATTCACCCGGGAAACACCAAAATGTATATGGATATGAAAGAAAGATTTTGGTGGAACAATCTTAAAAGGGACATCGCCGAACACATTGCTTTGTGTGATGTGTGTAGTAGAGTGAAAGCGGAGCATCAGAAACCAGCAGGTTTGCTTCAACCAATGCCTATTCCTGAATGGAAGTGGGAAAATATTGGGATGGATTTCATTACCGGATTACCAAGGACCAGGTCAGGGTATGATTCCATATGGGTAATAGTAGATCGCCTAACTAAAGTGGCTCATTTTATACCCGTAAAGACAACTTATACTAGTGCCAAGTTAGCCAAAATCTACATGAGCAGAATTGTATGCCTTCACGGTGTACCTAAGAGTATTGTGTCTGATAGAGGAACTCAGTTCACTTCTCACTTTTGGAGACAACTTCATGAATCTCTAGGAACGAGGTTGGAATTCAGCCTTTGCTTTTCATCCTCAAACCGATGGACAAGCAGAAAGGACTAATCAAATTCTTGAAGACATGTTGAGGGCATGTGCCTGGACTATGGAGCAAGTTGGGATGAAAAGTGCCTTACAGAAGTTCTCTTACAACAACGATCACCAATCTAGTATTGGGATGGCACCATTTGAGTTTCTATACGGAAGAAAGTGTACCACCCCATTGCTATGGAATGGTGTGGGAGAAAGAAGTTTGTTTGGACCAGACCTTATCAAAGGCAGAAGAAAAGGTCAAATTAGTTAGAGACAGTTGAAGATAGCAGTCTCGACGGAAAAGCTACGCAGATGCTAAGCGTAGAGAAGTCATTTACGAAGTTGGGGATAGAGCTTATCTTAGAGTATCACCACTTGGAGTAAAAGATTTGGAGTCAAAGGAAAGTTAGCACCAAGATATGTGGGACCATTCAGCATTTTAAGTCGCAAGGGAGAAGCTGCATATGAAATCGAACTGCCAGCATCTTTACTAGCAGTCCATAATGTTTTTCATGTGAGCCAGCTCAAGAAATGTCACCCAGAAATGGAAGAAACATCTTTGAAAGATACTATATCTTTGGAAGAAGTTCAACTAGAAAGTGATCTCACCTATGAAGAAAATCCTGTCAAGATACTTGAGACCACAGAAAGAGTCACAAGAACAAAGACTATCAAGTTTTGCAAAGTACAATGGAATCATCATTCCGAAGAAGAAGCAACATGGGAAAGAGAAGATGATCTTCGGAAAGACCACCCTCACCTATTTGCTAGCCAATCCGAATCTAGGCGAGATTCATTTTAAGGGGTTAGATTTGTAACATCCCAAAAATCATGTTTCAAAAACTCATTCATTTCATTCTTGCATCATTCATTCATATAGGGTTTTTCTCAAAATCATTTGGAGACAGAAGTTTGAGCTATGATTTCATGTGGGCAAATTGTCTCAATTGGCCAACACCCTTTGGGATTGTTTGTTCATAATCTTGTTTGCTTGCCACCATGGTTGGAAAGAATAGGAGTAACATTTAAACCCAAGACTTCAATTTAGAAATATTTTCTAAACCCTAATCCAAATATTTGCAACTAGAACAAATCTCTGTTTATTTTGAAACCCAAGCTTGACCAAGCCTTTGCAAGGTAACCACTAGGTTATTTGATTGTTTGTGAACCACAGAACCTGCAAAAATCCCCAAGAAGTTTGAATTCAAAAGATTTGAATTCATACCAATTCTATTCAGAAAATGAAATTAGAAAAAGAAAAAGGCTTAAAGAAAGGAAAAAGGCCGGCAGAATCAGCCAGCGGATCAAGCCCAGCAAGCCCACCCGGGATCTCCTTTTTCTTCTCACCTTGAAAGCACACGAAGTGAGCCGACAGCCCGACCCACACACACTGCGCTCCTCGGCAGCGGGCCTTCTCCACGTCGTCGTCTTCCCCCTGTCTCCGCCACGATCTCACGCTGACGCCGTTGATGATGCGGAGTAATTGGGCATTAATCGACGGACGTTTCCTGTCGAGCATCTGGCTATAAGACCCCCTCTGCCTCGCGATCGTTGTCCCCCAAACACCTCGCTCCGCCACCAGGCTGTCCTCAATCAACTTTGCACCGCCATGATGAGCCTCTCCGGCGATCGATTCGGTGAGCCTAGTGTCCCCCTCGCCTCTCGTTCTTACAATCTGACTCAGCATGTCTTTGCGCATCTCGACCTCACTAGTGCATCTGTCTTGCCCAGTCGCCCGGTTCCACGACACCGCGAGCACCGGCCGGCGACATCAACTCCGACGAGTTTTCCCGGTAGTCTGCACCGCCCCTCGCCTTCCGTTCATGCTCACTACTACGCCTTGACCACTGTGAACCTAACCGTGTCATTATCTTGCCTCGGGGTGATTCACAATGACGTCCACGACGACCACCAGCCCGCCGCCGCCAAGAACTCCGGTGAGCAATCGCGGCCGTGCGGCGCCCCTCGACCAACGCCGTATGACGAGCTTCACCGTGACCTCCTGAGCCGGTGAGCTACTCCTCCTTCTCCCTCGCCGTGCATCGCCGGCAGCGTCGTCGACCGATTCCGCCGCCGGTATGCCACCGCCGCCCATCTGTGGCGAGCGGTAGTAGCCGTTAGATCTGGATCGACGCCTCGATAGATCACTTAACCCGGCGATGCAGCGATCTGAGCCGCCAGATTTCATTTAGATCCTCTGGCTGTGGAGCTCGATCCAAGGTCTTGAACGATGCAGGCGAATAAGAAAGAACATGACGTGGCTAGAGCTGATCTGAAAATAGAATTTAAAACAGATTTTGATCCAGATTTCAAATGCCAATATCTTTTGAATTCCACGTTAGAATTTTGCAAACTTTATACCGTTGGATTCAGAAAAACAAGACCTTTCTGCCTATCCTTTTTGTTTAGCAAATAGTAACCATTAGTTTGGCTTAAATTGCAGAAACTTGTTTGAGGCCTTTTTGAGTATAGATTTAGTTTAGTATTTTGTTTTAGGGTTATTTAAGTTGTCTTGGCTATTTTGTGACTTGTTTAGTTTCTGTATTCATGCACTTGCTTGGTTGAGTTTTCAAAAAAATCATCACTTGGTAGATTCATGCATGCATGCATTCATAATATTTTTGTTTGTATATATTTGTGTGTAATTGTGTGCTATAACTTTGTGTGTAGATTTTGCTAGTGATTGTGATTGTGGAGTGCTACTCTCCACACTACCAAGGCAAGTGATATCATCATGAATATTCCATTCCTATATTTTATATATGCATTAGTATTATTTTTCTAAGTATAGGACTTGCATGGATTTTTGCTAAGTACAAGCTAAGCTTTGGGAAAACCTATTAGGTAAAACCTTAGTGAAAATTACCTAAGTCAAGATTCCTATTACTATCATGCTTAGCTTAGCTACTAGAAAACAAGGGTGGTTATATATATTCACACTATGAAAAATATTCTAAGTCTAAGGACTTGTTTTTATTTAACAAAACAACTAAGTTAATGAATCACACAGGTGGAATGGAAAGAATGGGGTATGTTGAGTGGTTACACAAGGCCAGTCTTGGTGAACCTTGTGTATCTCACTTGTGGATGGCCACCCAGGAACAAAGAGATTTGAGTTGTCAAATGTTGAGAAGCTTCAAGTGCAACCACTTGGTAATATGGGCTCTGCCATGATCTTAGGATGCTGGAACTTAGTCTCTTGGACAGTGGGTGGTAGATGGGTTGATAGGTTGGAGCGCGTCCATTTGACTAAGGAAAGGCTACTGAAGGATCATGTCTTGGGAAACCAAGGCTTGTGGGGAAAGTGCACCACCTCTGCAGTGTAAAACCTAAGTACTTAGCCATGTCCACAGTAAAGGACAATTTGAGCATCAAGACATGGAAACTTCAAGAATCTCATCACTCCAATTTCTGAATAAAACTTGTGGGTGAACAAGGGTTAAAGGATCTTCAGTCTTTGATTGGTAGATGCCCTGAGTGGATCTTCAGTCTCTGATTGGTAGATACCTTGGGATGGACTTTGTCAAGCAAAAACTTAGTGTTTTCAAAAAGTTCAGGAAAAATCTATTTTGAGCAATGCAAGCCTAAGCTCCACCAGCCAAATGCATATAGTCTTATAGTCCACTTAAATATATACTAAGGTATCACTTGCCAATACTATTCCAAAGTATTGACCCTCTGTGGCTGTAACTTATGATGTTGCAGGTTACTCTGATGATGAATAGGAGTCATGAGTCTACACTCAACATGCTTGCCTGTGGCACATGAAGATGAAGACTTATGTTTATTTACATATTCCATAAACTCTTGTATTAGGCCTTTGGCCATGAGTTGTAAAAGACTATGTTTATCTCTGGAATGACTGTAATAAACGACCTTTGTATCTGTGTACTTCATCTTAAACTGTGGATGCTAGCATTGATCCAGGGACTAGCATTGCAATCACAGGGATCTTTTCCTTTACAAAGGAGGCATCTTACACAAAATGACTCTGTTTGTTGTTACTAAAAAGAACACACATGCAATGACACTGGTGGATCCATGTGTGGTATCTGTAGAGAACACAGATTTCAATGACACTGGTGGATCCATATGTGGTATGTGAAAAGAACACACATGCAATGACTCTGGTTGTTGTTAGTGGAAAGAACACACATGCAATGACACTGGTGGATCCATAGGTGGTATGTGAGAAGAACACACATGCAAAATGACTCTGGTTGTTGTTACTAAAAAGAACACACATGCAATGACACTGGTGGATCCATAGGTGGATTATGAAATGAACACACATGCAATGACACTGGTGGATCCATAGGTGGTATGTGAGAAGAACACACATTTCAATGACTCTGGTTGTTGTTACTAAAAAGAACACACATGCAATGACACTGGTGGACCCATAGGTGGTATGTGAAGAGAACACACATGCAAAATGACTCTGGTTGTTGTTACTAAAAAGAACACACGTGCAATGACACTGGTGGATCCATGGGTGGATTGTGAAAAGGACACACATGCAATGACACTGGTGGATCCATAGGTAGTATGTGAAAAGAAAACACATGCGAAATCACTCTGGTTGTTGTTACTAAAAAGAACACACATGCAATGACACTGGTGGATCCATGTGTGGTCTCTATAGAGAACACACATTTCAATGACACTGGTGGCTCCATATGTGGTATGTGAAAAGAACACACATGCAATGACTCTGGTTGTTGTTAGTGAAAAAAGAACACACATGCAATGACACTGGTGGATCCATAGGTGGTATGTGAAAAGAACACACATGCAACGACTCTGGTTGTTGTTAGTGAAAAGAACACACATGCAATGACACTGGTGGATCCATAGGTGGTATGTGAGAAGAACACACATGCAAAATGACTCTGGTTGTTACTAAAAAGAACACACATGCAATGACACTGGTGGATCCATAGGTGGATTATGAAATGAACACACATGCAATGACACTGGTGGATCCATAGGTGGATTATGAAATGAACACACATGCAATGACACTGGTGGATCCATAGGTGGTACTTGAGAAGAACACACATTTCAATGACTCTGGTCGTTGTACCTAAAAAGAACACACATGCAAAGACACTGGTGGATCCATAGGTGGTATGTGAAGATAACACACATGCAAAATGACTCTAGTTGTTGTTACTAAAAATAACACACATGCAATGACACTGGTGGATCCATGGGAGGATTGTGAAAAGAACGCACATGCAATGAGACTGGTGGATCCATAGGTGGTATGTGAAAAGAACACACATGCAAAATGACTCTGGTTGTTGTTACTAAAAAGAACACACATGCAATGACACTGGTGGATCCATGTGTGGTCTCTGTAGAGAACACACATTTCAATGACACTGGTGGATCCATATGTGGTATGTGAAAAGAACACACATGCAATGACTCTGGTTGTTGTTAGTGAAAAGAACACACATGCAACGACACTGGTCGATCCATAGGTGGTATGTGAGAAGAACACACATGCAAAATGACTCTGGTTGGTGTTACTCAAAAGAACACACATGCAATGACACTGGTGGATCCATAGGTGGATTATGAAATGAACACACATGCAATGACACTGGTGGATCCATAGGTGGTATGTGAGAAGAACACACATTTC
Source organism: Avena insularis (assembly GCA_023614405.1). Classification (NCBI taxonomy): domain Eukaryota; kingdom Viridiplantae; phylum Streptophyta; class Magnoliopsida; order Poales; family Poaceae; genus Avena; species Avena insularis. Next base: position 265,311,785 of record CM042688.1, read on the forward strand.
AGTGACTCTGGTCGTTGTTACTAAAAATAACACACATGCAATGACACTAGTGGATCCATAGGTGGTATGTGAAGAGAACACACATGCAAAATGACTCTGGTTGTTGTTACTAAAAAGAACACACATGCAATGACACTGGTGGATCCATGGGTGGATTGTGAAAAGGACACACATGCAATGACACGGGTGGATCCATAGGTGGTATGTGAAAAGAACACACATGCAAAATGACTTTGGTTGTTGTTACTAAAAAGAACACACATGCAATGACACTAGTGGATCCATGTGTGGTCTCTGTAGAGAACACACATTTCAATGACACTGGTGGATCCATATGTGGTATGTGAAAAGAACACACATGGAATGACTCTGGTGGTTGTTAGTGAAAAGAACACACATGCAATGACACTGGTGGATCCACAGGTGGTATGTGAGAAGAACACACATGCAAAATGACTCTAGTTGTTGTTACTAAAAAGAACACACATGCAATGACACTGGTGGATCCATAGGTGGATTATGAAATGAACACACATGCAATGACGCTGGTTGATCCATAGGTGGTATGTGAGAAGAACACACATTTCAATGACTCTGGTCGTTGTTACTAAAAAGAACACACATGCAAAGACACTATATATCCATAGGTGGTATGTGAAGAGAACACACATGCAAAATGACTCTGGTTGTTGTTACTAGAAATAACACACATGCAATAACACTAGTGGATCCATGGGTGGATTGTGAAAAGAACGCACATGCAATGACACTGGTGGATCCATAGGTGGTATGTGAAAAGAACACACATGCAAAATGACTCTGGTTGTTGTTACTAAAAAGAACACACATGCAATGACACTGGTGGATCCATGTGTGGTCTCTATAGAGAACACACATTTCAATCAAACTGGTCGATCCATATGTGGTATGTGAAAAGAACACACATGCAATGACTCTGGTTGTTGTTAGTGAAAAGAACGCACATGCAATGACACCGGTGTATCCATATGTGGTATGTGAGAAGAACACACATGCAAAATGACTGTGGTTGTTGTTACTAAAAAGAACACACATGCAATGACACTGGTGGATCCATAGGTGGATTATGAAATGAACACACATGCAATGACACTGGTGGATCCATAGGTGGTATGTGAGAAGAACACACATTTCAATGACTCTGGTTGTTGTTATTGAAAAGAACACACATGCAATGGCACTGGTGGATCCATAGGTGGTATGTGAAGAGAACACACATGCAAAATGACTCTGGTTGTTGTTACTAAATAGAACACACATGCAATGACACTGGTGGATCCATGGGTGGATTGCGAAAAGTACACACATGCAATGACAATGGTGGATCTATAGGTGGTATGTGAAAAGAACACACATGCAAAATGACTCTGGTTGTTGTTACTAAAAAGAACACACATGCAATGACACTGGTGGATCCATGTGTGGTCTCTGTAGAGAACACACATTTCAATGACACTGGTGGATCCATATGTGGTATGTGAAAAGAACACACATGCAATGACTCTGGTTGTTGTTAGTGAAAAGAACACACATGCAATGACACTGGTGGATCCATATGTGGTATGTGAAAAGAACACACATGCAACGACTCTGGTTGTTGTTAGTGAAAAGAACATACATGCAATGACACTAGTGGATCCGTAGGTGGTATGTGAGAAGAACACACATGCAAAATGACTCTGGTTGTTGTTACTAAAAAGAACACACATGCAATGACACTAGTGGATCCATAGGTGGATTATGAAATGAACACACATGAAATGACACTGGTGGATCCATAGGTGGTATGTGAGAAGAACACACATTTCAATGACTCTGGTCGTTGTTACTAAAAAGAACACACATGCAAAGACACTGGTGGATCCATTGGTGGTATGTGAAGAGAACACACATGCAAAATGACTCTGGTTGTTGTTACTAAAGATAACACACATGCAATGACACTGGTGGATCCATGGGTGGATTGTGAAATGAACGCACATGCAATGACACTGGTGGATCCATAGGTGGTATGTGAAAAGAACAAACATGCAAAATGACTCTGGTTGTTGTTACTAAAAAGAACACACATGCAATGACACTGGTGGATCCATGTGTGGTCTCTGTAGAGAACACACATTTCAATGACACTGGTGGATCCATATGTGGTATGTGAAAAGAACACATATGCAATGACTCTGGTTGTTGTTAGTGAAAAGAACGCACATGCAATGACACTGGTGGATCCATAGGTGGTATGTGAGAAGAACACACATGCAAAATGACACTGGTTGTTGTTACTAAAAAGAACACACATGCAATGACACTGGTGGATCCATGTGTGGTCTCTATAGAGAACACACATTTCAATGACACTGGTGGATCCATATGTGGTATGTGAAAAGAACACACATGCAATGACTCTGGTTGTTATTAGTGAAAAGAACACACATGCAATGACACTGGTGGATCCATAGGTGGTACGTGAGAAGAACACACATGCAAAATGACTCTGGTTGTTGTTACTAAAAAGAACACACGTGCAATGACACTAGTGGATCCATAGGTGGATTATGAAATGAACACACATGCAATGACACTGGTGGATCCATAGGTGGTATGTGAGAAGAACACACATTTCAATGACTCTAGTTGTTGTTACTAAAGAGAACACACATGCAATGACACTGGTGGATCCATAGGTGGTATGTGAAGAGAACACACATACAAAATGACTCTGGTTGTTACTAAAAAGAACACACATGCAATGACACTGGTGGATCCATGGGTGGATTGTGAAAAGAACACACATGCAATGACACTGGTGGATCCATAGGTGGTATATGAAAAGAACACACATGCAAAATGACTCTGGTTGTTGTTACTAAAAATAACACACATGCAATGACACTGGTGGATCCATGTGTGGTCTCTGTAGAGAACACACCTTTCAATGACACTGGTGGATCCATATTTGGTATCATAAAAGAACACACATGCACTGACTCTAGTTGTTGTTAGTGAAAAGAACACACATGCAATGACACTGGTGGAACCATAGGTGGTATGTGAGAAGAACACACATGCAACGACTCTGGTCGTTGTTAGTGAAATCAACACACATGCAATGACACTGGTGGATCCGTAGGTGGTATGTGAGAAGAACACACATGCAAAATGACTCTGGTTGTTGTTACTAAAAAGAACACACATGCAATGACACTGGTGGATCCATAGGTGGATTATGAAATGAACGCACATGCAATGACACTGGTGGATCCATAGGTGGTTTGTGAGAAGAACACACATTTCAATGACTCTGGTCATTGTTACTAAAAAGAACACACATGCAAAGACACTGGTGGATCCATAGGTGGTATGTGAAGAGAACACACATGCAAAATGACTCTGGTTGTTGTTACTAATAATAACACACATGCAATGACACTGGTGGATCCATGGGTGGATTGTGAAAAGAACGCACATGCAATGACACTGGTGGATCCATAGGTGGTATGTGAAAATAACACACATGCAAAATGACTCTGGTTGTTGTTACTAAAAAGAATACACATGCAATGACACTGGTGGATCCATGTGTGGTCTCTGTAGAGAACACACATTTCAATGACACTGGTGGATCCATATGTGGTATGTGAAAAGAACACACATGCAATGACTCTGGTTGTCGTTAGTGAAAAGAACGCACATGCAATGACACTGTGGATCCATAGGTGGTATGTGAGAAGAACACACATGCAAAATGACTCTGGTTGTTGTTACTAAAAAGAACACACATGCAATGACACTGGTGGATCCATGTGTGGTCTCTGTAGAGAACACACATTTCAATGACACTGGTGGATCCATATGTGGTATGTGAAAAGAACACACATGCAATGACTCTGGTTGTCGTTAGTGAAAAGAACACACATGCAATGACACTGGTCGATCCATAGGTGGTATGTGAGAAGAACACACATGCAAAATGACTCTGGTTGTTGTTACTAAAAAGATCACACATGCAATGACACTGGTGGATCCATAGGTGGATTATGAAATGAACACACATGCAATGACACTGGTGGATCCATAGGTGGTATGTGAGAAGAACACACATTTCAATGACTCTGGTTGTTGTTACTAAAAAGAACACACATGCAATGACACTGGTGGATCCATAGGTGGTATGTGAAGAGAACACACATGCAAAATGACTCTGGTTGTTGTTACTAAAAAGAACACACATGCAGTGACACTGGTGGATCCATGGGTGGATTGTGAAAAGAACACACATGCAATGACATGGGTGGATCCATAGGTGGTATGTGAAAAGAACACACATGCAAAATGACTCTGGTTGTTGTTACTAAAAAGAACACACATGCAATGACACTGGTGGATCCATGTGTGGTCTCTATAGAGAACACACATTTCAATGACACTGGTGGATCCATATGTGGTATGTGAAAAGAACACACATGCAATGACTCTGGTTGTTGTTAGTGAAAAGAACACACATGCAATGACACTGGTGGATCCATAGGTGGTATGTGAAAAGAACACACATGCAATGACTCTGGTTGTTGTTAGTGAAAAGAACACACATGCAATGACACTTGTGGATCCATAGGTGGTATGTGAGAAGAACACACATGCAAAATGACTCTGGTTGTTGTTACTAAAAAGAACACACATGCAATGACACTGGTGGATCCATAGGTGGATTATGAAATGAACACACATGCAATGACACTGGTGGATCCATAGGTGGTATGTGAGAAGCACACACATTTTAATGACTCTGGTCGTTGTTACTAAAAAGAACGCACATGCAAAGACACTGGTGGATCCATAGGTGGTATGTGAAGAGAACACACATGCAAAATGACTCTGGTTGTTGTTACTAAAAATAACACACATGCAATGACACTGGTGGATCCATGGGTGGATTGTGAAAAGAACGCACATGCAATGACACTGGTGGATCCATAGGTGGTATGTGAAAAGAACACACATGCAAAATGACTCTGGTTGTTGTTACTAAAAAGAACACACATGCAATGACACTGGTGGATCCATGTGTGGTCTCTATAGAGAACACACATTTCAATGACACTGGTGGATCCATATGTGGTATGTGAAAAGAACAAACATGCAATGACTCTGGTTGTTGTTAGTGAAAAGAACCCACATGCAATGACACTGGTGGATCCATAGGTGGTATGCGAAAAGAACACACATGCAATGACTCTAGTTGTTGTTAGTGAAAAGAACAAACATGCAATGACACTGGTGGATTCATAGGTGGTATGTGAGAAGAACACACATGCAAAATGACTCTGGTTGTTGTTACTAAAAAGAACACACATGCAATGACACTGGTGGATGCATAGGTGGATTATGAAATGAACGCACATGCAATGACACTGGTGGATCCATAGGTGGTATGTGAGAAGAACACACATTTCAATGACTCTGGTCATTGTTACTAAAAAGAACACAGATGCAAAGACACTAGTGGATCCATAGGTGGTATGTGAAGAGAACACACATGCAAAATGACTCTGGTTGTCGTTACTAAAAATAACACACATGCAATGATACTGGTGGATCCATGCGTGGATTGTGAAAAGAACGAACATGCAATGACACTAGTGGATCCATAGGTGGTATGTGAAAAGAACACACATGCAAAATGACTCTGGTTGTTGTTACTAAAAAGAATACACATGCAATGACACTGGTGGTTCCATGTGTGGTCTCTGTAGAGAACACACATTTCAATGACACTGGTGGATCCATATGTGGTATGTGAAAAGAACACACATGCAATGACTCTGGTTGTTGTTAGTGTAAAGAACGCACATGCAATGACACTGGTGGATCCATAGGTGGTATGTGAGAAGAACACACATGCAAAATGACTCTGGTTGTTGTTACTAAAAAGAACACATATGCAATGACATCAGGATCCATGTGTGGTCTCTGTAGAGAACACACATTTCAATGACACTGGTGGATCCATATGTGGTATGTGAAAAGAACACACATGCAATGACTCTGGTTGTTGTTAGTGAAAAGAACACACATGCAATGACACTGGTCGATCCATAGGTGGTATGTGAGAAGAACACACATGCAAAATGACTCTGGTTGTTGTTACTAAAAAGAACACACGTGCAATGACACTGGTGGATCCATAGGTGGATTATGAAATGAACACACATGCAATGACACTGGTGGATCCATAGGTGGTATGTGAGAAGAACACACATTTCAATGACTCTGGTTGTTGTTACTAAAAAGAACACACATGCAATGACACTGGTGGATCCATAGGTGGTATGTGAAGAGAACACACATGCAAAATGACTCTGGTTGTTGTTACTAAAAAGAACACACATGCAATGACACTGGTGGATCCATGGGTGGATTGTGAAAAGAACACACATGCAATGACACGGGTGGATCCATAGGTGGTATTTGAAAAGAACACACATGCAAAATGACTCTGGTTGTTGTTACAAAAAAGAATACACATGCAATGACACTGGTGGATCCATGTGTGGTCTCTGTAGAGAACACACATTTCAATGACACTGGTGGATCCATATGTGGTATGTGAAAAGAACACACATGCAATGACTCTGGTTGTTGTTAGTGAAAAGAACACACATGCAATGACTCTGGTTGTTGTTAGTGAAAAGAACACACATGCAATGACACTGGTGGATCCATAGGTGGTATGTGAAAAGAACACACATGCAATGACTCTGGTTGTTGTTAGTGAAAAGAACACACATGCAATGACACTGGTGGATCCATAGGTGGTATGTGAGAAGAACACACATGCAAAATGACTCTGGTTGTTGTTACTAAAAAGAACACACATGCAATGACAGTGGTGGATCCATAGGTGGATTATGAAATGAACACACATGCAATGACACTAGTGGATCCATAGGTGGTATGTGAGAAGCACACACATTTTAATGACTCTGGTCGTTGTTACTAAAAAGAACACACATGCAAAGACACTGGTGGATCCATAGGTGGTATGTGAAGAGAACACACATGCAAAATGACTCTGGTTGTTGTTACTAAAAATAAGACACATGCAATGACACTGGTGGATCCATGGGTGGATTGTCAAAAGAACGCACATGCAATGACACTGGTGGATCCATAGGTGGTATGTGAAAAGAACACACATGCAAAATTACTCTGGTTGTTGTTACTAAAAAGAACACACATGCAATGACACTTGTGGATCCATGTGTGGTCTCTATAGAGAACACACATTTCAATGACACTGGTGGATCCATACGTGGTATGTGAAAAGAACACACATGCAATGACTCTAGTTGTTGTTAGTGAAAAGAACGCACATGCAATCACACTAGTGGATCCATAGGTGGTATGTGAGAAGAACACACATGCAAAATGACTCTAGTTGTTGTTACTAAAAAGAACACACATGCAATGACACTGGTGGATCCATAGGTGGATTATAAAATGAACACACATGCAATGACACTTGTGGATCCATAGGTGGTATATGAGAAGAACACACATTTCAATGACTCTGGTTGTTGTTACTGAAAAGAACACACATGCAATGACACTGGTGGATCCATAGGTGGTATGTGAAGAGAACACACATGCAAAATGACTCTGGTTGTTGTTACTAAAAAGAACACACATGCAATGACACTGGTGAATCCATGGGTGGATTGTGAAAAGAACAAACATGCAATGACACTGGTGGATCCATAGGTGGTATGTGAGAAGAACACACATGCAAAATGACTCTGGTTGTTCTTACTAAAAAGAACACACATGCAAACTGGTGGATCCATAGGTGGATTATGAAATGAACACACATGCAATGACACTGGTGGATCCATAGGTGGTATGTGAGAAGCACACACATTTTAATGACTCTGGTCGTTGTTACTAAAAAGAACACACATGCAAAGACACTGGTGGATCCATAGGTGGTATGTGAAGAGAACACACATGCAAAATGACTCTGGTTGTTGTCACTAAAAATAACACACATGCAATGACACTGGTGGATCCATGGGTGGATTGTGAAAAGAATGCACATGCAATGACACTGGTGGATCCATAGGTGGTATGTGAAAAGAACACACATGCAAAATGACTCTGGTTGTTGTTACTAAAAAGAACACACATGCAATGACACTGGTGGATCCATGTGTGGTCTCTATAGAGAACACACATTTCAATGACACTGGTGGATCCATATGTGGTATGTGAAAAGAACACACATGCAATGACTCTGGTTGTTGTTAGTGAAAAGAACCCACATGCAATGACACTGGTGGATCCATAGGTGGTATGCGAAAAGAACACACATGCAATGATTCTAGTTGTTGTTAGTGAAAAGAACACACATGCAATGACACTGGTGGATTCATAGGTGGTATGTGAGAAGAACACACATGCAAAATGACTCTGGTTGTTGTTACTAAAAAGAACACACATGCAATGACACTGGTGGATGCATAGGTGGATTATGAAATGAACGCACATGCAATGACACTGGTGGATCCATAGGTGGTATGTGAGAAGAACACACATTTCAATGACTCTGGTCATTGTTACTAAAAAGAACACAGATGCAAAGACACTGGTGGATCCATAGGTGGTATGTGAAGAGAACACACATGCAAAATGACTCTGGTTGTCATTACTAAAAATAACACACATGCAATGACACTGGTGGATCCATGCGTGGATTGTGAAAAGAACGAACATGCAATGACACTAGTGGATCCATAGGTGGTATGTGAAAAGAACACACATGCAAAATGACTCTGGTTATTGTTACTAAAAAGAATACACATGCAATGACACTGGTGGATCCATGTGTGGTCTCTGCAGAGAATACACATTTCAATGACACTGGTGAATCAATATGTGGTATGTGAAAAGAACATACATACAATGACTCTGGTTGTTGTTAGTAAAAAGAACGCACATGCAATGACACTGTTGGATCCATAGGTGGTATGTGAGAAGAACACACGTGCAAAATGAATCTAGTTGTTGTTACTAAAAAGAACACACATGCAATGACACTGGTGGATCCATGTGTGGTCTCTGTAGAGAACACACATTTCAATGACACTGGTGGATCCATATGTGGTATGTGAAAAGAACACACATGCAATGACTCTGGTTGTTGTTAGTGAAAAGAACACACATGCAATGACACTGGTCGGTCCATAGGTGGTATGTGAGAAGAACACACATGCAAAATGACTCTGGTTGTTGTTACTAAAAAGAACACACATGCAATGACACTGTGGATCCATAGGTGGATTATGAAATGAACACACATGCAATGACACTGGTGGATCCATAGGTGGTATGTGAGAAGAACACACATTTCAATGACTCTGGTTGTTGTTACTAAAAAGAACACACATGCAATGACACTGGTGGATCCATAGGTGGTATGTGAAGAGAACACACATGCAAAATGACTCTGGTTGTTGTTACTAAAAAGAACACACATGCAATGACACTGGTGGATCCATGGGTGGATTGTGAAAAGAACACACATGCAATGACACGGGTGGATCCATAGGTGGTATTTGAAAAGAACACACATGCAAAATGACTCTGGTTGTTGTTACTAAAAAGAATACACATGCAATGACACTGGTGGATCCATGTGTGGTCTCTGTAGAGAACACACATTTCAATGACACTGGTGGATCCATATGTGGTATGTGAAAAGAACACACATGCAATGACTCTGGTTGTTGTTAGTGAAAAGAACACACATGCAATGACACTGGTGGATCCATAGGTGGTATGTGAAAAGAACACACATGCAATGACTCTGGTTGTTGTTAGTGAAAAGATCACACATGCAATGACACTGGTGGATCCATAGGTGGTATGTGAGAAGAACACACATGCAAAATGACTCTGGTTGTTGTTACTAAAAAGAACACACATGCAATGACAGTGGTGGATCCATAGGTGGATTATGAAATGAACACACATGCAATGACACTAGTGGATCCATAGGTGGTATGTGAGAAGCACACACATTTTAATGACTCTGGTCAATGTTACTAAAAAGAACACACATGCAAAGACACTGGTGGATCCATAGGTGGTATGTGAAGAGAACACACATGCAAAATGACTCTGGTTGTTGTTACTAAAAAGAACACACATGCAATGACACTGGTGGATCCATGTGTGGTCTCTGTAGAGAACACACATTTCAATGACACTGGTGGATCCATACGTGGTATGTGAAAAGAACACACATGCAATGACTCTGGTTGTTGTTAGTGAAAAGAACGCACATGCAATCACACTAGTGGATCCATAGGTGGTATGTGAGAAGAACACACATGCAAAATGACTCTAGTTGTTATTACTAAAATGAACACACATGCAATGACACTTGTGGATCCATAGGTGGTATGTGAGAAGAACACACATTTCAATGACTCTGGTTGTTGTTACTGAAAAGAACACACATGCAATGACACTGGTGGATCCATAGGTGGTATGTGAAGAGAACACACATGCAAAATGACTCTGGTTGTTGTTACTAAAAAGAACACACATGCAATGACACTGGTGAATCCATGGGTGGATTGTGAAAAGAACACACATGCAATGACACTGGTGGATCCATAGGTGGTATGTGAAAAGAACACACATGCAAAATGACTCTAGTTGTTGTTACTAAAAATAACACACATGCAATGACACTGGTGGATCCATGGGTGGATTGTGAAAAGAACGCACATGCAATGACACTGGTGGATCCATAGGTGGTATGTGAAAAGAACACACATGCAAAATGACTCTGGTTGTTGTTACGAAAAAGAACACACATGCAATGACACTAGTTTATCCATGTGTGGTCTCTTTAGAGATCACACATTTCAATGACACTGGTGGATCCATATGTGGTATGTGAAAAGAACACACATGCAATGACTCTGGTTGTTGTTAGTGAAAAGAACGCACATGCAATGACACTGGTGGATCCATAGGTGGTATGTGAGAAGAACACACATGCAAAATGACTCTGGTTGTTGTTACTAAAAAGAACACACATGCAATGACACTGGTGGATCCATAGGTGGATTATGAAATGAACACACATCAAATGACACTGGTGGATTCATAGGTGGTATGTGAGAAGAACACACATTTCAATGACTCTGGTTGTTGTTACTAAAAAGAACACACATGCAATGACACTGGTGGATCCATAGGTGGTATGTGAAGAGAACACACATGCAAAATGACTCTGGTTGTTGTTACTAAAAAGAACACACATGCAATGACACTGGTGGATCCATGGGTGGATTGTGAAAAGAACACACATGCAATGACACGGGTGGATCCATAGGTGGTATTTGAAAAGAACACACATGCAAAATGACTGGTTGTTGTTACTAAAAGAATACACATGCAATGACATGGTGGATCCATGTGTGGTCTCTGTAGAGAACACACATTTCAATGACACTGTGGATCCATATGTGGTATGTGAAAAGAACACATGCAATGACTCGTTGTTGTTATTGAAAAGAACACACATGCAATGACACTGGTGGATCCATAGGTGGTATGTGAAAAGAACACACATGCAATGACTCTGGTTGTTGTTAGTGAAAAGATCACACATGCAATGACACTGGTGGATCCATAGGTGGTATGTGAGAAGAACACACATGCAAAATGACTCTGGTTGTTGTTACTAAAAAGAACACACATGCAATGACAGTGGTGGATCCATAGGTGGATTATGAAATGAACACACATGCAATGACACTAGTGGATCCATAGGTGGTATGTGAGAAGCACACACATTTTAATGACTCTGGTCGTTGTTACTAAAAAGAACACACATGCAAAGACACTGGTGGATCCATAGGTGGTATGTGAAGAGAACACACATGCAAAATGACTCTGGTTGTTGTTACTAAAAAGAACACACATGCAATGACACTGGTGGATCCATGTGTGGTCTCTGTAGAGAACACACATTTCAATGACACTGGTGGATCCATACGTGGTATGTGAAAAGATCACACATGCAATGACTCTGGTTGTTGTTAGTGAAAAGAACGCACATGCAATCACACTAGTGGATCCATAGGTGGTATGTGAGAAGAACACACATGCAAAATGACTCTAGTTGTTATTACTAAAATGAACACACATGCAATGACACTTGTGGATCCATAGGTGGTATGTGAGAAGAACACACATTTCAATGACTCTGGTTGTTGTTACTGAAAAGAACACACATGCAATGACACTGGTGGATCCATAGGTGGTATGTGAAGAAAACACACATGCAAAATGACTCTGGTTGTTGTTACTAAAAAGAACACACATGCAATGACACTGGTGAATCCATGGGTGGATTGTGAAAAGAACACACATGCAATGACACTGGTGGATCCATAGGTGGTATGTGAAAAGAACACACATGCAAAATGACTCTAGTTGTTGTTACTAAAAATAACACACATGCAATGACACTGGTGGATCCATGGGTGGATTGTGAAAAGAACGCACATGCAATGACACTGGTGGATCCATAGGTGGTATGTGAAAAGAACACACATGCAAAATGACTCTGGTTGTTGTTACTAAAAAGAACACACATGCAATGACACTGGTGGATCCATGTGTGGTCTCTTTAGAGATCACACATTTCAATGACACTGGTGGATCCATATGTGGTATGTGAAAAGAACACACATGCAATGACTCTGGTTGTTGTTAGCGAAAAGAACGCACATGCAATGACACTGGTGGATCCATAGGTGGTATGTGAGAAGAACACACATGCAAAATGACTCTGGTTGTTGTTACTAAAAAGAACACACATGCAATGACACTGGTGGATCCATAGGTGGATTATGAAATGAACACACATCAAATGACACTGGTGGATCCATAGGTGGTATGTGAGAAGAACACACATTTCAATGACTCTGGTTGTTGTTACTGAAAAGAACACACATGCAATGACACTCGTGGATCCATAGGTGGTATGTGAAGAGAACACACATGCAAAATGACTCTGGTTATTGTTACTAAAAAGAACACTCATGCAATGACACTGGTGGATCCATGGGTGGATTGTGAAAAGAACACACATGCAATGACACCGGTGGATTCATAGGTGGTATGTGAAAAGAACACACATGGAAAATGACTCTGGTTGTTGTTACTAAAAAGAACACACATGCAATGACACTGGTGGATCCATGTGTGGTCTCTGTAGAGAACTCACATTTCAATGACACTGGTGGATCCATATGTGGTATGTGAAAAGAACACACATGCAATGACTCTGGTTGTTGTTAGTGAAAAGAACACACATGCAATGACACTGGTGGATCCATAGGTGGTATGTGAAAAGAACACACATGCGACGACTCTGGTTGTTGTTAGTGAAAAGAACACACATGCAATCACACTGGTGGATCCATAGGTGGTATGTGAGAAGAACAGACATGCAAAATGACTCTGGTTGTTGTTACTAAAAAGAACACACATGCAATGACACTGGTGGATCCATGTGTGGTCTCTGTAGAGAACACACATTTCAATGACACTGGTGGATCCATATGTGGTATGTGAAAAGAACACACATGCAATGACTCTGGTTGTTGTTAGTGAAAAGAACACACATGCAATGACACCGGTGGATCCATAGGTGGTATGTGAGAAGAACACACATGCAAAATGAATCTGGTTGTTGTTACTAAAAAGAACACACATGCAATGACACTGGTGGATCCATAGGTGGTCTCTATAGAGAACACACATTTCAATGACACTGGTGGATCCATATTTGGGATGTGAAAAGAGCACACATGCAATGACTCTAGTTGTTATTAGTGAAAAGAACACACATGCAATGACACTGGTGGATCCATAGGTGGTATGGGAGAAGAACACACAGGAAAAATGACTCTAGTTGTTGTTACTAAAAAGAACACACATGCAATGACACTGGTGGATCCATAGGTGGTATGTGAAGAGAACACACATGCAGAATGACTCTGGTTGTTGTTACTAAAAAGAACACACATGCAATGACACTGGTGAATCCATGGGTGGATTGTGAAAAGAACACACATGCAATGACACTGGTGGATCCATAGGTGGTATGTGAGAAGAACACACATTTCAATGACTCTGGTTGTTGTTACTAAAAAGAACACACATGCAGTGACAGTGGTGGATCCATAGGTGGTATGTGAAGAGAACACACATGCAAAATGACTCTGGTTGTTGTTACTAAAAAGAACACACATGCAATGACACTTGTGGATCCATAGGTGGTATGTGAAAAGAACAAACATGCAAAATGACTCTGGTTGTTGTTACTACAAAGGACACACATGCAGTGACACTGGTGGATCCATGTGTGGTCTCTGTAGAGAACACACATTTCAATGACACTGGTAGATCCATATATGGTATGTGATAAGAACACACATGCAATGACTCTGGTTGTTGTTAGTGAAAAGAACACACATGCAATGACACTGGTGGATCCATAGGTGGTATGTGAAAAGAACACACATGCAAAATGACTTTGGTTGTTGTTACTAAAAAGAACACACATGCCATGACACTGGTGGATTCATGGGTGGATTGTGAAAAGAACGCACATGCAATGACACTTGTGGATCCATAGGTGGTATGTGAAAAGAACACACGTGCAAAATAACTCTGGATCAATAGCTAGCATCCACAGTTCAGATGTAATATCAAGAAACAAAGGTCATAATACAACTTTATAACCAGGAATAAAATAGTTTTATTACATCAAACATAGCTCATTGGCTATTTACATTACATTGCAGCGGAATAACTATAGTCATGGGTCCTTCATCTTCAAAGTGCCACAGGCAGATGTTGGTTGTAGACTTTGTAATCCTAATCAATCAATCTTCACTAAAATCAATCAAACCTGCAACATTAAAAGTTACAGCCACAAGGGTCAATACATTTGAATTGTATTGGCAAGTGATACTTTGGTAGTATAGTGGAGTCTAACATCTATATGCATTTTGGCTAAGTGGAGTTGAGGCTTGCATTGCTCAAAATAGATTTTTCCTATCATTTTGAAAATACTAAGTTTTGTTTGGAAAAAAACTTTCCAAGACATCTACTAATCAAAGACTGGAGATCCACTCAGGGCATCTACCAATCAAAGACTGAAGATTTGCTTGGCAAAAACAATTTTCCTCAATCAATGATTTCAAGATCCTTGTACCAAGCCATCTCTCCATCAAAGATTGAAGAATTTCACACAACCCTTGTTCACCCACAAATTTTATTTAGAAATTGGAGTGATGAGATTCTTGATTGCTTCCATGTCTTGATGCTCAAATTGTCCTTTACTGGACATGGCTAAGTACTTAGGTTTTACACTGCAGAGGTGGTGCACTTTACCCACAAGACTTGGTTTCCCAAGACAAAATCTTCAAGCTTTCCTTAGACCAACATGGACGCTGCTCCAACCTATCAAACACTACCACCCACTGTCAATGTGGCTAAGTTCTTGCAACCTATATGATCATGGCAGAGCCCATATTGCCAAGTGGTTGCACTTGAAGCTTCTCAACATTTGACATCTCAAATCTCTTTGTTTCCTGGGTGGCAATCCACAAGTGAGATACACAAGGTAAACCATAAGCATGGGCCTTGTGAACCACTCAACCAAAAACCACCAAGCAATTACCATTCCACCCAGGAGATTCATTTACTTAGTTGTTTTATTTAAACAAAACACAAGTCCTTAGACTTGGAGATTTTCATAGCATGAATATATATCCCACCCAGGTTTTCTATTAGCTAGGCTAAGCTTGATAGTAATAGGATTCTTAACTTAGGAAAATCCTACTAAGGATTTATCTACTAGGTTTTCCTATAGTAAGATCTATACTTAGCAAAATAAAAACCATGCAAGTTTTACTTGGCAAAAACACTAATGCATAATGAAAATAATGGGATAGATAGTATGAAGTATCACTTGCCTTTTTGGTAGAGGGTATAGGTTTACTCCTCGATCTTGCTAGTCTCACTCTTCTCTAACTTCACTACAAGTCAATCAAGCAAACACAAACTCAATCCACCAATCAAACAAAACAACACACATAAAATAGCAAAGTCAAGGCAATGCATGTAAGCATGCAAAGGATGGTTCTAATTGTAAAGGTGGTCTTCACTAGGCTTCTAACTTTGTAAGTTCCAAATTGGTCATTTACCAAAATGGCAAAGTCATTTGCAAAGAGGGTCTCTATTAGATTCCTAAACTTTGTAAGATCCAAATTGGTCATTTACCAAAGTGGCAAAGTTCAAGTAATGCATGCAAGCATGCCAAGCTTTGATTTGTTTGAAAAGGGGGTTCCTAATGGGTCATAGACATTTGGGCACACCTATTGGTCATTTTGTGAAGTGGCTAAGTCATTTGCAAAAGGTTTCACTATAAAACCATTTGCAAAACAAAGTGTCATCCTATGTGGTGTAGAAACATTTCTACTAGGGTATTAACCTATAGGTTTCACCAAATGAGTTGCTATTGAAAAACTTGGTGTTTTGGGTCAGTAGGTTTGGTTCAAAACATTTTCTCAAAGTTTTCTTTATGAAAGCATTTTCATAAACAAAACAATGGTTTTAGTTAGCTAGAAATGGACTAAACTAATTAATCCATCCTATTCTTTTCCAAATTCACTTTCCAAACTATGGGTTGGTTCCTAGGGTCAGTAAGGTCACAACAAACTAAATTGCAAAGGTTTTAACCTAAATATCATTTTTAAATGATTTTTCTAATGTTAGCAAGCACACAAAAGAATCTGCAAAATCAAACAAGCTAACAAATACTATTTGCTAAACTAAGGGCAGGGTTGGTTAGAGCTTGTCTTGCTGAATCCAACGACATCAAATTTGTAAAATTTGGACGTGAGGATCAAAAGATACAAGGGTTTGAAAATGGCAAAAGTTTCTGTTTTCAAATCCTGTTTTAAACTCAACAGCGACACGCCACAAGCGTAAGGATATCATTGGTCGATACCCGTTCGGCCGGATCGTGGCTGTGGAGCGTTGGATCTAATCTAATCGCGGCGGTCCAGAGAGCATACCTATTCGCGTAAGTGGTTCTATCGCATCGTCCGATCCGGATCGAACGGCCGCCATCGCATTGTAAGTCGGGCGGCGCTGTTGCATACCGGGCGGCGAGCGACGACGGAGGCGACGCCACAGGAGGTGAGGGAGAAGGAGGTTGCTCACCGGGCTCGGGGATCACGGCGAAGCTCAACCGCTTGCGCTTGTCGAGGGGCACGTAATCAACGCCGGGCGGCTCGCCCACGGTCGAAGACGGTCTGGGATCACGAAGACAAACGGAGGTCTGGGTTAGTCGCAGGAGATCTCGGCGGAGCTGTGGGTGTGAACGAGAGGGCTCGGGGCGGTCGAGGCTTACCGGGGAACGTTGCCGGAGAAGAAGCAGACACGGCGGCGCTCTGTGTTTGTCGGAGTCGCCGCCACGACGCCTAAGGAAAAACAAAGGCACAGAAGATGCGGTTGATCATGGGGTTCACGTGAGCATGATCGAGAGATGCTGGGCGGACGGAATTCACCGGAAAGCTCGCGGAGAAACGGCAGACGGCGGTGGTGTGGTCGCCGTTGTCGAGGCCTCGGGGTACCCGGATGAATGGGTGGTATGGATAGATGCGTTTGGATGCGTGGAGTAAGGGTGCTAGGTCGGCGAGGTAAGGGAGGTCTGGTTTCGCCGGAATTGCTCGGAGACGGGTGAGTCGCAGCGGTGGCGAGAGAAATGGAGGCAGCCTAGGGGCGAGGGGAGATGTCTGGGAAATGACAGAGGAGAGGGAGGCGGTTAAATAGGCGTCGTCGCGGCGAGGTTTAATGGACGGCTTTACTACGAATTGACGGAGCTATCAACGGGCAGAAACTGCCGCGCGGTGAGGGGAAGAAGGAGTCGCGGGGAGGAAGAAGAAGGAGGTGGAAGTGGGGTCCTCTGGTCAGTGGAAAAAGAAAGGAAGGAGGGGTCCACTTGTCATCGATCATGGGTTCACCATGATAAGAAAACGGTTCGCTCGGGTTTGTCGGCCCATCTTGGCGATGGTGAGGGAGGGAGAAGAGGGGCCAGTCAGTCTGTATGGGTCTGCTCCTGAGTGAGAAAAGAAACGCTTGGGGAGGGAGTCAATGGAATGGGCCTTAGTGGCTGGGTCTGTTTTCTTATTTTTTTTCTGTTTAAATCTTTTTCTTTTTCTAATTCTTTTTCTGTTTGGAATTTCAATCAATTATTCACACTTTCAAACAACACTCAATCAAATCAAACAGCAAACTTTTCATTTGAATTTGGTTCTGTTTGGCAACATAATCCAAATCTCAAAATGAAATAATATTTTTATTTAATTTAGGATCCATTAAATAAAATGGATCTTTAGTTGTTTAATAGTGTTTGATTTATTCAAATAAAATTTCCATTTGAATTCCAATTATTTTAAAACCAAACCAGAAGGTTTAATTTGAAAAATAAAAGAATACTTAGAAACTTATTTAAATAAATAAATAAGTTTTGGTGTTTTAATTAAAATGGGAAAGCCTTTACTTAAATAAAATTGGATATTTAAATCCTTATTATTTTATTTAAATAATCCTTTACTCATTTTAATCAAAGCAAAACCTTTTAATAAAAGATTTCAAAGTAGTAATAAAATACTTGGTGTTTCATTTAAAATGGGAAAAGCCTTTACTTAAATAAAATTGGATATTTAAATCCTTATTATTCTATTTAAATAAACTTTTACTCATTTTATCAAAACAAAATATTTTGTTACAAAAGTTTGGCCAAAAATTAATTTGCTTATCTTTTCATTTGAAACCAAAGTCTTTTATTAAAAGATCTAAAACAGTGTTTCCAAAACAATTTATTTTCCTTTGATAAATGTTTATCTTTATAAATCCCTTTAGGATTAATTGTTCACCAAATGGTATGGGCTTTGGTAAGGCTTTAAAGGCTTTGGAAATTTCAATTTCCTTATCTTATTATATTCATAAGATTTTGTCTATGGTTCCAACTAAGTGAAACCATCTCTAAGGTCTTTCTTGATCCTTTGTGATTATTTGTTGATCAACTTTGGTATGGATCAAATCCATAGATTTGGAGATAACTTGGGAAATGATTTCCTTCCATTAGGGTTTAGGGATTTGGATTTATGTTCCAAGTGTTCAAATTTCCAGATACATTCATTGAGGAATGCATTTCCCTTGATTTGGATTTTTTTTGAATTCTAACTTTTACCAAAGTTTGTTCAGGATGGGATTTCAAGTCTCCTTTTAGAAACAAAAGTTTCTTTTCACCCTGATTTTCAACAAAATTTTATTTTGTTATTTTATTTTTCACATTACAAGATTTGGAAAATCTTGGGATGTGACAGCTACCACCCTTAAAATAAATCTCGTCCCGAGATTTGGGGAGGCTAGGGTTACAAGCAGGTTCAAAACAACTAGGGTACTACCACCCTTAAAATTTTTCCAACTAAACTACATCTTGGCTTGCTTGGAATCTTGGAAAACTTCTTCTTGGAAAACTTCTGCATAGTGGACTTGTTTCCATACTTGACTCATGGGCCAAGGTTGAGTTTCTCCATAGGCTTGATCAACTTGTTCTTCATCTTTTCTGGACAGTTGCTTGCATAGTGTCCTGGGTTCTTGCAATTGTAACATATCAATTGGCTGATATCTTTCTTTTCCTTTGGTGTCATTGCCTCTTGTTTGTTTATTTGGTCCATCTTCTTTTCTGGGCATTCATTGGCATAATGTCCCATCTCTTTGCATTTGAAACATTGCACTTGTGTAATATCCTTCTTGCTAGTGTTGAGGCATTTCTTCTTCTTCTTCTTGGGTCTCTCAAAAGCTAGGAGTTCTTCTAGTTCATGCTCTTCATAAATGGGAGATCTTCCTCTCTTCTTGGGGCATTTATCTTCATGTTCCTTGGGTGCATGATCCTTGTATCCAAAAGTATTGCTAGCTTGGGTTCCTTCTAGAATAACATCTTTGTCATCCTTGTTGTCATTAGCTCCTTGGGAAAAGTTTTCTCTCATGTTGATCACTTGAGTAACCAATCCTTGCAACAGTTGGGATTGAAGCTTCAAAATCCTTTGTATGGCTGGGTCTAGTCCATTTTTGTTGGCTAAAAGCTGAGTTGTCTCTTGGCTCAACTGGTGTTGGGTTGCTATGAGCTCTTTCATGCTGACTTCTTGGTTGTTGTTGTTGTCACCATCCTTGATGTTGGAGTCTCTTGGAGAAGTCATCTGTTTGGGTTGGAGGGGGATTAGAATAGGCAAAAGATTTCTAAGGGAATCAATCCTAATCACACACATCACAATTCACACAAGCAATGTGCAAGCAATCACAAACAAGCACTCCACTCAAACAACAAGTTTCAAGCACATACTTAGGCAACAAAATATTTTTGTTACACCACATAAGTTGGTGGGTTTGACTTAACTAAAATATGGTGGTCCATCTACATGGTTCACTTGTGATTTTTCCATCCTTCTTGATTGATTCTTCTTGATTGAGATCTTTGTATCCTTGGAGAATTCTTGTCTCTTGGTCACAAATCTTCAAAGATGATGATGGCTTCTTCTAAGTTGTGTTTCCTTAGTCTTCAAGTGAAATGTTACTCAAGACTTGTATTTCTTTAGTGATATCCAAGTTGAAGTCCTTGGTACATGTTGAAGATGTTGAAGAAGTTGAAGTCATAAGAGTTGATGAAGTTGAAGAAGTCCTTTGCACATGGTGAAGTCTTTGGTCATGGGGTAGGCTTTTCCATCAAGTTTTGAAGTAGAAGTGAAGTAGAGTTGAAACCAAAAATGGTTGAGGAAAGAGTTTACAAGATTTGTTTTGTAAATAAGTTTTGGAATAAGACAACTCCTATTGTCTAAGGGTTTTTGTCCAATCCTAGGGTTACAAATCCTACAGGCAACACAATGCTCGATACATTCTCAGAAGGCCCCAACCTTTAATAAGATTGAGTCCCTGTGTTTACAATGCTAGTCCTTGGATCAATAGCTAGCATCCACAGTTCAGATGTAATATCAAGAAACAAAGGTCATAATACAACTTTATAACCAGGAATAAAATAGTTTTATTACATCAAACATAGCTCATTGGCTATTTACATTACATTGTAGCGGAATAACTATAGTCATGGGTCCTTCATCTTCAAAGTGCCACAGGCAGATGTTGGTTGTAGACTTTGTAATCCTAATCAATCAATCTTCACTAAAATCAATCAAACCTGCAACATTAAAAGTTACAGCCACAAGGGTCAATACATTTGAATTGTATTGGCAAGTGATACTTTGGTAGTATAGTGGAGTCTAACATCTATATGCATTTTGGCTAAGTGGAGTTGAGGCTTGCATTGCTCAAAATAGATTTTTCCTATCATTTTGAAAATACTAAGTTTTGTTTGGAAAAAAACTTTCCAAGACATCTACTAATCAAAGACTGGAGATCCACTCAGGGCATCTACCAATCAAAGACTGAAGATTTGCTTGGCAAAAACAATTTTCCTCAATCAATGATTTCAAGATCCTTGTACCAAGCCATCTCTCCATCAAAGATTGAAGAATTTCACACAACCCTTGTTCACCCACAAATTTTATTTAGAAATTGGAGTGATGAGATTCTTGATTGCTTCCATGTCTTGATGCTCAAATTGTCCTTTACCAGGGACATGGCTAAGTACTTAGGTTTTACACTCTGCAGAGGTGGTGCACTTTACCCACAAGACTTGGTTTCCCAAGACAAAATCTTCAGAAGCTTTCCCTTAGACCAACATGGACGCGTTCCAACCTATCAAACACTACCACCCACTGTCCATGTGGCTAAGTTCTTGCAACCTATATGATCATGGCAGAGCCCATATTGCCAAGTGGTTGCACTTGAAGCTTCTCAACATTTGACATCTCAAATCTCTTTGTTTCCTGGGTGGCAATCCACAAGTGAGATACACAAGGTAAACCATAAACATGGGCCTTGTGAACCACTCAACCAAAAACCACCAAGCAATTACCATTCCACCCAGGAGATTCATTTACTTAGTTGTTTTATTTAAACAAAACACAAGTCCTTAGACTTGGAGATTTTCATAGCATGAATATATATCCCACCCAGGTTTTCTATTAGCTAGGCTAAGCTTGATAGTAATAGGATTCTTAACTTAGGAAAATCCTACTAAGGATTTATCTACTAGGTTTTCCTATAGTAAGATCTATACTTAGCAAAATAAAAACCATGCAAGTTTTACTTGGCAAAAACACTAATGCATAATGAAAATAATGGGATAGATAGTATGAAGTATCACTTGCCATTTTGGTAGAGGGTATAGGTTTACTCCTTGATCTTGCTAGTCTCACTCTTCTCTAACTTCACTACAAGTCAATCAAGCAAACACAAACTCAATCCACCAATCAAACAAAACAACACACATAAAATAACAAAGTCAAGGCAATGCATGTAAGCATGCAAAGGATGGTTCTAATTGTAAAGGTGGTCTTCACTAGGCTTCTAACTTTGTAAGTTCCAAATTGGTCATTTACCAAAATGGCAAAGTCATTTGCAAAGAGGGTCTCTATTAGATTCCTAAACTTTGTAAGATCCAAATTGGTCATTTACCAAAGTGGCAAAGTTCAAGTAATGCATGCAAGCATGCCAAGCTTTGATTTGTTTGAAAAAGGGGTTCCTAATGGGTCATAGACATTTGGGCACACCTATAGGTCATTTTGTGAAGTGGCTAAGTCATTTGCAAAAGGTTTCACTATAAAACCATTTGCAAAACAAAGTGTCATCCTATGTGGTGTAGAAACATTTCTACTAGGGTATTAACCTATAGGTTTCACCAAATGAGTTGCTATTGAAAAACTTGGTGTTTTGGGTCAGTAGGTTTGGTTCAAAACATTTTCTCAAAGTTTTCTTTATGAAAGCATTTTCATAAACAAAACAATGGTTTTAGTTAGCTAGAAATGGACTAAACTAATTAATCCATCCTATTCTTTTCCAAATTCACTTTCCAAACTATGGGTTGGTTCCTAGGGTCAGTAAGGTCACAACAAACTAAATTGCAAAGGTTTTAACCTAAATATCATTTTTAAATGATTTTTCTAATGTTAGCAAGCACACAAAAGAATCTGCAAAATCAAACAAGCTAACAAATACTATTTGCTAAACTAAGGGCAGGGTTGGTTAGAGCTTGTCTTGCTGAATCCAACGACATCAAATTTGTAAAATTTGGACGTGAGGATCAAAAGATACAAGGGTTTGAAAATGGCAAAAGTTTCTGTTTTCAAATCCTGTTTTAAACCTAACAGGCGACACGCGGCGTGATATCATTGGTCGATACCGGTTCGGCCGGATCGTGGCTGTGGAGCGTTGGATCTAATCTAATCGTGCGGTCCAGAGAGCGTACCTATTCGCGTGTAAGTGGTTCTATCGTACTCGTCCGATCTGGATCGAACGGCTGTCATCGCATTGACCAGAAGCTGGCGGCGCTGCTGTGGCTACCGGCGGCGGAGCGGTCGGTCAACGACGGAGGCGACGCTACAGGAGGTGAGGGAGAAGGAGGGGTTGCTCACCGGGCTCAGGGGATCACGGCGAAGCTCAACTCGCTTGCAGTTTGTCGAGGGGCGCACAGAATCAGTCGGGATTCCTCGCCGGAGTAGAGATCAACGTCGGGCGGCTCTGTCCACGGTCGAAGACGGTGCTGTGGATCACGAGAAGACAAACGGAGGTCTGGGTTAGTCGCAGGAGATCTCGGCGGAGCTGTGGGTGTGAACGAGAGGGCTCGGGGCGGTCGAGGCTTACCGGGGAACGTTGCCGGAGAAGAAGCAGACACGGCGGCGCTCTGTGTTTGTCGGAGTCGTCGCCACAGATCGCCCTAAGGCAAAACAAAGGCACTGTAAGATGCGGTTGATCATGGGGTTCACGTGAGCATGATCGAGAGATGCTGGGGCGGACGGAATTCACCTGGAAAGCTCGCCGGAGAAACGGCAGACGGCGGTGTGGTGCTGTGGTTGCCGTTGTCGAGGCTCTGGGGTACCCACGGATGAATGGGTGGTATGGATAGATGCGTCTGGATGCGTGGAGTAAGGGTGCTAGGTCGGCGGTAAGGAGGTTTGGCCTGTGAATTGCTCCTGGAGACGTGGTCTGCGGCAGAGAGAAATGGAGGCAGCCTAGGGGCAGAGGGGAGGCGATGTCTGTGGGAAATGACAGAGGAGAGGGAGGCGGTTAAATAGGCGTCGTCGCGGCGAGGTTTAATGGACGGCTTTATCGCGAATAATTGGAGCTATCAACGGGCGTAAAACTGCCAAGGTGAGGGGAAGAAGGAGTCGCGGGGAGGAAGAAGAAGGAGGTGGCAGTGGGGTCCTCTGGTCAGTGGAAAAAGAAAGGAAGGAGGGGTCCACTTGTCATCGATGGGTTCACACCATGTAAGAAAAACGGTTCGCTTGGGTTTGTGGGCCCACTGCCGCTTGGGTGAGGGAGGGAGAAGAGGGGCCAGCCGTCATGTAAGGGGTCTGCTCTCGAGTGAGAAAAGAAACGCTTGGGAGGGGAGTCAATGGAATGGGCCTTAGTCTGGGCCTGTTTTCCTATTTTTTTTCTATCTGCTTTATTTTTCCTTTTTCTAATTCTTTTTCTGTTTTCAATTTCAAACAATTATTCACACTTTCAAACAACACTCAATCAAATCAAACAACAAACTTTTTCATTTGAATTTGGTTCTGTTTGGCAACATAATCCAAATCTCAAAATGAAATAATATTTCTATTTATTTTAGGATCCATTTAATAATTAAATAAAATGGATCTTTAGTTATTAGGGTTTGATTTATTTAATAAAATTTCCAATTGAAATCTAATTATTTTCAAAACCAAACCAGAAGGTTTAATTTGAAAAATAAAAGAATACTTGGAAACTTATTTAAATAAATAAATAAGTTTTGGTGTTTTAATTAAAATGGGAAAGCCTTTACTTAAATAAAATTGGATATTTAAATCCTTATTATTTTATTTAAATAATCCTTTACTCATTTTAATCAAAGCAAAACCTTTTAATAAAAGATTTCAAAGTAGTAATAAAATACTTGGTGTTTCATTTAAAATGGGAAAAGCCTTTACTTAAATAAAATTGGATATTTAAATCCTTATTATTCTATTTAAATAAACTTTTACTCATTTTATCAAAACAAAATATTTTGTTACAAAAGTTTGGCCAAAAATTAATTTGGCTTATCTTTTCATTTGAAACCAAAGTCTTTTATTAAAAGATCTAAAACAGTGTTTCCAAAACAATTTATTTTCCTTTGATAAATGTTTATCTTTATAAATCCCTTTAGGATTAATTGTTCACCAAATGGTATGGGCTTTGGTAAGGCTTTAAAGGCTTTGGAAATTTCAATTTCCTTATCTTATTATATTCATAAGATTTTGTCTATGGTTCCAACTAAGTGAAACCATCTCTAAGGTCTTTCTTGATCCTTTGTGATTATTTGTTGATCAACTTTGGTATGGATCAAATCCATAGATTTGGAGATAACTTGGGAAATGATTTCCTTCCATTAGGGTTTAGGGATTTGGATTTATGTTCCAAGTGTTCAAATTTCCAGATACATTCATTGAGGAATGCATTTCCCTTGATTTGGATTTTTTGTTGAATTCTAACTTTTACCAAAGTTTGTTCAGGATGGGATTTCAAGTCTCCTTTTAGAAACAAAAGTTTCTTTTCACCCTGATTTTCAACAAAATTTTATTTTGTTATTTTATTTTTCACATTACAAGATTTGGAAAATCTTGGGATGTGACAGGCTACCACCCTTAAAATAAATCTCGTCCCGAGATTTGGGGAGGCTAGGGTTACAAGCAGGTTCAAAACAACTAGGGTACTACCACCCTTAAAATTTTTCCAACTAAACTACATCTTGGCTTGCTTGGAATCTTGGAAAACTTCTTCTTGGAAAACTTCTGCATAGTGGACTTGTTTCCATACTTGACTCATGGGCCAAGGTTGAGTTTCTCCATAGGCTTGATCAACTTGTTCTTCATCTTTTCTGGACAGTTGCTTGCATAGTGTCCTGGGTTCTTGCAATTGTAACATATCAATTGGCTGATATCTTTCTTTTCCTTTGGTGTCATTGCCTCTTGTTTGTTTATTTGGTCCATCTTCTTTTCTGGGCATTCATTGGCATAATGTCCCATCTCTTTGCATTTGAAACATTGCACTTGTGTAATATCCTTCTTGCTAGTGTTGAGGCATTTCTTCTTCTTCTTCTTGGGTCTCTCCAAAGCTAGGAGTTCTTCTAGTTCATGCTCTTCATAAATGGGAGATCTTCCTCTCTTCTTGGGGCATTTATCTTCATGTTCCTTGGGTGCATGATCCTTGTATCCAAAAGTATTGCTAGCTTGGGTTCCTTCTAGAATAACATCTTTGTCATCCTTGTTGTCATTAGCTCCTTGGGAAAAGTTTTCTCTCATGTTGATCACTTGAGTAACCAATCCTTGCAACAGTTGGGATTGAAGCTTCAAAATCCTTTGTATGGCTGGGTCTAGTCCATTGTTGTTGGCTAAAAGCTGAGTTGTCTCTTGGCTCAACTGGTGTTGGGTTGCTATGAGCTCTTTCATGCTGACTTCTTGGTTGTTGTTGTCACCATCCTTGATGTTGGAGTCTCTTGGAGAAGTCATCTGTTTGGGTTGGAGGGGCATTAGAATAGGCAAAAGATTTCTAAGGGAATCAATCCTAATCACACACATCACAATTCACACAAGCAATGTGCAAGCAATCACAAACAAGCACTCCACTCAAACAACAAGTTTCAAGCACATACTTAGGCAACAAAATATTTTTGTTACACCACATAAGTTGGTGGGTTTGACTTAACTAAAATATGGTGGTCCATCTACATGGTTCACTTGTGATTTTTCCATCCTTCTTGATTGATTCTTATTGATTGAGATCTTTGTATCCTTGGAGAATTCTTGTCTCTTGGTCACAAATCTTCAAAGATGATGATGGCTTCTTCTAAGTTGTGTTTCCTTAGTCTTCAAGTGAAATGTTACTCAAGACTTGTATTTCTTTAGTGATATCCAAGTTGAAGTCCTTGGTGTACATGTTGAAGATGTTGAAGAAGTTGAAGTCATAAGAGTTGATGAAGTTGAAGAAGTCCTTTGCACATGGTGAAGTCTTTGGTCATGGGGTAGGCTTTTCCATCAAGTTTTGAAGTAGAAGTGAAGTAGAGTTGAAACCAAAAATGGTTGAGGAAAGAGTTTACAAGATTTGTTTTGTAAATAAGTTTTGGAATAAGACAACTCCTATTGTCTAAGGGTTTTTGTCCAATCCTAGGGTTACAAATCCTACAGGCAACACAATGCTCTGATACCATTCTGTAGCGTCCCCAACCTTTAATAAGATTGAGTCCCCTGTGTTTACAATGCTAGTCCCTGGATCAATAGCTAGCATCCACAGTTCAGATGTAATATCAAGAAACAAAGGTCATAATACAACTTTATAACCAGGAATAAAATAGTTTTATTACATCAAACATAGCTCATTGGCTATTTACATTACATTGCAGCGGAATAACTATAGTCATGGGTCCTTCATCTTCAAAGTGCCACAGTATGTTGGTTGTAGACTTTGTAATCCTAATCAATCAATCTTCACTAAAATCAATCAAACCTGCAACATTAAAAGTTACAGCCACAAGGGTCAATACATTTGAATTGTATTGGCAAGTGATACTTTGGTAGTATAGTGGAGTCTAACATCTATATGCATTTTGGCTAAGTGGAGTTGAGGCTTGCATTGCTCAAAATAGATTTTTCCTATCATTTTGAAAATACTAAGTTTTGTTTGGAAAAAAACTTTCCAAGACATCTACTAATCAAAGACTGGAGATCCACTCAGGGCATCTACCAATCAAAGACTGGAGATTTGCTTGGCAAAAACAATTTTCCTCAATCAATGATTTCAAGATCCTTGTACCAAGCCATCTCTCCATCAAAGATTGAAGAATTTCACACAACCCTTGTTCACCCACAAATTTTATTTAGAAATTGGAGTGATGAGATTCTTGATTGCTTCCATGTCTTGATGCTCAAATTGTCCTTTACCAGGTACATGGCTAAGTACTTAGGTTTTACACTCTGCAGAGGTGGTGCACTTTACCCACAAGACTTGGTTTCCCAAGACAAAATCTTTCAGAAGCTTTCCCTTAGACCAACATGGACGCGTTCCAACCTATCAAACACTACCACCCACTGTCCATGTGGCTAAGTTCTTGCAACCTATATGATCATGGCAGAGCCCATATTGCCAAGTGGTTGCACTTGAAGCTTCTCAACATTTGACATCTCAAATCTCTTTGTTTCTGGTGGCAATCCACAAGTGAGATACACAAGGTAAACCATAAACATGGGCCTTGTGAACCACTCAACCAAAAACCACCAAGCAATTACCATTCCACCCAGGAGATTCATTTACTTAGTTGTTTTATTTAAACAAAACACAAGTCCTTAGACTTGGAGATTTTCATAGCATGAATATATATCCCACCCAGGTTTTCTATTAGCTAGGCTAAGCTTGATAGTAATAGGATTCTTAACTTAGGAAAATCCTACTAAGGATTTATCTACTAGGTTTTCCTATAGTAAGATCTATACTTAGCAAAATAAAAACCATCCAAGTTTTACTTGGCAAAAACACTAATGCATAATGAAAATAATGGGATAGATAGTATGAAGTATCACTTGCCATTTTGGTAGAGGGTATAGGTTTACTCCTTGATCTTGCTAGTCTCACTCTTCTCTAACTTCACTACAAGTCAATCAAGCAAACACAAACTCAATCCACCAATCAAACAAAACAACACACATAAAATAACAAAGTCAAGGCAATGCATGTAAGCATGCAAAGGATGGTTCTAATTGTAAAGGTGGTCTTCACTAGGCTTCTAACTTTGTAAGTTCCAAATTGGTCATTTACCAAAATGGCAAAGTCATTTGCAAAGAGGGTCTCTATTAGATTCCTAAACTTTGTAAGATCCAAATTGGTCATTTACCAAAGTGGCAAAGTTCAAGTAATGCATGCAAGCATGCCAAGCTTTGATTTGTTTGAAAAAGGGGTTCCTAATGGGTCATAGACATTTGGGCACACCTATAGGTCATTTTGTGAAGTGGCTAAGTCATTTGCAAAAGGTTTCACTATAAAACCATTTGCAAAACAAAGTGTCATCCTATGTGGTGTAGAAACATTTCTACTAGGGTATTAACCTATAGGTTTCACCAAATGAGTTGCTATTGAAAAACTTGGTGTTTTGGGTCAGTAGGTTTGGTTCAAAACATTTTCTCAAAGTTTTCTTTATGAAAGCATTTTCATAAACAAAACAATGGTTTTAGTTAGCTAGAAATGGACTAAACTAATTAATCCATCCTATTCTTTTCCAAATTCACTTTCCAAACTATGGGTTGGTTCCTAGGGTCAGTAAGGTCACAACAAACTAAATTGCAAAGGTTTTAACCTAAATATCATTTTTAAATGATTTTTCTAATGTTAGCAAGAACACAAAAGAATCTGCAAAATCAAACAAGCTAACAAATACTATTTGCTAAACTAAGGGCAGGGTTGGTTAGAGCTTGTCTTGCTGAATCCAACGACATCAAATTTGTAAATTTTGGACGTGAGGATCAAAAGATACAAGGGTTTGAAAATGGCAAAAGTTTCTGTTTTCAAATCCTGTTTTAAACCTAACAGGCGACACGCGGCGTGATATCATTGGTCGATACCGGTTCGGCCAGATCGTGGCTGTGGAGCGTTGGATCTAATCTAATCGTGCGGTCCAGAGAGCATACCTATTCGCGTGTAAGTGGTTCTATCGTACTCGTCCGATCTGGATCGAATACCATCGCATCATCGCCGTAAGGCGGCGCTCATTGTAGCTACCGGGCGAAGCGATCGGTCAACGACGGAGTCGACGCTACAGGAGGTGAGGGAGAAGGAGGGGTTGCTCACCGGGCTCAGGGGATCACGGCGAAGCTCAACTCGCTTGCGCTTGTCGAGGGCCGACGAATCACGATTCCTCGCCGGAGTAGAGATCAACGTCGGGCGGCTCTGTCCACGGTCGAAGACGGTGCTGTGGATCACGAGAAGACAAACGGAGGTCTGGGTTAGTCGCAGGAGATCTCGGCGGAGCTGTGGGTGTGAACGAGAGGGCTCGGGGCGGTCGAGGCTTACCGGGGAACGTTGCCGGAGAAGAAGCAGACACGGCGGCGCTCTGTGTTTGTCGGAGTCGTCGCCACAGATCGCCCTAAGGCAAAACAAAGGCACTATAAGATGCGGTTGATCATGGGGTTCACGTGAGCATGATCGAGAGATGCTGGGGCGGACGGAATTCACCTGGAAAGCTCGCCGGAGAAACGGCAGACGGCGGTGTGGTGCTGTGGTCGTCGTTGTCGAGGCTCTGGGGTACCCGCGGATGAATGGGTGGTATGGATAGATGCGTCTGGATGCGTGGAGTAAGGGTGCTAGGTCGGCGAGGTAAGGGGAGGTCTGGTTTCGCCGGAATTGCTCGGAGACGGTGGTCGGAGCTGCGGCGGTACAGAGAGAAATGGAGGCAGCCTAGGGGCAGAGGGGAGGCGATGTCTGTGGGAAATGACAGAGGAGAGGGAGGCGGTTAAATAGGCTGTCAAGGGCGAGGTTTAATGGACGGCCATCGCTAATCGACGGAGCTATCAACGGCGTAAAACGCCGCCAGTGAGGAAGAAGGAGTCATGGGAGGAAGAAGAAGGAGGTGGCGTGGGGTCCTCCGTCAAGGGAAAAGAAAGGAAGGAGGGTCCACTTGTCATCGGGTTCTTGTCGACCACGCCAGAGAAAACGGTTCGCTCGGTTTATCAGCCCCTCGGTCGGCCATGGGGTGAGGGAGGGAGAAGAGGGGGCCGCCGGTCCTGTAAGGGTCTGCTTCTGAGTGAGAAAAGAAACGCCTGGGAGGGGAGTCAATGGAATGGGCCTTAGTGGGCTGGGCCTGTTTTCCTATTTTTTTTCTGTCTGCTTTATTTTTCCTTTTTCTAATTCTTTTTCTGTTTTCAATTTCAAACAATTATTCACACTTTCAAACAACACTCAATCAAATCAAACAACAAACTTTTTCATTTGAATTTGGTTCATTTGCAACATAATCCAAATCTCAAAATGAAATAATATTTCTATTTATTTTAGGATCCATTTAATAATTAAATAAAATGGATCTTTAGTTATTAGGGTTTGATTTATTTAATAAAATTTCCAATTGAAATCTAATTATTTTCAAAACCAAACCGAAGGTTTAATTTGAAAATAAAAGAATACTTGGAAACTTATTTAAATAAATAAATAAGTTTTGGTGTTTTAATTAAAATGGGAAAGCCTTTACTTAAATAAAATTGGATATTTAAATCCTTATTATTTTATTTAAATAATCCTTTACTCATTTTAATCAAAGCAAAACCGTTTAATAAAAGATTTCAAAGTAGTAATAAAATACTTGGTGTTTCATTTAAAATGGGAAAAGCCTTTACTTAAATAAAATTGGATATTTAAATCCTTATTATTCTATTTAAATAAACTTTTACTCATTTTATCAAAACAAAATATTTTGTTACAAAAGTTTGGCCAAAAATTAATTTGGCTTATCTTTTCATTTGAAACCAAAGTCTTTTATTAAAAGATCTAAAACAGTGTTTCCAAAACAATTTATTTTCCTTTGATAAATGTTTATCTTTATAAATCCCTTTAGGATTAATTGTTCACCAAATGGTATGGGCTTTGGTAAGGCTTTAAAGGCTTTGGAAATTTCAATTTCCTTATCTTATTATATTCATAAGATTTTGTCTATGGTTCCAACTAAGTGAAACCATCTCTAAGGTCTTTCTTGATCCTTTGTGATTATTTGTTGATCAACTTTGGTATGGATCAAATCCATAGATTTGGAGATAACTTGGGAAATGATTTCCTTCCATTAGGGTTTAGGGATTTGGATTTATGTTCCAAGTGTTCAAATTTCCAGATACATTCATTGAGGAATGCATTTCCCTTGATTTGGATTTTTTTTTGAATTCTAACTTTTACCAAAGTTTGTTCAGGATGGGATTTCAAGTCTCCTTTTAGAAACAAAATTTTCTTTTCACCCTGATTTTCAACAAAATTTTATTTTGTTATTTTATTTTTCACATTACAAGATTTGGAAAATCTTGGGATGTGACATGGATCCATAGGTGGTATGTGAAAAGAACACACATGCAATGACTCTGGTTGTTGTTAGTGAAAAGAACGCACATGCAATGACACTGGTGGATCCATAGGTGGTATGTGAGAAGAACACACATGCAAAATGACTCTAGTTGTTGTTACTAAAAAGAACACACATGCAATGACACTGGTGGATCCATGTGTGGTCTCTGTAGAGAACACACATTTCAATGACACTGGTGTATCCATATGTGGTATGTGAAAAGAACACACATGCAATAACTCTGGTTGTTGTTGGTGAAAAGAACACACATGCAATGACACCGGGGGATCCATATGTGGTATGTGAGAAGAACACACATTTCAATGACTCTGGTTGTTGTTACTAAAAAGAACACACATGCAATGACACTGGTGGATCCATAGGTGGTATGTGAAGAGAACACACATGCAAAATGACTCTGGTTGTTGTTACTAAAAAGAACACACATGCAATGACACTTGTGGATCCATAGGTGGTATGTGAAAAGAACAAACATGCAAAATGACTCTGGTTGTTGTTACTACAAAGAACACACATGCAAGGACATGGTGGATCCATGTGTCTCTGTAGAGAACACACATTTCAATGACACTGGTGGATCCATATGTGGTATGTGATAAGAACACACATGCAATGACTCTGGTAGTTGTTAGTGAAAATAACACACATGCAATGACACTTGAGGATCCATAGGTGGTATGTGAAAAGAACACACATGCAAAATGACTTTGGTTGTTGTTACTAAAAAGAACACGCATGCGATGACACTGGTGGATCCATGTGTGGTCTCTGTAGAGAACACACATTTCAATGACACTAGTGGATCCATATCTGGTATCTGAAAAGAACACACATGCAATGACTCTGGTTGTTGTTAGTGAAAAGAACCCACATGCAATGACACTGGTGGATCCATAGGTGGTATGCGAAAAGAACACACATGCAATGACTCTAGTTGTTGTTAGTGAAAAGAACACACATGCAATGACACTAGTGGATTCATAGGTGGTATGTGAGAAGAACACACATGCAAAATGACTCTGGTTGTTGTTACTAAAAAGAACACACATGCAATGACACTGGTGGATCCATAGGTGGATTATGAAATGAACACACATGCAATGACACTGGTGGATCCATAGGTGGTATGTGAGAAGAACACAGATTTCAATGACTCGTCATGTTACTAAAAAGAACACACATGCAAAGACACTGTGGATCCCTACGTGGTATGTGAAGAGAACACACATGCAAAATGACTCTGTTGTTGTTACTAAAATAACACACATGCAATGACACTGTGGATCCATGGGTGGATTGAAAAGAACGCACATGCAATGACACTTGTGGATCCATAGGTTGTATGTGAAAAGAACACACATGCAAAATGACTCTGGTTGTTGTTACTAAAAAGAACACACATGCAATGACACTGGTGGATCCATGTGTGGTCTCTGTAGAGAACACACATTTCAATGACACTCGTGGATCCATATGTGGTATGTGAAAAGAACACACTTGCAATGACTCTGGTAGTTGTTAGTGAAAAGAACACACATGCAATGACACTGGTGGATCCATAGGTGGTATGTGAAAAGAACACACATGCAATGACACTAGTGGATCCATAGGTGGTATGTGAAAAGAACACACATGCAACGACTCGTTGTTGTTAGTGAAAAGAACACACATGCAATGACACTGTGGATCCATAGGTGGTATGTGAAGAACACACATGCAAAATGACTCTGGTTGTTGTTACTAAAAAGAACACACATGCAATGACACTGGTGGATCCATAGGTGTATTATGAAATGAACACACAAGCAATGACACTAGTGGATCCATAGGTGGTATGTGATAAGAACACACATTTCAATGACTCTGGTCGTTGTTACTAAAAAGAACACACATGCAAAGACACTGGTGGATCCATAGGTGGTATGTGAAGAGAACACACATGTAAAATGACTCTGGTTGTTGTTACTAAAAGTAACACACATGCAATGACACTGGTGGATCCACGGGTGGATTGTGAAAAGAACGCACATGCAATGAAACTGGTGGATCCATAGGTGGTATGTGAAAAGAACACACATGCAATGACTCTGGTTGTTGTTAGTGAAAAGAACGCACATGCAATGAAACTGGTGGATCCATGTGTGGTCTCTGTAGAGAACACACATTTCAATGACACTGGTGGATCCATAGGTGGTATGTGAAAAGAACACACATGCAATGACTCTGGTTGTTGTTAGTGAAAAGAACGCACATGCAATGACACTGGTGGATCCATAGGTGGTATGTGAGAAGAACACACATGCAAAATGACTCTGGTTGTTGTTACTAAAAAGAACACACATGCAATGACACTGGTGGATCCATAGGTGGATTATGAAATGAACACACATGCAATGACACTGGTGGATCCATAGGTGGTATGTGAGAAGAACACAGATTTCAATGACTCTGGTCGTTGTTACTAAAAAGAACACACATGCAAAGACACTGGTGGATCCATAGGTGGTATGTGAAGAGAACACACATGCAAAATGACTCTGGTTGTTGTTACTAAAAATAACACACATGCAATGACACTGGTGGATCCATGGGTGGATTGTGAAAAGAACGCACATGCAATGACACTTGTGGATCCATAGGTGGTATGTGAAAAGAACACACATGCAAAATGACTCTGGTTGTTGTTACTAAAAAGAACACACATGCAATAAAACTGGTGGATCCATGTGTGGTCTCTGTAGAGAACACACATTTCAATGACACTCGTGGATCCATATGTGGTATGTGAATGGAACACACATGCAATGACTCTGGTAGTTGTTAGTGAAAAGAACACACATGCAATGACACTGGTGGATCCATAGGTGGTATGTGAAAAGAACACACATGCAATGACACTAGTGGATCCATAGGTGGTATGTGAAAAGAACACACATGCAACGACTCTGGTTGTTGTTAGTGAAAAGAACACACATGCAATGACACTGGTGGATCCATAGGTGGTATGTGAGAAGAACACACATGCAAAATGACTCAGGTTGTTGTTACTAAAAAGAACACACATGCAATGACACTGGTGGATCCATAGGTGTATTATGAAATGAACACACAAGCAATGACACTAGTGGATCCATAGGTGGTATGTGATAAGAACACACATTTCAATGACTCTGGTCGTTGTTATTAAAAAGAACACACATGCAAAGACACTGGTGGATCCATAGGTGGTATGTGAAGAGAACACACATGTAAAATGACTCTGGTTGTTGTTACTAAAAGTAACACACATGCAATGACACTAGTGGATCCACGGGTGGATTGTGAAAAGAACGCACATGCAATGAAACTGGTGGATCCATAGGTGGTATGTGAAAAGAACACACATGCAAAATGACTCTGGTTGTTGTTACTAAAAAGAACAAACATGCAATGAAATCAGGATCCATGTGTGGTCTCTGTAGAGAACACACATTTCAATGACACTGGTGGATCCATAGGTGGTATGTGAAAAGAACACACATGCAATGACTCTGGTTGTTGTTAGTGAAAAGAACACACATGCAATGACACTGGTGGATCCATAGGTGGTATGTGAGAAGAACACACATGCAAATGACTCTGGTTGTTGTTACTAAAAAGAACACACATGCAATGACATCAGGATCCATGTGGTCTCTGTAGAGAACACACATTTCAATGACACTGGTGGATCCATATGTGGTATGTGAAAAGAACACGCATGTAATAACTCTGGTTGTTGTTAGTGAAAAGAACACGCATGCAATAACACTGGTGGATCCATAGGTGGTCTCTGTAGAGAACACACATTTCAATGACATTGGTGGATCCATATGTGGGATGTGAAAAGAGCACACATGCAATGACTCTAGTTGTTATTAGTGAAAAGAACACACATGCAATGACACTGGTGGATCCGTAGGTGGTATGTGAAAAGAACACACATGCAATGACACTGGTGGATTCATAGGTGGTATGTGAGAAGAACACACATGCAATAACTCTAGTTGTTGTTAGTGAAAAGAACACACATGCAATGACACCGGTGGATCCATATGTGGTATGTGAGAAGAACACACATTTCAATGACTCTGGTTGTTGTTACTTAAAAGAACACGCATGCAATGACACTGGTGGATCCATAGGTGGTCTCTATAGAGAACACACATTTCAATGACACTGGTGGATCCATATGTGGGATGTGAAAAGAACACACATGCAATGACTCTGGTTGTTATTAGTGAAAAGAACACACATGCAATGACACTGGTGGATCCATGGGTGGTATGTGAGAAGAACACACATGCAAAATGACTCTAGTTGTTGTTAGTAAAAAGAACACACATGCAATTACACTGGTGGATCCATAGGTGGATTATGAAAAGAACACACATGCAATGACACTGGTGGATCCATAGGTGGTATGTGAGAAGAACACACATTTCAATGACTATGGTTGTTGTTACTAAAAAGAACACACATGCAATGACACTGGTGGATCCATAGGTGGTATGTGAAGAGAACACACATGCAAAATGACTCTGGTTGTTGTTACTAAAAAGAACACACATGCAATGACACTGGTGGATCCATGGGTGGATTGTGAAAAGAACACACATGCAATGACACTGGTGAATCCATAGGTGGTATGTGAAAAGAACACACATGCAAAATGACTCTGGTTGTTATTACTAAAAAGAACACACATGCAATGACACTGGTGGATCCATGTGTGGTCTCTATAGAGAACACACATTTCAATGACACTGGTGGATCCATATGTGGTATGTGAAAAGAACACACATGCAATGACTCTGGTTGTTGTTAGTGAAAGAACCCACATGCAATGACACTGGTGGATCCATAGGTGGTATGTGAAAAGAACACACATGCAATGACTCTGGTTGTTGTTAGTGAAAAGAACACACATGCAATGACACTGGTGGATTCATAGGTGGTATGTGAGAAGAACACACATGCAATAACTCTGGTTGTTGTTAGTGAAAAGAACACACATGCAATGACACCGGTGGATCCATATATGGTATGTGAGAAGAACACACATTTCAATGACTCTGGTTGTTGTTACTAAAAAGAACACGCATGCAATGACACTGGTGGATCCATAGGTGGTCTCTATAGAGAACACACATTTCAGTGACACTGGTGGATCCATATGTGGGATGTGAAAAGAACACACATGCAATGACTCTGGTTGTTATTAGTGAAAAGAACACACATGCAATGACACTGGTGGATCCATAGGTGGTATGTGAGAAGAACACACATGCAAAATGACTCTAGTTGTTGTTATTAAAAAGAACACACATGCAATTACACTGGTGGATCCATAGGTGGATTATGAAAAGAACACACATGCAATGACACTGGTGGATCCATAGGTGGTATGTGAGAAGAACACACATTTCAATGACTCTGGTTGTTGTTACTAAAAAGAACACACATGCAATGACACTGGTGGATCCATGTGTGGTCTCTGTAGAGAACACACATTTCAATGACACTTGTGGATCCATAGGTGGTATGTGAGAAGAACACACATGCAAAATGACTCTGGTTGTTGTTACTAAAAAGAAAACACGTGCAATGACACTAGTGGATCCATAGGTGGATTATGAAATGAACACACATGGAATGACACTAGTGGATCCATAGGTGGTATGTGAGAAGAACACACATTTCAATGACTCTAGTTGTTGCTACTAAAAAGAACACACATGCAATAACACTGGTGGGTCCATAGGTGGTATATGAAGAGAACACACATGCAAAATGACTCTGGTTGTTGTTACTAAAAATAACAGACATGCAATGACACTGGTGGATCCATGGGTGGATTATGAAAAGAACGCACATTTCAATGACACTAGTGGATCCATATATGGTATGTGAAAAGAACACACATGCAATGACACCGGTGGATCCATATGTGGTATGTGTGAAGAACACACATTTCAATAACTCTGGTTGTTGTTACTAAAAAGAACACACATGCAATGACACTGGTGGATCCATAGGTGGTCTCTGTAGAGAACACACATTTCAATGACACTGGTGGATCCATATGTGGTATGTGAAAAGAACACACATGCAAGGACTCTGGTTGTTGTTAGTGAAAAGAACACACATGCAATGACACTGGTGGATCCATAGGTGGTATGTGAGAAGAACACACATGCAAAATGACTCTGGTTGTTGTTACTAAAAATAACACACGTGCAATGACACTAGTGGATCCATAGGTGGATTATGAAATGAACACACATGGAATGACACTGGTGGATCCATAGGTGGTATGTTAGAAGAACACACATTTCAATGACTTTGGTTGTTGTTACTAAAAAGAACACACATGCAATGACACTGGTTGATCCATAGCTGGTATGTGAAGACAACACACATGCAAAATGACTCTGGTTGTTGTTACTAAAAAGAACACACATGCAATGACACTGGTCGATCCATGGGTGGATTGTGAAAAGAACACACATGCAATGACACTGGTGGATCCATATGTGGTATGTAAAAAGAACACACATGCAATGACTCTGGTCGTTGTTACTAAAAAGAACATACATGCAAAGACACTAGTGGATCCATAGGTGGTATCTGAAGAGAACACACATGCAAAATGACTCTGGTTGTTGTTATTAAAAATAACACACATGCAATAATACTGGTGGATCCATGGGTGGATTGTGAAAAGAACACACAATTCAATGACTCGGGTTGTTGTTACTGAAAAGAACACACATGCAATGACACTGGTGGATCCATAGGTGGTATGTGAAGAGAACAAACATTTCAATGACTCTGGTCGTTGTTACTAAAAAGAACACACATGCAATGACACTGGTTGATCCATAGCTGGTATGTGAAGAGAACACACATGCAAAATGACTCTGGTTGTTGTTACTAAAAAGAACACACATGCAATGACACTGGTGGATCCATGGGTGGATTGTGAAAAGAACACACATGCAATGACACTGGTGGATCCATAGGTGGTATGTGAAAAGAACACACATGCAAAATAACTCTGGTTGTTGTTACTAAAAAGAACACACATGCAATGACACTGGTGGATCCATTTGTGGTCTCTGTAGAGAACACACATTTCAATGACACTGGTGGATCCATATGTGGTATGTGAAAAGAACACACATGCAATGACACTGGTGGATCCATAGGTGGTATGTGAGAAGAACACACATGCAAAATGACTCTGGTTGTTGTTACTAAAAAGAACACACATGCAATGACACTGGTGGATCCATGGGTGGATTGTGAAAAGAACGCACATGCAATGACACTTGTGGATCCATATGTGGTATGTGAAAAGAACACACATGCAAACTGACTCGTTGTTGTTACTAAAAGAACACACATGCAATGACATCAGGATCCATGTGTGGTCTCTATAGAGAACACACATTTCAATGACACTGGTGGATCCATATGTGGTATGTGAAAAGAACACACATGCAATGACTCTGGTTGTTGTTAGTGAAAAGAACGCACATGCAATGACACTGGTGGATCCATAGGTGGTATGTGAGAAGAACACACATGAAAAATGACTCAGGTTGTTGTTAGTAAAAAGAACACACATGCAATGACACTGGTGGATCCATAGGTGGATTATGAAATGAACACACATGCAGTGACACTGGTGGATCCATAGGTGGTATGTGAGAAGAACACACAATTCAATGACTCGGGTTGTTGTTACTGAAGAGAACACACATGCAAAATGACTCTGGTTGTTGTTACTAAAAAGAACACACATGCAATGACACTAGTGGATCCATGGGTGGATTGTGAAAAAAACACACATGCAATGACACTGGCGGATCCATAGGTGGTATGTGAAAAGAACACACATGCAAAATGACTCTTGTTGTTGTTACTAAAAAGAACACACATGCAATGACACTGGTGGATCCATGTGTGGTCACTGTAGAGAACACACATTTCAATGACACTGGTGGATCCATATGTGGTATGTGAAAAGAACACACATGCAATGACTCTGGTTATTGTTAGTGAAAAGAACACACATGCAATGACATTGGTGGATCCATGAGTGGATTGTGAAAAGAACGCACATGCAATGACACTGGTGGATCCATAGGTGGTATGGGAAAAGAACACACATGCAAAATGACTCTGGTTGTTGTTACTAAAAAGAACACACATGCAATGACACTGGTGGATCCATGTGTGGTCTCTGTAGAGAACACACATTTCAATGACACTGGTGGATCCATAGGTGGTATGTGAGAAGAACACACATGCAAAATGACTCTGGTTGTTGTTACTAAAAAGAACACACGTGCAATGACACTAGTGGATCCATAGGTGGATTATGAAATGAACACACATGGAATGACACTAGTGGATCCATAGGTGGTATGTGAGAAGAACACACATTTCAATGACTCTAGTTGTTGTTACTAAAAAGAACACACATGCAATAACACTGGTGGGTCCATAGGTGGTATATGAAGAGAACACACATGCAAAATGACTCTGGTTGTTGTTACTAAAAATAACACACATGCAATGACACTGGTGGATCCATGGGTGGATTATGAAAAGAACGCACATTTCAATGACACTAGTTGATCCATATATGGTATGTGAAAAGAACACACATGCAATGACACCGGTGGATCCATATGTGGTATGTGAGAAGAACACACATTTCAATAACTCTGGTTGTTGTTACTAAAAAGAACACACATGCAATGACACTGGTGGATCCATAGGTGGTCTCTGTAGAGAACACACATTTCAATGACACTGGTGGATCCATATGTGGTATGTGAAAAGAACACACATGCAATGACTCTGGTTGTTGTTAGTGAAAAGAACACACATGCAATGACACTGGTGGATCCATAGGTGGTATGTGAGAAGAACACACATGCAAAATGACTCTAGTTGTTGTTACTAAAAATAACACACGTGCAATGACACTAGTGGATCCATAGGTGGATTATGAAATGAACACACATGGAATGACACTGGTGGATCCATAGGTGGTATGTTAGAAGAACACACATTTCAATGACTTTGGTTGTTGTTACTAAAAAGAACACACATGCAATGACACTGGTTGATCCATAGCTGGTATGTGAAGAGAACACACATGCAAAATGACTCTGGTAGTTGTTACTAAAAAGAACACACATGCAATGACACTGGTGGATCCATGGGTGGATTGTGAAAAGAACACACATGCAATGACACTGGTGGATCCATAGGTGGTATGTGAAAAGAACACACATGCAATGACTCTGGTTGTTGTTAGTGAAAAGAACACACATGCAATGACACTGGTGGATTCATAGGTGGTATGTGAGAAGAACACACATGCAAAATGACTTTGGTTGTTGTTACTAAAAAGAACACACATGCAATGACACTGATGGATCCATAGGTGGATTATGAAATGAACACACATGCAATGACACTGGTGGATCCATATATGGTATGTGAGAAGAACACACATTTCAATGACTCTGGTTGTTGTTACTAAAAAGAACACGCATGCAATGACACTGGTGGATCCATAGGTGGTATCTATAGAGAACACACATTTCAATGACACTGGTGGATCCATATGTGGGATGTGAAAAGAACACACATGCAATGACTCTGGTTGTTATTAGTGAAAAGAACACACATGCAATGACACTGGTGGATCCATAGGTGGTATGTGAGAAGAACACACATGCAAAATGACTCTAGATGTTGTTATTAAAAAGAACACACATGCAATTACACTGGTGGATCCATAGGTGGATTATGAAAAGAACACACATGCAATGACACTGGTGGATCCATAGGTGGTATGTGAGAAGAACACACATTTCAATGACTCTGGTTGTTGTTACTAAAAAGAACCCACATGCAATGACACTGGTGGATCCATAGGTGGTATGTGAAGAGAACACACATGCAAAATGACTCTGGTTGTTGTTACTAAAAAGAACACACATGCAATGACACTGGTGGATCCATGGGTGGATTGTGAAAAGAACACACATGCAATGACACTGGTGAATCCATAGGTGGTATGTGAAAAGAACACACATGCAAAATGACTCTGGTTGTTGTTACTAAAAAGAACACACATGCAATGACATCAGGGATCCATGTGTGGTCTCTATAGAGAACACACATTTCAATGACACTAGTGGATCCATATGTGGTATGTGAAAAGAACACACATGCAATGACTCTGGTTGTTGTTAGTGAAAGAACCCACATGCAATGACACTGGTGGATCCATAGGTGGTATGTGAAAAGAACACACATGCAATGACTCTGGTTGTTGTTAGTGAAAAGAACACACATGCAATGACACTGGTGGATTCATAGGTGGTATGTGAGAAGAACACACATGCAAAATGACTTTGGTTGTTGTTACTAAAAAGAACACACATGCAATGACACTGATGGATCCATAGGTGGATTATGAAATGAACACACATGCAATGACACTGGTGGATCCATAGGTGGTATGTGAGAAGAACACACATTTCAATGGCTCTGGTCGTTGTTACTAAAAAGAACACACATGCAAAGACACTGGTGGATCCATAGGTGGTATGTGAAGAGAACACACATGCAAAATGACTCTGGTTGTTGTTACTAAAAAGAACACACATGCAATGACACTGGTGGATCCATGGGTGGATTGTGAAAAGAACACACATGCAATGACACTGGTGAATCCATAGGTGGTATGTGAAAAGAACACACATGCAAAATGACTCTGGTTGTTGTTACTAAAAAGAACACACATGCAATGACACTGGTGGATCCATGTGTGGTCTCTATAGAGAACACACATTTCAATGACACTAGTGGATCCATATGTGGTATGTGAAAAGAACACACATGCAATGACTCTGGTTGTTGTTAGTGAAAGAACCCACATGCAATGACACTGGTGGATCCATAGGTGGTATGTGAAAAGAACACACATGCAATGACTCTGGTTGTTGTTAGTGAAAAGAACACACATGCAATGACACTGGTGGATTCATAGGTGGTATGTGAGAAGAACACACATGCAAAATGACTTTGGTTGTTGTTACTAAAAAGAACACACATGCAATGACACTGATGGATCCATAGGTGGATTATGAAATGAACACACATGCAATGACACTGGTGGATCCATAGGTGGTATGTGAGAAGAACACACATTTCAATGACTCTGGTCGTTGTTACTAAAAAGAACACACATGCAAAGACACTGGTGGATCCATAGGTGGTATGTGAAGAGAACACACATGCAAAATGACTCTGGTTGTTGTTACTAAAAATAACACACATGCAAGGACACTGGTGGATCCATGGGTGGATTGTGAAAAGAACGCACATGCAATGACACTTGTGGATCCATATGTGGTATGTGAAAA
This sequence comes from Avena insularis, assembly GCA_023614405.1. Taxonomy (NCBI): domain Eukaryota; kingdom Viridiplantae; phylum Streptophyta; class Magnoliopsida; order Poales; family Poaceae; genus Avena; species Avena insularis. The sequence goes on from CM042688.1 coordinate 265,355,693, forward strand.
GAACACACATGCAAAATGACTCTGGTTGTTGTTACTAAAAAGAACACACATGCAATGACACTGGTGGATTCATGTGTGGTCTCTGTAGAGAACACACATTTCAATGACACTGGTGGATCCATATGTGGTATGTGAAAAGAACACACATGCAATGACTCTGGTTGTTGTTAGTGAAAAGAACGCACATGCAATGACACTGGTGGATCCATAGGTGGTATGTGAGAAGAACACACATGAAAAATGACTCAGGTTGTTGTCAGTAAAAAGAACACACATGCAATGACACTGGTGGATCCATAGGTGGATTATGAAATGAACACACATGCAGTGACACTGGTGGATCCATAGGTGGTATGTGAGAAGAACACACAATTCAATGACTCGGGTTGTTGTTACTGAAGAGAACACACATGCAAAATGACTCTGGTTGTTGTTACTAAAAAGAACACACATGCAATGACACTAGTGGATCCATGGGTGGATTGTGAAAAAAACACACATGCAATGACACTAGTGGATCCATAGGTGGTACGTGAAAAGAACACACATGCAAAATGACTCTTGTTGTTGTTACTAAAAAGAACACACATGCAATGACACTGGTGGATCCATGTGTGGTCACTGTAGAGAACACACATTTCAATGACACTGGTGGATCCATATGTGGTATGTGAAAAGAACACACATGCAATGACTCTGGTTGTTGTTAGTGAAAAGAACACACATGCAATGACACTGGTGGATCCATGAGTGGATTGTGAAAAGAACGCACATGCAATGACACTGGTGGATCCATAGGTGGTATGGGAAAAGAACACACATGCAAAATGACTCTAGTTGTTGTTACTAAAAAGAACACACATGCAATGACACTGGTGGATCCATGTGTGGTCTCTGTAGAGAACACACATTTCAATGACACTGGTGGATCCATATGTGGTATGTGAAAAGAACACACATGCAATGACTCTGGTTGTTGTTAGTGAAAGAACCCACATGCAATGACACTGGTGGATCCATAGGTGGTATGTGAGAAGAACACACATTTCAATGACTCTGGTTGTTGTTACTAAAAAGAACCCACATGCAATGACACTGGTGGATCCATAGGTGGTATGTGAAGAGAACACACATGCAAAATGACTCTGGTTGTTGTTACTAAAAAGAACACACATGCAATGACACTGGTGGATCCATGGGTGGATTGTGAAAAGAACACACATGCAATGACACTGGTGAATCCATAGGTGGTATGTGAAAAGAACACACATGCAAAATGACTCTGGTTGTTGTTACTAAAAAGAACACACATGCAATGACACTGGTGGATCCATGTGTGGTCTCTATAGAGAACACACATTTCAATGACACTAGTGGATCCATATGTGGTATGTGAAAAGAACACACATGCAATGACTCTGGTTGTTGTTAGTGAAAGAACCCACATGCAATGACACTGGTGGATCCATATGTGGTATGTGAAAAGAACACACATGCAATGACTCTGGTTGTTGTTAGTGAAAAGAACACACATGCAATGACACTGGTGGATTCATAGGTGGTATGTGAGAAGAACATACATGCAAAATAACTCTGGTTGTTAAGAACACACATGCAATGACACTGATGGATCCATAGGTGGATTATGAAATGAACACACATGCAATGACACTGGTGGATCCATAGGTGGTATGTGAGAAGAACACACATTTCAATGGCTCTGGTCGTTGTTACTAAAAAGAACACACATGCAAAGACACTGGTGGATCCATAGGTGGTATGTGAAGAGAACACACATGCAAAATGACTCTGGTTGTTGTTACTAAAAAGAACACACATGCAATGACACTGGTGGATCCATGGGTGGATTGTGAAAAGAACACACATGCAATGACACTGGTGAATCCATAGGTGGTATGTGAAAAGAACACACATGCAAAATGACTGGTTATTGTTACTAAAAAGAACACACATGCAATGACACTGGTGGATCCATGTGTGGTCTCTATAGAACACACATTTCAATGACACTAGTGGATCCATATGTGGTATGTGAAAAGAACACACATGCAATGACTCTGGTTGTTGTTAGTGAAAGAACCCACATGCAATGACACTGGTGGATCCATAGGTGGTATGTGAAAAGAACACACATGCAATGACTCTGGTTGTTGTTAGTGAAAAGAACACACATGCAATGACACTGGTGGATTCATAGGTGGTATGTGAGAAGAACACACATGCAAAATGACTTTGGTTGTTGTTACTAAAAAGAACACACATGCAATGACACTGATGGATCCATAGGTGGATTATGAAATGAACACACATGCAATGACACTGGTGGATCCATAGGTGGTATGTGAGAAGAACACACATTTCAATGGCTCTGGTCGTTGTTACTAAAAAGAACACACATGCAAAGACACTGGTGGATCCATAGGTGGTATGTGAAAAGAACACACATGCAAAATGACTCTGGTTGTTACTAAAAAGAACACACATGCAATGACACCGGTGGATCCATGGGTGGATTGTGACAAGAACGCACATGCAATGACACTTGTGGATCCATATGTGGTATGTGAAAATAACACACATGTAAAATGACTCTGGTTCTTACTAAAAATAACACACATGCAATGACACTGGTGGATTCATGTGTGGTCTCTGTAGAGAACACACATTTCAATGACACTGGTGGATCCATATGTGGTATGTGAAAAGAACACACATGCAATGACTCTGGTTGTTGTTAGTGAAAAGAACGCACATGCAATGACACTGGTGGATCCATAGGTGGTATGTGAGAAGAACACACATGAAAAATGACTCAGGTTGTTGTCAGTAAAAAGAACACACATGCAATGACACTGGTGGATCCATAGGTGGATTATGAAATGAACACACATGCAGTGACACTGGTGGATCCATAGGTGGTATGTGAGAAGAACACACAATTCAATGACTCGGGTTGTTGTTACTGAAGAGAACACACATGCAAAATGACTCTGGTTGTTGTTACTAAAAAGAACACACATGCAATGACACTAGTGGATCCATGGGTGGATTGTGAAAAAAACACACATGCAATGACACTAGTGGATCCATAGGTGGTACGTGAAAAGAACACACATGCAAAATGACTCTTGTTGTTGTTACTAAAAAGAACACACATGCAATGACACTGGTGGATCCATGTGTGGTCACTGTAGAGAACACACATTTCAATGACACTGGTGGATCCATATGTGGTATGTGAAAAGAACACACATGCAATGACTCTGGTTGTTGTTAGTGAAAAGAACACACATGCAATGACACTGGTGGATCCATGAGTGGATTGTGAAAAGAACGCACATGCAATGACACTGGTGGATCCATAGGTGGTATGGGAAAAGAACACACATGCAAAATGACTCTAGTTGTTGTTACTAAAAAGAACACACATGCAATGACACTGGTGGATCCATGTGTGGTCTCTGTAGAGAACACACATTTCAATGACACTGGTGGATCCATATGTGGTATGTGAAAAGAACACACATGCAATGACTCTGGTTGTTGTTAGTGAAAGAACCCACATGCAATGACACTGGTGGATCCATAGGTGGTATGTGAAAAGAACATACATGCAATGACTCTGGTTGTTGTTAGTGAAAATAACACACATGCAATGACACTGGTGGATTCATAGGTGGTATGTGAGAAGAACATACATGTAATAACTCTGGTTGTTGTTAGTGAAAAGAACACACATGCAATGACACCGGTGGATCCATATATGGTATGTGAGAAGAACACACATTTCAATGACTCTGGTTGTTGTTACTAAAAAGAACACGCATGCAATGACACTGGTGGATCCATAGGTGGTCTCTATAGAGAACACACATTTCAATGACACTGGTGGATCCATATGTGGGATGTGAAAAGAACACACATGCAATGACTCTGGTTGTTATTAGTGAAAAGAACACACATGCAATGACACTGGTGGATCCATAGGTGGTATGTGAGAAGAACACACATGCAAAATGACTCTAGATGTTGTTATTAAAAAGAACACACATGCAATTACACTAGTGGATCCATAGGTGGATTATGAAAAGAACACACATGCAATGACACTGGTGGATCCATAGGTGGTATGTGAGAAGAACACACATTTCAATGACTCTGGTTGTTGTTACTAAAAAGAACACACATGCAATGACACTGGTGGATCCATAGGTGGTATGTGAAGAGAACACACATGCAAAATGACTCTGGTTGTTGTTACTAAAAAGAACACACATGCAATGACACTGGTGGATCCATGGGTGGATTGTGAAAAGAACACACATGCAATGACACTGGTGAATCCATAGGTGGTATGTGAAAAGAACACACATGCAAAATGACTCTGGTTGTTGTTACTAAAAAGAACACACATGCAATGACACTGGTGGATCCATGTGTGGTCTCTATAGAGAACACACATTTCAATGGCACTAGTGGATCCATATGTGGTATGTGAAAAGAACACACATGCAATGACTCTGGTTGTTGTTAGTGAAAGAACCCACATGCAATGACACTGGTGGATCCATAGGTGGTATGTGAAAAGAACACACATGCAATGACTCTGGTTGTTGTTAGTGAAAAGAACACACATGCAATGACACCGGTGGATTCATAGCTGGTATGTGAGAAGAACACACATGCAAAATGACTCTGGTTGTTGTTACTAAAAAGAACACACATGCAATGACACTGATGGATCCATAGGTGGATTATGAAATGAACACACATGCAATGACACTGGTGGATCCATAGGTGGTATGTGAGAAGAACACACATTTCAATGGCTCTGGTCGTTGTTACTAAAAAGAACACACATGCAAAGACACTGGTGGATCCATAGGTGGTATGTGAAGAGAACACACATGCAAAATGACTCTGGTTGTTGTTACTAAAAATAACACACATGCATTGACACTGGTGGATCCATGGGTGGATTGTGAAAAGAACGCACATGCAATGACACTTGTGGATCCATATATGGTATGTGAAAAGAACACACATGCAAAATGACTCTGGTTGTTGTTACTAAAAAGAACACACATGCAATGACACTGGTGGATCCATGTGTGGTCTCTGTAGAGAACACACATTTCAATGACACTGGTGGATCCATATGTGGTATGTGAAAAGAACACACATGCAATGACTCTGGTTGTTGTTAGTGAAAAGAACGCACATGCAATGACACTAGTGGATCCATAGGTGGTATGTGAGAAGAACACACATGAAAAATGACTCAGGTTGTTGTTAGTAAAAAGAAGACACATGCAATGACACTGGTGGATCCATAGGTGGATTATGAAATGAACACACATGCAGTGACACTGGTGGATCCATAGGTGGTATGTGAGAAGAACACACAATTCAATGACTCGGGTTGTTGTTACTGAAGAGAACACACATGCAAAATGACTCTGGTTGTTGTTACTAAAAAGAACACACATGCAATGACACTAGTGGATCCATGGGTGGATTGTGAAAAAAACACACATGCAATGACACTGGTGGATCCATAGGTGGTATGTGAAAAGAACACACATGCAAAATGACTCTTATTGTTGTTACTAAAAAGAACACACATGCAATGACACTGGTGGATCCATGTGTGGTCACTGTAGAGAACACACATTTCAATGACACTGGTGGATCCATATGTGGTATGTGAAAAGAACACACATGCAATGACTCTGGTTGTTGTTAGTGAAAAGAACACACATGCAATAACACTGGTGGATCCATGAGTGGATTGTGAAAAGAACGCACATGCAATGACACTGGTGGATCCATAGGTGGTATTGGAAAAGAACACACATGCAAAATGACTCTGGTTGTTGTTACTAAAAAGAACACACATGCAATGACACTGGTGGATCCATGTGTGGTCACTGTATAGAACACACATTTCAATGACACTGGTGGATCCATAGGTGGTATGGGAAAAGAACACACATGCAAAATGACTCTGGTTGTTGTTACTAAAAAGAACACACATGCAATGACACTGGTGGATCCATGTGTGGTCTCTGTAGAGAACACACATTTCAATGACACTGGTGGATCCATAGGTGGTATGTGAGAAGAACACACATGCAAAATGACTCTGGTTGTTGTTACTAAAAAGAACACACATGCAATGACACTAGTGGATCCATAGGTGGATTATGAAATGAACACACATGGAATGACACTAGTGGATCCATAGGTGGTATGTGAGAAGAACACACATTTCAATGACTCTGGTTGTTGTTACTAAAAAGAACACACATGCAATGACACTGGTGGGTCCATAGGTGGTATGTGAAGAGAACACACATGCAAAATGACTCTGGTTGTTGTTACTAAAAAGAACACACATGCAATGACACTAGTGGATCCATGGGTGGATTGTGAAAAAAACACACATGCAATGACACTGGTGGATCCATAGGTGGTATGTGAAAAGAACACACATGCAAAATGACTCTTGTTGTTGTTACTAAAAAGAACACACATGCAATGACACTGGTGGATCCATGTGTGGTCACTGTAGAGAACACACATTTCAATGACACTGGTGGATCCATATGTGGTATGTGAAAAGAACACACATGCAATGACTCTGGTTGTTGTTAGTGAAAAGAACACACATGCAATGAGACTGGTGGATCCATAGGTGGTATGTGAAGAGAACACACATGCAAAATGACTCTAGTTGTTGTTACTAAAAGTAACACACATGCAATGACACTGGTGGATCCATGAGTGGATTGTGAAAACAACGCACATGCAATGACACTGGTGGATCCATAGGTGGTATGGGAAAAGAACACACATGCAAAATGACTCTGGTTGTTGTTACTAAAAAGAACACACATGCAATAACACTGGTGGATCCATGTGTGGTCTCTGTAGAGAACACACATTTCAATGACACTGGTGGATCCATAGGTGGTATGTGAGAAGAACACACATGCAAAATGACTCTGGTTGTTATTACTAAAAAGAACACACGTGCAATGACACTAGTGGATCCATAGGTGGATTATGAAATGAACACACATGGAATGACACAAGTGGATCCATAGGTGGTATGTGAGAAGAACACACATTTCAATGACTCTGGTTGTTGTTACTAAAAATAACACACATGCAATGACACTGGTGGATCCATAGGTGGTATATGAAGAGAACACACATGCAAAATGACTCTGGTTGTTGTTAGTGAAAAGAACACACATGCAATGACACTGGTGGATCCATATGTGGTATGTGAAAAGAACACACATGCAATGACTATGGTTGTTGTTAGTGAAAAAAACACACATGCAATGACACTGGTGGATCCATAGGTGGTATGTGAGAAGAACACACATGCAAAATGACTCTGGTTGTTGTTACTAAAAATAACACACGTGCAATGACACTAGTGGATCCATAGGTGGATTATGAAATGAACACACATGGAATGACACTGGTGGATCCATAGGTGGTATGTGAGAAGAACACACATTTCAATGACTTTGGTTGTTGTTACTAAAAAGAACACACATGCAATGACACTGGTTGATCCATAGCTGGTATGTGAAGAGAACACACATGCAAAATGACTCTCATAGTTGTTACTAAATAGAACACACATGCAATGACACTGGTGGATCCATGGGTGGATTGTGAAAAGAAGACACATGCAATGACACTGGTGGATCCATAGGTGGTATGTGAAAAGAACACACATGCAAAATGACTCTGGTTGTTGTTACTAAAAAGAACACACATGCAATGACACTGGTGGATCCATTTGTGGTCTCTGTAGAGAACACACATTTCAATGACACTGGTGGATCCATATGTGGTATGTGAAAAGAACACACATGCAATGACACTGGTGGATCCATAGGTGGTATGTGAGAAGAACACACATGCAAAATGACTCTTGTTATTGTTACTAAAAAGAACACACATGCAATGACACTGGTGGATCCATAGGTGGATTATGAAATGAACACACATGGAATGACACTGGTGGATCCATAGGTGGTATGTGAGAAGAACACACATTTCAATGACTCTGGTCGTTGTTACTAAAAAGAACACACATGCAAAGACACTGGTGGATCCATAGGTGGTATGTGAAGAGAACACACATGCAAAATGACTCTGGTTGTTGTTATTAAAAATAACACACATGCAATAATACTGGTGGATCCATGGGTGGATTGTGAAAAGAACACACAATTCAATGACTCGGGTTGTTGTTACTGAAAAGAACACACATGCAATGACACTGGTGGATCCATAGGTGGTATGTGAAGAGAACACACATGCAAAATGACTCTGGTTGTTGTTACTAAAAAGAACACACATGCAATGACACTGGTGGATCCATGGGTGGATTGTGAAAAAAACACACATGCAATGACACTGGTGGATCCATAGGTGGTATGTGAAAAGAACACACATGCAAAATGACTCTTGTTGTTGTTACTAAAAAGAACACACATGCAATGACACTGGTGGATCCATGTGTGGTCACTGTAGAGAACACACATTTCAATGACACTGGTGGATCCATATGTGGTATGTGAAAAGAACACACATGCAATGACTCTGGTTGTTGTTAGTGAAAAGAACACACATGCAATGAGATTGGTGGATCCATAGGTGGTATGTGAAGAGAACACACATGCAAAATGACTCTAGTTGTTGTTACTAAAAGTAACACACATGCAATGACACTGGTGGATCTATGAGTGGATTGTGAAAACAACGCACATGCAATGACACTGGTGGATCCATAGGTGGTATGGGAAAAGAACACACATGCAAAATGACTCTGGTTGTTGTTACTAAAAAGAACACACATGCAATAACACTTGTGGATCCATGTGTGGTCTCTGTAGAGAACACACATTTCAATGACACTGGTGGATCCATAGGTGGTATGTGAGAAGAACACACGTGCAATGACACTAGTGGATCCATAGGTGGATTATGAAATGAACACACATGGAATGACACAAGTGGATCCATAGGTGGTATGTGAGAAGAACACACATTTCAATGACTCTGGTTGTTGTTACTAAAAAGAACACACATGCAATGACACTGGTGGATCCATAGGTGGTATATGAAGAGAACACACATGCAAAATGACTCTGGTTGTTGTTACTAAAAATAACACACATGCAATGACACTGGTGGATCCATGGGTGGATTATGAAAAGAACGCACATTTCAATGACACTAGTGGATCCATATATGGTATGTGAAAAGAACACACATGCAATGACACCGGTGGATCCATATGTGGTATGTGAGAAGAACACACATTTCAATAACTCTGGTTGTTGTTACTAAAAAGAACACACATGCAATGACACTGGTGGATCCATGTGTGGTCTCTATAGAGAACACACATTTCAATGACACTGGTGGATCCATATGTGGCATGTGAAAAGAACACACATGCAATAACTCTGGTTGTTATTAGTGAAAAGAGCACACATGCAATGACACTGGTGGATCCATAGGTGGTATGTGAGAAGAACACACATGCAAAATGACTCTCGTTGTTACTACTAAAAATAACACACGTGCAATGACACTAGTGGATCCATAGGTGGATTATGAAATGAACACACATGGAATGACACTGGTGGATCCATAGGTGGTATGTGAGAAGAACACACATTTCAATGACTTTGGTTGTTGTTACTAAAAAGAACACACATGCAATGACACTGGTTGATCCATAGGTGGTATGTGAAGAGAACACACATGCAAAATGACTTTGGTTGTTGTTACTAAAAATAGCACACATGCAATGACACTGGTGGATCCATGGGTGGATTGTGAAAAGAACACACATGCAATGACACTGGTGGATCCATAGGTGGTATGTGAAAAGAACACACATGCAAAATGACTCTGGTGTTGTTACTAAAAAGAACACACATGCAATGACACTGGTGGATCCATTTGTGGTCTCTGTAGAGAACACACATTTCAATGACACTGGTGGATCCATAGGTGGTATGTGAAAAGAACACACATGCAATGACTCTGGTTGTTGTTAGTGAAAAGAACACACATGCAATGACACTGGTGGATCCATAGGTGGTATGTGAACAGAACACACATGCAATGACTCTGGTTGTTGTTAGTGAAAATAACACACATGCAATGACACTGGTGGATCCATAGGTGGTATGTGAGAAGAACACACATGCAAAATGACTCTGGTTGTTGTTACTAAAAAGAACACACATGCAATGACACTGGTGGATCCATAGGTGGTATGTGAAGAGAACACACATGCAAAATGACTCTGGTTGTTGTTACTAAAAAGAACACACATGCAATGACACTAGTGGATCCATGGGTGGATTGTGAAAAAAACACACATGAAATGACACTGGTGGATCCATAGGTGGTATGTGAAAAGAACACACATGCAAAATGACTCTTGTTGTTGTTACTAAAAAGAACACACATGCAATGACACTGGTGGATCCATGTGTGGTCACTGTAGAGAACACACATTTCAATGACACTGGTGGATCCATATGTGGTATGTGAAAAGAACACACATGCAATGACTCTGGTTGTTGTTAGTGAAAAGAACACACATGCAATGACACTGGTGGATCCATGTGTGGTCTCTATAGAGAACACACATTTCAATGACACTGGTGGATCCATATGTGGTATGTGAGAAGAACACACATGCAAAATGACTCTGGTTGTTGTTACTAAAAAGAACACGTGCAATAACACTAGTGGATCCATAGGTGGATTATGAAGAACACACATGGAATGACACAAGTGGATCCATAGGTGGTATGTGAAGAGAACACACATGCAATGACTCTGTTGTTGTTACTAAAAGAACACACATGCAATGACACTTTGGTGGATCCATGGGTGGTATATGAAAAAGAACACATTTCAATGACACTAGTGGATCCATATATGGTATGTGAAAAGAACACACATGCAATGACACGGTGGATCCATATGTGGTATGTGAAAGAACAAACATTCAATAACTCTGGTTGTTGTTACTAAAAAGAACACACATGCAATGACACTGGTGGATCCATGTGTGGTCTCTGTAGAGAACACACATTTCAATGACACTGGTGGATCCATATGTGGCATGTGAAAAGAACACACATGCAATAACTCGTTGTTATTAGTGAAAAGAACACACATGCAATGACTTTGGTGGATCCATAGGTGGTATGTGAGAAGAAAAACCATGCAAAATGACTCTCGTTGTTGTTACTAAAAATAACACATGTGCAATGACACTAGTGGATCCATAGGTGGATTATGAAATGAACACACATGGAATGACACTGGTGGATCCATAGGTGGTATGTGAGAAGAACACACATTTCAATGACTTTGGTTGTTGTTACTAAAAAGAACACACATGCAAAGACACTGGTGGATCCATAGGTGGTATGTGAAGAGAACACACATGCAAAATGACTCTAGTTGTTGTTACTAAAAGTAACACACATGCAATGACACTGGTGGATCCATGAGTGGATTGTGAAAACAACGCACATGCAATGACCTTTGGTGGATCCATAGGTGGTATGGGAAAAGAACACACATGCAAAATGACTCTGGTTGTTGTTACTAAAAGAACACACATGCAATAACCTTTGGTGGATCCATGTGTGGTCTCTGTAGAGAACACACATTTCAATGACACTGGTGGATCCATAGGTGGTATGTGAGAAGAACACACGTGCAATGACACTAGTGGATCCATAGGTGGATTATGAAATGAACACACATGGAATGACACAAGTGGATCCATAGGTGGTATGTGAGAAGAACACACATTTCAATGACTCTGGTTGTTGTTACTAAAAAGAACACACATGCAATGACACTGGTGGATCCATAGGTGGTATATGAAGAGAACACACATGCAAAATGACTCTGGTTGTTGTTACTAAAAATAACACACATGCAATGACACTTGTGGATCCATGGGTGGATTATGAAAAGAACACACATTCAATGACACTAGTGGATCCATATATGGTATGTGAAAAGAACACACATGCAATGACACCGGTGGATCCATATGTGGTATGTGAGAAGAACACACATTTCAATAACTCTGGTTGTTGTTACTAAAAAGAACACACATGCAATGACACTGGTGGATCCATGTGTGGTCTCTATAGAAAACACACATTTCAATGACACTGGTGGATCCATATGTGGCATGTGAAAAGAACACACATGCAATAACTCTGGTTGTTATTAGTGAAAAGAACACACATGCAATGACACTGGTGGATCCATAGGTGGTATGTGTGAAGAACACACATGCAAAATGACTCTCGTTGTTGTTACTAAAAATAACACACGTGCAATGACACTAGTGGATCCATAGGTGGATTATGAAATGAACACACATGGAATGACACTGGTGGATCCATAGGTGGTATGTGAGAAGAACACACATTTCAATGACTTTGGTTGTTGTTACTAAAAAGAACACACATGTGTAAGATCCCTCCTTATTAAAGGAAAAGATCCCTGTGATTGCAATGCTAGTCCCTGGATCATTGCTAGCATCCACAGTTTAAGATGAAGTACACAGATACAAAGGTCGTTTATTACAGTCATTCCAGAGATAAAACATAGTCTTTTACAACTCATGGCCAAAGGCCTAGTACAAGAGTTTATGGAATATGTAAATAAACATAAGTCTTCATCTTCATGTGCCACAGGCAAGCATGTTGAGTGTAGACTCATGACTCCTAATCATCATCAGAGTAACCTGCAACATCATAAGTTCTGACCACGAATTGATACTTTGGAATAGTATTGGCAAGTGATACTTAGTATAATTTAAGTGGACTATAAGGCTATATGCATTTGGCTGGTGGAGCTTAGGCTTGCATTGCTCAAAATAGATTTTTCCTTAACTTTTGAAAACACTAAGTTTTGCTTGACAAAGACCATCCCAAGGTATCTACCAATCAGAGTGAAGATCCACTCGGGCATCTACCAATCAAAGACTGAAGATCCTTTAACCCTTGTTCTCCACAAGTTTTATTTAGAAATTGGAGTGATGAGATTCTTGAAGTTTCCATGTCTTGATGCTCAAATTGTCCTTTACCAGGGACATGGCTAAGTACTTAGGTTTTACACTCTGCAGAGGTGGTGCACTTTCCCCACGAGCCTTGGTTTCCCAAGACATGATCCTTGATAGCCTTTCCTTAGTCAAATGGGCGCTCCAACCTATCAACCCATCTACCACCCACTGTCCAAGAGACTAAGTTCAGCATCCTAAGATCATGGCAGAGCCCATATTACCAAGTGGCTGCACTTGAAGCTTCTCAAACATTTGACAACTCAAATCTCTTTGTTCTGGGTGGCCATCCACAAGTGAGATACACAAGGTTCACAGTACCCCTGGCCTTGTGTAACCACTCAACATAACCCAATCTTTCCATTCCACCCGGTGATTCATTAACTTAGTTGTTTTGTTAAATAAAAACAAGTCCTTAGACTTAGAATATTTTTCCATAGTGTGAATATATAAACCACCCTTGTTTTCTAGTAGCTAGGCTAAGCATGGCATGGCAACTTGTCCTTAGGGAATTTCCTAGCAATTCTAGCATTCTATTCTAAATAGGATTTCCCATCATTAGTTGACAAAAGTAACATGCAAGTCCTAACAAAATATATCTAATGCAAGTATAAAATATAGGTAGGGAATATTCATGAAGATATCACTTGCCTTGGTAGTGTGGAGAGTAGCACTTGTCACAATCACAATCACTAGCAAAATCTACACACAAAGTTGTAGCATACAATTACACATATATATACAAACAAAAGTATTATGAATGCATGCATGCATGAATCTACCAAGTGATGATTTTGAAAACTTCAACCAAGCAAGTGCATGAATACAGAAACTGAAACTAGTCACAAAGTAGCCAAGACAATTTAAATAACCCTAAAACAAAAATACTAAACTAAATCTATACTTAAAATAGCCTCAAACATGCCTCTGCATTTTAAGCTAATCAAATGGTTACTATTTGCAAAACAAAAGGATAGGCAGAAAGGTCTTGTTTTTGAATCAGCGGTATAAAGTTTGCAAAATTCCAACGTGGGGTTCAAAAGATATAGGCAAATGAATTTGGATCAAATTTCTGATTTTAAATTCTATTCTCAGATCTAACCTAGCCACGCGTCATGTTACGATTCGCTCGTGCAGTTCGCTGGATCGAGCTCCACCGTAAATGGGATCTAAATGAAATCTGGCGGCTCGGATCGCGTGCCCGGGGTTAAGTGGATCTATCCTAAGCGCTCTGATGCAGATCTAACGGCTGCTACTTCTCGGCCAGAAGCTGGCGGCTGCTTGGTGGCTACCGGTGGAATCGTCGATCGATGATGTTGCCGATGATCACGAGCGAGGAAGAAGGAGGTGGCTTACGGGCTCGGGAGGTCACAGCGAAGCTTGTCGTACTCGCGGTTGGTCAAGGCGCTTCGGACAAGGTTGCGATTGCTCGCGGAGATTCTTTGTGGTAACTGTTGCGTCGGTGGTCGTCGTGGGCGTCGCTGTGAATCACCCAAAGGCAAGTCGAGGACACGGTTAGGTTCGCGAGGTCAAAGCGGTAGTGAGCATGAACTAGGAAGCGCGAGGCGATGCGGACTTACCACTAGAGCTCGTCGGAGTTGATGTCGCCGTCGGTGCTCGCGGTGTCAAGTGGAACCGGCGACACAGGCGTCTGGGACAGACTAAGCGAGGTCGATGAATGCGCAAGATTCATGGCGAGATAGCAAACGAGGCGAGAGGAACAGGCTCACGGAATCGATCGCGGAGAGGTTACATCATGGCGGTGCAAAAGCTGATTGAGCGGCACTGGTGGCGGAGTGGCGAGTGTCAGGGAAAAAGATCGTGGGCGAGAGGATCTTATAAGCGGGAATCGACGAAGCGCTGGGTTTAAAGCCCATTTCGCCCGGCGCCATTACCGGCCTTCCTGCTTGGCGGCGTGGTCGCGGTGATCTGCAGGAAAACGAGGCGGCGTGGACGGGCCCGTTTGTCGGCGAGTCGCGGTGTGCGGTGGGGTGCACTGTCGTGGTGTCTGCGTGGGCTCAGCGTGAGAGAAGAAAAAGGAGGACCCGGGTGGGCTTGCTGGGCTGGATCCATTCTTGGGCGGATTCGGCGCTCGGCCTTTTCTTTTCTTTAGCCTTTTCTTTTCTAATTCTATTTTCTGAATAGAATTTGATATCAATTCAAATCCTTTTGAATTCAAATTTCTTTCAGGGATTTTGCAGGGTTCTTGTGGGTTCAAATGCAGTCAAATAACCATGTGGTTACCTTGCAAGGTTTGGTCAAGCTTGGGTTTCAAAATAAGCAGAGACTTTGTCTCTTTGTCTCTAGTTGCCAATATTTGGAATGGGGTTTAGAAAATATTTCTAAATTGGAATTTTGGGTTTAAATGCTTCTCCTATTCTTTCCAACCATGGGCAAGCAAACAAGTACCTAAGCATTCAAGTCTCAAAAGGTGATGGCCAATTGAGATAAAATGCCCACATGAAATCATAGCTCAAACTTACGCCTCTAAATGATTTTGAGAAAAACCCTATATGAATGAATGATGCAAGAATGATATGAATGAGTTTTGAAACATGATTTTTTAGGGATGTTACAAATCTAACCCCTTAAAATGAATCTAGCCCTCGAGATTCGGATTAACTAACAAATAGGTGAGGTGGTCTTTCAGAAGATCATCTTCTCTTTCCCATGTTGCTTCTTCTTGAATGATGATTCCATTGTACTTTGCAAAACTTGATAGTCTTTGTTCTCGTGACTCTTTACGTGGTCTCAAGTATCTTGACAGGCTTTTCTTCATAGGTGAGATCACTTTCTAGTTGAACTTCTTCCAAAGATATGGTATCTTTCAAAGATGTTTCTTCCATTTACGGGTGACATTTCTTGGTGGCTCACATGAAAAACATTATGAATTTGCTAGTAAAGATCTTTGGCGATTCGATTTCATATCTGACTTCTCCTTGCGACTTAAAATGTTGAATGGTCCCACATATCTTGGTGCTAACTTTCCTTTGACTCCAAATCTTTTTACTCCACGAGTAGTGATACTCTAAGATAAGCTCTATCCCCAACTTCGTAAGTGACTTCTCTCGCTTAGCATCTGCGTAGCTTTTACTGAGAGGCTGCTATCTTCAATCATCTCTAACCAATTTGACCTTTTCTTGGCGTCTTTGATAAGGTCTGGTCCAAACAAACTTCTTTCTCCACACCATTCCATAGCAATGGGGTGGTACACTTTCTTCCGTATAGAAACTCAAATGGTGCCATCCCAATACTAGATTGGTATTTGTTGTTGTAAGAAAACTCTGCGTAAAGCGGACTTTCATCCCAACTTGCTCCATAGTCTAGGGCACATGCCCTCAACATGTCTTCAAGAATTTGATTAGTCCTTTCTGTTTGTCCATCGGTTTGAGGATGAAAGCAGTCTTTGAATTCCAACCTCGTTCCTAGAGATTCATGATTGTCTCCAAAAGTGAGAAGTGTGAGTTCCTCTATCGGACACAATACTCTTAGGTACACCGTGAAGGCATACAATTCTGCTCATGTAGATTTTGGCTAACTTGGCACTGGTATAAGTTGTCTTCTGGGTATAAAATGAGCCACTTTAGTTAGGCGATCTACTATTACCCATATGGAATCATACCACGACCTGGTCCTTGGTAATCCGGTAATGAAATCCATACCAATATTTTCCCACTTCCATTCAGGAATAGGCATTGGTTGAAGCAAACTGCTTTGGTTTACGATGCTCGCTTTCACTCTACTACACATCACACAAAGCAATGTGTTGGCGATGTCCCTTTTAAGATTGTTCCACCAAAATCTTTCTTTCATATCCATATACATTTTGGTGTTTCCGGGTGAATAGAATACGGAGAGTTATGGGCTTCTTGCGAATCAGTTTCCGCATTTCGGATCTTGTGGAACACAAATCGTTTCTCGTGCCATAAAGTACCTTGTTCGTCCATATGGAAACTTTTAGCTTTCCTTGGCTAATCCTTTCCTTAATCTCTTGATTTCTTTATCCGTCTTTTGGGCTTCCTTAATCTTATCCAGCAGTGGGTTGAACATCCAAAGACATGAGATGTCCTACGGCACAATCTCAATCTGAGTTCCTTGAATTGCTTACACAAATCATCGGCAATTCACCTTTGGTAAGACCATTTACAAATGCTTTCGACTTAGAGCATCTGCTACTACATTTGCTTTCTGGGGTGGTATTGCAAACTCAAGTCGTAATCCTTGATAAGTTCTAGCCATCTTCTTTGTCTCATATTGATCTCATACGTGTGAAGATATATTTCAAACTCTTATGGTCGGTGAACACTTCACAACGTTTTCCCCAAAAGGTAGTGTCTCCATGTCTTGAGTGCATGGACAACGTGACTAACTCTAAATCATGAGTAGGATAGTTTACTTCATGAGTTTTGAGTTGTCTCGAGCATAAGCCACAACTTTTCCGCCTTGCATAAATCGGCTCCTAATCCTTGATGAGAAGCATCACAATATACACGGAAATCCTTTTCCAAATCTGGTAAACGAGGCTGGTCTTGACACAAGTCTCTTCTTTAATTCTTGAAAGCTGAGTTCACATCCTTGAGACCAAGCAAATTTCTTATCTTTCTTTAATAATTACATCATTGGTTTAGCAACCTTTGAAAAATTTTCAATGAACCTTACAGTAGTAACACCTGCTAAACCAAGAAAACTACGAACCTCTTTTACATTCTTAGGAGATTCCCATTACATTACGGCTGAAACTTTAGCGAGGTCAACTGCTATACCATCCTTTGTCATAACATGACCAAGAAATCCAACTTCCTCTAACCAAAACTCACACTTGCTGAACTTGGCATAAAGCTTATGTTCCCTTAGTTTCTCAAGTATCAAGCGTAGATGTCTTTCATGCTCCTCCTTGCTCTTGGAGTAGACCAAGATGTCATCGATGAAAAGCGACAACGAACTTGTCGAGAAATTCCATGAACACTTTGTTCATCATATTCATGAAGTATCTTTGGAGCATTGGTTAATCAAAAGGCATCCTTTGTGTACTCATACAATCCATACCTTGTGGTGAATGTTGTTTTAGGTATGTCTTGCTCTCTTATCTTGAGTTGAAAATAGCCTGACCGAAGGTCAATCTTTGAGAACACACAAGCTCCTTCTAGCTGATCAAACAAGTCATTGATTCTTGGCAAAGGATATTTGTTCTTGATGGTTACCTCGTTGAGAGAACGGTAATCTATGCATAATCTTTGAGTTCTATCCCTCTTTTCTATGAACAAAACTGGAGCTCCCCAAGATGAAGAACTTGGCTGGATGAATCCTTTACGCAATTGTTCTCCAAGTTGTTTCTTGAGTTCTTTAAGTTAAATCAGCCGACATTTTATAAGGTCTCTTTGCTCTTGGCCCGGATCTGGTACCAATTCTATTATAAACTCCACATCTCTATCTGGTGGCATTCTGGTAACTCTTAGGGAACACATCCGGATACTCACACCTAATTGGCACACTATCCATGCTAACCCCTTAAGAGAATTCAGCTTACTCCTTTAGATTTAAAATTGGACTTAAATGTTATCCTCTTACTGCGGGGGTTGTGAGTGAAATTGTGCGATTTGCACAATCTAGTACTCCCTCATACTTAGCCATCAATCCATTCCCAAAATTACATCAATCCTTGGGAATTTAGGATTATTAGGTTTCTTTGAAACTTATGTTTTCCGATCTCTATGACTAGATCCGGCATCCAAGACTCACTATCATATCCCCTCCGGAGCTAACTTTTATCGGACACCCAATGTTTTCAGATGCAAACCCATATCTTTCGACAAATGCTTTAGATATGAATGAATGAGATGCACCGGTGTCAAAGAGTACAAATCTGAGATGGAATTGAGTCTGAACTTACGACAGCGGCATCGGGTTCTTCATAGACTTCTTCCACATTGATGTGGTTAACACATCCTTTCGAAAAGGATTGGGTTTGTTAGGTCCTTCAACGTTCTTCTCGGGGCACTCATTAGCATAATGCTGACTTCTTGCATTTGAAGCATTCAACTTTGTTGTTGTCCTTCTTAGGTTGACTTCCACTTCCACTTCCACTTCCACTATGGTGGCTCTTATATCCACTCTTGTGGTTCTTGTACTTATCATTGTCATGATTGCGATGATGTTTGTTGTCATAATGGTTGTGGCTGTGGTGCTTGTTAAACTTCCCATGCTTGTGGGATCTGGTGACACTATCATCATAGTGAGATCGTTTATGTGATGATCCAGCTGTGCTTGTCGGTGTTTCCTCTTCTTACTCTCGACTTGCTTCATTTTATTCTCCACAATAACAGCCTTGTCACCTGATGGCGATAAGTTGGAACATACGCCACAGACATTTGTAGATTTAGCTCATCATTCAAGCCTTCGAAACTTTTCCTTCCTTTTGGCATCGATGTCGACCTCATCCGGTGCATAAGCGGCATGATTGTTGAACTCTTCAATATATTCAGCCCACGTTGTGGTATTTGCTTGAGTTGTGAAATTCCTTCTTTTCAGGCTCATCATACCTGGTGAGATATGAGTAATCTGAAATCCATCTTCAAAGATAGCCCAAGTCACCTCATCAATAGGCGTGGTAATCTGGAAGTTGTCCCACCATCTTTTGGCTGGTCCTTCAGCAGATGTCTTTGCAAACTGACCTTTTCAGCATCTGTGCATCCTCGGTCACTAAGTCTTTGTTCACAGAACGTAGCCAATCATTGGCCACCATGGGATCAGTCGTTCCCGAAAACTTAGCTGGCCTTAGACGCAGAAATCTGGTGAGCATATCAAAACCTGGAGGGTTGTTGTTGTTGTTATTGTTGTTGTTGTTGTTGTTGTTGTTGTTGGGGTTGTTGTTGTTGTTCTGGTTCTGGATGAACGTCGTCATCATTTGCATAAGCTGTGTTTGCGCATTCATCATTTGTTGCATTTCGGGGTAATGTTGGGGTTGGGATTGGTGTTTGCTTGTGACGGGGAGGCATCATGGTTTATTCATATAGAGATAAGAATGAGATACCCTTACATGATTTATGCACAATACATTACACAAGCAAACACATAGCAAGCAATATTAGGATAAAAGCTAAACAACAAGAGAACAAAAATCTCAAAGTACAAACATACAAGTGGCAAGCCATCCACATGTCGGATGGTCCAACAATAAGTTCATAAATAACAAGTGCGGTAAATAAAGATAAGCGAGTAGTCAAATCTACAAATCGACTTCAATCTCCTCCTCGACAAAGGTAAGGCTGCGTTCTCCATTGCGGTCTTGTTCTCCTCGATGGTAGTGGTCAAAGAGTCGATCTTGGCCTTGAGAGCCCTCTTACGGGAGCAAGCCTCTCAATCCTTTGTCTGCTTTTGCTCTAACTCGAAGTCCTTGGACTGCGGTTCCTCGGTCATATCACGAATCCTCTTGTTCCTATCACAGACACGCTTCTCTTGACTCTTGAACTTACGGTCTTGGGTCTCGAACTTCGTCTCCATCTCCTTGACTATCTCGTCCTGCTGCCGAAGAGCTTGTCCTTCTCATGAAGCACACAGGCTTCGTCATTACTAAGCATGGCGTTGGTCCTATCGGTATCCACGTGCCTAATAAGAGTCTCTTAAGTCACGGAGAATGCAGGCGTGTCGGCTCTGCTGTGACCCTTGAGTCGTCCTCAAAGTCAATGGACTCTCCGTCATCATCACGCCTTAGAAGGCGTGGAAGTGAGTGCCTCTAACCTGTCGGGAGTGGCGTCCTAACGATCGTCCTATCGGATCTGCATGACAACCTCCATGCCTCTCTCCTGTCATCGTGCATAAGCTTGAAGGCGATGGCCTCCGTAGTAGGCTCTGCTGGCGTCTGGCTGGTTCACCTTGAAGCCCCAAAGGTCCTTCCTCTCAAACTTGGTGAGTGGGTGCACCGTAATGATAGGAAGAGGAGATCGAGTAAAGTAGTAAGCTCTACGATCTGAGGACCAAAAGCAGGTAACCGGAACTCCTCAACAGTCTTGATGGCAATAGGCATCTATTTATAAGATTGAAAAGTTAGAACAACACAAATTCAAATTAAACAAGACAAACATTCAAGCATTACCATGGAACACATAAATCACACAAGTCATGCATACATAAATCCATTACAACCACCAAGGTTCAAACTTTTAAGGTATCATTTTGGAAAATAAGGTGATAGGTGGTGGTCGACTAACGAAGTCGCTTACAATCCTATCTCATTGGATCTGGTGGCTAACACAATGTTCCTAGTGGCAATCACCCTATCTGTTCACATGCTTCTATCACTAAGTCTATAATATCTCCTCTTAAGGATTGGTTGGTGACTTCCAACTCTTGGGTATGTTCCTTCTCTTTCTCTAAGTCTTTTTGGAGGTTGAGCATCACGCACTTGACTCTAGCACTTAGTTCCTTGATAGTCTTCAAGCTGCTTCTTTTCTTGACTCAAAGAATGTGGTGTGCATAAAAGTGTTGGTGTACATGCGAAGCCTTTTTCTTTGTGGTTGTCTTCCTTGTTCTTGTACAAGTGAAGTTGCACCACCAATACTCCCTCCATCCTCCATCCTTTGGAAAGCCCTTGTACAATGCACCATGTACTCCCATGGTTTCCATGAGGTCCTTGAGAATCTTGGGAAACTCAGTCTCACACTCCAAGGTCATGGTCATGAGTGGTCCTTTCTTCACGGCTTCGTTGTGGAGTTCATCTACAAATAGAGATGAGAAGGAGAAGATTAGAAAAGTTCTGAGAAGAATAGACAAGTGTAGAAGAAGTTAAAATTTTCCTTAGTGGTTTCCAATCCTAGGGTCATAATCCTACAGGCAACACGGTGCTCTGATACCATCTGTAAGATCCCTCCTTATTAAAGGAAAAGATCCTGTGATTGCAATGCTAGTCCACGGATCATTGCTAGCATCCACGTTTAAGATGAAGTACCAGATACAAAAGGTCGTTTATTACAGTCATTCGGAGATAAAACATAGTCTTTTACAACTCATGGCCAAAGGCCTAGTACAAGTTTATGGAATATGTAAATAAACATAAGTCTTCATCTTCATGTGCCACGAGCAAGCATGTTGAGTGTAGACTCATGACTCTAATCATCATCGAGTAACTGCAACATCATAAGATTCTGACCACGAGGGTCAATACTTTGGAATAGTATTGGCAAGTGATACCTTAGTATAATTTAAGTGGACTATAAGGCTATATGCATTTGGCTGGTGGAGCTTAGGCTTGCATTGCTCAAAATAGATTTTTCCTTAACTTTTGAAAACACTAAGTTTTGCTTGACAAAGACCATCCCAAGGTATCTACCAATCGGTGAAGATCCACTCGGGCATCTACCAATCAAAGACTGAAGATCCTTTAACCCTTGTTCT
This sequence comes from Avena insularis, assembly GCA_023614405.1. Classification (NCBI taxonomy): domain Eukaryota; kingdom Viridiplantae; phylum Streptophyta; class Magnoliopsida; order Poales; family Poaceae; genus Avena; species Avena insularis. Next base: position 265,378,254 of record CM042688.1, read on the forward strand.
CCCACAAGTTTTATTTAGAAATTGGAGTGATGAGATTCTTGAAGTTTCCATGTCTTGATGCTCAAATTGTCCTTTACCGGGGACATGGCTAAGTACTTAGGTTTACACTCTGCGGAGGTGGTGCACTTTCCCCACGAGCCTTGGTTTCCCAAGACATGATCCTTGATAGCCTTTCCTTAGTCAAATGGGCGCTCCAACCTATCAACCCATCTACCACCTTTGTCCAAGAGACTAAGTTCCGACATCCTAAGATCATGGCGAGCCCATATTACCAAGTGGCTGCACTTGAAGCTTCTCAAACATTTGACAACTCAAATCTCTTTGTTCTTGGGTGGCCATCCACAAGTGAGATACACAAGGTTCACCAGTACCCCTGGCCTTGTGTAACCACTCAACATAACCAATCTTTCCATTCCACCCGGTGATTCATTAACTTAGTTGTTTTGTTAAATAAAAACAAGTCCTTAGACTTAGAATATTTTTCCATAGTGTGAATATATAAACCACCCTTGTTTTCTAGTAGCTAGGCTAAGCATGGCATGGCAACTTGTCCTTAGGGAATTTCCTAGCAATTCTAGCATTCTATTCTAAATAGGATTTCCCATCATTAGTTGACAAAAGTAACATGCAAGTCCTAACAAAATATATCTAATGCAAGTATAAAATATAGGTAGGGAATATTCATGAAGATATCACTTGCCTTGGTAGTGTGGAGTAGCACTTGTCACAATCACAATCACTAGCAAAATCTACACACAAAGTTGTAGCATACAACTACACACATATATATACAAACAAAAGTATTATGAATGCATGCATGCATGAATCTACCAAGTGATGATTTTGAAAACTTCAACCAAGCAAGTGCATGAATACAGAAACTGAAACTAGTCACAAAGTAGCCAAGACAATTTAAATAACCCTAAAACAAAAATACTAAACTAAATCTATACTTAAAATAGCCTCAAACATGCCTCTGCATTTTAAGCTAATCAAATGGTTACTATTTGCAAAACAAAAGGATAGGCAGAAAGGTCTTGTTTTCTGAATCCAACGGTATAAAGTTTGCAAAATTCAACGTGGGGTTCAAAAGATATAGGCAAATGAATTTGGATCAAATTTCTGATTTTAAATTCTATTCTCAGATCTAACCTAGCCACAGCGTCATGTTACGATTAAGCTCGTGCAGTTCGCTGGATCGAGCTCCACAGTAGGATCTAAATGAAATCTGGCGGCTCGGATCGCGTCTTCCGGGGTTAAGTGGATCTATCCTAAGCGCTTCGATGCAGATCTAACGGTGCTACTTCTCTGCCAGAAGCTGGCGGCTTGTGATGGCTACCGTGGCGGAATCGTCGATCGATGATGTTGCCGATGATCTGACGGCGAGGAAGAAGGAGGTAGCTTACCGGGCTCGAGAGGTCACGGCGAAGCTTGTCGTACTCGCGGTTGGTCAAAGGCGCTCGGACAAGGTTGCGATTGCTTTCGCGGAGTTCTTTGTGGGCGGTGCGTCGTCGTCGTGGGCGTCGTTGTGAATCACCCCAAGGCAAGTCGAGGACACGGTTAGGTTCGCGAGGTCAAAGCGAAGTAGTGAGCATGAACTAGGAGGCGCGAGGCGGTCTGGACTTACCACTAGAGCTCGTCGGAGTTGATGTCGCCGTCGGTGCTTTCGCGGTGTCAAGTGGAACGGCGACACAGGCGATGCGGACAGACTAGCGAGGTCGATGAATGCGCAAGATTCACTGAGCGGGATAGCAAACGAGGCGAGAGGAACACTGGGCTCACGGAATCGATCGCGGAGAGGTTACATCATGGCGGTGCAAAGCTGATTGAGGCGACTGGTGGCGGAGTGGCGAGTGTCTGGGGAAAAAGATCGTGGGCGAGAGAGGATCTTATAAGCGGGAATCGACAGGAAGCGCTCGGGTTTAAAGCCCATTTACGCGCGCCATTACCGGCCTTCAACTGCGCGGCGACGTGGTCGATGGGTCTGATGGGGAAAACGAGGCGGCGTGGACCGGGCCCGTTTGTCGGTGAGTCTTGCAGCGGTGTCTGTCGGTATTGTCTGCGTGGGCTCATGCGTGAGAGAAGAAAAAGGAGGACCCGGGTGGGCTTCTGGGCTGGATCATTCTTTGGGCGATTCTGGCCGCTCGGCCTTTTTCTTTTCTTTAGCCTTTTTCTTTTTCTAATTCTATTTTCTGAATAGAATTTGATATGAATTCAAATCCTTTTGAATTCAAATTTCTTTGGGGATTTTTGAAGGGTTCTTGTGGGTTCAAATGCAGTCAAATAACCATGTGGTTACCTTGCAAGGTTTGGTCAAGCTTGGGTTTCAAAATAAACAGAGACTTTGTCTCTTTGTCTCTAGTTGCCAATATTTGGAATGGGGTTTAGAAAATATTTCTAAATTGGAATTTTGGGTTTAAATGCTTCTCCTATTCTTTCCAACCATGGAGGCAAGCAAACAAGTACCTAAGCATTCAAGTCTCAAAAGGTGATGGCCAATTGAGATAAAATGCCCACATGAAATCATAGCTCAAACTTCTGCCTCTAAATGATTTTGAGAAAAACCCTATATGAATGAATGATGCAAGAATGATATGAATGAGTTTTGAAACATGATTTTTTTAGGGATGTTACAACATGCAATGACACTGGTTGATCCATAGGTGGTATGTGAAGAGAACACACATGCAAAATGACTCTGGTTGTTGTTACTAAAAATAGCACACATGCAATGACACTGGTGGATCCATGGGTGGATTGTGAAAAGAACACACATGCAATGACACTGGTGGATCCATAGGTGGTATGTGAAAAGAACACACATGCAAAATGACTCTGGTTGTTGTTACTAAAAAGAACACACATGCAATGACACTGGTGGATCCATTTGTGGTCTCTGTAGAGAGCACACATTTCAATGACACTGGTGGATCCATATGTGGTATGTGAAAAGAACACACATGCAATGACTCTGGTTGTTGTTAGTGAAAAGAACACACATGCAATGACACTGGTGGATCCATAGGTGGTATGTGAAAAGAACACACATGCAATGACTCTGGTTGTTGTTAGTGAAAAGAACACACATGCAATGACACTGGTGGATCCATAGGTGGTATGTGAGAAGAACACACATGCAAAATGACTCTGGTTGTTGTTACTAAAAAGAACACACATGCAATGACACTGGTGGATCCATAGGTGGTATGTGAAGAGAACACACATGCAAAATGACTCTGGTTGTTGTTACTAAAAAGAACACACATGCAATGACACTAGTGGATCCATGGGTGGATTGTGAAAAAAACACACATGCAATGACACTGGTGGATCCATAGGTGGTATGTGAAAAGAACACACATGCAAAATGACTCTTGTTGTTGTTACTAAAAAGAACACACATGCAATGACCTTTGGTGGATCCATGTGTGGTCATGAAGAACACACAATTCAATGACATTGTTGGATCCATATGTGGTATGTGAAAAGAACACACATGCAATGACTCTGGTTGTTGTTAGTGAAAAGAACACACATGCAATGACACTGGTGGATCCATGTGTGGTCTCTGTAGAGAACACACATTTCAATGACACTGGTGGATCCATAGGTGGTATGTGAGAAGAACACACATGCAAAATGACTCTGGTTGTTGTTACTAAAAAGAACACACGTGCAATAACACTAGTGGATCCATAGGTGGATTATGAAATTAACACACATGGAATGACACAAGTGGATCCATAGGTGGTATGTGAGAAGAACACACATTTCAATGACTCTGGTTGTTGTTACTAAAAAGAACACACATGCAATGACACTGGTGGATCCATAGGTGGTATATGAAGAGAACACACATGCAAAATGACTCTGGTTGTTGTTACTAAAAATAACACACATGCAATGACACTGGTGGATCCATGGTTGGATTATGAAAAGAACGCACATTTCAATGACACTAGTGGATCCATATATGGTATGTGAAAAGAACACACATGCAATGACACCGGTGGATCCATATGTGGTATGTGAGAAGAACACACATTTCAATAACTCTGGTTGTTGTTACTAAAAAGAACACACATGCAATGACACTGGTGTCTCCATGTGTGGTCTCTGTAGAGAACACACATTTCAATGACACTGGTGGATCCATATGTGGCATGTGAAAAGAACACACATGCAATAACTCTGGTTGTTATTAGTGAAAAGAACACACATGCAATGACACTGGTGGATCCATAGGTGGTATGTGAGAAGAAAAACATGCAAAATGACTCTCGTTGTTGTTACTAAAAATAACACATGTGCAATGACACTAGTGGATCCATAGGTGGATTATGAAATGAACACACATGGAATGACACTGGTGGATCCATAGGTGGTATGTGAGAAGAACACACATTTCAATGACTTTGGTTGTTGTTACTAAAAAGAACACACATGCAATGACACTGGTTGATCCATAGGTGGTATGTGAAGAGAACACACATGCAAAATGACTCTGGTTGTTGTTACTAAAAATAACACACATGCAATGACACTGGTGGATCCATGGGTGGATTCTGAAAAGAACACACATGCAATGACACTGGTGGATCCATAGGTGGTATGTGAAAAGAACACACATGCAAAATGACTCTGGTTGTTGTTACTAAAAAGAACACACATGCAATGACACTGGTGGATCCATTTGTGGTCTCTGTAGAGAACACACATTTCAATGACACTGGTGGATCCATATGTGGTATGTGAAAAGAACACACATGCAATGACTCTGGTTGTTGTTAGTGAAAAGAACACACATGCAATGACACTGGTGGATCCATAGGTGGTATGTGAACAGAACACACATGCAATGACTCTGGTTGTTCTTAGTGAAAAGAACACACATGCAATGACACTGGTGGATCCATAGGTGGTATGTGAGAATAACATACATGCAAAATGACTCTGGTTGTTGTTACTAAAAAGAACACACATGCAATGACACTGGTGGATCCATAGGTGGATTATGAAGTGAACACACATGGAATGACACTGGTGGATCCATAGGTGGTATGTGAGAAGAACACACATTTCAATGACTCTGGTCGTTGTTACTAAAAAGAACACACATGCAAAGACACTGGTGGATCCATAGGTGGTATGTGAAGAGAACACACATGCAAAATGACTCTGGTTGTTGTTACTAAAAATAACACACATGCAATAATACTGGTGGATCCATGTGTGGATTGTGAAAAGAATGCACATGCAATGACACTGGTGGATCCATAGGTGGTATGTGAAAAGAACACACATGCAAAATGACTCTGGTTGTTCTTACTAAAACGAACACACATGCAATGATACTGGTGGATCCATGTGTGGTCTCTATAGAGAACACACATTTCAATGACACTGGTGGATCCATATGTGGTATTTGAAAAGAACACACATGCAATGACTCTGGTTGTTGTTAGTGAAAAGAACGCACATGCAATGACACTGGTGGATCCATAGGTGGTATGTGAAAGAACACACATGCAAAATGACTCGTTGTTGTTACTAAAAGAACACACATGCAATGACATGGTGGATCCATGTGTGGTCTCTGAAAAGAACACATTTCAATGACACTGGTGGATCCATATATGGTATGTGAAAAGAACACACATGCAATAACTCTGGTTGTTGTTAGTGAAAAGAACACACATGCAATGACACCGGTGGATCCATATGTGGTATGTGAGAACAACACATTTCAATGACTCAGTTATTGTTACTAAAAGAACACACATGCAGTGACACTGGTGGATCCCTAGGTGGTATGTGAGGAGAGAACACATGCAAAATGACTCTGGTTGTTGTTACTAAAAAGAACACACATGCAATGACACTGGTGGATCCATGGGTGGATTGTGAAAAGAACACACATGCAATGACACTCACGGATCCATAGGTGGTATGTGAAAAGAACACACATGCAAAATGACTCTGGTTGTTACTAAAAAGAACACACATGCAATGACACTGGTGGATCCATGTGTGGTCTCTGAAAGAACACACATTTCAATGACACTAGTGGATCCATATGTGGTATGTGAAAAGAACACACATGCAATGACTCTGGTTGTTGTTACTAAAAAGAACACACATGCAATGACACTGGTGGATCCATGTGTGGTCTCTGAAGAACACACATTTCAATGACACTGGTGGATCCATATGTGGCATGTGAAAAGAACACATGCAATAACTCTGGTTGTTATTAGTGAAAAGAACGCACATGCAATGACACTGGTGGATCCATAGGTGGTATGTGAAGAAAAAACATGCAAAATGACTCTCGTTGTTGTTACTAAAAATAACACATGTGCAATGACACTAGTGGATCCATAGGTGGATTATGAAATGAACACACATGGAATGACACTGGTGGATCCATAGGTGGTATGTGAGAAGAACACACATTTCAATGACTTTGGTTGTTGTTACTAAAAAGAACACACATGCAATGACACTGGTTGATCCATAGGTGGTATGTTAAGATAACACACATTCAAAATGACTCTAGTTGTTGTTACTAATATGAACACACATGCAATGACACTGGTGGATCCATGGGTGGATTAGAAAAGACCACACATGCAATGACACTGGTGGATCCATAGGTGGGATGTGAAAAGAACACACATGCAAAATGACTCTGGTTGTTGTTACTAAAAAGAACACACATGCAATGACACTGGTGGATACATATTTGGTCTGTGTAGAACACACATTTCAATGACACTGGTGGATCCATATGTGGTATGTGAAAAGAACACACATGCAATGACTCTGGTTGTTGTTAGTGAAAAGAACACACATGCAATGACACTGGTGGATCCATAGGTGGTATGTGAACAGAACACACATGCAATGACTCTGGTTGTTGTTAGTGAAAAGAACACACATGCAATGACACTGGTGGATCCATAGGTGGTATGTGAGAATAACATACATGCAAAATGACTCTGGTTGTTGTTACTAAAAAGAACACACATGCAATGACACTGGTGGATCCATAGGTGGATTATGAAATGAACACACATGGAATGACACTGGTGGATCCATAGGTGGTATGTGAGAAGAACACACATTTCAATGACTCTGGTCGTTGTTACTAAAAAGAACACACATGCAAAGACACTGGTGGATCCATAGGTGGTATGTGAAGAGAACACACATGCAAAATGACTCTGGTTGTTGTTAGTGAAAATAACGCACATGCAATCAAACTGGTGGATCCATGTGGATTGTGAAAAGAATGCACATGCAATGACACTGGTGGATCCATAGGTGGTATGTGAAAAGAACACACATGCAAAATGACTCTGGTTGTTCTTACTAAAACGAACACACATGCAATGACACTGGTGGATCCATGTGTGGTCTCTATAGAGAACACACATTTCAATGACACTGGTGGATCCATATGTGGTATTTGAAAAGAACACACATGCAATGACTCTGGTTGTTGTTAGTGAAAAGAACGCACATGCAATGACACTGGTGGATCCATAGGTGGTATGTGAGCAGAACACACATGCAAAATGACTCTGGTTGTTGTTACTAAAAAGAACACATGCAATGACATGGTGGATCCATGTGTGGTCTCTGTAGAGAACACACATTTCAATGACACTGGTGGATCCATATATGGTATGTGAAAAGAACACACATGCAATAACTCTGGTTGTTGTTAGTGAAAAGAACACACATGCAATGACACCGGTGGATCCATATGTGGTATGTGAGAACAACGCACATTTCAATGACTCTGGTTGTTGTTACTAAAAAGAACACACATGCAGTGACACTGTTGGATCCCTAGGTGGTATGTGAGGAGAGAACACATGCAAAATGACTCTGGTTGTTGTTACTAAAAAGAACACATGCAATGACACTGGTGGATCCATGGGTGGATTGTGAAAAGAACACACATGCAATGACACTCACGGATCCATAGGTGGTATGTGACAAGAACACACATGCAAAATGACTCTGGTTGTTACTAAAAAGAACACACATGCAATGACACTGGTGGATCCATGTGTGGTCTCTGTAGAGAACACACATTTCAATGACACTGGTGGATCCATGTGTGGTATGTGAAAAGAACACACATGCAATGACTCTGGTTGTTGTTAGTGAAAAGAACACACATGCAATGACACTGGTGGATCCATAGGTGGTATGTGAAAAGAACACACATGCAAAATGACTCTGGTTGTTGTTACTAAAAAGAACACACATGCAATGAAACTAGTGGATCCATAGGTGGATTATGAAATGAACACACATGCAATGACACTGGTGGATCCATAGGTGGTATGTGAGAAGAACACACATTTCAATGACTGGTCATTGTTACTAAAAAGAACACACATGAAAAGACACTGGTGGATCCATAGGTGGTATGTGAAGACAACACACATGCAAAATGACTCTGGTTGTTGTTACTAAAAATAACACACATGCAATGACACTGGTGGATCCATGGGTGGATTGTGAAAAGAACGCACATGCAATGACACAGGTGGATCCATAGGTGGTATGTGAAAAGAACACAGATGCAAAATGACTCTGGTTGTTGTTACTAAAAAAATACACATGCAATGACACTGGTGGATCCATGTGTGCTCTCTGTAGAGAACACACATTTCAATGACACTGGTGGATCCATATGTGGTATGTGAAAAGAACACACATGCAATGACTCTGGTTGTTGTTAGTGAAAAGAACGCACATGCAATGACACTGGTGGATCCATAGGTGGTATGT